>OZ030016.1:20955210-21582710 GCA_964023405.1 Apodemus agrarius | reverse complement strand
CCAACATATGCTGATTTTAATACACTTCTAGAAGGACCCTGAATTTCAGATCAATAATCTATGAAAAGTATCTTTCAAGGGAAAGATATGAGAAATTTTAGTTGAACTGCAGTGTTAGGAATTTAGGTTCACTAAGAAGATGTATTCAATAATTAAACCACAACTGAATACAGAATGCATCACAGGCTTTATAAATTGGGGTGAAAAAAAGCAAACTTTCTGAAACTTTAAATACAAGAAGTTTTGGGCAATAGCCCATTGCTTTTTCGTCTGTGATGCACATGACTTACACTGTTAAAAAGTGTAATATGTACTCTATGCCTTTGTGATCATCATAATGTAACAAAGTATCACTTTGCTGATGGCCCTCACATTTGTGAGGCTTTTTCTGTTCCCTCAGATGTCCTGAAACACAAACTCCACATTTTAAAATAGCAGACGTCTTCCAGGAAAACATTTTGAACATAGCTATCTATCTTCCTTGAGAATATGAATAAATGTATCTCTGTACTAACAGTTTATATAATTTTTTGAATATATCCATCTTTTAGAACCAGAATGCCAATGGCCAGCTTTGGCATCCTTGTGGTGGGTAAACTGAGGCAGGCATCCATTGGCAATCAGTGCTTAGAGCCCTTGATGGGGGTGGATCCAGATACCAATACCAGATACCACGTTGGTTGCCTAAAGCAGTCAACAAATTAGAGAAGTTACTAAGCAGACTTTTCACTGAGGGAATAAAGTTTAATTTAAGGGGGCTGGCACTCCCTGTGGCCAGTGGAAAAACTATGATCTCTTTTAACACCTTAAGGCCAACAAGAAAGAGAAGGAAAAGAGAAAATTCACACACACACACACACACACACACACACCACAGTGAATAACACAAAAGGCAGAGTCCATTAACTTTATGCACACAAATATATACATACATGCAGACATGCACACAGAAGTACAGACAGACATATACACATTCACACATAGAATGGTCAGAGCAAAGCTCTGGCAAGCAGGCTCCAAGCGCTTCACACATACACATGTGTACATATATACACCCAATTGGTGAATGGAGCAGCTCCGATCCACACCTCCAGGCAAGCTTGACACGTAGTTGATGGGTGGCAGGAACAACTTCCAACCCCCATTCACACACATCTGATACAAGACCTCCTGCTCCCAGCTACTGCTTTTGTCTTCCTGTCTTGTCTTTTCTAGTTCCCATCCGGGTCCTCCTGCTTCACACCTCACTGTCCAGGACACTTACATCTGCCGGTTCGAGTCATCCCTATATGAAGAAGTTCTGTGAGCTGCTGCCCTCTCTCTTCCCCCAACTCTAAATGTTTTATTATAATCTTCCACCATAATTGTTTTCTTCTCCCAAGTTTTAAACCAACAGCCTCAAGAGTGACCTCACTAAGGATCCATGACATAATATTCCTATGACTAATAAAACCTATCAGTGTTTGCGTTTGATAGTGGGCCTCCGCTGCTGATGCTTCATCCTAGACTGAGCTACTTCTGGTCACCGACTCAACTTTGAAAGGCCGAAGCCTGTGCTTTCTTAGAGGCTCTTGGAAACAGAGCGGTATACCCACTCTCTCCCGGCTGACACGGCTAAGGGGGACAAGGAGGGACGAGCTGGGCCTCACCTGTTCGATACAGCCCTACTCGAATCAGGGATCAGTCATTCTGGCAGCATCGGTTAGTGAAGACTTGATGGAAGAGCGTTAAGACAGTGGAAGAAAGGCCAAAAAATCGGGGGTGGGGTGGGGTGAGGCTATCATAGTTAAAAGAAACTTGGTGTCCTGTATGAACAGAAGGAAGGATATTTCTGACGCGGGAGTCAGCCACCAGCACTCATGGAACCTTTAGATTTCAGGAACCTCTTTGCTCAGTTTTACAATTGTCCTTCAGGAAGGATCTTTAGACTGACCCAATAGTTGCCTTCACAGTTCTATTACAGGTCGTAGTCAGCTCTCAGTAATGCATTGGTATGTGGAAAGGCCACCTATCATGGGCAAGGGCACGTCTTCCCAAGTCCCAACTCTGTATTTGGGGTAGATGTCTGCAGTAATACTAACATTTGAATTAAACTTGACCACATGCACATACCACCGAAGTATAACTTTTAGTTTTTTCACCATGAGGTGAATCCGTTTCTACATCTTTTTTCATTTTGACTAGGCCATGTGACATGTTTAGGGAAATATAGCACAGGCAGATATTTATATTAATAATATGCTTATTAAGGATGGAGAGATGACTCAGTGGTTAGGAGCATTTATTGCTCTTAAAAAAGACCTGAAATCCGTTCCAAGCACCCACATGGTGGCTCACAACCACCTTTAACTCCAGATCCAGGAGATCAGACCCTCTTCTTGCCACTGTGGACTCCTATACACACATACGGAATATAAACTCATTCACTGCGCAACACACACACACACACACACACACACACACACTAATAAAAATGACACAAGTATGCATACACATTTGGGTTCACTCTCTTTTAGAAAATGTTTAAGTGTTTTGTTTTTGAGATTCACTTTTAATTATGTAAATTAATATTACATATTTAATTATGTGAGTTAATATTAATATTTGATCTTGTGTATATTTGTGGGGTTTTGTGTGTGGGTATGTCCAACATGGATGTTGGGAACTGGATTCCTGTCTTCTGGAAAAACAGTAAGCTGGCTTGCTTCTTGTTGTTTCCTTCCTTCCTTCCTTCCTTCCTTCCTTCCTTCCTTCCTTCCTTCCTTCCTTGATTTTGCTTTTGTTTGTTTGTTTGTTGTTGCTGTTGTTTTATTTTCAAGACAAGGTTTCTCTGTGTAGCTCTGGCTGTCCTGCAAACTGGCCTTGAACTCAGACATCCTCCTGCCTCTGCCTCCCAAGCACTGGGATCAAAGGCGTGCGCCACCACCTTAGCTGTCACCACCACCCAGGCAGTAAGCGTTCTTAAGCACTGTCCATCTCCCAGTCCATTTCTGCTAATGTTCTTAAGTGTGCGAATAAGGCCTGGGCAGGATGTAAGATACACACTTTCAATCCCAGCAGACAGGACAGCACAGGACACACAGATTGGTGGACTCCGTGAATCCAAGGCTAGCCTGAAGCCTGGTTTACAGAGTAAGTTCTAGAAGAGTCAGAGCTATGTCAATGAGACCCTGTCTCAATAATAATAATAATAATAATAATAATAATAATAATAATAAATGAAGCTTGAGCCAAGTGAAATGGGAATCTGTCCGACTAGGTTATTTACAAATCTTTAAATTCAGAACGTTATTTGTAAAGAACTCATGGAAATGTGGAAATATTAATAATTAAACAGTGACTTAATGAATAAAATATGCTCTTTAAACTTCAACTATTAAATTATTTTTATTATCAATTTATCTATCCCCCTAGTCTATGTCAGTAATAAATACTATTTAATGAACCCAATCTAAGCAAAATGTCCTCTGCTAAGTATGTTAACTTTACATATTTGCTCAGTCCTCTCATCTCCCATAGAGAGCAGATATATCCAAGTCCTATATGATCTCTGATACAGCCCTGTCACTCATGCGAGCTTCCACTAAAGTTGAATAAATAGTTTTAAATTAACGAGAAGTGTTCCAGAAGTGATCCAGTTAAGGACAAGTCAAACATTATGCTAAAATAAGTTTGAAAAGGATTTACCCAAGAATTAATTGCAGGGCTAAAGAAATGGCTCAGTGGTTAGGAGCACTGGCTGCTTTGCCAGAGAACCTGGTTCAGTTCCCAGTACTTCTATATTGTCTCACAGCTGTCTTTAATGCCAGTTCCAGGGGATTCAATGCTCTCTTCTGGTTTTCAGGGATACCAGACACACATGTGCCGCTGACAAAATACATGCAGGAAAATATATCTTTTTTTTTAATTGACTGCAAAGTAAAACCATGAAAATGTGGGTGAACGCCATTTAAGAAAGTCATATAATGATTACATGTATGGCAATTTAAGAAAATTATGGAAAAATCCAGTGAATAGCCAGGTGCATTGGTACACACCATTAATCCCAGCACTTGGGAAGGCAGGCAGATCTCTGTGAGTTCAAGACCAATATGGTCTCTACACAGCAAGTTTCAGGCCAACCAGAGTTATTTATTAAGATATTGTCTCCAAATTAAAAAAAGAAAACAAGAAAAGAAAGAAGGAAGGAAGGAAGGAAGGAAGGAAGGAAGGAAGGAAGTGCGTGTGCGTGTGCGTGTGCGTGTGCGTGTGCGTGTGCGTGTGCGTGTGCGTGTGCGTGTGCGTGTGCGTGTGCGTGTGTGCGTGTGTGTGTGTGTGTGTGTGTGTGTTAAGAGCACTTCCCAGCACCCACATCAGGCAGCTCACAACCTCTTGGAACTGCAGTCCCAGTGATTCAACCCTTGTGGCCTCCTTGCTTACACAAGGAGCACACACGTACACAAAGAAGATAGATAACTTTTGACAAAAATATGAAGAATAAAGAATAGCTTCATATCATACGATTACAAAAGATAAAACAGAAGGTAAACAAGTTGAGCATGCCCTTGTGAGATGGTGTTTATGATTTCTTTTCCTCAGGAGTACCAACACTATTGGACGGAGTTGAGAGGGACCACGCTGTTCTTTTACACTGACAAAAAAAGTACAATCGTAAGTAGAGCCTGACATGGCCACCTAGTTCAGCCTTTCAGTAGACCCTGGGCATATAATTCTTCAGCCCCTTTTCCTTATCATCCCCAAACCAAGGTATTCAAACATCTAAGAGGCCTATCAGTTCCCTGGACAATTCAGAGGGTATTAGCTCATGTTTTTAACTTTCTGTTCTTTTTTTTTTTTCCTGGCCTAGATAATTAAGAGTTTATTCAAAAGTAGAGATCTTAGATACCTCCTCGATATAAACTGCCTAATGCAAAATGATAGCTTTCATTTCTTGTAATTGTAGAATGCAACTATGTTATGGAATGCAGTTGTAATCTGAAAGGAACAAGACGGTTGCCATTGCATTGGAACATACGATGCCACAATTTAATTTTCCCCAGACAAAAACAGACCCTCTAAAAGTAGACTTGTAAGAGCTAAAGTATGAGGAGGAGGAGGAGGAGGAGGAGGAGGAGGAGGAGGAGGAGGAGGAGGAGGACGAAGAAGAGGAAGTAATTATTTAATTAATCCTTTAAAGAGTAAGCTTTTTAGAAATAGTGTACTGCAACTTTCCGGTGATGTCAAGAAAGCAAAGACCCCGACCCAAACCTTGAGTGACTCCCTGCAGCCACCTTCACTTCAAGAAGCCTCAAGGGGCGGGCAGTACAACTTGGTGATTGGGAGCACAGTATGCCCAGAAAGATTGCCCGGTTTCTCCGTGCTAGCCCCGCCACTGGTAACCTGGATCTTGAGATAATTACCTAACCTCTCTGTGACTCATTGCATAGAAGGGGCATAGTAGAAAACAGACGGCATCTCAAATTGGGCAATTTGAAGAACGTTTGATAACGTCATTATAGATATGTAAAGCAGTGGGCAGAAAATAGAGAAGTCACACACTTAGTTCTCGGGCTAAAAATAATGCCATATTACCACATGAGGCCTGAGAGGAAAGAGTGGGAGAGCTCTTACTTAAGGGGAGCATGGCATTTGATGGAAGGACCAGCTACATAGGGCACTAGACCAAGCTGCCTGTCTCCTGGCTGCTGAGATTGCAAGCACGCACACCACTGGGCACTGTGGGATGGCTAATTCCTAGAACATGTGGCAGTCAGAAATGGCAGGTCTGTGAAAGGAGGTCCCTCAGTTACGACATTAAAAGGCCCCAGCTCAGCTCCTACCATATCCTCCCACCCTTGGTTGGCTCTGAGCCATTAGACATCCTAAGTTACGTTTTAAGTTTAAATGACTGTGATTAATTGATCTTTAAGACAAAATACCTCTTACCTGTAAGCCCCACTTACCCAAGGACAAATAATTCCCTGGAATGCTGAGGGCTGTTGCTCATGAAAAATAATAAGGATCAAAATACCCATGGGAGGAGATACAGAGACAAAGTGTGGAGCAGAGACTGAAGGAAAGGCCATCCAGAGACTGCCCCACCTAGGGATCTGTCCCATATATAGTCACCAAACCCAGACACTATCGTGAATGCCAACAAGCACTTGCTAACAGGAGCCTGAAATAGCTGTCTCCTGAGAGGCCCTGCCAGTGGCTGGCAAATACAGAGGCAGATGATACTCTCAGCCAACCATTGGTCTGAGCACAGGATTCCCAATGGCGGAGCTAGAGAAAGCACCCAAGGAGCTGAAGGGGTTTGCAGCCCATAGGTGGAACAACAATATGAACCAAACAGTTCCCCCAGATCTCCCAGGGACTAAACCACCAACCAAAGAGTACACACGGAGGGACCCATGACTCCAGCTGCATAGGTGGCAGAGGATGGCCTTGTCAGACACCAATGGGAGGAGAGGTTCTTGGTCCTGTGAAGGCTCATTGCTCCAGAGTAGGTGAATGCCAGGACAGGGAAGGGGGAGTGGGTGGGTGGGGGAGCACCCTCACAGAAGCAGGGGAGGGGAGATAGGGGGTTTTTAGAGGGGAAACGAGGTAAGGGGATAATATTTGATATATAAATAAAGAGAATATCTAATAAAAAATAAGCCATATGTTTTCACGTCTGTTAACCAACC
Organism: Apodemus agrarius; assembly: GCA_964023405.1. Lineage (NCBI taxonomy): Eukaryota > Metazoa > Chordata > Mammalia > Rodentia > Muridae > Apodemus > Apodemus agrarius. The sequence continues at coordinate 21,576,042 of OZ030016.1, read as the reverse complement.
TGGTTGCCCCAACTACTAGGGAGGTACTTGATTATACATAGGCAGTAGGTATGTTAGGATGTGTGCTTGCCTCTGATTGGACAGACAGGAAGCATGTAGCCTTGTGAGTTTTGCCTTTATAAGTTCCTGGCTGATGTAATTCTGCATCATACACTGGAATCTGGGTATGGACTTGGCCAGTATTTAATAAAGTTTGCGTCAAATTTGGCTAAAATTGTGGTATCGGCCTTATTCTCACTTGGCAGTTTTGACAACTACTTAATCCCTCTTTATAAATGAAAGCTGTCAAGCTTCAGGATTAAGAAATTGTAGATGATCATACACACCTGGCATCGTCACCAAGGTGGGTTTCCAAGGATGAGCCTTCATCATTGTATTCTAGATGTGCCAACCCTTATGATTCCCCAAAGGTGCAAAATGTGGGGAACAGACTTGCACAATTTGTGTTAGTGAAGAACTGAATTCACGTTTTCCTCTGAAAACATTTTTGTACATATACATGAAAGAAATTTTACAAGATGATATCACTAGTAAAACGGGGTGTAACCCAGGCCTTAGAGCCCTTATTTTTAGGCACAGTGCCACAACGAGGTCACAACAAAAGGCTCTACAGTTGTCCACCTACCAAAGAGGATGAAAAACACTTGGGGAAGTTTTCTGGGTGATAGTCTCAGAAGAAACGGCAGAGCAGACCAGCTGAGAACGGGTCTATTTGTGTGGTCTACGGAAGGGAACCATTTAAAGCTCTCTTTACATGTCTAAGAGGCTTAGAGGACGTCACTGGAAAGGTCATTGAATTTGTTTAGTGTTATGCCAGAGAAAAGAATTCAGGACCAGTAGATGGGACGTAGCTAGGGAAAAACTTTGGCTCAGTGCACAAAATACTTAGTAGAGCTGCTTCAGCAGTGTGGATTGAGTGTTATTACAGATGTTCAGCTGTAGGCTTGAGGTCAGCATGGAAAGCAGATTCAAACAGCTGGGTTGGACAGACGACCTTTCAGGCTCTTTCCAACCTACAGTTAAAAGCAGAAGCTATGACTCCTTTTCTGTAATTGGTGTATCCAATGCCGTTTGTTACAGCAAAACTCATTGAGACTAATCTAGACATAGCCAGAGTATTTATTATAGGAAGGGCTGCCTCTGGGGCAAGCAACATGCTAATAATACATTATACGCTCATTTGTAAGTGGTTTACCAGTTTCCAGAGTGTGAACAGTCCTGCAGCGACTGATGCAACCTATCAATGTGACTGTCCTGAGCACGGCGTATGAAGAAATGCACAGGAGCACTGCTGCACAGCATTAATGCCACAGAGAACTAGGATGTAAATAATGTCGGTACTATACACCATAAAATACTACAATATAATTTAAAAATTATGAAATTTGAATTTTGACTATATTATAAATTTTATGTTAATAACATTTCACTCACTGGTGTGTTGGTATAATTAAATTTTAATAATAGCTATGTTAACCATCTGCAAAATTCTCAAATATTTAATATGTCTCTTGCAAATTTGTATGGGTGGAAGTCACCACACCAACCCCAAGATGCATTTATACATGCTCTCTGATATTGGGGAAACCAGTTTACTATGCAAATATGCTTAAAAACTATGATTTTCCTTCATGTTAGAACAAATGTATGTTACCCAGGAAGCAATTTAACAATATTTTCCTTTATCTTTGCAGTATGTTGGCAAGTTAGACATAATAGACCTCGTGTGTCTTACCGGTCAACATTCAACTGAAAAGAATTGTGTGAAATTCACTCTTGTTTTGCCCAAAGAAGAAGTGCATCTGAAGGTGAGTGAGGAGAAAGAGCAGTTCCCAGAGAGCAAAGTTTGTACATCGAGTTTACCTTTTAACGTCCCATAGCTGGAATGAAGAAGAATTATAAGAGGGGCCAAGTCTTAGCACTTTGCCATCATTTTTTTTGCCAAGGACTTCAGAGCTGAGTTACAGTTTAGAAGAACACACACACTTGTTTAGTCAATAAGCACAATGAAACCTTAGACCTCTATCCTCTGACGAAGTCAAGGGTCCCACCTGGTGTTTTTCAAGGTTGTCCTTGAATTAGCGCAGTGAGCTAAGAAAAATCCCCCAGCAATGACAGTCATAACTTGGAATGCTAAAGATACTGGAGAAGTTCCTAAGAAGTTGCTGGCTAATTTTGAGAGCTGTAGTGGTCAAATTTTGTAGTGTAGAGGTCAATTTTTGCTACTTTACACAGAAGCCATGTATCTCAGGCAAGTTACCCAGTGTTTTGAATTAGAAAGAAGTCTTTTCTCAAATGTAAGGCACTCTCAGTGGCCCACGGGGAACACTTCATCAAAATAGTAATCTGGTCTACCTAGCCTGCTGTTGTGGTCTGAATGAGAAGGACCCCATGGGCTACTTGCATTTGAATGCCTGGTCCCCAGTTGGTGAACTGTTTGAGAAGGATTAGAAAGATGAGGAAGTGTGGCTTTGTGCATCACTGAAGGTGGGCTTGCAAGTTTCAAAAACCCACACCAGGGCCAGGGTCTGTGTCCTTCTTGCTATCTGTGCCTGATGCATGTGGATCAGGGTGTAAAGGTCTCTCAGCTCCTGCTCTAGCACCACGCCTGTTTGCCTGCCATGATGATCATGGACTAGCCCTCTAAACTTGTAAGGGAGCCTCCAGTTAAATGCTGTCCTTTGTAAGAGTTGTCTTGGTCATGGTGTCTCTCTGTAGCAGTAGAACAGTGACTAAGACCCTCCCTTTCATTTCCTTATCAGTTTGTCTTACTCTGTTCTACATTTTATTTTTCCTATTTGTTTCTTTCCAACAAAATCAAAATTACTATTACATCAACTATTTATTATATATCCTTGCTATATTTCAAACTCCACCAGAATGAGGATTTTTGTTTTGTTTCCAAGATCTACACTTAATGATATATATATATCTTTTAATTGAACAGATACAAAAAAGGATAATAAAAACACCTCTTGCTAAGGTACCTTAAAGATTGTCAGAGGATAAAATTGCAACATCATATAAATATCTTAATTAATTTTATAGTCTACTAAAGAACCAGATGCGTTTTATTATATAGAATAAAATACTCCAATTAGTTGAAAAGCAGAAATTAATATTACAGACAAGGGAAACTAAAACAAATTTTAAACAAGCAGTAAAGTTAGTTATTCATTTCAAAAGCTTCCATGGTAGGCAAAAATAGGAAGACAAATGATAGAAAAATAATTGTCATTAGGTTACTTCAGGCTACGTTTTTGGACACAAAGGGAACAAATTGAAGTTGATCTTTATGGGACATGTGGTTGTTACGTTTTTTGGTTTTTTGGTTTGGTTGGTTGGTTTTTTTTTTTTTTTTTTTTTTTTTTTTTTTTTTTTTTTTTTTCCTGATTTCTCAAGAAGGCAAGATAACATTTCGTTTTGGTTTAGTGATGTGGAACATTAGCACAGATGGCTCCATTTTTATTTCTAGTGAAGATCATTCAGGACCTCAGTGCAGAAACCTAGCAAACAATGGCCACCTATAAACTTTCTTCAACATGCTTAAGCAGGTAATACCTGTAGAGTGCTTAGCTAGATGCACGCTAGGTTACAGTCGCTTTGTCGTTTGACTCTGAGGACGCTAGGTAGCTGGAAATGGCCTCTAGAGATTCTCCTCTCACTGCCTCCTATTTTGCCAGAGGCATACTAGGCTTATATGTCTCCATGTGACCAACTCTCTGTGACATTTCAAGGCTTGAATTCTGCTCTTTAACACACGTGCTTTATTCACAAAAAACCCGACTCCTAATCATTTATATTTTTTGCTTGCCTATAAAAGAAAACGGGACTGAAATATTTTATGATGAATATGTTAAATCTAAGCAAAAAGGGAAATGAAGTATTTCTCCTTGCAGCTGATTATATGCAGTTAATGGTTTTCAAATAATCTTACTTAACAAAGTTCCTGAACAGAAGAGTATGTGTTTCGGTCAGTCTTGCTAGCTTTATTCTCATTCTCTCTCTCTCTCTCTCTCTCTCTCTCTCTCTCTCTCTCTCTCCCTCTCTTGCATGTATGTGCATGTGGTACCTGTGCATGTATGCATGGGTATTTGGATGTGAATGGGTGTACAGGTGTGTGTAGGTACACTTGCATGTGTGTACTTATATGGAAGAGGGCAGATACTTCAATATAAATTGATAGCAGATACTTTTCTCATTCACCCTCCATCTTATACAGAGAGGCAACACCTTTCACAAGGACCTCATGGCTTCCCAATTTGACCAATGTAGCTAGCCAGCTTGCTTTTCTTCACCTCCTAGGCATGACAGTTAAGCTGCCACATGCACCTGGCCTTTCACTTGGTTCCAGAGGTCTAAACTTTGGCCTTCATGTTCATGTGGCAAACGCTTTACCCAAAGAGCCACCTCTCCGACTCGAGATCTTACTAGCCTTTGATGGAGAACCTACTTTGTCAGGAAATAATCCTGTGAAATCCTTGCTACTTAAAGTTAGTACAGATCATTCATTAATTATGTATTTTCTGCTTTATATTTGTTTTCATCTCTAGACAGAAAACACAGAAAGTGGGGAAGAATGGAGGGGCTTCATTCTTACAGTAACAGAGGTAAGGGGGCCATCTGCTTCTTTTGCTAAGACAAGGTGTCAATAGCCCATGGTGGTCACAAACTTATAATTCTCCTGTCTCAACCTCCCAGCCAGGTGATAAGATTACCACTGTGAGTCACCACATCCAGTGGAAGATCATTAATAATGTTTGCTGATTCATCTAGTTATAAAATAGTTGCTAACACCTACCGAAACTGTGTACATTAAGGTGTCTGGGATGTAGAAACTAGAAAAGGCAGATAGAAATCAGTGCTTTTATTTCTGAAAGTCATAATTTTTTTTATCTCATTTTATCTGGTAGGTTAAGAATGCTAATGTTACTAAACACAGCCCGGTTCACCTTGTGATAACTGTTCTGAAGTAGTGAACAAAGGATGAGGGAGATCTACTTCACCTATGCTTTCTCTGCTCTATAAGTGTTTAGGGCATGGCATCAACTCACTGTATATCAACACATCATTTGTTAAAATGTTCCACTGTTCTGACTATTGCCCCAAGACAGCCTACTGAGGAACTAGACTTGGGTATGAGAACACATTACTAGGACATATTTGGGTGACTCAGTCAAAACCACACTGTGAGAAAAGGTGGTAACAATAGAACTAACTACCGTAAACACTCTTAGGCCTTTAGGAGAAGAACCCAAGGAGCACAGGCTGCCTCACTGCTTTATTTGACAGACTAGAGTCCTCATTCCTGTGTCCCAAGAGCCTGGCTTTGAGTCTTAACAATGAATACACAACAGTAGGAATTAATGAAATAGTAACTAAGCATGGACTGGACAAGAGAGAGAGACAGAGAGAGAGAGACAGAGATTAGCTAAATTGAAAGTAAGGTTTTATAGTCTCATGGATTGTCGCCTGATGAGTACTCATTCTCCTCTGGTGGCCAAATTATAAATCAGACATGGCTGCCCCCAAATACTGACTAGTTAGCTAATGTCACAGAAAAATGTAGTACCATACTTCCCCAGAAAGCAACTAAATTTTGAGATGTGAATGCAATTCACAAGACTTTACATGGATAATGGAATTCAAAACACCTGTCTAGAGAACAACAAAACTAACATGCAGAGATGTATCAACCTGTTTAAATATGAACGGATGGTTAGCAATGGCTAGCAATGGAGTGTAAACCTGCTGATCCTATGCCCATCTCAAACCCATGTTATCATAATAATGTGGAGCTTTTCCAAGTTAATTTGTGGGAGAATAAGATATCTCCTGGAGATCCTAATCTTCTTGGGCATTGCAAAGGTATGTGAGTTCAGAATGAGAAATGAGAGATGAGCTGGGTATTGGTGGCAAATACCTGGTCTACAGAGTAAGTTCCAGAACAGCCAGGGCTACACAGAGACCTTGTCTTGAGAAACCAAGAAAGAAAGGAAGGAAGGAAGGAAGGAAGGAAGGAAGGAAGGAAGGAAGGAAGGAAGGAAGGAGGGAAGGAGGGAAGGAAGGAAGGAAGGAAGGAAGGAAGGAAGGAAGGAAGGAAGGAAGAAGGAAGGTGAGCGATTGGTTGTTATTTAGCTTACAGTAAAAAGTATGTGTACGAGATCAAATATGATCTTTGCTAGCCATGGTGGTAACACACCTTTAATCCCAGCACCTGGTAGATCTCTGTGAGTTTGATTACCAATCTGATGTACAGAGTGAGTCCTAGAATAGCTTGGATCACAAAGAGAGATGGTGAAGAAACAAAACATACAAAACAAAACAAAATCACTTAACTAAACCAACCAACCAACCAACCAGTCCACCAACCAAACACCAACCAACCAACCAACCAAACAACCAACCAGTCCACCAACCAAACAGTCCACCAACCAAACAACCAAACAACCAAACAAACAACCAGTCTACCAACCAACCAGCCAACCAGCCAACGAACCAACTAGCCAACCAACCAACCAAGCAAAACTCTGTGCAGGTTCTAGTTGATATAGGGGCAGTACTGTAATACCCATGTTAGACTGGAATCTTCTAATTATTGTTCTGTCAGGGTTCAGCCTCAACACAGGATTGGAGCTCTCAGCTGGAAGCGGGGATATCTGGAAGGCACAAAATAAATATACACAGACTACTTTTTGGGTACGAGCTGACAGGCAATTTTTTCAAGGCTTAAAGTTTCTCTTCTCTCTCAGTCTTTGCTCTCTTTCTCTCTTGCTCATTCGCTCGCAGCTTGAGGCTGCACACACGCTGCATTCTCCTGCGCACGCTGCTTTTCTCCTGTACGCTTTTCTTTTCTTGCACTCTCTCGTTCATACACACCTCTGTGTGTTCCCCTTTCACTCACACACACACTCTTCACACACACCTCACATTCTCTCTCCACTCACTCTTCACAAGCTCTTCTCATGCTCTCCGCATTCGCTCTCTCACTCGCTCTTCACATGCTCACTCCTCGCTCTCTACACACTCTCTTGCCTTCTTCCTGCCCCAGTCTTTTATTGATACTCCAAAAGCAGATAAAAAAGACAGTGTATAATCATTGCCAAATCAAATTCAAAAGAATAACCACGCCCCACAAAGAATCAAGAATTCAATTGTTCCCCAAGGCTTCAAGCTTCCCTATTCCCAGGCCTATAGCCAAAATAATAATAATTGCAAACTTATCATTATTTAAACTTTTTTAACTATTAAACTTCAAAGCTCAGAGCTCCGAGGCCAGCTCTTTGCATTTTCTTGTAAAGCTCTAATGATAAATGGCACGGACAAAGCTGCCAGACAGTGGCCAGAAAGAATCAAGTTAACCCTTAACTCTGTAGTTCCCCTAGCTTTCCGCTTCTGCACATTGCACACAATGACTCTCCTAAGAGTCCCAGTGTTTTGACTTAGTTTTACTAATCTAAGATTTTACATATTCTATACGGTTTATCCAGGAACCACTCTCAAATGTTGTGCAGAACTTATTTCATAACTTTAATAGTCTTTTCTTTCTTTGGGGTCCCAATGTTGGCTCTAATTCATTTTCTAATAATTTCGTCAATCTTTCTTTGCAAGTCAAGCATTAATCTGGAACTACCATTGTGCAGTTATCGCATTGTTTCCAAGATGAGAACACACAGCATGCACCTGGGCCATTAGGACTGTGCGGTGCTGTGCTGTGGCCCATGCCTCAATTTTTAATTGTTTAAGAATCATTACATCAGAGAACAACTAGCTTCACAGAATTCACCAGAGCAGAAAGGAGAAAGAAGTAAGAAAGTCAGATATAATAGAATAATTATGCTCACCGAGGCCAACTGAAAAACAGTCACGCACAAATGAAATCTGTACAGCCATTGTCGAAGGCTAAGGGTAGGAGAAATGGGAACAACTGTTGTTACAAAGAGCTGCTGGGGGTGTGGGCTGCTGAAATGTCTCCATCCAGGCCTACTGCAGGCAGTCCCTTATTTCAGATGGCTGATGCCCTGGAGGGATGTGTGTCCTGCTTCTCAGGGTCCCAGACACCATCCTTTTTCTACAAGGAGCTGCTGCGGGCTTCTGAGACTTCTGAGTCTCCATCCCAGCCTACTGCAGGCAGTCCCTGTCATTGTTTGCTGTCCCCCTCCCCCACCACCACCCCCCCACCCCCCCCACCCCCCCACCCCCCGCAATGTTCTGTCCATTTGTCTCTGACAATGGACAGACACTCAGCCACTACATCTCCTTGTGGCCAACACTCCTCTCTACTAAAGCCAGGATGCCCCTTGGCTGCGGCTTCAGTTTGCCTATTGTTTTAACTGGTTTCAGTTGTCCGTTCCTCAACACGTGTCACTTCTCCCTGGACAAGTGATTCGACTGCACGAAGTCTTAGAGAGAGAAAAGAAAAGAAGGACTGAGACAAACCAGCTGCCGGTTATGCCTGCGGAGAAAGAGAAGGAGCCGGTCCAAGACTATGCGGATGTACTCAACCCACTGCCGGAGTAAGTGTGTAACTGACTCGTTTATTCATTCAGTTAAGACTGACTGCTAGAATGGAGACAGAAAATGTTGGTACATTTACACAATGGAATGCTACTCAGCAATGAAAAACAATGACTTCATGAAATTCTTAGGCAAATGGTCAGATCTGGAAAATATCATCCCAAGTGAGGTAACCCAATCACAAAAGGACATACATGGGATGCAGTCACTGATAAGTGGATATTAGCCCAGAAGCTCTGAATACCCAAGACACAATTCACATATCAAATGATTCCCAAAAAGAAGGAAGGAGAGGGTCCTGGTCCTGGAAAGGCTTGATGCAGCATTGTGAGGGATTGCCAGGACTGAGAAGTGGGAGGGGGATGATTGGAGAACGGGCGGAGGGAAGAGGGCTTATGGGATTTATGGGGAGGGAGGAACCGGGAAAGGGGAAATAATTTGAAATGTAAACAAAGAATATAGAAGAAAAAAAAGACTGACTGCTACTTTCCAGGTAGCACTACCCACCTGAGCTGTTGCAGCAGGGATGTTAAATATCTTGGGGAGCAATTGTGAGCACTTCCTCTCTTATGTCATGATCAACATCATGCGCATTTGAACTAACTCTTACCACAGAGGAAATCCCCTTCCACCCACACAGCTAAACAGATCCCCTTCCGGACCTCAGCCCTAAATTAAAGTTGCTCTGAAGAAGGAAGGAAATGGCATAGATAGGTGAGACCCTATAACTGGATGACTTGTCATCATGTATACCGAATATTTTTTTTTTTTTTTTTGGTTTTTTTGAGACAGGGTTTCTCTGTGTAGCCCTGGCTGTCCTGGAACTCACTCTGTAGACCAGGCTGGCCTCAAACTCAGAAATCCGCCTGCTTCTGCCTCCCAAGTGCTGGGATTACAGGCGTGCGCCACCACCGCCCGGCTTTATACGAGTATTTTTAAATTCTTAGAATATTGTATTCAGTTGATTGATCAGGAGCCTTGAACTTGCCTTCTGAGGAAAGCCTTATGTAAAGTTTTCAAAAAAAAAAAAAAAAAAAAAAAAGGTGCTGGGACAGCAGCTGGATTCTGAAGCATCCTTCATATGTCTTCTTTCCTGAGGAAAATATTATGGGCCTTTTCCTATTCTGATGCCCAGTCCGCTGTGGTAAAGCCACCGGGACCTGCTAATAGTGCTGCCAGCTCAAACGAGACAGGGGACCAATTCATCAAATAAAAGTCACATGGAATGTTTCCTCTTCTTCCACCCCCAATACAAGAAGAAAATAATATGTCTATTATAGATAAATAAGGAGAAGATTAAAATTAATTCTTGTCGCTACCCTCAAAGACAGTTGCCAATAACACTTTGGATATATTATATACTGTCAAATTTTTCTATGACGATTACATTTCACTGAATATAGCATGTATTATAAAACAGGAAGTGCTCAATTTCTTAATTTTATGTCTAAAAATACTATGGGTGCTGTTTTAACACAAGTTATAAACCAAGCATGCCTTTCATCCCAACACGCAGGAGGCATCGGCAGGAGCAGGTAGGTCTCTGATTTCAAGGTCTGAAGAGCGAGTTCTGTCTATACAGACATACAATTGGGGCTTTGTGGCTATACAGAGAAACTTAATCTCGAATATCAGATAAAGAAACAAAATCCTACAAACAACAAATTATACCAAATAGAGTCAGTTCAGACACAGTCTTAATGTCAGTTGTTTTAAACAGAACCCCACTTGGCCGGAGCGCCTTCTAGCTTCAGTCCCAACTTTGAGAAGATGAGGCAGGTAGTTCTCTAAGTTTAAGGCCAGCATAGTCTATATGGTAAGTTCCAGACCCATCTCAAAACAAATGAACAGATAAACAAGAAAAACAGAGCCCCAAAGAGAGCCTTAGGATATTTTGGAATTCTGCAAGGAAACCACCAACAAATCAACCTAAGACCTGTCATGAATTGAAACTGGGGCTGTGCTATTAGTTGTCATAGGTTTTCAATGATTATCATGACTACACATGAATTAGAGGATTGCTTTTCACATTCTCTAGGTTTAAAAGTTACATTGTAGTTCTCAAGCTGTTTTGGTAGCATTATTTTCAAGTAATTATCTTTGTCAAGCTTTTTTTTTTAATCATTTTTTTTTCTTTTCATCTCATACTTGTAGATGCTTTTATGCAGTTTCCCGGAAAGAAGCGACCGAGATGCTGGAAAAGAATCCTTCTTTGGGAAATTTGATCCTGAGGCCTGGCAGTGACAGCAGAAACTACTCCATCACTATCCGGCAGGAGATAGAGTATGTTCAGTTTAACCTGGCTGTCGTATTAAGAGTGGGCATCCAGTCACAACCTGCTGGGCATTCTCTTAGGGCTGCAAATACTAGCACATGAACGAAAAGTAGTGTAACATAAGCAAAGCTCTCTCCTTCCTGGTGATGAAGAGAATGGTCCTGGGATTGCTATTGTTTCCATGTGCAGTGTTCATGAAGGCACTCGGTTAGTGGGCATTTAAGCAGAGAGTCAAAGAAGAGGGGGATTAATCCACGCCAGTGCTGCGGGGGTGGGGGAGTGGGGAAGTGGGGGTGGGGGCATAGGGCACATCCCAGGCAGCAAGTGTACATCCCCAGAAGCAAGCACCTCTCTTGTTCAGGAAAGAGAAAGAGGCCATTGTGTCTGCATACTTTACCTACAGAAAGGCCCAGTAAAGAATAAAGAATATCTTCCTTTATTATATAAAGTTCATTATGATTATGATTATGATTATTAATTGGTAAAATTGTTTTCCTTTAATAAAGTCATTAATACTTAAATGCAAGTGTCAAGGCAGAAGAGCTAGCTCAGTCATGAGGTGCTCACTTTGTAAGTGTGGGAACCTAAGTTAAATCTGCAGAACTCAGGAGAGAGAGAAGAGAGAGGAAGAGAGAGAGAGAAAGAGAGAGAGAAGAAAGAAGGGTAGAAGGGAAGAAGGAAGGGAAGGAGGGAGAAAAGAAGGAGGGGAGGAAGGAAGGAAGGAAGGAAGAAAGGAAGGAAGGAAGGAAGGAAGGAAGGAAGGAAGGAAGGAAGGAAAGAAGGAAGGAAGGAAGATAATAACACATTTGTAATCCTACAGTAGGAAGGTGGTGACAGGCAGATCCTTGGGGCTCGGTGGCCAGCCAGCCTAGGTTACTTGGCAAGTTGCAACCAGTTAGAAAGCCTGTCTTGAAAAAGAAAACAAAAACAAACAAACAAACAAAACCAGAATCGGTTGAGGATACATCCAAGCTTGACCTCTGGAGTCTACAAATTAGTGCACAAAGGGATAAGTGTACCCACATGCAAATGTACACACAAAATAATTTCATATGTAATTAGAGTTTCTGGACTTTTAAGATTCCTCCAGCTTTCAGAGTCTATTAAAAACTCTGCCCTTTAACAGAGATTTTGGATTAGGTAATCCTGTCACAACTGATAATACACTTTCATCCTACATTTAAATATTCAATAAATGCTATATTTTATATAAAACATAAACATTGAGTTTTTACATTTGTGATTCTTTGTTAGGATCATATTCTATTTATTTGCTATAATGCATGTACCAGTTTATGTCATAAATATCTGTTATTGTTTTTTTTTAAAGATTTATTATTATATGTAAGTACACTGTAGCTATCTTCAGACATCAGAAGAGGGCGTCAGATCTCTTTATGGATGGTTGTGAGCCACCATGTGAGTGCTGGGATTTGAACTCATGGCCTTTAGAAGAGCAGTCGGTGCTCTTACCCGCTGAGCCATCTCTCCAGCCCCCAATATCTGTTATTGTTAAGGGATCAAATATGAGGATATTGAGAGTGGATACATGGAGTAAAAAGTAAATAATATTTTAGAGAAAAAAATTAAAATCAAGCCGGGCAGTGGTGGCACACGCCTTTAATCCCAGCACTTGGGAGGCAGAGGCAGGTGGATTTCTGAGTTTGAGGCCAGCCTGGACAGCCAGGGCTACACAGAGAAATTCTGTCTCGAAAAACCAAAAGAAAAACAAAACAAAACAAAACAAAACAAAACAAAACCAAAAAAACCAAAAGAACCCAAAAACAAAAACAAAAAAATTAAAAAAATTAAAATCACAGCACTATGGCTCAACTGCCCTTATGGGCCGTGGCCCCCAGAGTTTCATTTGTGCTCAGTTAATACAGACCCTTGTTTTTCATACACTGGCCATGCACGGGCAGCATGTTAGGGGTTAAATTAGATGCTGGGGCTCCCAACTCATGTGTGTGTGTGTGTGTGTGTGTGTGTGTGTGTGTGTGTGTCTTTGGGTATATTTTTATAGTTTTTCACAGTAAATAATTGTCAAGCTTCTTGCGGATTCCTTATTTTACCTACTTATTATATACTAGTATTTTTTAGTTTGTAGAATACACTATAATGGCAAGCTGAACATTAGAAACAAATTTTCAACTCTATCAGACTATAATACAGTATTTTTTTAAAGCTGAAATGTATTTGATTAATAATTTAACCAGCAACCTTGAAATAAACCCAAAAGAAGTATGTATAGGTTATAGCTGCTGGTGAATATGTTTTGTAGTAACCACAGGTCTCTCTCTCTCTCTCTCTCTCTCTCTCTCTCTCTCTCTCTCTCTCTCTCTCTCTCTCCTTTCTTTCTCAAGATAATATTCCCCTGCCCCTCTCCTCCTTCCAAACCCTTCCACACACTCATCCCCACTGTCCTGGAAATTCAAGGCCTCTTTTTTTCAGTAACATTTATTGCATGCCTATATGCACCACCAAATGCTGTGTTCTTCCCTCGGGAAGACCACCTCTCCCACACCCACATTTCCCCAGTTGCTGATGATTCCCCAGTTGTTGAGACCTCCTGGGCTGTTTTTCGGTGTCATCCTTTTCAGTTCACATTTGCGCAGTCCCAAACCTTGGAAAAACACCAGCTCTTTCATAGGAGATAGGAAGCAGTAAATCCAGCTCCAGTCTTAGGGTTTTGAGTCTTCTACTTAACATGTCACTTGACTTTTAGAGTTAGCCATATGAGGGAATATTAGAATTGTGCCATGCTGGTAGAGTTGAGTTTGATGTAAAGTTTTTGGCAGGTGTCTGGACTATTAAGAAGCACCTGTGTTTCCCACAAAACAAGCTCATTTCCTTTCGGGGAGGAGGTTCCAGGAGCGATGCCCAGCCATGCACGCTGGCCAGTGAGTCTGGTAAACACACGCTGAAAAGGACAAACTGGTTTACACAGCAAAACTTGAAAGTAGTGTTTGTCCCCGCCATGTGTTTACAGACCAGCTGGAGAAAGGCTGTTCTCAGGAGGCAACAAAGGTTGCCAGTGCCAAACTATCAGGTGATTCCTCTCTCAGAGCAGGGCATCTTACCAGGCAAGTTGCACATAAACTCTGAAGACACAGCTATTTTTACAAACCTCATACTTTTCCCTCCCTTGAAGTTGTTCTGACTAGGAGCTGGACAGTTGCTAAGGAGGCCGGAGAAAACCTTACTACAGATCCACCCTTTTGCAAAAAATGAGGTTAGGATTTAAGAACAAATATCCAGAACCACGTTGAAGGCCACAGTTTATTTTTTCTTTAAAACTAGCTTCTCTTTTTCTGTCATAGCCAAGGTATAAAATCCGTGTCTATAACGTTGAAGTAACAGTGACGAACGCAAAGCTGATTTCTTGTTCTGGAGCTGTCCGTAACAAAATCTTACTATTTTGGGTGGTACGAATTTGGGGTGTTGTAAAACTGAAGAGGAAGACCTGAAGATACCCCTGTGGTGTTTACATTCCCACGTCCCCGTTACACAGCACTTACCGCGTTTCCTGTCTTTAAGATCTCTAAGTTAGCAGCGATAGAGCACGTGAGCTAGCACAGTGACAGGTGTGGAGGGCTGTCTGCTGGGACTAGTGATGGGTAGAATACACAGCTTTTTGCTTTCAATAATGCCTCTTATTTCTCTTTAATAGAAGGGGTATATTATTTGACCTATATATGCCCACATAAGATTTATTTTGTATTCCTCTGGGATTTGGTTTATGTTTTATTTATTTATTTATTTATTTATTTATTTAATTTATTTATTTATTTTGTTTGCGTGCTTGGTTTTGTCTCTAAATTTAGGGAGTGTACATTATACAAGCACTGAACCACTGAGTTACAACCCTCCTCTTTTTTTTTTTTTTTTTTGAGACAGGGTTTCTCTGTATAGCTCTGGCTGTCCTGGAACTCACTCTGTAGACCAGGCTGGCCTCGAACTCAGAAATCCGCCTGCCTCTGCCTCCCAAGTGCTGGGATTACAGGCGTGCGCCACCACCGCCTGGCACATCCCTCCTCTTCCGTAAGATTTTATAGCTCTACTGTACAGGTTACTGAGTTTTAGGTTTTTTTTTTTTTTTTTTTTTTTTTTTTAGTTTGTTTGTTTTTGTCTATTCTTTTCTCATTTACTAGCTTAGTGACTCGGAATTCCTGTTGCCTCCTCACGTTTTACCATTTTCTTCAAAGAGATGTAATAATCCCAATGAAGAAAACAGGATTCTATCTATCCCCCTAGAGTTGTAGATGGACAGGTTAACCAGCCAGGGCATATTTTATTTTAATTCCACAGTTGCATCAACGCCACTGTGTACTCAAAAGTGGGCCAACCGTGTATTTCATTTCAGAATGCCAAGAATCAAGCACTTCAAAGTGATGCGCACGGGAAAGAACTACACCATCGAGCTGGAAAAACCTGTACGTCGCCATTTCCTTGTCGTTGGTACCCTTCCTCCTCTTTGCCGTCCGAATCAGCCTGTAGAGAATCCCGTGAAGAGCACGGAAACTGAGGTTATCCCGAGGAGCAGATGCAGAGATGATGGTAAAGGGGGAACAAGCAGGCAGATAAGCCTATCCCAGATAGGAAGGGTGAGAAGAGACACTAGAAGAGGCAGCAAGACAGACTAGACGATAGCCTGCTCACAGCTGTTCTCCCGTTACTCTCTCTGCAAATGATTGCTCATATTCAGGGAAAGAAAAGCATTTTTATTAAATGTCTTTGTGTAATATCCTCTATTTATAAATATTCAAATGAGCCTATTATGGGATGGGAAGCGATCAAGTGTGCCTTGCCCTCTAATACGTGTCATGCAGAAGTCCAGCAATGCCCTCTTACCAGCAGTGTGCAGAAGGCCAGGTTTCTCCTTTGTCTTCAAGGCCTCTTCAAGCTTAGTTATCCCCTGGAGCTAATGACAGGCAATCTTATCCTCCAACACAATGCTAGGTACACAGCTAAGTGATTTATATGTGCAACTTAATTTTTTTTCTTTTTCTATTTCCAATTCTATAATTGTTACACATATTATATAGTGGAGTAAACTGGCCTTTAGAGTGCTCTCAGCCATTGAAAGTGCGGTGACCACGGCCAGATAGTTCTTGAAACTTAGCTCCTGGTTCCTCTGCCTCTCCAGGCACATCATAGAGCCAAATGGACTGTGCGGTAGAATTTGTCCTGTTTTGCCTGTAAATCTTAGAGAGACACTGATTCGCCCAGCTCACTTTAGTCAGGAATGCCTCCAGAACTTCTCAGACTCACACTTACGGATCCAGCTACATCTCAGTCCATCCTAAACTCAAGATCTTCTTGCCTCTGGGAGAAGCCAACCACACCTGACTCCAATTGAGCTTTGTCAGCAAAGTTCTAATAAAGGGTCAGAGGACTCGTTCCTGAAGGAGCATCCATCCAAAGACCAATGGGCAGAAGTGCTCCCAGGGAGGACCAGTGTGATTACTGCACCCTAAAGTGCACAACTAGACTCCTAGTCATTTGCCTCTACAGTCCACAGAAGGAAAATGGACAGCCTGGATTGTTCTTTTGCCTTTCAAACTCCTCCTAACCCTGCTTTTCCACCAGGCTTCATTTTACTGAGTTATTTTACTTCAAGATTATGTGGAATATTCAGGTGTAACCAGATTTCACTTGTATAAAAGTATTGATTTATGAGGTATTAAAATGCATACATTCTATGATTAACCTATAGAAGGTTCTTATTGTAAACTTTTTGAAAGGTAGCAAACTGTATGGACTAAAAAACATTTAGTTATAGAGTTGTCGTTTTCTTATCATTTGTCTATTTAAGTTCCAGTTTCAGGAAGGGAGAGTTTGGCCTACATTAAGTGATTTTTTTAATGGTGGGAAGGCATAGTACCTAAATATGTATTGTTCAACAGACTATAGCAAATGCAAAGAGAACAACTCACCAGATAATGGCCTCATAGTCCTTAAAAAAGGTGAAAACAAACATGGGTAAGAAAACTATAGCGATCCAGCAAGCCATTAAAGTATGATGTCATCCTGATCTGCCTTTCTGGAGGTCAGGAAACAGGTAGCAATCCCCACCACCCTGCAGGGGAGTATCTCTTCCTTAGCCAAGCACTGAGCACTAAATTTCTTACTATCTTTTACACAGGTAACACTCCCAAACCTCTTCAGCGTCATTGATTATTTTGTGAAGGAGACTCGAGGGAATTTGAGACCATTTATACATTCAGCTGATGACAACGTTGGTATGTCCTGGACTTTACTACTACATCAGACAAAACAAAACAAGACAAACAAAACAAAACAAAACCCCAAACATGCCAAGGTAGAAACTAAATTTTAAAAATTTCAGTCTCTCCATTTGGCAATCATTTTGTCAGATTCTGGCAAAATGACAGAGGCGTGTCTTTGCAGATGGTTTATGAGGCATGAGTTGTGAGTATTAACGCCATTCTACCATTCCATTTGACATCACCAAACACGTTGAGAGACAATAGGACAGCAAAACAATATGGACTCTCGGGAAGCAGAGGAAATGTAAAGGGATGGACCCACCACAGCATCAGATGCTTGAGACTAGGTAGAATGCCTTAGGATAATAAGCAAAGGCTGTGGGGGTTGGCCACTTGGGAGTAATGGCCTCAATCCTAGTCCTATTCTTTTGTGAAGGTAAAGAGGTCAGATGACAAGGTCACATGGACAGAGTGATGACAGGGTCACATGGATGAAGCCACGGAAAAAGAACCATGTTGGGTCACCTGCAGAGCTGGCAGGCTCCCTTTTCATAAATTATGAATGTGAAGACAATGGTAGCTAGACAATGGTCCACTAAACTTAGCAGTGAGACCTGTGTCATCAGTGCAGTTCAACGTTCATTAAATTGGCTCCTTTCACATTCTAGTTTTTGGCCTAACGAGGCAGATCAGACACGATCATTTGCCCTGTTCTACCAACAGTCTACATGCGTTTCCTGGGCAAGCTCTAAGCAGGAGACTGAACCATCTCTAGCTAATTTGGGTTTCATTCCACTACACAGTTTTTTTTTCCCCCGACACATTATAAAGGAAAACAGTTTTGTATAACTGCACTTAGGGCCATATCTGGAATGTTTCACTAATTAAAACAGCAGCGGGTTTAAAAGTGTAAGTTCTTAAAATATCACTGTTGATCTCTGGATGTTACATGACAATACAAAAAACGTACAAGAGCTCAGTCCAAAGGAGAGTGAGAAAGGGGTCAAGTGTGATCTTAGTCTGTGTAGGGTCCTCTGTATACTCAGCAGAGGAAGTGTCTGTAAGTTGTGGCCACCAACTTGTTGCTTGGCAACCTCTGTTATGGGCTTAACTGGCTCTTAAGGCAGAAGTTTACTGGGTTTTTGTTCTAAAAAAAATTCTTCCTCTCGTCTAGAACATTCCTTCATCCTCAGCCATATCAATCTAGTTTTAGGCTTAGCGATACCATTAAAATAACCACAGTACTTCCTCTTAGTGTTTCTATCTGCTCTTTGAGTTGCTGGTTCCCACAGACTGCTTTCCTCTCATCTCTAACCTCTGCGGGTTGTCTAACTTCTGAAAAACCTCTCACAGCCTATGATCCCAAGTGTGGACACATAACTACACATAAAGTCAGTATAATGAGCTGGTTGATGTGTGTGCAGGAAAGCACACCGACCAGATTTCTATGAGAGAACAAGTTCTTAAAATAACATTTCCCCAATCCCTGAGGATTTCTTACAATAAAAGTTGGGGTGTGTAGAGAATCCACTATAACTTTCCTCTTCCCTGAACACTGATCTATTAGTTCGCTATTCAACCCTGTAAAATAAACTACCTCCAGGGTGGTTAATCAGTGATTTTATTTGTCTATTGTTGTCAGAAAATTGGGTTGGACTTAGTTGGGCAATTTTTCTAGTCTTACTTTGTCACTCACAGGAAGTTGAGGCTGGCCTTTCTTCCACCACCCTGGAGCTTGCATTACAGGCACATTCCACCACACCTGGCTTTGGGCATTTTTCTATAGGATTCATGGGATGATAGACATCTTTGGCTTTAGAAAGCTTTAGCTTTCCCAGCGTGCATAAACTCTATTTTTTCCTTGCCACATTGGGTGGCGTATCCAAAATCTCCCGCCCTTGTTCTCAGCTTCAGGGGAGAACACTTCCATCTTGTATTACTATGTATAATATTGTGCTGTTTTGTTTTGTGTTGTTTTGTTCAGTTGTAATTCAGAATGAAAGAAGTTCCCTTTACAATTACTATTATTATTTTTTTGAATGGCATTTTTCTCAGATCTCATGGGTAGATGCTGAATTTTGTCAACTGTTCTTCTGCATATGTTGTATATGATCACAAATAGTTTTTCCCTAGTTGGTTAATGAGGTGTCTTTACTATTTATATATAACTCATAGTTTCTGTTTATCAAATCTTCCATTGAACCCACTTTATAGTGTATTACGTGTTGGATTTGCCTAATATGCAAAAATATGCCTGCTTATGAGAAATAGTGTGCTTTTACTAAGTGAATTTACTTCTCATATTTTACCTTCTAGGTTTTAGTATGGTTTGATTCCATCTTAGAATCTGGAGCTTTATCCTTGGGCTGGAGAGCATAGGTCGGACAAAGACCCTGCATTAATTCCCCAAGTTAAAAACAAATGTAGCTGTTCTAAAGTCCATGTGATAATTCCAACATTTGCTGGCTTTCCTATGACCTCTGAGGCTTTCTCTGGAGAACCAGGGGACTGACTGGTCATGTTTCTTCAGCTTTTTTTGTGTATAAAATTCTTATTTTTTAATCAAGCAATTCTGGGTTTCAGTCTGGGTATTTTGAGTATTACTGCGATAAGTCTCTACATCCTTCTAAAGCCTTCACAGCACTTCCTTGTTTTAAGCAGACGTGATTGCTGCTAGGGTGAAGCAGCTGTCTCAACTGCTGTGGGAAGGAGCTCTGAGCCAGTTTCCTTTGTTTTGCTGCTTTGGGTTTGCACACCTCAAGATGTTGTCCTAGGTGTTGGGCATGGTCCACACCGCAGCTTAGATCTCAGAGCCTCCAATGTACTTCATTGTCAGAAGTCATTCATCAGCTGATTGTTTTGTTTCCTAGCCATTGTGACCAGGGCAGCAATGACATGCCTGAGCAAGTATCTCTGGAAAGGAGTCAGTCATATGGTAGATTTATTTAGTTTTAGCTTTTTGAGAAATCTCTACTGACTTCCAGAGTGGCTGAAACAGTTTCCAGTCTCTCCAATAGTAAATGAAGAATCCTTTTTCCCTACGGCTTCCCCAGCCATCACTCAGTTGTTCTTAGCTTTTGATTGTTAGCTTCGTGATTGTTGATCTTAGTTTTTTTTTCATTTACATTTCTCAAGGATATTCACTACCCTTGAGATAATAGTCATTTTTTTTTCTTTTTGAGAACTTTCTGTTCAGATCCATACCCCATTTTTCAATTAGGTCATTTGTTTTCTTGGCTTTTTAAAAACATTCTTTATGTAGTCTGTATTTTAACCCTCTATCTGATTTCTCTCTCCCACTCTGGGCTTCCTCTTCACGAATGTCTTTTGCGATACAAACTTTTTAGTTTTATGAAGTTCCTTTTGTCAGTTGTTGGTCTTATTCCCTGAGTGAGTGGAATTACTATTCAGAAAGTCCTTTCTTACACCTTTATCTTGTAGGGGCTCTGGGTATATTTCCTTCTAGCAGTCTCAGTATTTGGGGGTTTTACAGTGAGATCTTTAGCCTATACGAGTAGATTTTTGTACAGGGTGATATATGTCATCTGTGTCACAACTGATAAATTAGGTGGCTCTCTTTCCCAGTTCTTACCTCTTTAGGACTTCTCTGTCCGCAGGACCATTATTCCTGGTCATCTAGGTAAAACAAGGGGCTGTCTTGTGAGGTAGGCACCGTGTCTCTTCAAATAAAGAAAAAAAATATGCAAAAGCAATTTCAACTCTTTTCTTAGTTCTCTAAGCCCATTGTCCTGATTTCTATGGCCAGAAAGGGTTTTCTTTGGGGTGTTAGGCCCAGGAGTGAAGAAAACAGAAAATAGATAAAACCAAAACCAAAACTAAAATAAACTGAACATAACTTGCTGACTTAAACTGTAAATGCTTTTAAAAACAGACAACCAGATTATTGCTATTTGACTGAATTGGTTTGATTTGCTTTGTGATCAAGAGAATATGACTCACCGGGCGGTGGTGGCGCACGCCTGTAATCCCAGCACTTGGGAGGCAGAGGCAGGTGGATCTCTGAGTTCGAGGCCAGCCTGGTCTACAAAGTGAGTTCCAGGACAGCCAGGGCTACACAGAAACCCTGTCTCGAAAAACCACAAAAAAAAAAAAAAAAAAAAAGAGAATATGACTCAAACCCCTTGTATCTGATTCATTTTTTATTACTGTTATTGATAGGGAAAACAGGTCAATTACAGCAGCCAGGGGAGCCTTTTCAAATCAGAAAAGCTTCTGGAGAGTAACATTCAAAAGCAGAAAGAGAAAAAAAAATAGGACTTGCTGAGAAAAGCCCCCTGCCACACCTCCTACCCCCTTAAGTGCTTCATTTTTATTGTTATTGTTTTCCCTTTTATTGGATAGTTTCTTTATTTACATTTCAAATGTTATCCCCTTTCCAGGTCTCCCCTCCAGAAACCCCCTCTCCCCTCCCCCAGCCTCTATGAGGGTGCTCCTCCATCCACCCACCCACCCACTCCCGCCTTCCAGCCCTGGCATTCCCCTAGAGTGGATCGCTGAATCCCCTCAGGCCCAAGGGCCATTCCTCCCACTGATGTTCAACAAGGCCATCCTCTGCTACATATGGGGCTGGAGCCATGGGTACTCCTTGGCTGGTGGTTTAGTACCTGGGAGCTCTGGATATTCCACATCTAGTTATATAATACTAACACAGTGCCGGTGTTTGGGAACAAGAAAACCAACTCCTATTTAAGTAGCAAAACACTTGGTCCTGTAGTATCGCTTCACTAATTAATCAAGACTTTCTATTCATAATTTCTAGGCCAAGAGCCCAACAAAGAAGAAAGAAGAAAGGAGTGACAAGCTTAAGAAAAATCCACACAATGCATGAAATAACATGGCATCTGCCTTCATGTATCTTGGTATTTATTTTCAAAAGGAAGACTTTCACTTTTAAAGAAAACAACCTCTATTTCCCTGATCTAGTTTCACTCATTTGGGCACAAGAATAAAATGATGTAGCATATAATTTGATTATCAGCAGGAAAGTAATTTACTTACCACCAGCTCTCTATAGAGTAACTTGATACATGCATTCTTTACATTAAGTAGAAAAAAAATTACTTTCTAAAGCCAGGTTTTTGCTCCCTCTTGGCTTCAATTTTACATAAAAAATTTGCATTGCAAATTATCTAGTTCCCCTAAATCTTACCAATCTCCTAAACCCTAACTAGGTTTTTAGTGTACACTGATCGGACTAATTTATCAAGTATGTTATTTAAATTATCTAGGCTGGCAGTCACAGACAGGAAGTGAACTAGGCAATGCCCCTCTGGCGTAGATACTATATGCCACATAGTATGTTCACGGAACCAATTCACTTTAGGTCCTCCCCCCCTTCCCTCCAAGACAGGGTTTCTCAGTATAGCCCTGGCTGTCTTGGAACTCACTCTGTACACCAGGCTGGCCTCGAACTCAGAAACCCCGCCTGCCTCTGCCTCCTAGAGTGCTGGGATTACAGGTGTGTGCCACCAACGCCCGGCTCTTTAGGTTCTTTTTTGATGCTGTCTTTTTGCTAGTTCAAAACTAACCCCGTATATTATGTATAACAAAATACATACCACTGCTTCAAATTTAATACTATACGCTAACTATGGGGATTCATTTCTTTTAAAACTTAGAACCTCCACCCAAACTAGATCTCTGGAATCACAATCTCAGTCATACTATTCTTTTCTTTGAAAACAAATTCCTAAGTTGAGTTCAGTAGTCACACAGTTAAAGAATCGTGGAATTAAGAACAAAATGAGGGGCAAGAGATGGCCCAGCGGTTAAGAGCACTGACTATTCTTCCAGAGGTCTTGAGTTCAATTCCCAGCAAATCACATAGTGGCTCCCAACCATCTATAACTGAATCTGATGCCATCTTCTGATGTGTCTGAAGAGAGCGACAGTGTATTCACATACATCAAATAAATAAATAAAATAAATAAATGAATGAATAAATCTTAAAAAATAAAAGACTATTCTAAAAAAGCCCAACAATATGATATGGTTTATATTTTACTCTTGGTTCTAATTACTTGGGTATTTAGCTTGTTTTTCTCACCTAAAAAACACACAAACAAAACAAAAACAGATAGGCTAGAATGGATTAAGATTTTCTTAGCTTAAACATCTTATAAAGATGCTAATAAGAGATTAGGACTCAGAAGAAAGGCTATAGGAGACCAAGGGAGAAGATGGCCACTATGTGACAATAAAAAGAATATATTCTCAGTTTTGATGCTGGAAGTCTTAAAGTGTCTGGCTGTTCTGTTTTTCCCTCTTAAGCCCTATATTTGTATGGAGCTTCAGTCAATTAGTGATCTAATTAGTTCTAAGTTTCCCTTTAATTTACTGAGCTAGGATTTCTGAGGGTTGACCCACAATTTTGCCTTGTAAGTGTGAGATTATGTTAAATTTCTGTGCAGGAATTTATGTAAAGTCGGGTAAGGCTGTTTTTTAAATGAAGAGTTAGTGTTAATGAGAATTCTTAGATCTGGGATATAACATAAATATTATTAACAGAAAGTTGATAACGAACACATAGCACTGCTAGCTCATGTGCCAAATGAGGTTCCGAAACAAGAGACTGGTGAGCTTTAACATCTTTTGAAAACTGGACTTGTAAAGCTGGTGAAACAACACGGTTGGCTGCAATGGACAAAGAAATCTAAGCCCAGGGCATAACTAAGAAGTTTGCACTAGAAATAAATACACTTAACTGGGAGGTAAGCTCTGCGGATGTTTCAGCAGCAAATATGGAAGCCATGAGATATTAGAGGAATAAATACTTTCAGAAGATTTTACTTTTAATGTGCATTGGTGTTTTACCTGCATGTGTTTTACCCTCTATGTGAGGGAGCCAGATACCCTGGAATTGGAGTTATAGACAGGTGTGAGCTGGGTTAAAAATACAAGTACTGACTGCTGTCTTAATAGAATTCAGACACTGTAGTATATAACAGAATAAAATATGTAAAAGAAATGTGTGATGGGATAACAAGGTTGATACTTGTATAATAAAGAACTCTAAAATTTACCACAGTATGTTCATGGACTTGGCAGGCCAACACAGGAAAGGATGGCTAGACCCTATTCTATGAAGTCTAGACCTGAAACCACTTTACAGGCTTGTTTACTTACTCTGATACCTGAGACTCAATTTTTCTCACATGGGAGTCTCTGGGTTTCTTCACAAACTGATTCTATGAGTGAACTTCTCAAGAGCTACGATGTGCAGTGCAATGAGAGCAAGCAAAGGGACCAGCCATGGAAGTCTTAAATAGGGGCAGGGAGTGGCGATTTTCTATATGAGCATTTGGTTTTGGAAATATTGCTGTTTGGGGAATATGTAATTTGCCAAAGGTAGTTTTATTTTGTGCGAACATGCAGAATTTAATAAAGTAAAAACTACTAGTTAATAGAAAAAAAAAGCATATCATTTAAGAAAACAGAAACCATAATGTATTTTAAATAAGAATTTACCATAAAAATCAGTAAACATATTTGGGAGAAATGAAAATGTCCATATAAAACACAACTATAAAAAAAGATGAGAACAGTGTAGAAGCTGGGAGAGAGACTCTCCGGCTGGCAGAGGGAAGCTGGAGCCTGCCAATCACCACAGATGCTAGAACAGCTGGGGAAGATTGTGTCAGCATCTCCTGACCATCAAGTACAAGCAAGTGTGGCACACACTAGGTAAATGTCTAAAAATTGGAGTATGTGAAGATTCAGAGTTAGAGGTATTCCTGGAGAGTACCAACCAAAAAGAAACCTGAGAGTGCTAAAGAGAAGACTTCAAGACACAAAGATATTTCACATTGACAAGACACAATTCAACAGGAAAATATAAGCAGCCAGATTTACAGTCCTAGTCACTGTTAAACTGCTGTGAAGAGACACCATGACCAAGCTAACTTTTATCAAAGAAAGCATGGTAACTATTAGGGGCTAATAGTTTCACTTTAGTGAATTATTATCATCATAATGGCGGGTATGGGGCAGGCATAGCACTGCAGTAGTTGAGAACTACTTGATCTGAAGGCAAACACACACACACACACACACACACACACACACACACACACACACACAGTGTCCTGGCCAAAGCCCATTCCCAGTGACACACCTCCTTCAAAAGGCCACACTGCAGTAGTAGTTGAGAGCTACCTGTTGATCTGAAGGCAAACACACACACACACACACACACTCCTGGCCAAAGCCCATTCCTAGTGACACACCTCCTTCAAAAGGCCACACCTCCTAATCCTTCTAATCCCGAACAGTAAGCACTCTGGTTAGGTATTCAAATAAATGAGCCTAGGGGCCATTCTTAAACCACCACAAGTGCACTTACTAATTTTGCTTCAGGATGTATAAACCAGAAATACACTCTGGGAGAAAACAGCAAATAAATATAATAGGTGACTTTTTATATAAATCTTATAGTAATCCACATTATAGCTTATTAAAACATAAGGATATAAAAATGTAATAATATTAGAGATTTGATGCCAGTGACACATGCTCCAGTACTACATCCCAACAATCCCGGCTCATTAGGATGGTTTAAGCATGGGTTTTTAAGTCACCCGTATTTTCGAAGATATGGTTTTTGTTTTTGTTTTTTTTTTTAATTTTTCGAGACAGGGTTTCTCTATGTAGCTCCGGCTGTCCTGGAACTCACTCTGTAGACCAGGCTGGCCTCGAACTCAGAAATCCGCCTGCCTCTGCCTCCCAGAGTGCTGGGATTACAGGCGTGAGCCACCACCGCCCGGCACATATGGTTTCTGTAATAATCTTTTTTGAATTCATTTCATTTTTATTAGATGTTTGATTTATTTACATTTCAAATGGTATCCCCTTTCCGTGTTACCCCTCCGAAAACCCCCTATCCCATCTCCCCTCCCCCTGCTTACCCCAATTTCCTGACTTGCATTCCCCTATTCTGGGTAATCAGTCTTCACAGCACCATGGTCTCTCCTCTCATTAATGTCTGAAATGGTCATCTTCTGCTATATGTAGCTGGAGCCATGGGTCCCTCCATGTGTACACTTTGGTTGGTGGTTTAGTCCCTGGGAGCTCTGGGGGGTACTGCTTGGTACATATTATTGTTCCTCCTGCTGGGCTGCACACCTCTTCAGCTCCTTAGGTCCTTTCTCTAGCTGCTCCATCTTTTTGAGTTTTATTTTAGTTGGATGTTGGTTAAGAAAAAACTAATATAGTTTTCAGGACCAGTCAAGATGTGGGGACCCTGGTAACTTTAAATGGCATTTGGAGCTTTGAAGGGATGAACTTTAAGGGTAAGGGTAGACAAGAACTAAGAGATTCAACAGCATGAAGTTCTTTTTACTTTGAATTCCATTAGAAGGGCCAGGAAATTGGAGTGCCTGAATGAAATTCCAGCAAAGTGATTTTAGGTTACTAGTACCTAGGTTTTTTGCAGAAACAAAAGATGAGTGTGTGAGTGTGTGTGTGTGTGTGTGTGTGTGTGTGTGTGTGTGTGTGTGTGTGTGTGTGTGTATGTGTGTGTGTGTGTGTGTGTGTGTGTGTGTGTGTGTGGTGGGGGAGAAGTCCTGAAAAATAAAAAATATATCCTGCTATTAAATAATTTCTGTACATTTTCAAGTAAAATATTGGCAAGTAGTTAAAAGGAAACCGGATACAGAGAAAGAACAGAAGAAACAGAGAATTGACAGACTCAGGAAGGCTTTTGATTATGAAATTAGGCCATGCTCATTCTTTGGGCTAGAGAGATGGTTCAGTGGTTAACAGTACTTGCCTTTCTTGTGGAGGAGAGGGTCTCATTCACAGCATCCATCTTGAGCAGCTCACTAATGCCTGTTAACTCCTTATCTAGGGGATCTGATGCCCTCTTTTGGTGTCTGCATACACATGGTGCTCATAAACACAGGAAGGTATGCACATCGCATGGACACACAAACCACACAAATGAGGTTAAAAAAAATTTTTTTTTAAAGAAAAGTGAGAACTGCAAGAATGACCAGTTTGCTGGTTTATAAAGAAATCTGAGAACAGAAAATAGAGGGTTAAGAATGATCATGACATTTTAACAGGAAAAAAAAAAATAAGATTGAAAAAAGGAATTTTGCCAGTCATAAAAAGCAGTATCAGCTACAGTGATGGTGGCAGCATATTATCATTAGGACAGAAAAGGAAAGAAGCGAAAGATTCAGAAAGAGCCACACACATTTTCTAATGCTACCTCGGCAGCTAGAAAAAAGAAACACTAATAGTATTAGCCATCATGTCCAGAATGAACTCCTTACATATTACAACATAAACCTGAAAGGCAAAACTAATGTACTTAGAAGACAAAAGAGAAGATTCCCCAGGCTGGGAATGAGGTTTTAATTATGAAACAAAAGACTGGTCCCACCAAGTATCTAACTTTTAGCTTCTGAACAGACGATCTTTACAATTACACGGACAACAAAGAACATGATTTATAAAGATCTCCCATATATCAAATGAAGAAAATCACTGCCAAAACAAAATATAGATGTGCCACAGATATGACAAGATACTTTCCAAAAAGGAAGGTTGAAATGGCCAATAACTTTGTGAAAAGATGCCCCATGCCCTGTAATAAGAGAAAAGAGGAAATGGTCAATGAAATACAATTGCATGTGTACCACACTGTCAAAATGCAGAAGCCAAAGCCATACAAACTGATTACAACGTAGAGAAAATGAACATGTCCAATGCTTAGTACAGAGCAATGGTAACATGGTAAGTGCCGGGAGGAGGAAAGTATAGTAGGGAAGGGGAAACAATGTACTTAGATTTTTCACTTCAAAACGAGAATATTTAAAAACAACAACAACAACAACAAAAAAGAACATCTACGCATGCAATTTTTATCCTTGACATTATTTGCAACTCAAGAGAAATGTGTGACTAGAACACATTTATTATATAACTGTAAGTCTCCGGAACTAAATACATCTTCATTATTCACAGTTAATACAACAGTCAATAAACTGGTATATTAATACAACAGTAAAGTATTACAGCACTGGTAAATAAAGTATGGCTACAACAAACATGGATGAATTCTGGTGAGTGACAGACACAAAACGATGCAGAACGACTCTTTACATACAGTTCAGAAGCAGGCGGAACTAAAC
The DNA here is from genome assembly GCA_964023405.1 of Apodemus agrarius. NCBI lineage: Eukaryota > Metazoa > Chordata > Mammalia > Rodentia > Muridae > Apodemus > Apodemus agrarius. Next base: position 21,547,864 of record OZ030016.1, on the reverse strand, counting down.
TGTTCTGCTTAGATTTGCACACATAGCGGGGGTAACTCCAGAAGAAACGAGGGGACTGCAGCCGTTAATACAAAAAGAAGGCAACAGTAATTATCATGGGTATTTAAAATGTTTGTGACTGGAGAGCGATCAGGAAGGTTTCTGATACCAATGTTCTATTGATTTCAATATTGGTTAGATAAGAAATTACCTTAAAATTATTCCTTAAACTGTATATTCACATTTTATATACTTCCAACATGCATTTCTCAAATATAACAAGGGAGCTTTGGGGGCTGGAGTGGTGGCTCAGTGGTGAAGATAACTGGCTGCCCTTCTGGTGAACCCGTGTTTGCTCCCAAAGAATACGACAGGTCACAACTGTCTCTAAGTCTGGTCTCAGGGGATCCAACACCCTCTCCTGGCGTCATGAGCACTGCATACATGTGGTGCATTTACATGCAGGCAAAACAAGTCAGTCACACACACACACACACACACACACACACACACACACACACACAATTTCAAGATACAGTAAGAGAAAAGCAAACACAAACTGCCTGTTGATATTTCCTCGAACTCCTAAAATCTAAACTTTGTGATTTTGCTTGTGAGTTGGGACTCAAACCCAGAGCCCGGTGTACTGTTTATCTTGTACACTTGTCTACTGTAGAGTTACAACCCCAGCTATGGCTATGCTTTTGTATTCTGATGCTGTCCCAACAATGTGCCATGAAAGAGAAACAATAAACGTAATACATAGTGATTCCAAGTTCTCCTTCTGGAAAAATACATAAGGAACAAGGCATGTAACACAATCCCTCCAAGACCTTAGAAACCTCAAAGTTTTTCCTGGAGTGAGTATTTCTGCCCTTTCTTCTCATTTATTTTTGCACCTGTATATTAAAGGCAGGGCTTTGAGCTTGCTAAAAACACATTCCCTCTTTGGCTTATATGACCCATACTAGTCTGCTTGCAAAGCATAAAAGCGAGGAGACAGTAGCAGCATTAACCACAGAAAAGAGGTGTAATTAAATTCTCTGCGATGAATCACAGAGCAGGTTAGAATGACACCTAAAATTTCTGACTTACTTTTAGTATTAAAAAACCCCCACAAACCTAATGGAGTAACATCACTTTTCTTCTTTCCTTCCTGTTTTTTTTTTTTTTTTGCACCCAGTATTCAATAGCTGTATTTCAGTACCAAGAATCTTAAAGTACAAAATAAACAAAAAAATTTGTCATTAATTTCATTATGGCTTTCCAGTTCAGTAAAATTTAGTAGGGCAGTAATAATCACCACCTACAGAAAACCAAAACCAAAACCCAATGGCAAAATGGTTGTGGGTTTAATTACAAACTTAGCCTGGTTGATTTTATTTACTAGAGTTCTCTACCAAGCATGGTTCCAAAGATACATGAAGACTTAAGTAAATAGTGCCAGGCTATTGCTTCATGTTTGAGGATTCCTGAATGATTACCTAGAAAATATGTTACTACCAAAGAAGAGAAAAAAAAGTGAAAACTGGAGAAAAAGACTTCTTTTTCTCATTAAGTTCTAAGCCACAGAGCCTTTGATGTTCATGGATTCAATTTACGGACAATGGCAAAGGGTAGGATATGATAAAAACTATAGTTTATTTTCAAGGTAGCTAGTCCTTTAAGGTGGATCCTGTCCACTTTTCTCCATCTTTCATTGAGCAGAACATTTTATTATACAAACTCACCCCATTTCCCAAATGGACACTTCATAAAAGATGGGAACAGAAAGCTGGTGACCACAGAGATTGGAAGCTGCTTGTAAATGGAAAGTAAGTACAGAGTGTAGAGATAGCGTTGGAGTTAATACTGAGGCAATCTGGATTTTAATTTGAAGTATTCGGTAATTGTCTTAACAAGAATAGGAACTCCAGGCAAGTAACTTCCAGAGGCTGTAAGAACTTGTTTAGAATGCATGATAACCCTTGTAAAAAAGACTCACTTGCTATTTTCACTGATTTTATAGTCAAGTACTGTTTATATATTTTAATGGACCCAATTATATCATTAATAGCAACTGTTCATATCAGGAAACGGAGTATTTTTTTCAATAAAGAAAAACCTAAAAAAATATAATTTTTTCTATTTCGGTCAATTCCCAATTTGGGAATGAAGAGTGAAATGACATGCTTCCTTTAAAAAAAAATAATATATATATATTTTTTCTCCATTACATTGCTGGAAAGGGAAAAAAGATAACTGATTTAGTATTAAATTTCTAACTTTCATCTATTTCTAAGAATATTCCCTTTATAAAACATTTTGGTCTTATATACTATGACTAGTTTAGACCTCCAGATAAATAAAATAAAGGTATATTAACAATCAAGTGATTAGCCATATTTATCTGCTCACATTCATGGATTTTCTGAGTTTCAGAGTGCATGTAATACTGTTGACCTGTAGTCCACGTTACCATGTCATCTAGCCTCATCATTTACAACACTGATCAGATCAGGGACAGGCCTGACTTAGGGGAGGAAGGAATATAACGCACGGTCAGCAGAGGGAACAGGGCCCCGTGTAACTACAGTCTCACAGCTCCACATGCCATCTTTCGCTGCCGCCCTCCTCCTCTCAGCTATGGCACTTCCAAAGCCTAGTCATGTAAGCAGTGCAGTGCCACACTATTTATACTGAAATAATGGGTCTCAAATACCAAATAAAAAAGAAAACCTTGAAATAGGATTTAGCTTTCTGATTAGCACAAATTTACTATTTTCAATTTCTTCATCTTTATTTCTTCTGGCCATAGATATATGATTTCTTGTTCCTTCTTTCATCCACAGGGCTTAATAAACAATCTTGTAAGCATTAGAAAATGGTATTCCAGTTCAAAGTTGCTGTGATCATAACCGTAGGAAGCAACATACAAATGTGTACTATGCTTCAAAATGTTTTGTAATTCTTCACTGTAGTTAAGTTTCCTACTGATGTTTCCCTTACGTTAAGGCAAAAAGAAATCCACAGTATTATAAGCTGAGCTTCTGGATTAAGTACATTTTCCAAAACAAAGTAGTCCTGGAGTATCTCAGACTGTCTACTCATCAGCGCCATGACTGAAGTAGTATCTTACGGGAGGGCCTGGTAAATCTTCATCTCCATCAGCGTCTGGGGCAAACGACACCGTGAGATCCACGTATTTCTTCTCAGTGGAAGGTTTCACCAGTTTGTGCATTCTAAGAATAAGCAAAGATAAATACGTTGGTAGTTTGATTAAATGAAAGAACTTTTTGCTACTTAGTACTAGTCAGAGAATGGACTTTGTTTTTTGTTTGGTTTGTTTGTTTTTTAAAGAGTGAATTTTTTTGGACTTGTATATATACTTTAAAATATAACAATCTGCCTATTATTATACATTAATTTTTCCTTACTAAAAGCTCCAAATTGAAAATATGCATCTAATAGGACCCCTTCTGGTCATGATAAAAAAGAAACAAAAATCCCAAAGTAACTCAGTGATCTTCCTATACTTCTAGTTTAGAGACATCACGGATCCTCTAGCATTCTTTTTAAAAAGAAAAAAGTAAGTTTCATTAAAATCTTAAAATATACACTGCCCTCAGTCTATTCTTTATTTCACTGATTTGTGCCAGGGAGGGGGTTAGTCCCTACTGTAGTCTCCTCTCCTCGAGAGATAAGGAGTCTGGGAGGGAGAAGTGAGCCAGGTGTGGTGGTCACTGGAACCTTGCAGCTCTGACTGACTAGCAATCAGGTTGCTTTTTAGTTATGCAGGTTTCGTAGAACAAAGAAAGACTAATGATTATCTGAGAAGTACAGATGATATTATTTTGTCTCCAGACATGTGATTTCTCATTTTGTATCTGGGGTTAAAAGTTTAGTCATAATTAGAAAGTACAATTAGAATATGCTGTTTTTATTAGCAGCCCTATAATTCCAATTCAAGGAATCTGAAGAATGTCTCCATCAAAGCAAATACATTTATTATATGATAGTCTGCTTTTAAACTGATTTACAGTTTTTTTTTTTTTCCCCCCGAGACAGGTTTCTCTGTGTGGCTGTCCTGGAACTCACTCTGTATACCAGGCTGGCCTTGAACTCAGAAATCCACCTGTCTCTGCCTCCTAAATTCTGGGATTACAGGCGTGTGCCACCACCGCCCAGCTGATTTACAGCTTTAAACAGATAAAAAGAAAATAACTGAACTGGCCTTTTCTATGAACAGCAAATACTTACCCATAACTCCTTCTATTTATATCCTTTCATCATCTAAGGTATACAGTAGGAAAAGGTTATTTTAGTCAATCTAACTTACTTATCTTAGTTCTATTTATTAGTTTTTACGTATCTTAGTTCTATTCCTCCAGGGGAATACCTATCTTTTAACTATACTTCTGGAGAGCTTTAAGTATATTGTAAAAAGACGTCTTAATTCTGTTACCAAGTCAACTGCCAGTTGGAGTTCGTCAGCTCTCTCTAAGTTTACCCTGTCCTGGTCACACTGTTTGAATATGCTTAGGCCTCATAAGGAAATTCCTAGCTTTGTGCCTCTCTGAGCGTGTCATGATCTCCATGGCATATGGGGCCAGATAAAATTATTTCCCTAAAAGCAGAAGGGAAAGTAAGTTTATGACTTTCCTAAAAGGACTCAGATATTTTTCAGGAAAAGACATAAAATGAATCATAACAGAAAGCTCCCCAAGAATGCAACATGCAGAGACCAAACCCTGAAAGTGAGAGACAGAAAGGCAGCGATGGCAGCTCTCCTCCGCTGTGCTGGAACTGTGTCAAGTGTCTGCTGGCTTCAGGACTCTCCCCATTTCCAGGAGACACGGCTATGCAGGATTTGTCTGCCAGGCTCTGAACTATGTTATCTATTTAATCCCCCATGATAGCTCCTTCCATTTTACAAAGATACTTTGTTCCATACATAACTTCACTCTTTTTACCATTCATATCCATATCATCTGACTTTCAAAAGAGACCATGTGTATTCTTTTTATTTTTCAATATGCACAAGCTATTTGCTTTTGCCTATAATAAAACACTGAAAAAAGAAATCAAAGATCTTTCAAAACTCAGAAAACCTTCTGTGTTAAAAATCATCTGTGAGCATGGCCATCCTGTCAAAAGTAATCTACAGGCTCCATGCAATCCCCATCAAAATTCAGACCATTTTCCAGAGAAATAAAAGAAAATACCTAAAAATTCATATTGAAATATAAAAGACTCAGAAGAGGCAAGAAATATTGGGCAGAAAAAAAAAATAGTGATGAGATCACAATACCAAAAAAAGTGGTGACTTGAAGTCATACCACAGAGGCACAAAATAAAACGGCACAGCAGCAGACATGGTCATCAGAGGAAGAGAGTAGAGGAACCAGACAGAAGTAAGCATCTACAGCCACATGATTTTTGACAAGGATGCCAAAAATACATTTTGTAGAAAAGATAACTTCCTCATAACAAACAGCTGCAGAAAGTGGATGAAGAATGGAATTAGATCCTATCTTTTTTATTTTATTTTATTACAAAAATATCAATTCCATATGGAGCAAAGATCTTAAGGTAAGACCTGAAAGTTTGAAACTGCTAGAGTTAAAAATAGGCAAAGCATTTCAAATTAGAGGCACAGGTAAACACTTTAGGAATAGAATCTCACTTGCTCAGGAAATAAGAACAATCGACAAATGGTACCTCATGAAAATAAAAAGCTTCTGTACAACAGATAAAACTAGCAACCTGTCTGCAGAAAGAGAGAAACTACCAGCTGTATCTGAAAACATATTAAAATTTAGAAAACACAACTAAAAAAAAAAAAAAAAAACCTAAATAATGTGGCAAGCAACCCAATTTAAAAATTGGGTTACAGAACTAAACACAGAGTTTTCAAGGAAATACAAAAGTCTAAAAGTAGTATTCAATCATCAGCAAAATGTAATTTAAAAAGATTTCCAGATTCCATCTTATCCCAGTCAGAACTGCTATCAAGAATATCAATGTTAGCAAATGCTGGTAAGGTTGTGGGGACGGGGCAGACTTCCTCCTGCTGGTCGGTATAAGGCAGTGCAGTCCCAGGAAAGCAATGTGGGGGCTCCTCAAAAGGCTGCAAAGCACCCCCATGAGACTTAGCTCTGCTGCCCCTGCACTTACAGCACTGACTGTATATCCTACTGCAGATATGCTTGCAGCCGTAGTCACCGGCATATCCACAGCAGCTATGAAACAGAGGCAGCTTAGCTGTTCATTAACAGATGAACGGATATACATACATGCAATGGGATGTTTTATGCTATTCTTCTGTAAAGAAAATGGAATTATGAAATTTACAGAAAAATGGATAGAACTGGAAAATATACTAAGTAAGGTACCCACACTCAGAAAGACAAATGTTGCACATTGTCTTTCATATTCAGATTCTATCTTCCTCCTTTTAAAATTGTGTTTAACATTTGGTGCCTGTTGAGGTCTGGGAGCTAAAAGGGGTTAATTAGAGGGGGTGGAGGATGGGAGAGAAAGAGGCCTTAACAGAGAGAGATAGAATATGTGATAGAGGGGTTGGAGAGATGACTGCAGTTAAGAGCGCCGACTGCTTTCCCAAAGGTCCTGAATTCAAATCCCAGCAACCACATGATGGCTCACAACCATCTGTACAGCTACAGTGTGTGTGTGTGTGTGTGTGTGTGTGTGTGTGTGTGTGTGTGTATATATATAAGAATAAGTGATAGAAAAGTAAACAAAACTACTAGGAATGTAAAGGTTTAAGTAGGGATGTAATAAATGGATGTGTGTGGGGTTAAAAATTGTATCTAAGAATCCATCAAATATTCATATGGATGCATTTTATTTTATAAGCCAATTATAAACTATAATACAAATTTAAAGGAATATACATGAGTGGATAATACTGTTTTTAAAAACTGTTATTTAAAACTTTATTATTAATTATTATTATTATTTTGTATACCCACATTATTATGTATACCCATATGCTGTGTATGTGTAGAAGTTTCTGCCATAAAATATGCGTGTGAAGGTTTCTGTTGAGTTTCTTTTACTTTTCTATGGTTTGTGTTCTGAGGAATGAGCTCAGGCTGCCACACTTGTGTGGTAATCACCTGAACCCACTAATCCATGCCATAGTTCATTAAACAAAAATCCTACCTTTTGTTTTAACTTCCTTATAAGATTTGGTCAGAGGCGCCTCAGAGGCCTCCAAAACAATGCCATGTCTCTTGACTGTCCTGAGCTACGTAAGACCCTACTGCTGAAGACACCACCTACTTTGATTGAAAGATATAAAGGAATGAAGGTAGAACTGAACTGGAAGGATCCACACTGCTGGCTAGATTGTATAACGTGGGAAGGAGCTAAACAGACACTAGGGATTCAGCTGTGCCCAACGGCACCAGAGCGGGTTGGCTGTTATTGGGGTAACCACCTGCATTCTGTTTGATGTCTGGCTTCACCACACAAGAGCTCATACTTCAAGCTTTAAACCTGATTGAAAATCTAAGGCTAGGGAGGATGTTGCAGAGCCTAGAGACAAATGTCTCTGTGTGAAACAACACCTACCACTGTTACTTTGCTCACTGGACAGTGTCAAACCACCTCCTAAGGTTCATGTTTCTACTCACAGACACTCTGCCTCCAGCTGGGCCAGAGAGAAACACCTGCCTGCAGTGAGCAGCAGTGAATGGGGAAGCTGTGTATGTTGAGAGTAGGTGATGACTGAGCGGTCAACTCTAACTGGGACCCTGCACAGCTTTCTTTCCGGGTTCAGGGAACGCTGTTTTAGATGGGGTGGAAAGAATGCAAAGCCTGGAGGATGGGAAAGTATAATGTTATCTTCTGGACATAGCAATTACACCCATAAACTCAGAGCAAAAATGGCTGCACAAAACCAGCCCATCACTGTTCCACAGTTAATGACGAAGGGCACATGAGGTAGCTATGGTTACAGGAGAGAGGTGTATAATTTAATTTCGTGGGGTAGCCACTGGTAAGTTCCTCAAGCACCAATCAAATAACCCTTCACAAATGCTAGTGAAAGCAACTTTAATTAAAAAGTAGTATGGGTGGCTCCATGGGTATAGGAGCTTTCTATCCAACCCTGGGAATTCCTGAAACTCATGTAAAAAAGTGAAAAGAGAAAGCACATTCTACAATGTTGTCCTCTGACCTCCACACAAGTGCTTGCATGTGTGGAGGTGCATGCACAATTAAAAAGAAAAGAATTGTGCCGGACGTGGTGGCGCACGCCTTTAATCCCAGCACTTGGGAGGCAGAGGCAGGCGGATTTCTGAGTTCGAGGCTAGCCTGGTCTACCGAGTGAGTTCCAGGACAGCTGGAGCTACACAGAGAAACCCTGTCTCGAAAAACCAAAAAAAAAAAAAAAAAAAAAAAAAAAAAAAAAAAAAAAAAAGAAAAGAATTTGGGGGAAAAAGATTAAAATTAGGAGGAGGTAATGCCAAGAAAAGAATGAGTTTAATGCAGTGGTTCTCGGCCTTCCTCATGCTGCGCTCTTAATATGGCTCGTGTTGTGTGACCCCAAATCAAAAATTATGTTCATGTTACTTCCTAAGTGTAGCTTTGCTACTGTTATGAATAGTAACATAAATGTTTTTGGAGATCAAGGTTTTCCAAAATTGTTGTGACCCATGGGTGGAGAAAGGGAATAAGAGGATAATGATGATCCAAGTATATGATGATGATCAAGTTACATATGAACTTTTGACGAATAAAGAAATTCATTTTGAAAAAGGGAGAGCAAAACAGGGCAGGAATACCAAACTACAACTGAGATAGTTTACACTGCTAAACAGAGTTCAGAAAGGCCATTTCAGGAAGTGCAAAAACCAACAGTGACTATTAACCTAGTCTCAGATCTGCAGCAGAGGAAATAACTAGAGTAAAGCCCTTACAGAGAATGACTGCCATGTTCCAGAAATACAGATAGCAATGTAGAGGGAAGGAGAGAAGTAGAGAAGGCCTATACAATGATACAGAGGAACTAGGTTAACCAGTGCCTTGTAGACAAATGTGAAGATTTTGGCTTTCTTTGGTTACTTTTCTTCCTCTAAAATGCAAAATCAACAGGTAAAGAATCTAACATGCGGAGTGAATATGTAGACTATTAAATATAACAATGCAGCCGTCCTTTCTCCTACTCTCTTTATCCTTTCTATACAGAATCTACCACTTCCTTACCATTTATACTTTTTTTCCTCCCTAATTCCTCAAGTGGGAAGGTCCGTTGTTCACAACTGAATCCCCAATGCTTAGAATAAAGCATGACACACCACAGGCATCTTTAGTAAAAAAAATACATTTAATAAATAAAAGCAACATGTTGTACTCTTGTTTTAGATCTCAATTTTTAAAATGTAGTTTTCTATGTTCAGAAGTAAGGCATGGGTCTACTTTTACTTAGTACACATTTGATTGGTCTGTAACAAACTTACAAAGGTCTAAGCCTATGAGTCTCTTCTGAAGCTGGTCTGTTGGCCTTCCTCCTGACATATTCAGTCTTTACTAATGGCATAAAGCAAGAATAATGCTTTTTATATAAATCCCAGTATCTTCTTTGCTTTCAAGTGTGTATAGAACTTACATTTTGATTGTCATCACTTTTCTGCAATTACGTTAAATACTTACGTTAACTTTAGCCTTTTTGCATGACCTGGCATTACAGGGACATAAAGCATTTTGACTCCCTGCACCACCATTGTCGGCTCAATTCCATACTTTTCCTAAAAGTAAACACCAAAGGAAACAGTCAAAGCCTCATCTGAAGCTCATGGGTAAAAATGTTTTATATCTACCAAATGAGGGTAGGCTTATATAAATATTATTTATACCTTCCAACAGCTTTACAAGTTAAAAACTATAGTGGTTATCTGTGGTTTCAGTTTTTTCAGTTAACCAAAGCCTAAAAATATTAAATGGGAAATTTCAGAACTGACCAACTCATGTGCACCCCAGGATCGGAGGCTGTGCTAAGGCTGGAGGCGTGTCAGCCGCGTAGTCTTCCATGGAGCCGCAGGCTCAGCCCTTAGAACAGACATGTTAGCACTGAACTGTATGCCATTCCAGGCAGGGGCTGATGTCTGAAGCTGTCCTCTAACATACCCAGAGCAGGAAGTAATTGTTGGTCTGGTACACTCATATAGTCGACCTATCAGTTGCTTTAGTAGCTGTCTTTATTGCTTGAATGACTTCTCTAGTGCTAGTGTTTTAAGTAAGCTCTGTTCCAAAATACAACACTTTTCAACCTGTGAGTCGTGGCCCCCTTTCACAGTGGTAGCCTGAGACCACTGGAAACAGATATTTATATTAAAATTCATAACAGTAGCAAAATTACAGCTATGAGATAGCAACAAAAATAATGTTATGGTTAGGGGTCATCACAACATGAGGAACTGTTTTCCAGAGTCACAGCATTGGGAAGGCTGAGAACCACTGACTTAATAGAAGACACAAAATGCAACAACAATGCGACTGACCATTCATTCAGACATGCCAAAGGGAACCCAAAAGTGCCTCCTTGGAAAATAGAGAGTTCCAATGTCAGAGGGAAAGGAAAAAAATATCAGGGGCTCAGGTTAAGAACTACTGTAAAATAAACTAAGCAATCTTGAAAGAAATCCTGTTATTACAGTATGGGCTTTACTATAATATTCTTGTTATTCTTATAATGTCTTATTTGTAAACTATACTACGTATGCACATACAGGACTGAACCTGCTAAGAATTCAGTACTATTTTAGTTTCAAGGACATACTAGGGTTCCCATGAATTAGGAGGCAAATTACACAAAAACCACAGAGTTCAAGGTACTAATTAAATGAAGGAAATGAAAATATCCTACTTTGACAGCATTTATGAAATCTGAGAGGGTAAAATCTTCTTTTCCATGTACAGTCCATCTGTCCCAAATTGTAAATGATATTCCATTTCTGTTGTAGAGATATATCAAGAACACAAACATTAAAATCAATTCCTATTAGTAGTAACAAAAAATTTCCTGCAGTCCATTATTTATTTTTTGCTTAGAAATTAATGCTGTGGTGGTGGTGTTTTTAATTTCTAAAAAGTCAATACATATAGGTAACCACTTTTCTGTTTTGTATATTTTTCAGTGACTCTTTTCAAATATGTATTACAAAGTACCTTCATTTTCTTTTTAGAACCTTTTTAGTTCACACATGAGTTTAGGACAGCTTCATGCATGTATACCATTGCTTCTTACTAATGTCCATGACTTTCTTTCATTTCCTTCTGACCCATTCTTCCATACAATCTTTTTGTTTTCATGTCTTACATATTATATCGGTATATAGCTATATTATATGGTGTTTCTCCGTGTGTGTCTATGTTTATGTACGTACATGCACAAATCCCTTTTTTTTTTAAAGTAGCTGTAGGGGTTTCATGGTGCAGATGTTCTAGTCATCAATAACTGAACATTTAGATTGCTCAAATCATTGTCTGTCATAAACATGCTACAATGATTATCTTGGCATATATGTAACTTGGCATGTGTGCAAATATATGTAAAAGTCAGAAACATAGCACCTCACTTTATTTTGCATAGAGTTTGTAAATAATATATGAGGATAATATGGACTGGCTCTTCCTGATAAGATTCTTCTACTCACATTTCTGGTGTGGCCAACCTGATCACAAACAAAACATTAAGGAATTGTTTTCTGTTCTAATAAATGTGTGGATTTAGACTGTACCTTTCGCAGTCAGGCAAGGCTACACTCAGACAAGAATAGCTTTGAAATGATCCAAGTTAGGAACCAAGTATAATGCCAAGTGCTGTGACAAGCCAACCGCTCTGACAATTCTTTGGCCAGTCTACTTGGAAATAATTTATCTACATAAGGTTTGACTGGGTCCTGAGATAGTAGGAAGGATTAACAAAGTCAGAAAAAATAGAGATGAAAAAGTATAGTTCCCTTTTTAAGAGTAGAATACTTTTTTTCTTGTTATATTAGCAAAACAGACTTTCACACATACCTGATTTCAGTTTTTCTTACTTCAGATGTCTCTGTAAACACTATTATTGGAATGGCTAAGTTAAGGAAACAGTTTTTGTAAGCGTCAAAGGGATAGCCACCAGCTACCTTGATCATCTCCAAGGCAACCTAGACAAGAGAAGGTGATCTGATTATCTGAAGAGTCTAAAGCCGCTTGGGCACTTAATTGGTTTTGCTGTTTTCCAAGGTTCAAGCATTTCTCTGTAAATAGTATGATCAGCTATATGATTAGAGCAATATACATTTCTTATTTAACTGATCTGTATATTTTTAGTACATTTTATGTTTTTTATTTTGCCATAATTTTTATTTCAGTAATTTACTATTATATTTTTAAATTCTTAGGAACATCCAATATTTTAAAAAGAACTTCAAACATGTTTTTCTTTCTTTAAAGTAAATATACTTTAGTTAAAATATATAAAAGTTACAAAAATATACACACTTGATTTGTACAACATAAAGTTATAATACAAGTAAATAGCTTGGGTAAATACCACAAAAACTATAACTGATTATTTTTTCTCTTAGTAGATAAAAGTTAGTAGAATGTTAATTTATTTGTTTTAATGTAATTTTGTGCCCAAATATTTTTATCATCTGAATTTGAAAATGTTTGAGAAAATAATTATTTTCCAAATTCATTTTCTGTTTTAGCTTTGCAAATGGTTTTTGAAAGTGTCTTTTAAAAAATATGTATTCTAAAGTATGTAACAAAGTGAGCCTTTCATGGAGAATTCTGAGCCAGCCATGCATGGCACTATTGAAAGTAATTAACCTGTGCCGACATCTAAAACAGCAACAAATTAATGGGGTTTTTTTTGCATATTCTATAATTCTCTATTAGTATGGTATTTTAATTGGAATTAAATTAAATTTAAATGGAATAGATTCAGGTATGTTCAGCCTATTCCATAAATAGTAAATAAAATTATTTCGGCACGTAATCATCCTATTTTCAAATCAGACATCACAACACAAAACTAAAGCAATTTAAAACTAATCAATACAGGGATAGATAACTGACTCTAACTTTAGAGTACCAACAGAGTACAGCATAATAAATGGTCATAATAATGACTGTCAAGGACTTACAATATTAAGAATACCTAGTTTGCATGGAGGCTAACAAGATTCCTTTGGAGTACTGGAGGGAAAAGTGACAGGATGTTTGGTGCTCTGTGCTTTGGGAGGATGGGGACACCCCATCTTCTCTGAGCCAGTCCAGCTGCCTCTCTCTGAGTGTTCAAAGTCAAGTACTTTTCAGATTCCATAACTCACTCTGGGACCTCAGGATTTCTGCATGCTCAACTCAAAATCCAAGGGATCTTGAAGTGTCCCCTGGGCTCCAGGTCCTGTTTCTCAGCTGGATATTGCGGGGGTGGGGGTGAGGGGGTGGGTGGGATGGGGGAGTGTGTCTGTTCTTTCCACTGCCCCCCAAACCCAGGAGGAAAAGAAATGTCATTGGGACCAACAACCATATCCTATCTTGAGCTTATTATATTTATATATGTAGGACTAAGATATATACCTTACTATATTTTCAGAAATACCTTGAAAGTTTAAATTAGACTATCCAACTTCTCTAAAATCTGAGTGTTAAGCTAAGGTTGGTATAATATCGGAGAAACAGAAGCATTTCTAATTTAATAGAATAAGCTTACCAAGCCAGAAACTGCAGCGGTAGATGTTGCTATAGCAGGTATAATTTTACCAGCTATGCGTTTAGTTTTAAAACGGTCAGCTGGTTCAATGCTATACATTTTGGCTCGAAGATTGGAAGCAGCTGTGATGAAATCTATATGTCCGTTACTGTCATCATCTTTTTCAAATGAAAGCACTGTCATCTGAAGGTCACCTGACCAGAGCAACAAGACAATGTTCTCTAGTTAGTGGTAATGGTTTTATGAGGTAAAAAGCAATGTATAAAGTGTACATGATTTTCAAAGAACAAGATTTCTAATAAGGAAATAGACAAGTTACCAAGCCGAAGGACCCACCGAAAGCATTTCTCAATTAATATAAACATATCCATCATAAAAACCTTTGTAATTAATCAATTGAAAAATATATAAAGAACAAAGCAACTGAAGTTAGAAAAGAACATGAAAACATGACTTTAATACCACTAAACTAGAAGTTAATATATGAAAAATAGTAAATAGAGAAATAAAAAAGCAATTTGCCACATTATTTGCTTCCAAGTGAAAGCAAATAATAAATCTTTGGTACTACTAAGAATTAACTGCAAAAATATTACTTTGAAACATGTTCTCTCCAACAACTCACAAAGTCATTTATGTATCTTTTTGGATAGTTCTAGATTAATAAATTCCAGTATCACTTTACATCCTATAACAGTACCCTGGTCTGTATCATGGACAGGGTCTTACTGTTTATACAGCTCAGGAAGACCCTGATGATCCAGTATGCCTAGATAGACTTGGTCAACATCTGAAGCATAAAAACAGAAAGAATTACAACCTAACAGTTAATATTAAATTTTACAACTTGAAAGTAACAATATAAAGAGAAAGTGATGAATTTAAAAACATTCATAACATTATTATGATTAAACATTATTCCCATGAGCTTATCAATATGGCTCTTTGGGGAGTAGGCCTGTCTTGTGCACGGTATTTAAAGAGTCCCTCTTACTTTTGGCAGCTCTGTTAGAGGAAAGAGCCTTTTCTAGCTGGGAAACAGCATTCCTCTCATCTTCACTGGAGACAGGAACATGGTCGGGTTTCCTTGCAGTTTCATCTGTTTGAACAACCTTTAAATATACGTGTATATGCTTGTTACTATTATCACATGTTATTACTATTATCACACTTTACATCCAAGTTTGACTACTACTTATTTAATCAAATCATAAGAGAAAATATTTGCTCAATTACTTGGATCACTAATCATTATGGCCTCAATTATCTCTTGCTTAGTAATATTATTTTGATTTTTGTTTATTATTTCCATGTACCGGCATGTTTATGTTATAACCTGGGTCTACACCTTGGTCACTGAGAGACTGCTAGCATTTCTAAAACAATTTATTTTTCTTATTGGAGTTTGAAAATTTTTTTATTTTAAATTGAAAAGCTTGTGTGATAAGATATCTTAAAATTCCACACTTGAATGAAATTGATAATCAGTAGTTTTGACTTTGACAAAT
The DNA here is from genome assembly GCA_964023405.1 of Apodemus agrarius. Classification (NCBI taxonomy): domain Eukaryota; kingdom Metazoa; phylum Chordata; class Mammalia; order Rodentia; family Muridae; genus Apodemus; species Apodemus agrarius. The sequence goes on along the minus strand of OZ030016.1, from coordinate 21,532,663 downwards.
CTACATTAGACTTAAATTGCACAGTTCTAAGTAGCTGATTCATGCAGAAAAATGGAAATATTTGCAGAATGTATAATCTGGCCTATAAGTACTTGCTAATTATGAAGACATATCTTCCTTCATATACAACTACAGCATCATTAGTGAAGCATATACCACAACTGATTTATCTTTAAATTACCCAGTAGGCAGTCCAAACCAAAGAATGATGTTGTTTTCAAACCAAAGGATGTCTCCATGATTGTTAAAGTACTATTTATTTTAAAAATTTACTAAATTATGTTCTGAGGCATTAAACATCACAAACATTTATGATGTATTAAAGAATCAATAAAATAGAAACTTCTGCCTGCCATCATGTCTAATATTCTGGCTCTCACATCTAGAACTACAAGAGAATTTTGGTCTTAAACCTTTAGTGCAAGCTATCTTAAGTTTGGTTTTTTTTTTTTTTTGGTTTTTCGAGACAGGGTTTCTCTGTGCAGGCCTGGCTGTCCTGGAACTCACTCTGTAGACCAGGCTGGCCTCGAACTCAGAAATCCGCCTGCCTCTGCCTCCCAAGTGCTGGAATTACAGGCGTGCGCCACCACGCCCGGCTTTATCTTAAGTTTTAAAACAGTTTTATACTGCTCAGGGAAACCCATTAGCCCTGAACTGTCACACCAACAATGCAAGCCAGAAAGCACACTAGAGTTTGTTTCCTGCGCTTTAGTTTTACTTTGCCAAAGAAAATATGGGTTGGAAACTTTTCTTATGAAACTGACACAGTTTTTGTCCTTAATTTACTATTGTATTACTATTTTTAGGTTACATGTCCTGAATATTTTATTCAGAAAACTCATCCACTTATGTAAAAATCCACTGGCTACAAAGATCCCTTTCTATGAAATAAAGATGCAGGATGCCTACATATATCACTTCCTTGAGGATGGTTGTTTCATGGTTAATTTTTAGAGTATATAAAAGAATAGCACACAGCAAGTCTATAAAAAAGAAAAATACTTTATGCACTTAAAAATTTATTCATTTTTCTTCAAACTTTCCTATTTTCCCTGCCTGCTTCTCAGGTTCTGATACTTTCTAAGATATTTTCTGGGCATAATTATTAGACCAATTTTCCATCTATTTGGCAGCATAAACAAGGACCACAATGGTACCAAAGCTAAATGTGCTTGAATGTCATGGCAATCTATAGTAGAACACCTCACACATACTAACAGTCTATGAATCCTCAGTGATGTCTTACAATTCTGTAACATTTAATCTACTCTGTTCTCAATTACTACATACTCATTCTAAATTCAGTTTCCTACCTTCATCCTAAACTTAAATTTATTTCACTTAAGAAATTAGTAGTCTGCTGGAGAGATGGCTCAGCAGTTAAGAGTACTGACTGTTCTTCCAAAGGTCCTGAGTTCAATTCCCAGCAACCACTTAGTGGTTCACAACAATTTGTAATGGGATCTGATGCCCTCTTCTAGTGTGTATGAAGAGAGCAACTGTGTAGCCACATAAACATAAATAAATAAATAAGTTTTTTTTTTTTTTTTAAAGAAACTAGTAGTCTTTCCCACAGCTGCTTTTTTTTTTTTTTTTTTTTTTTTTTGGTTTTTTGGATTTGTTTTTTTCTAGACAGGGTTTCTCTGTATAGCCCTGGCTGTCCTGGAACTCACTCTGTAAACCAGGCTGGCCTCGAACTCAGAAATCCACCTGCCTCTGCCTCCCGAGTGCTGGGATTAAAGACGTGCACCACCACCGCCCGGCTCCCACAGCTGCTTTTAATTTCAAATCTTGAGAACTTCTGTCAGTGCTACCCCAATGTATACGGAGAGTCCAGTTCCATGCCCTCTTATTAATCCTCTCCTGCCCGTGTTCTTGAAATACCTACCAGGATCTCCTGCTATTCTTCCTTTCCCACCAGTCACTGTAAGGACAGGCTTCTGTGATAAAGGACGGGAGATGCTTTTGCCTGTTTAGCAACTGCCCAAGTGGCAGGCCAGTTAGAGCAGGACTCGGGGACGTTTCTTTCTATAGCCCATCTCCACTCTTTGGAATAAAATACCTAAGGGCAAAACTGTTCATCCTGGGGTTCTTCAGGCTGAGAATGGGATTTGTTAAAAACAGCAGTTTAATAACCACTAGCTATGTGAATGGACTTCTCTCTTACCTTGTTGGAAGGCTTGAATTCCTGAATTTTAACTTCTGAAAGAATGTCCTTGAGGTTATCCACTGATAAGTCCTGTTTCATAAAAGTTAATTTTACCAACACATTTCTTTGAACTCTGAATCTCTAAAGTTAACTCTACTAAAAAAAAAAAGGTCCCTTTATAACATCAACTATTTATAACTTTTAGTAATAAATAGGTAACTATTAGTAACTTAATTAAACAACATATCACTGTGTATTTATATCCATTTGAAACATTTATGTCCATTTCATAAAGTAGTATCAGCCATAAAAACTACTGGAGGAAAGGAGGTCTGGGATTAAGATTTACTCATTAGTTACCAAACTTTAAATCCTGTTTTTTCTGCTAATTTTAAAAAAGAGACCATTTTCTCCTCATTTCCTCAGTGCCAAAGTTTTAGCTCTCTTGAATGTTATACTTGACAAATTAATTAAATTCATACATTGAAAAGCAAGAAACTATAACAGCCCAAGCTGAACTAGATGAATCTGCATTCACATTTACTGTTAGGAAGCTCCTATGAAAAACAGACATACTGCTTTTGAGATTAGTTAAGACTTGCAACACAAGACTGAACACTATTAGTTTTCCCTAGACCTTTATGGAATATTTTATTTCCAAGAAAGATTAAGCTATAACAGGCATATCTATGCTAAATACAGATTCAGATTTGGGGTATATGTCTATAAATGGACAAATCATGAGTTTGAAGGTCCTCTTGTTGGGTTTATATATCTACTTAGAAAAAAACCTATCTTAAAAAAACAAAATCTAAGATCTTTTTCTTTTTATATTTCTCTAATCAGTTTACTTGAAGGCAGAATTTATTTAACTCTAATATGCATTAAGGAGAAAGCTAACCTATGCCCATGTGCTGTCTCTCCAAACTGTATGGAACTTGTTGGGTGGGACTCAAAAGATGATGCCTCACAGAATGAGCATGACTCTAAGGACATGAAAATCAGAGCAGGATAACACCTTCCGACTTCTGGAAATGTATGAAAGTTAACATGAAAAGAAAAAATATGTACAGAAAATCTATCTCTATAAAGTATGTTTAAATTGCTATGAGCTGGCTCATTTTGACTTCTAGTTCAGAGTAACTAGGATAACAGAAAAAGGTAAAAAAGATATAAATATTTTTATTACTTAAGTATGACTGCTGTTACAAATATTATTTCAACATTTAAATTCAGAAAGAAAAAATAGTTTTCTGTTTACCAGCACTGCAATGAGTAGACAACTTCTGCCGTTAGAATGGACAGTAACACAACAAAATAAAAGATTTTTCTTTTTTTAATCCAAAAAAATGATTTTAGCTTAGGAGGTTAAAAGCAGGAAGATCTGGAGCTCAAGGCAAGTTCTAGCTCATGGCTCAAACAAATACACAAACAAGAGACTGAATGATTCTTATGATATAAACACAAATTTTGATGCCAGCAACTAAATCAACTCGGGTTCTGAATGACTTGCTAGAGCCTGGAGAGTATCTTACCTTTTCTGAAAATGGAATCCGATATACTGTAGCATATAGTTTTGCAGCATTCTGAAGAAAACTGAGGTGCCTTTTGAAATGAAAATAAAAAATAATGCAGTTTGAATGGCAGTTTTAAAGAAGCTATTTAAATCAGTAGGAAATACAGCCTTCACATTAACACTTAACTACATTTAAATTTTGTTTTGCAGAAATAATTTTCACAATCTCTTAAAACAATGAAATTATTGTGTACCCCCCAAACAACACAGAAGAAAATACCAAATGTCCTTTTGATACAAAAACACATGTTAAAACACTATATTCAAGGAGCCACCAGGAAAACTGTGATGTGCATTACTAATAAAATACTTGGAGAAAAGTAATTTTAATTCATAAGAATATATGTATCAGGTATGAATGAGTATACATTAAATTTGAAACAGCAAAAAAGTTTACTAAAAACAAAAATGGGTATGTCATATCAGAAAGGCAATTTAGGATAAGTCGAATTCTGAAGAAAACCAACAGCTGACAGAGTTAAGCAGAGGCTGAGTGTCTGATGAGAAAACACATTCTAAGGGTGAATCTAAAACAGCGCACGGATCCAGGCACTCAATCAGGGACAAACTAAAATTTAATTATATTAGTGTGGGCAGGTCATATTAATCACATCTCCACATAAAGCATCTTAGCTTTATTTACTGTAAGAACATGTACTTTCATTTTTTTTTCCTTAGAGGCAAAAGTAGGTGACTTAGTTTTTTATGGAGTAGATATTACAAACAATAAATTTATTTAGCACATAAATAAAAGGATGCACATCTGTGTAGGAAGGATGTGGCTGGCTCTGCTGACTAGAATAACTTGTTAACTTTTGGATTAAGATACTTATACTATTTAACACTGAAGATCCTGCAGTATATAACTAAGAAATTTACAGTTAAAATATACAGATATACTTACAAAGGTTCATTTAAATCAAATTTTATTGGAGAAGGTGGCCTTTTTGGTGACTGCCAAAACAAACCTAGTAAAATGATAAAATATTGTTTTCAATAAATAGAGGTCATATCCAGCATTTTATATTCAATCTCGTCTCAATGGTTATACTCACTGCCATCTTTTAATCGTGTGTTAAGAGGAAAACAGTGAAGAAGCTGGAGAGCCTAGAAGAGGAAGAGAGAATGAGAAAAACCCTTTCTTGTTATCTGAAGAAAAAGAACCCTGAAATTAAAAAGCCTGATCTATACATATTGCATATTTTCATCATAAATCAAACAAAACAAAGTCTGAAAGACATACAGTGGGGACTTGTCAGCCACGAATGAGTTGATCTTCCTCCTGTCCTGCCCACACCATTATAATTTTTTTAGAATTACTTTAGGCCTTTCTTACAATATTTTACACACCATTTTGTATCTAAGAGCTAATCATTACCACAAATATAAAAACAAATACAAATATATGGCATTTGGCATTTTAAAATGATATGCTTATGATGTGCTTGGAAGATAGAGGGAATATGAAACATCTGTAAACTGGTGATGCTTCAACTGAGGTGAAAGGTAAAAAATGATGGATATGGACATTATACTATTTTCTTATATTTCCATGGTTCCTTTTTTGAACAACCACCACCACCACCACCACCACCACCACCACCACCACCACCACCACCCCAAACAGGGCTGGTGCTCGCAGGTTAAATCACTGGCTGCCAAGCATAAAAACCTGAGTCTAATCCCTCAGACCCGCATGGTGGGTGGGTCATGGTGGAAGGCAGTGATTACTATTATTTGTCTTTTGACCTCCACAGGAGCACTGTGGCCATGAAAACACTTCACTCCTCTACAAAACAAATCATTACAAGTGCAACAATAATAAAACACCAATATTAAAAAAAAAAAAAAAAAGACCACAATCACAGATGATTCAGAAGAATCCTAGTTAAGAGAAACAAAGAGGATGCTGACTTTAGTAAGTCCTGGAGGCGTTAGAGGCTTGGCCCTGCTCTTCTGACAAAAAGCCCAAGGTCAGTCCACAGAATCTCTGCAATCCCACGCTGAAAATCACCCCCACCCCACCCTCCAGAAACCCTACAGAAGCCTGCCTCCTACTCCACTCTTTGCTGCTTCTCTGAGCAGAGTCAAGAGTCAATCACTCTTTGTGTCTTTCCCAACAAATCTTTTATATGTTGTTTGTTGTACAGTGTGACTTTGTGGTATTTCTTAGCACCCAACTGCCAGGATACCTTTCCCCTCAGAACTGTAACACATTGATAATAATGATAAAAACAGGTGGAATATTTAAGAAAGGAATCCTAATTTTTGAGACGTGAGCTTAGAACATTTCTCCAGAAAGCAAACCATACAGGAAGTGAGGATAAGTATATCCTCAAAGACCTTTTAAGGAAAACCTTATAAAGTAAGGACCTAAGTGTAGATGGGAGAGAAGCAGCAGGGTACTGAGCAGAAGAAGGCAGGCTTTACATAGTTTCTTGTGGAGGTGGGGTTTTCTAGGGCGGCCTGATCTTGCAGCAAGCTTAGGGCCTGGTGGGATTCTGTGGTCAGACTCTGCGTCAAACTCAGGGATTGGTGGGCTTTAGTACTCAGGGTCTGGTAGGATTTTGTGAACTGATCTTGGAGCTGGCTCAGGGATTGGTGGAATTCTTTTTTTTTTTTTTGGCTCTGGTCTTGGGGTCAATTCAGGGGCAGGGTCAAGGTTAGGGTGTTCATTCCGTGGTCCTTTGCCCTACCCTGTGGGAGGGATTAAAACAGCATAGGATACAGCCAGCCTGTTAGCTATGTGACTGTAAGAATAACAGAAAGTGTTAATGAATATGTGCCTTGGCCTATTCTAAATGCTTTATATGAATTAGCTTATTTGCATACTGTGCTCTATATTTCTTCATTATTTTAGATTTTTTTGTTTTGTTTTTTTGTTTTTTGTTTTGAGACAGGGTTTCTCTGTGTAGCCTTGGCTGTCCTGGAACGCTCTGTAGACCAGGCTGGCCTCGAACTCAGAAATCCACCTGGCTCTGTCTCCGAAGTGTTGGGATTAAAGAGTGTGCCACGACCACCTGGCTATTTTAGATTTTCAGTTGAAGGCAAAACATAAAATGTATTTATAAGTTCTGGTTAGAAAAGGCAAAATCAACAAAAAATCCATCTGAATGATCAGTTTCTAGTTTCTATTCTGAACAAATTTCTTTAGACTACAGAATTAACACACTCCATATTACCTAGAGACAGAAGCTACCCAAAACCCAACTTTGCACATAGGACCAGTTAAGTGCATAGCTTACAAGTCAAGCCAGCAAGTGCAAGCTGAATGTTTCAATCAGGAACATCCAAGGAGAAGCTGGTCACCTGCCAAGGCTTTACTTACTATTTATTTATAAAAGGCTAGCAAAGGAAAAGAACAAATATTTTAAGTCAAGGACATTAGTAATAAAGAAATGGGCCATGGACAGACCTTCATTTAATGGCTCAAAATGCACACTTACCTTATGGTTAAAGTATTTTTCGAACTTTATTCTTGCTAATTCTACACACTGGGACCAAATTCTAGGTCTTCTGCTAAGTAGCTTAATAACTTGAAAACAGCCTTCTAGACTCTGCCCATTCTGTATCTTCTGGAATGAGAGGAGATCAAAGGAAAGTAAGACACTTGGTAACAAGCACACGCGCAATCCAAAAGGATGTCTAAAGTGACTAATGGGCTTAGCATTTGAATTTTTTTCCCTGCTTAAGTACCTCTCCCCCCCTCCTCCCTTCCTCTCTCCCTCCCTCCCTCTCTCTCTCATTTGTTTGTTCTTTAAATTATGAGGGAATAGTAACTGAAATTTTAGACTAAGTTTTTTTTCTGTTTTAAAAATGTATTCTTATTTTATCCACATTGGTGTTTTGCCTATATTATATGTGCCTCTGTGTGAAGGTGTCAGATCCCCTGGTACTGGAGTCACAGACAGCTGTGAGCTGCCATGTGGGTGCTGGCAAGTGGACCTGGGTCCTCTGGAAGAGCAGTCTGTACTCCTAACTGCTGAGGCATTTCCAGCTCCTAGATTTGAAGTTTCTTAATTCAAGACATATTTTCATGTTTTCCTATGTGTAAGATACTAAGTATCAAAAAGATCCTTAGTATATATACAGAGATCTAGGAATAACAGTTAATAAAAAAAACTGACCTTTATATGATTAAAAGTAAAGCAATATCTTTAAAGTTGGCTTTATTATAGTCCAGTCATGATTATTTTCTCTTAACTTTTTCCCCAAAGAATTTACCAAACCCTCTACCTTTGCTATGTTATTATTATTATTACACCCTCATTTGGTTGAACCACAAAACTTAATGTTTGAAGTTCAGTGACAATTACAAACAGTTCAATTAAGCTAAAACAAAACAAAACAAAACAAAACAAAACAAAACAAAACAAAACAAAACAAAACAGACTATTTTCGACCTAATTTCAAGATTCCCAGTAGAACATTTCACTGTGATCAAGTTTTTAAGCACTCCCTATTTCTACAGGAAGGTTTTATTATTTTTAGGGAAGTGGAAAATAAGTTTACACTGACATAAGTATGAGGTCTGCAGTAAAATGTCTCACCTGTAAGACATCTTCTGCAGAAGGATAGGTTTGCCAAAATTTGTTAAACAGTGAAGGCTTGTGAGAGAAAGAACTTTCAAACTGTAAAGGGGAAAAAAGTTTCAGATATATTTAATAGTTATAATATTGCATTTTCTAAATCAGAGAGAAAGAACTTTCAAACTGTAAAGGGGAAAAAAGTTTCAGATATATTTAGTAGTTATAATATTGCCTTTTCTAAATCAGAGAAGACAAATTCACTAAAAAGAACTTCTACCTTGTCTCTCGCCCACTGGATAGTGTGCTCGACAGCTGCTGGAAAGGACTTGAGGGTGCAAAATGGTATTTCCTCTTCTGGGGGGTCTCGCTGTTGAAAAATAAAAAGTAAAACCAGATAACTGGCTAAATTTTGAGTCTGACTCCTCTAAACATGAGGCCTGTTATACACTCTGTCATCTATCTGTCATCTTAGGTAATAAAGCAAAAGTTAATTTCTTGGATATTTAACCTGTTGAACAATATCACATGAAAACACAACTCTCATCATTCTTTATCATGTGTATTTGTGTGGCGTGGTAGAAAGTCCTAATGGCAAATCACAATATTAAGGTTTTTTTCTAGAAAAATTCAGGTGACATGTAAAATTTTATAACACTACTTCTGACTTAGAGAAGTGATTAAAAATTCTTAATATATAAGTTCTCAGTGTTCCCAAAGATTATCCATGAAGTAAAGCATTTAGGGAAAGGAGATGGGGAATGATTAATGCCTTCTAGTGGAAGCACCATTGAAGACCGCCTTGTCTATTAGAGGGCCTGCTTACAGCCTAAGCTTACTGTTTACTCAGCCAATTTATGACTTTTTACTGAAAGAGATCTCCAATTTGATGATTTATGAGCAAACAGCTTTTTATATTTCAATGAGGATCACTGTAAGAATAATAAATTATGTTTTACAAGAGTCTAAAATAAAAACCTAGGAGGGAGTTCAGCAAATGTAGAATGAGAGGATCCTCTACAATGAAAATCTTCTGTGGCATCCAGCATTTCATGATTCCCCAATTTAATTAAAGCGCAGTTTAATATACTATATATAATTACTATATTACATAGTCATTAAATATACCAGTCAGTGAATTTCATGAAAGAAAGTAAGAAAACAGTGAATGCTAAGAATTTAAAAATTTTACTGAACAAAACATGCCCTTTAAATCAAGGGAAACTGATACTTATAAAAATCATACATTTTAATTATTTTACTTGAACTGCTCAATTTTAAATTATAAAACCTACAATTATTTCTTAGACCCATAGTTTCAACTTTAGCAATATTATAAAATAATTTATGGGATAAAAATGTTACATTTTACTATCTATCTAAAATACACACACACACACACACACACACACACACACACACACACACTGCTTCCTTGAACCATTGAAGAATGAGTTTTTTTTCCAGGTAGTTTTTGGGTAAATTACCAGGTTTATATTTTTACTAGGTTCCACAAATATTTCTAATAATATATGCTAGGGGCATAAATTCTTAATGAGGACAAACATTTAAGGTGTACCTAGTCTCACTGCAACCTAATATGCCAAGACTGGTTGATATCTATGGGGGGCGGGGAGGTATTCTCTTTTTTGAGGAGAAGGGGAGGAGTGCATGGGGGGGGGTAAGGAGGAGGAGGAGTGCATGGGGGGAGGGAAAAGGGAGGGACTGGGAGAAGGGGGAAAGGAAAGCTGTCATCAGGATATAAAGTAAATAAATAATAAAGAGATTAAAAAAATAAGTACACATTAATTACAGTTGTGTTCTTTTATTAAATGCAAGCTTATAACTAACAGAATAAAACCAAAAGATCAGAAAATAGATATGATTCCAAGTCTCTGGTGACAGCTCTATTTTCAGTCAAAAAGCTTAACTGCTTTTAAAAGCTATGTAGTGTTCCCACCATCTGAACACGCACGTAAAAAAACCACATTCAACATGTTCAAACATGCAGATGCACATATGTATAACCTGTCAGAGTTAAAACCAAGATTGATAAAGCTAAGTCAAATTTATTGATTCTTCCATGAAAACAAAAATTATGATATAAAAAAATCAGACATTCAATATGCTGACTTACATGACTATTGTAAGATTCAGTCAATTGAGGTACAATAATCTCAGTGTGTCCCTTGGTGCCCATTGTTCCAGAATCTAAGAGAGGCCGCAGATTTGCTAAACAGCGACTATTTGGAGACAAAATATATAAAGAAAAAACAAAACAAAGCAAAACACAAAAGTGATCAGTAACAGTCAACAAAGGACAGCTTACTGCTATCTGCTTAATATTCAACACGCTGATCATTTTTATTTTATTTTATTTTTATTTTTTTTGGTTTTTCGAGACAGGGTTTCTCTGTGTAGCCCTGGCTGTCCTGGAACTCACTCTGTAGACCAGGCTGGCCTCGAACTCAGAAATCCACCTGCCTCTGCCTCCCAGAGTGCTGGGATTACAGGCATGCACCACCACTGCCCGGCTACCACGCTGATCATTTTTATATTCAGTGTTCTAGAGAACAGACCATGACCCACCTAACAATTTTCTTCTTAGCCCTATCACATATATAAAATTTGTTTCCAACCTAATGATTTCTGTTTCTTCCTACTTACTACCTGGATTTAAATCTCATTTTTTAAAAAACATTTTTATTTCCTCCTTAAATTAACTACATCATTCTTTCTTCACTTACTTCCCATTTATTATTTGATTACTTCCTACATGTGAGTTCTGCCATACCGTATCTTCTCAAATGGTCTTTATCCCAAGCAGTATTAACTAAATACTATCATTAGTCATGTTTTACCCACATTAGTCTAGGTTTTTTTGTGTGTGCACCACCCCTCCAACACATACACACAAAAAGAAATGCAGTAATTTTTTTCTTGTTTTTTTTTTTTTCTCTTCTGCTCAATTTGTTTCTTATATCTCAACTGGTAAACCTCTGATATATGCTCTAGTATCCTAACATTGCAGTCATTTAATGATTCATTCAATGACTAATTGCATAAATTACACTGAATGAAATCAGGTGATTGACACAGATAATCAGGTGGTTGACACTGATAATAAATGATCTTTGGATGAAAACTTTAGTGAAGAAGCAAACATTAAGAAAACATGTATGTCAATAAAAATAAGTGCCACACTGAAAAAGTATTAGGAAAACCATATTTAGGAGTGAATGTTTGTTTTAAGAAAGATATTTAGGCTGAAACTCAAAGATGAGGGAACACCTTAAAGAAAAGAATTGGCAGTATACACATTTGGGAACAAGAATTTTGGAGGAAGGGAAATACAACTTCCAGAAGCCCCAAACAATTTAGTTCCTAAGGTAAAGAAGCCTTGGAAGATCCTAAAGAAGGCTGATATAGCTATCATAAGGAGAAACAGGGAACAATGGCCACATTTAAAGCAGGAACAGTGGATAGGTGAAAGATATTTCATAAAAAAAGAAGAAAAAAACATTTAGGCTGCTTTACAAATTTTTCTAAGTATTATGGGAAATCATCAGTATGCTTAAATTTGAGTAGTTCTATTAGAATGACATAAAAATAATTAGGTAATTTGGTAATTTTTCAAAAAGTGAGTGAAAAACAAAAATAAAAGTAGTTCTTTATGCACTTGAATTTCAAGAACATACCTGTCTACATATCTCCTGGCTTCCACATTATCTAGTGCTGTAACAATGATATCTTGCTTAGTGTAAAATTCATCACTGTATATACTCTCAGTGGCTGGACAAACTTTGTTCAGGTGTGCATCTATTTTTAATTGAGGATTTATTTTCAGAGTTGCTTCAGCAGCAGTATAGCTTTTAGGTTTCTAAACAAGTAACAAATAAAAACAGAAGGAATAATGTTAAACAGAAAAGATGAACTATGAATTTACATATTCTAATCATTTGGAATATATAAGGTGACAGCAAAGTAATGAAGTTAGCTCGAATAATTCACATATTAATACAGTCCTTCATTATGAAGCAAAGTGTTTTAGAGATTTTACTTTTACAAGTCTTAAAAAATGTTTATTTTTATCTTCTAATTAAAGGCTTATCCACCATGTGTCATTTCATTCATGTGTCACTGAATCTTGTGTCATTCAGGTGCTATGAAGGTCTTTACAGCATCCTTTGAATTTGCCTTTCTGTCTCTTCTCGCTATTAGGCTAACATATTTTCCTTCTTACTATAAGAATAAAGTCAGAAACTGTTAGAAGTCAGGAAATTAACAAATATGTCTTTAGTGTTCATCTACAGATAATACACGTTTTAATAAGACATTTGAATTCATAGAGACAGCTACCGCATCCTTTGTTGTTATGTAAGAGGCTATCAGGTTAACTATGACAGCTATTGTAGTCACGTCTTGTCCATAACATGCTTACGTTTCATTTCCTAAGATCGACAATGAGTAGACAATACTAGGGAAAAATTTAAACTAAAAGCACGTGGTTTTGATTAACATATTCTTTTTTGGTGTTTCACTACAGGGTTTTACCATGTGACTGTGACTAATACTGTGTGGACCAGGCTGGTCTGGAACTCAAGAGATCCACCTGACTCTGCCTTTGAGTGCACTGCCTGTTTCTTTTCCTGATTTAAATATTTTGGTTTGAGATGACTAAATAGTCTTTTATAGTAAAAGGGGATATTAGTTAAAAAGTATTGTTAAAAATTTGTGCTTTGTTAAAACCTCAAATTAGAGAACTTGTTTATGGAAACAAATTCCTGTGATTACAAAATGGAAAGTACTATTCATGTTTCACAAGTCAAAAATAACATCCAAAAACCAATTTCAGTGTGCATGAAAGATCATTATTTTCTTCATTTTGTTCTCTCCAAAGAATACTTTATTCTTTCTCTTAAGAATCTAACAAAGAACAGGATTACCCAGCAGCCATTATCTGTTTATGATAAGAAAACGGTGACAAACCTGTATGTGATGAGGACGAAACAGGAACTGCCTGTTTAAGTTGGATTTTTCTATCAAGTCAGGATCTGTAACTGTTACCTTATAACAGAGGAGAACAAAACAAATGAATCTGTTTTGCATTTCTCACTATGAGCGAAACAGCACTCTCAAATCATTTTTGCTAGTAATATTTAACAAAATTCCAAATGTTACCAGTAATATGCCATCATTGTTAAATTTATTAATTCCAAATAACATTTAGTACATGAGCATAGCAAAAAACACAAATGATTTAAGCACATTAGAATCTTCTTTAAAAATTCTTTATTTGTAGACTAAAAATATCCCCATCATCTTTTAGACCTACTAAATTAATGACTCACAGAGGAGCTATCTCTTCTAAGTTTATGACACTCTTTTTATTCCTCCCTAACTGTTGTGTATGTGTGGAGGAGTGTGTGCCCATAGCATGAGTGTGGACATCAAACAATAACTTTGTAAAAGACCTTTGTCTCCTTCAATGGGAGGGTTCTGGGGATCAAACTAAATCATGTTTAATGGCAAGTGCCTTTATGTGATAAGCCATCTTGCTAGCCCAATATTTATTCTTAATCTGGAGTAATTTGAGAAGAATGTTGTCACGTTTCAATCTGACACGCCTGTCAGATCCAACTAAGGCTGACTCTATAAACCACTAGGCAGTTATTTTTATACAACCAACTAGCTGTCATCGATAGGCCTAAAATACTTGTCTTTTAAGAACGTATAGATCCTAATTCTAGAAGATGAAAGAAGAAAAACAGATAAAATAATCTGCTGAATTGAAAAATGCATGTGCTATTAAGCTAGAATTAAAGATTGGTCTTGGCACCAGACTGCTCCGTGCAGGCTCGTTTCAGGTGTTGACTGGTGTTCACATTCATTTTCCTTTAGTAATTTTCCTTGTGTATGTGTCTACATTTTTGTGGAATTTTAATGTTAGAGTTTTCTCTTCTCTTCTCTTCTCTTCTCTTCTCTTCTCTTCTCTTCTCTTCTCTCCTCTTCTTTCTATCTATCTTTCTTTCTTTCTTTCTTTCTTTCTATCTTTCTTTCTTTCTTTCTTTCTTTCTTTCTATCTCAGGGGTGGTGGTGAAGAGTCTTATTTTCTGGTGTTTTCCTTTTCTACTTAAAGTTTTAGACATTACAAATAGAGAAAAAATATATCTGGTGTTTAATTCAAGACTTCATTTTCCCCTTGATTATAGGTAGCTGGGGATGTCTCTACAACTTGGGTGTATCTAAGAACACTTACAATTTTGTTACAAGTCTCTGTGTTCAGAATGACACAGACCTGCCCACACTACAGGCTTCATGTGGCTATCTGATGTCAGTAGGTTTCTTCACTTCGGCTCATCCTGACCTTTACCTGCTAAAAGCACTATTTTTCTATACAGTTAAAGCATTCAGGTAATCTCCAAGCTTACAGTAAAGAAGCGATTTAAAACAAGAAAAATTCAGGTAATTTTTAAGCGACTAGACTTATAGTTTGTGGAGCACAGTTTAGAAATGCCAAGCATAGATATGTGTACCTACCTATAGCTATACTAATGATAAATGCCTTTTAAAACTATACCAATAAGCTACAATGTGGATTGCCATATACTTTTTAGTTATTTATGCAGTGTCACTGTTAGTTACCAAGATAAATGTATGAAGTCACTAATGAAAGCTTTTATCTTAAAGGTAAAATACCACTAATACAAGTTATTTTAAATATGACATGATTTTTCAATAACTCAGGGTGAAGAATTTTAACTGCATACCAAAGTATATGTTATTCTCACTGTTTAAAACTCACCATTTAAATTATTTGAGCACTCTGCAGTTTGTTTGTTTGTTTGTTGTTTTTTTGAGACAGGGTTTCTCTGTGTAGCCCTGGCTGTCCTAGAACTCAACTCTGTTGACCAGGCTAACCTCAAACTCAGAAAGCCGCCTGCCTCTGCCTCCCAAGTGCTGGGATTACAGGCATGCACCACCATTGCCCGGCCTGACTCTGTAGCTTTTTAATGTTATCTCTCATGCTAATATTTAATTAAGAATGAATAGTATAACAAAAGAATAACATGGTTTTCAGTTTGCAAGCTATGATAATAAAAATTCTTTTCAAATTTAATCTTGATTGTAGCTACAAAAAGAGACAGGACTTGTTTAAGGAAATTACAGAGTTAAGAACAGAGAAGCAGAGAATCTGTGATAATTAAAATCTTCTAATCCTCAGTTTAGGGGTCTACCAGGTAAAAGAGGCTGGTATGTCAAACATTTCTAACAAGGGCAACAGGAGACATAGAAATGTTGAAGTCTCAATGGGCTTGCATCTTACCATTCCTTTCTCTCTGCCTGTGCCAACACCCAGTAATGCAAAATTTTTTAACATTTCACAGCCTATGGCGCCACATCCTACCTATCGAAGAAAGAGTACAAATGTCAGACAACAAGACTATAATTTTTAATGAATAAAGCATTTCATTCTAATTTTCTTCAAATGCTACAACACTAAGTACAATTTTAAAAAATGATTTGTGATTCACATGTGGTAGACTTTCCTTTTTCAAGTTTCATAATATCTTTTAAGTGTCTCAAAGAAAAACACAATATAAAACAAGAAAGACAACAGAAAAAAAAACAGTATAAAACAAGTAAGAAAACTATGGTATTTATAACTTCTTTAAACCAAAAAATTTGAAGATTCTTAACAAAAGCTAAATGAAGAACTTATTTCCTATAGAAGAAAGAAAACAATAACAGAAGAAAAAACAAAAACAAAAACCATAAGAACAATCGAGTCAAGAACAAGGTAACATGAAAAAGTCCTAACTTTTACACATTTGTCCATCTATCTGAAATACAGAAGTATGTTTAAGACAAGTCTACAAAGAATTTTAAGTAAAACAGATATTTGAAACTTGATTATAAGAGATTCTATGTGAAAAAAAGTCTCAGCAATAATTGCTAATCTTTAAGATATTACTTTACAAAAATAATTACTAAAACTGAGTAGTATTTTTAGGACTAGCCAACATTTATGCTTTTGTGAAAAATTTCTCTCGAAATAAACTAAGATATTTTAAAAAGAGAACACATTTACTCATTTTCTAATGTAGTGATGTTAAAAACCGTATTTTTAAAGTACTTCTAGAAAATTATTTAACATTGAAGTTTTTACATTCATGTTTTATTTTGAAATGAATAAATTCTTCAGATTCTGAAGAGACTAACTTTTATGTAAACAGCCCAGGGAGTAACTATATTAAGCTCTGGAGACTATATGATTTATTAGTTATTCATTTAGATCAAATTGACTTTAAAAATTAACTTGACATTCAACAACATTGTGAAAATATTACTTATTCCCATCCTTATTCACACTTACTAAGAAGATATTCAAATTTTGTAGCTTCTGACACAACGTATCTCCAATGCAGGCACGCAAGGCATCATACCTATCTCCTCTGAAGAAACATTTACCAAGAAAACAGAAAGATACAAAAATACATTTGATTGTTCGTAACAATTTAATATTGTACTTAGCAGATCTTCTGAGCTTCTAAAGGATTAATGGATAGACAAAAAGAATGGACAGACAGAAGGTGATGCCCATCCCAGGAGGGACAGACAGCATGTAATGTTATTACTTTGTACCCAACTATATGTAATTTAATTATCAACACTTTATTGCTGTACTTTTGCATTTTGTACTTTTTGATATTTTCCTTGCAACTAAATCTTGAAAAGTAAAACTGCTGATAAAGAGGGACTATTGTATTCAAGAAAAAAAATTATAAACATCAAAATAGCTAAAAAAAAAAAAAAGTTCTTCGAGGAATCTATGGAAGGGATTTGGAGTTATTAATTCATTTAAATTGAGGGCAGAACTTTGGGTTACGTGGTTTTCTGAGATAATGAAATCTCTAAAGTTTTAACTGATTTTGAAAAAGATTTATGACCTCAAATGGAAAGTGATTTATTAAAAAAAATCATGGATAGCACTCTTACTCATTAATATTATGGCATTTGAATGCTAATCATTCTCATGCACGTAGTCTGAAATTCTGTATCCTATATAAAGTGGTAACGAGACATGGCACTACTGTAATATTTAACCACTCGGCAAAGAAGTAACAAGCCAAGAAGTAAAATATCAGGAGGAAAGCCACCGAAGTAAGACAGGCATGCTTACAAAAAATTACTCAATCTTTGCTTCTTAAAGATACTAAGAAAAAGTAATCCACATTTCAGCTTTACCGTGGGAGAAACTCCTCATGCCCAGGACTGCCCAGGGATTCCACAGTATCTGCTGCCTCAAGATACAACTGAAGAGAGGATTGAAAATAGAACATTTGAGACTTCAGTCACTAAAAAACACCTGCACCTTTTCTCTTATAGTTATTTAATAATCATGGTAAGAGTTAATAAAAATAAAAATTCAATGTAAAATATTAGAAAAATAATGGTTATAATATATATTCTTAAAACTGTGAAAACTAAAAGGACTGTTTAAAGGTATATAATTCAACTCCTATCACTTATCCATCCCTAAGGATAATTTTATTTATTTCTTTAAGTTTTAGAGGAAATTTTACCTCAAAATCTGTTCTTCATTACTACAGTAGAGTTCCCATTCAATTTTAGTTACATTCAAATAAACAGTATGATTAGCTTGAGAACACAGTCTGTTCATTTTATCTTTTACCTCATATATAATTATAAAGGAACAGATCCCAGAAGACAGCTTCAACATTTTTAGTTCCAAAAAGAATTTCTTTAATTCAGTAATAATTGAAGAACCCAGTCTTATGCATATTTTCATTTAAGTAACTTGTTTTAAATTTTTTTTGTTTTTGTGTTTTGTTTTTTCGAGACAGGGTTTCTCTGTGTAGCCCTGGCTATCCTGGAACTCACTCTGTAGACCAGGCTGGCCTCGAACTCAGAAATCCGCCTGCCTCTGCCTCCCAAGTGCTGGAATTACAGACATGCGCCACCATGCCAGGCTTTGTTTTAAATTTTTAAAACAAAAATAGGATGATAATACCATTGTAATATTACATTAATAAAAGAATTTATATTTCTTGTTAATAGCTGTAACTATGCCAACTTACACCTATCAATTTGTAATCTTAAATAACTTAGCAGAAAAATGGCACGGTATGGGTGCAGTGTTATATTCAAAATCAACTCAAACAGAAAGGACTTAAACAGTATGTGCAGACTTACTGTGCCACTTAGTTTCCTTCTTATAACAGATATAAATGTTTTTAATTCTTGTGATGCTTTTAGCTTACACAGCTCTCAAATTTAGACCATTCCTATATTCTTTATCTTCAGGCAATATCAAGAATGAAACCTGAAGATTTGTGATGTCAAAATTTCTACAGAACAAGTTCAAGAGCACAGAGAGCTCCAAAATGGTAACTAAGCCAAAATACTAGAGAAAAACTGTAGAACAGAAACTTAGTGATTTTTCTAGTACATGGTAAGAAATACATCTGAGAAAGCACCTGGGTTATATCCCAACACACAAAATATACGTATGCTCCTGTTAGTTCCAATTAAAGAATTAAGTGTCTGAATTTTGATTACAGAATTAGGTTACTTGCCTTTTCTTTTACATTTAATATATAACTACATATAATATAGTGTATATAATACTAAATATTTTATAAAGATATATTTATACCATGCTATAATTAACAAAACATTTATTTTATGGAACACTTAACTTAAAATGTAAAGAAATAGGAAATACTGAACTAACCCACTGACACAAAGGAGAAAACTTCCCAGTCACAGCTTTTAATACTTCTTGGCTAGCGACACCCCCAACTGCAGCAGCAAGTGGGGATAAAAAGCCTTGGGCCGTCCATGAAAGCCAGTGCACAGTGTCGGGATTCACTTCCGGCTAAAACACAAACCACAGACAACAGTGACACTTACCAACGGTACTCACACACAGCACCTCTGACTTCAGGAACTAAGTTATCAATAGCATTAGAACATAACTTGCAAAAAACAAGCAAACCCAACCCAAACTACTAAATTTCCATTCTAAATAAATTTTCTTAATCTCATAAAAATACCAATTGGCATGTTACTGTAAGCAGCTTTTAAATTACTAGTCTGCTGAATTCCGCTTTTCTGACTGTAGTCTAGACTGCTATTTAGATATTCAGAGTACCTGGTGTCAGAGAGAAAACAACTCAATATCCTCGCTTTTTGTTTGGTTGTATTTTTGTTGTTGTTTTTCTTTTGTTTTTGTGGAGACAGCCTAGGCTGTCCTGGAATGCACTCTGTAAACCAGGCAAACCTGAAGATCAGGGATTTGTCTCCCTGGAACTAGGACTAAAGGCAGGAGCCGCCACCACCCAGCTTCCCTCTTATCCCCAACATCAAGTAAACTGCAAAGTGAGGAGCTTGAGGGAGGACAATAAATCCATCCCACCCGCAACTCCTCAGCAAGGAAAGCCAAGCAGCCAGCAGCCGTTCTGTGTTTTGTGGTTTCCTTCACTGTTATTTCTGTAACAGTATCTCCCATTTTCTTTCATACCATGCTTTCTTTCTATCCTTCCTCTATCGCCTCTTACTGCTTAATTTTCAATACCTTACATCTATCTTTACTCATTTACCCTAATTCCTAGAGCATTTCTTGTGTACTAGGTACTAAAGGTATAATTCCTATTTGCAATTGACTTTTTTTTTAATTTAATTTTATTTTTAGTTTTCTGTACCTGGTTTGTCCTTAAATTGTTACTGTCACTACTATGGCCACCTCTCCTTGAGCAGCAGTGAGGAGTAAGAGTTCAATAAAAGGATTCCCACAAAGGTCATCATACAAAGACAGGAAAAGATGTTATGTCCCAACAGGTGCTCAAATAATAATGTACAAACATAAGAAATATGGAATGGCAAGACAAACCAGTAACTGAACTCAAAGAACATCAAGTGGTACTAGAAGCAATGTGGATCAGAAATTAATGAAGTAGAAACCAAAATAATGTAGCTAAAATTTTGTGCAAGGGGTTTGGGGATTTAGCTCAGTGGTAGAGCGCTCAGCTCAAGGCCCCCAAGGCTTAGTCCTGAGTTCCGTGAGCAGGGGTGGGGGGAAGTGGGGGAGTGAGGGGAGTGGGAGAGTGAGGGGAGTAGGGGGATGGGGGAGCAGGGGTCGGGGGAGTAGGGGGAGGTTTTGTGAAAGGATGAAAGATTAACATACTGTCAAAATAACCAAAAGAAAGGAGGAAGGAAGAAATCCAAATAACTAAAACTAGAGATGAAAAAAGACAACATTGAAATGTAGGAGAATGGGGAATACTTATAAAAAAATAAACCAATAACTAAGAAAATCTAAGAAAAAAAGAGTAACTTTCTAGACATCTATGACCTATCAAAATTGACCCAAAAGGATACAGAAACCGTCTAAATAGGATGCACAATGGGTAAACAGATTGGAGCAAAGGAATAGGAGTGTCAACAAGGGTCCAGTCAGGGCTTTACTGACAGATCTACTAGATTTTTAAAGAAACTATAACCCTGCCAAATTAGAATTCACTTCGAAGAGCACAGAACTCCGAGACATTAGCAAAAAAGTTTATGGCTGTGGATATGGCTCAGTGGAGGTGCCTGCTTAAAATGCAGAAGTCCTGGGCATGATCTAACTAATCATTGCAAAATTCAAAAAATTTTAGGGAAAAAAAAACCCTATACTCATAAACTATGAGAAAAAAACCCAATAAATAAGAGAATATTTATAAAGCATGTATTGGAAAAGACTTATATAAAAACTATAAATATAACTACAGAACTCCCAATAATTAAAATGTAACTGATTAAAAATAAGCAAAGATTTGAAACGCCACCTTATCCAAAGAAATGCACAAATGTCACATAGGTACATAAAAAAATAGGCTCAGGTTCACTGTAACTTTAGTGAAGTGCAGCTCAGATCCATGTGATACCCTTACAAACAATAATGTGGCTACAATCAGAGAGGAGATAGAGTTCTGGAGAGGTTGTTATAACTGAACCTGGTGCAGAGCTTGTACAAACGTGAACTGGTAAAGCTGCTTTGGAAGAGGTAAGGCTGCTCACGGCCGTACACACTCAGCACCCCAAGGCTGGGACAGGCTGATCCTCTGAATTTGGGGCTGGCCTTCATATGTTGAGTTCTAGACTAGAGAGGGCTACTTAGTGAGAGCCTGTCTCAAAAAAGTGCCAATTTCTTGAAAATTAAACACTACATTTTACATCTATTATGTGAATTTTCAGTGTATTTCTAGGTATTCTCACAAGAGAAATGAAAGTACTTATCAATATAAAAATCTAGAGCTGGGCGGTAGTGGCGCACGCCTGTAATCCCAGCACTCTGGGAGGTAGAAGCAGGCAGATTTCTGAGTCCGAGGCCAGTCTGGTGTACAAAGTGAGTTCCAGAACAGCCAGGGCTATACAGAGAAACCCTGTCTCGAAGGAAAAAAAAATCTAGGTAAAGGACACCGTCAAAAAGACAAAATGTCAACCAACAAATTGGGAAAAGATCTTCACCAACCCTATATTCGACAGAAGGCTAATATCCAATATATACAAAAAACTCAAGAAGTTAGACCCCAAAGAGCCAAATAACCCTATTAAAAAATGGGGTACAGAGCTAAACAAAGAATTTTCACCTGAAGAAATTCGGATGGCCAAGAAACACCTTAAGAAATGTTCAACATCATTAGTCATTAGAGAAATGCAAATCAAAACAACCCTGAGATTTCACCTCACACCAGTCAGAATGGCTAAGATTAAAAACTCAGGAGACAGCAGGAGTTGGCAAGGATGTGGAGAAAGAGGAATACTCCTCCACTGCTGGTGGGATTGCAAGCTGGTACAACCACTCTGGAAATCAGTCTGGTGGTTCCTCAGAAAACTGGGTATGATACTTCTGGAGGACCCTGTTATACCGCTCCTGGGCATATACCCAGAGGATTCCGTGGCATGCAATAAGGACACATGCTCCACTATGTTCATAGCAGCCTTAGTTATAATAGCCAGAAGCTGGAAAGAACCCAGATGTCCCTCAACAGAGGAATGGATACAGAAAATGTAGTATATTTACACAATGGAATGCTACTCAGCAATTAAAAACAATGAATTCGTGAAATTTGTAGGCAAATGGTTGGATCTGGAAAATATCATACTAAGTGAGGTAACTCATTCACAAAAGAACACACATGGAATGCAGTCACTGATAAGTGGATATTAGCCCAGAAGCTCTGAATACCGAAGACACAACTCATATATCAAATCATTCCCAAGAAGGAAGAAGAGGGCCCTGGTCTTGGAAAGCTTGATGTAGCATTGTAGGGGATTGCCAGGACTGAGAAGTGGAAGGGGGTTGATTGGAGAACGGGCGGAGGGAAGAGGGCTTATGGGATTTATAGGGAGGGGGGAATGGGAGAGAGGAAATAAATCATTTGGAATGTAAACAAAGAATATAGAAAAAAATTTTAAAAAAAGATGAAAAAAATCTACGTATTTGTAGTCTTATCCATAAAACAATCTAATATGAATATAAAAGTAACAGCAGCAAACAATAGTTGTTAAATAACACATGGTATTAATGGTACTTTATGAAATAAAATTATTTAATGTTCATAACAACTTGAAAGGTGAGTTCATCTAATTTTACAGATATACAAACTAAATTAGAACAAAAGAGCTTCTTTATTAATGCCACAGAATCAGTACGTAGCATAGAGAAGAACTAAATGTAGGAAAATATCAATATGTATTTATGTTATAAACAAATATATAGTCAACCACAACTTTATTAATATTTACCTTCTCTTCCAAGGTTTCACTTATAGATATTGTTAGCTTCAACAGTTCATCTGAATCTTGCTGCCACCTATAATTTGAAACAAGAATCCAATTTCAAATTTTTGAATTGCCACCAAGTTTATATTCAAAATATAGTACAATACGTTTTTATCTAACTTCAAAGTCTTAGCTGTCTTATGACTGTATTACTTCAAAATCATAGTCATCTAAGACAGCATGAGATTTAGGTTTAAACATATGAGTTAAGAAACTTACAATTTCTAACTTAGGCTAGAAAACATCATCACAGATTACGTTTACCAATTAGAAAATGTTCTGATTTTTAAAGGCTACAGATTTTAAAGTCTCCAAATATGAAAAATTCCCATGTAGTATGATTCCATTCTTACAAATGGATCTTTCTACTTCTACCAATAAATCACCCTAAATGTCATGTTTATAAAGTTTAGCATATTTTCTAGTAATGTAATACTGTTACTAGTTATATTAGTAATGTAATTAAAGGTTAGTTTTATTTTTTAACCTATAATTTTTGAGACATGGTTTTCATTAAAACAAAAGAGAACAAAAAGCATTACTTTCAATACAAACAGCATTACCTGATATTTGGCTTGCGACTGTAGTTTTCCTGGAACTGGTCCAAGGCAAGCATAGCAACATGAATCTGTAAAGGTGCCTATTGGAAACAAAAATTGGCCAGCATTTGTTAAGTGCTATGGACGAGGCTAAGTGTTTTTCAACTATTATTTAACTTCACCCTCACAATAGAGTGTAATGTAATAATTACCATTAGAAAAGTTAAATGACTTGGCTTCAAGACAATAAAGGTATCATTTTCCAAATAACTAGTGTTTACTAGGTTATTCATAAGAAACACCAGTAACAGAATATTTGTACAGCTGGTGTGGTGACACACTTTTAGCCCCAGTACCCAGAAGCAGCACTCAGAAGCGGGTGCATCTCACATTTCAAGGTCAGCCTGTTCTACGTAGATACCCTGTTTCAAAACTCTAAAACCAAACCTAAAACCAGAACCACTCCAAAAAGCACTTATAAAAACAAAAACACAAACAAAAACAACAAAACCTTTTTTAAATTAGTGTTTATAAATTTGGAAACTGTTCATTTCTTTTTATAAAAAAAAAAAAAAAAAAAAAAAGATGTATTTTATTATATGTAAGTACACTGTGGCTGTCTTCAGGCATTCCAGAAGAGGGCACCAGATCTCATTGCAGATGGTTGTGAGCCACCATGTGGTTGCTGGGATTTGAACTCAGGACCCTTGGAAGAGCAGTCAGTGCTCTTAACTGCTGAGCCATCTCTCCAGCCCCTGGGAACTGTTCATTTCTTATCATAATATATTTACTGTTAAGATATCATATCTAGTGATGTAAAGTAGACTATAACAGCTTCAGGGTGTATCTTCCTGTACTATATAAAACTCTGTGGCCAGAGAAATGGCCTACCACCAAGCCTGATGACCTGAGTTCAACCTCTGATCTCCAATCAGATGCTGCATTGTCTCCTTGCTGCTCACCTGCTACCTCCCCTGCACATAAAATAAACAAATGTCCAACAGAACTGCATAGTTAAGAAAATCATACAGTAATGCCCTATCTATATATTACTAAAATTATTTAATTATCAAAGCTAGCATATCAGCAAAATACAACTTCATTTTACTCTAACATTTTAATGGCATGAAGTATCATTTTAAATCCTTCGATTTGAACTTTAAATATTGAGATGAGAATAGGACCTTTAGAAAAAAAATGATTAACCCATTTAAAGTTTTGACTCATTTACCAAATCCCATCCACCACTGAGTTGCCCCTTTCAAACCTGCAAAGTAAATATTTACCTCAGGTTTGCTAAAGTCTGCAATAAGGCACCTTGGGTGTTTTATCTGGCTTTCCAGGGGTTCCTAAGAGAAAAAAAAAAACCAAAACATTATTTCACAGCATACTGAGTGATTATTTTGCAAAACATTTGGGGCACTGGAAGCAAGTGCTGAAAACTGGAAGCAAGACTGAAGATGGGTGAGGTTGGATTGCTGTAACGTAGTTAATCTTGTAATGTTGTAGTTAAAATGCTCTGCAATATCTCATTACTATACTAAAAACCACTTATACTACATAGTTACTTCAAAAAAATTAGTAAAAACTATCTTTATAATCTCAAACTTTGTCCTAATGTAAAAGCCACCATGCCTTCTGCTATCATTAGTTGACTAGCTCGTCACGCCTGCTAAGTCTTGGGCAGATAGTCCAAGCTAAAATCTGCATGAGTGCAAGGTAGGAAGTGAAAGGCAAAGAAAAGAAAGATTTGAAAAGTAACAGTTCCCCAAACATCACCACATATGATATTTGATGCACAAAATTATTTAATTAAAACTTAGGGCGGGGCAAGAGAAAGTATACAGAAGCAGATCTCATTAGCTGTCCTATTTGAATTGGCTTAACTAAAGTAAACAAAGCATTTACGACTAGTTTTTTTTTTAAAATGAAAAACACAAAAAACAATGAAGTTAAAACATTGACATCTTGAAAACACCCTATAGCCTGTAGCAACATCATCATGGAAAGCCCAACAACTGAAGACATGTTATACACATCATGCTGAGAAGCAGCCTATGAATTTAAATGTGACTCCTTAGTTCTAAGAAAACAACAATTTCTACACTCTATTTATCAGCATGTTTTTCTTTCACTACCAAGAAGGAAGGAGAGGGCCCTGGTCCTAGAAAGGCTTTATGCAGCAATGTAGGGGATTACCAGGACAGAGAAGGGGGAGGGGGTTGATTGGGGAAGGGATGGAGTGAAGAGGGCTTAAGGGACTTATGGGGAGGGGGGAACTGGGAAAGGGAAAATTATTTGAAATGTAAACAAAGAATATAAAAAAGAATTTAAAAAAAGAATTTAAATATGATTGATTAGTTCTAAGAAAACAATCTCTACACTCTATTTATCAGCGTGTTTTTCTTTCACTACCAATAGTCAATGTGAATTATGCTACATTTCAAACATAGTAGCTATAATGCAGATTAAAACTGCAGTAACATGAGTTAACAAATAATTGAGCAATAAAGTGTAACAGCTCTTGCTGCATAAAATGAAAACATTTTCATCTTTTTCTTGGGTAGTAAAAAGTATGATAGGGGTTGGAGAGATGGCTCAGTGGTTAAGAGCACTGACTTTTCTTCCAAAAATCCTGAGTTCAAATTCCAGCACCCACATGGTGGCTCACAACCATCTGTACTGAGATCTGACACCCTTTTCTGGTATGTCTGAAGACAGCTACAGTGTACTTACTTATAATAAACAAACAAATCCTTAAAAAAAAAGTATGATAAATCCTTTCACTATTTAGGAGGATGTAGCTCCTTTGTGGTATAACAACAATCATATACAAGGTATTCTAGTTATTAAACTGTATAAGCTTATAAACTGCCTAACCTTTGCAGTACAGCGGACTGCACATACTAAGGATGTGTGTAAGCTACAGCCCTATGTCTGAATGCTATTTTTATAGTATCAGTTTGCCCCTGGATGATTTAATTTTATTCATATTGGTTATAAATTTTAAAAAAAGTTTATTCTTTATGGTAACTTGAATTGAGCACTTTATTCTTTTGGGCTATTCTCTTTCTTTCTTTTTAATAAAAACCTTTTTAAGCAGAAAATATACTTACAAAGCAAAATGTTTTAGGAGTCTTAACCTGCACAGCTATGCCTCCATGCAGATATGGGTCCAGTTCAGTAGTATCACCAATGCTGAAGGAAAGTGGTGATATGACTGCAAGAAAAAAATAAATGGCACACATAGGTACCATCACCAAGATATTAACTCTCCATTTATAAAAGTAAGATTCTAAGCCGGGCGTGGTGGCGCACCCCTGTAATCCCAGCACTTGGGAGGCAGAGGCAGGCGGATTTCTGAGTTCGAGGCCAGCCTGGTCTACAGAGTGAGTTCCAGGACAGCCAGGACTACACACAGAGAAACCCTGTCTTGAAAAACCAAAAAAAAAAAAAAAAAAAAAAAAAGTAAGATTCTAAAACATCTTTTTTCTTTGTAGGGGGTTGGGAATCTGTTGGTCGCTATACCAAGTATTTTTTCCAATGTGAGCTTTGGGACTTAAGGAATAATTGAGGAAAACCAGAGTGCAAAGTAAAATATGAGAGGTACTTACAATAGAATATTGAAATGCTATAAAACCTCTATACCATGCTAATACTAGTTTTATTGGTACATGGAAAGTTAAAAGGAATAAAATACATGTCTGAGAAATACATTCAAGTATACAAAGACCAGTCTTTTTTTTTTTTTTATGAAACTGTAAAAGGCTACAACATATAGGTACTTTCTGTGTAAGACAGCATAAAGAACTTCTCTACTGGTATTTAATGAACCCGTGATGAGTGGCTGACTACTGAGAAGAAATAGCAAAGATATGTAAAAAACTTTTCACTGTCAATCTATTTTGTTATTGAACCATTTAATAATTAAAAACGTAATTAAACTATAAGTCTTACTAATCACCAATAAATTATAATACTTTTATATATATATGTAAATACTTAGTAGTCATACATTAAATAGAAGAAAGTGATGAGATACCATGCTAATTTGATATTTGGAAAGGGAAGGAAATCTAAGGTGGGACTCAAATCACAGTCCTATTTAAATGCACATGTAAACATGTCTATATTAATTGTATAAGACATATACACATACTGTTTTAGAATTAACATGTTTTAGTTATTTAATTTTTTTCATAGAACAAAACTATCTTAAGGCAGAAAGCACCAAGTACTAAGTATTCAATTTAAGCAACTTTTACCCGAGTAATCTCTTTTCCTAAAAAACATGTGGGTTTTAAAGTAAAAGACTTCATTTGTTGCAGTCAGGCAATTTCTTACTATACAAGTAGCTCTAAGCATCTGATCTTATCACCACACTTTAACACTAAGTGGTAGCCAATATAAACAAATATAATCCCAAATTATCATGTTAGTCAACTTTCCTCAAATACAAACTACTATGATCTGAACCTCTATTTAAGATAGATGTATTCAAACATCAAATTAAAATGCTCTTGCAAACCAAAAACTGCAATCACCAGGGCGAGTAATCAGCCACAGAGTAGAAAAAAGTAATCTGCCAGCTGTGTCTCAAAACGGCTAATATTGAGAATAATTTCAATAACACAAAACAAACATATAAAGCTGCTGCTACTCAATAGTCAGTGAACTTAACAGTGTTCTAAGGAAAAAATGGCAATACTTATTTTTAAAAGCGCTCAATATCTTTAGCCATCAGGAAAATGCATAAAACATGTTTATAAAAACCAAACAAACCAAACAAACATGATAAATGCTGGTGAGGATGTGGAGAAAAAGGAGCCTCACTGCGGGTCGATATGTTACCTGGGCAACCACACCTGACTGTCCTTTCCCAGTGCCCAAAAGACAAGTGAGTCGACAGTGTCCTTCAACTACAGACACACCACAAAGTCAAGTTGCAAATTGTGCAGTACTGCCTTTATATTTTAAACACAGCTACGGGTAAGATACAAATCATGTAGATTAATAGTGATATGGATTATCTCAGATGGGCAGACAGACCCACCCACGACCACCTTCCTCCCTCATCCTTTCACAGCTCTGACCTTAGCATCCTCTATCCCCTAGAGCAGTAATCTGTAAGTCCTCTAAGGCAAAGAGTGGAAAAGAAGACCCCAGACTGGCCTGCTTAAACATTCAATTCAATGAACACAACACAGATCTGACAGTCGTCTCCATTTACTATTTCACTGCCACCCCATTCACACCTCAATCGTCATCGTACATATATATTCTCCAAACCTACACAACTTCTTACCCCCTACAGTAGGATCCTCAAGCAGGAATCTTTGTTCACAATTTTTCGTAACTATCTTCTTACTTGTGTAAAGATTTGAAATTTCAACTTGTATTTCTCATAGTGTATTTCTATACTTTATGTTCTTCCTTGTAGAATTACCACTGTTTAGTATCCTTCCATGAATACACTGATTTGGAGCTCAGAGATGTGAATCAAGTCATTCTGAGGCGATGTGTTCAAAACACTAGGTGAAGTGTATGACCATAAATAGGCTAAACAACTAAAAGTAAATTAATAAAACCTGTAAACTTACCAGTTATCTGCTGTACAGATCCATTTAAGCCTGTCATTCCATTAATTTCTCGAAATGTTAGGAACTGTCCTGTCTCAAGCTTGTGAGGATGATTTTCAAGGCAAGTGACAATACCAGGATTAGCCTAAGAATTAGAGTAGTTTATTGAACATCAAGTTTTTATATTGTTATTTTTTACAAGTTTTTATAAATTATCATCTATGAATATTAAAAATTAGTACTCCTGTACTTTAATAGAATTGTACTAAAATAATCATACTTGCGTTATGTTTGAAATGAAAATTTCTTTTGGTTCTTCTCCTGTTGTATCTGAAACTTCAAATTCATCACCAAAATCACAAAACAACCTGGACCAAATTCCATGTACATCTGTACTAATAAACTGAAAAGACAAAAATAAATTTGTTTATGTGAATAGAAAAAAAAAAAAACACCTCAGTTATCTTATGTCAATTCATGACAATTTCATTTAGAATTAAGTATATTCCCTGAAAATCATTTATAAATCAGTTTGGGAATCAAGAAATGTAGTATTTGGTGAGTGGGTTTCTGACACAATGAAATTAAAAATACCTTCAATGTATCAACATTACAAAAGCTTGTTATTTCAATAACAAAAATTCTGGCTTGGTCATAAATTTTAAGTTTAATACATAAGAAACAATTATCCTAGTTTAATTGCCTAGGAATGAATAGCTATTATTTACAGAAACAGAAATGAGTGTACACTCACCAAAAGCATTAGTTAGTGGAAATTAGAAGAGGACGTTAAGCTGGGAGTAGTCTACAGAAAAAAGGCCACAGACGTCAAAGTGCACACCAAGCCAAGAAAGATACACGAGGTTCTTTAACGCAACAACAAATGCTTTATTAAAAATAAATTCTATAATAATGGCAGTCTCCATCCCAAGATTCTGTAAAGAAATTATGTTTTTGTGCTTAAAGCGCTTTCTATAGGCTCTTTCTATATCACAAATCTATTCAACTGTAAAGAAAAACATTCACATAATTTGCATAACAATGGATCCACTTAAAGTGTGTATCATTAAGAAAGGCTGCAAATTCTCAGAAGGAAAATTCAAAAGTTCTTTCAGATAAAAAGAATCTAGCAGATAATACGAATGTACGTAAATAAAATTGCCAGTGAGACAGTATAATATGTACACAAGAGAACAAGAAAGAATAAATATTAGAGTATGAGAAGGATTAAAGGCAGGCAGTGGACAAAGTTATGAAAGACACTCCAAGCCCACGGTTGCAGTTTGAACTGTCCTGGATACTTTGTTCTAGGTGGTGGAGAGCACATTACATCGCCAAAAGGTAAAATCCAACATGGAGCTTCACAATGTCACAATGACTGTGCTGTGTAGAAGAATCAGAATGACTGTTCTGTGTAGATTGAGATTTACATACCTGGGTCTTCTTAATTTGTGTGTGTGTGTGTGTGTGTGTCTGTCTGTCTGTCTATCTGTAAATTGTTTCTTTGTTGTATTTTTTTGGTCATGGTTTCACTACCTAGCTTGGAACCTGATGTACAGCCCAGGCTGGCCTGGAAAGGCACAGGTGTCTGCTTGCTCTGTTTCTGCCTCCTTAGTGTACCACTGGGCCTGGCTATTGACAAGTCTTTAAAAATAAAAAGTTTAAAAAAAAAATCATCTTAGTGTGATGATACACATAAAGCTCTTTAAGTAACTTAGTAAAAAGCTGGAATATGAAAATTTTTCTTCCTTTAGTTAACTACATGTTAATATTATAATTATTAAATTATATTACCTTAATTGGAGGGCAATGAGAATGGCAAAAGTTGTTGACCTTCTTTTGTAATGTCAGTTTTATTTCAGTCAATACCACACACTGTTGAGAATAAAATAAAGATCAGAAGTATACAATAATTTTTATAAAATATACCTTCTCAATAAGAAGCATATAAATTCAAATTCTACCAAAGAATCATAGTTATGTCCACAAAATTTACTATCTATATTGAATTCTGGTCTAGAATTACATATAGAAGTACAAAATGGCAAAACCAAAATAAAAATATAGAGAACATATGCTCCTATTAAATATCTTCCTTACTTTAAAGAACTCACAATCATAAGCAAACCTTAACACCCTATGTGGTTTTGTAGTCCTAATAGAAGGCTGGACATTTACCTGTCACCGTCCTACAATCACTCATCTAATACAACATTACTTTTAGACAAGCTTCAAGGACATTGGTCATAACTCTCTAATTTCTGCATTCAATAGGTTCACAAAATAAACCTTTGCTTTATAACATTAGTAAAATCAAAATATTATTTAAGATAGCAAATAATTTTCAGTGCTTAATTTTTTAACACTGTGATACAAGTAGGTGTGAAAACAAGATTTTGATATAATTAGTTTATACTGATAGAATATCAGTATAAATTCTTTCATATAATTTCTTTTTTTGTTGTTTTTTTGTTTTGTTTTGTTTTTGTTTTTTGTTTTTTTTCTGAGACAGGGTTTCTCTGTGTAGCCCTGGCTGTCCTGGAACTCACTCTGTAGACCAGGCTGGCCTCGAACTCAGAAATCCGCCTGCCTCTGCCTCCCAAGTGCTGGGATTACAGGCGTGCGCCACCACGCCCAGCTTCATATAATTTCTTGAAAGCCGTTTGCCCAACCAACATCAAAAACAATAGATTCTTAGTTCTATGCTCTCCTCAGTGTTATATACAGGAGTTGAATAATAATTTACTTGATAGAACATTTTAAGGTGTGGGTTTCATACTATTACTAGGTATGCCAAAAATGTCCTGATCAGTCTTCTTTTTTAAAACCTTGAGGCAAGAGGTAAAACCTCCTTCACGATAAACGACTTACTGCCAAACATCAGGGTCTCCAACTCAGTGTTTCCCTTTAAAGCCACCCACTACCCAGTACTCAAGGAGGCAGCTAAAGACCTCTGCATTGAACCGGCTGGGAAGAGCAGAACTGGGGGGAGTAAAGAGTAACATAACATAATGCCCATGCCCTAGAACGTGGACATTTTAGATCACCATGTAAACTGCACATATTAGTAAGCTGTGCTATAATCAATATATGCACATACTATGTACTGGTAAATCATTCTTTGACACTTATCCCCACACCTACATATGTTTTTATGTGTAAAAACAGACAGACAGGTACACACTCAAAAACCAAGTTTTCTTTATGTACACTGAAGGAAGGGCATTATGTTTGATTATGTATGTTCAAGGGGAACAGCGCTGCTGTGAGCATGGGTATGTGCCTCTATGGTACGCTGATTTCATTTAGATCGGTTATATA
This sequence comes from Apodemus agrarius, assembly GCA_964023405.1. Taxonomy (NCBI): domain Eukaryota; kingdom Metazoa; phylum Chordata; class Mammalia; order Rodentia; family Muridae; genus Apodemus; species Apodemus agrarius. The sequence continues at coordinate 21,500,120 of OZ030016.1, read as the reverse complement.
CCTAGCAGTGTGATAACTACATTATACACATTACTTTTTTTTTAATTAAAAAATTTCCTTTTTTGGTAGATTCTTGCCAGCATGTCATTTTTTTGTTTGTTTGTTTTTTTCGAGACAGTGTTTCTCTGTATAGCACTGGCTGTCCTGGAACTCACTCTGTAGACCAGGCTGGCCTTGAACTCAGAAATCCTCCTGCCTCTGCCTCCCAGAGTGCTGGGATTACAGGCGTGTGCCACTACTGCCCGGCTATGTCATTTTTTTTTTTAAATAATAACTTTCTAGTGGGTAAGATTTTTGAAGTTTATGTTGTTATTTTTCATTTTATTACATAGTGGTGAGAGAGGACACATAGTATTTTTTGAGACAGGGTCTCATGCAGTACAGAGTAGTCACGAACTTGCTATGTTGCTAAAGATGACATTGAATTTCTGATCCTCCTGCCCCTATGTTTAGAGTGGCAGGACTTCAGGCATATCTCACATTTATTTGATGCTGGCAATTAAAATCAGAAGCTTTGTGCATGTTACATAAGCAGTCCAGTGACTAAGCTACATTCCTGGTCCTCACTTCTGCAAGTTTTGTGAATGTCTCAAGATTTATTTCTAATGTCCTAATATATGGTATATTTTAAGGACTGTTTCATGCGCTGAGGCTGTATATTCTATACATACTGCCCAGTAGATTACTATAGTACTCCAATGTTGCATTTCTGTATGGGAGAGAACTGAGAAAGGGTATCATTACTGTGTAGAGCTGGTCAGCCTTGTACTCAGGATTAGCCCACTCTGTTTTTGAGCTATGGAATTCCTTTTTTAGCCTCTCAAATACTAGCTTGCTGTTTTTTGTGTCTGAAGATCTGTAGAATGATGATATTGGAAGTCCTAACAGTCCTGGATCCCACTTCTCCTTTAGATCTAATGATTACTGTCAGGTATTATTGAATTGATCCCTGATTAAATGACTATTGCTGCTTTACAGTTTTGTTTTTCCATCTACTCTGTAAGACCCACTCCTGCTCACTTTTGGTTTACAGTTACATGGAATCTCTTTTTGTGTGTACACACACACACATCTGGCATCCAGAGAAGGACTCTTGGGGTTTCTTTCCTATTCTAAGAGGACTGCCATATTGCCCTGAATCATGGTCTCTTCCTGAACGAGAAACTCACTATTTCTGCTCGGATAGCTGGGGTAGTTAGGCTAGCTCTCAGAATCCACCTGTCACACTCCCACCCCAATGCTGGCAAAGCATGCCCTGCTTTTCATCTGCATGTTAGGGATAGGACTCAGGCCCTCATGCTTCCAGAGGGAGCCAACTTAAACAAACTATCTTCCCACACCTGGAATACCTTTTTTCCATTTTTCACTTTCAGTCTGAGTGCTGACTACTAATATGAGTTTCTGACAGAAAGTACACTGTTGAATCTTGTTTTAGATTCAGTCAATTTGCATCATCTAACTGGGGAATATAATCTACCTACACTTAAAATTAATATAGATTAATATAGATATGTAAGAATTTCCATTTTCCCTATTTGTTTTGATTATCATCTGTTTGAGTCTGCCTTTCTTCGTGGGAATGAAAAAAAAATGCCATTCCATTCCATCTTGTTAAAGTTTCTTTTTCTTTTTCTTTTAAAGATTTATTTACTGTTATATGTAAGTACACTGTAGCTGTCTTCAGACACACCAGAAGAGGCATCAGATCAGATCCCATTACAGATGGTTGTGAACCACCATGTGGTTGCTGGGAATTGAACTCAGGACCTCTGGAAGAGCAGCCAGTGCTCTTAACCGCTAAGCCATCTCTCCAGCCCGTGTTAAAGTTTCTGTTGAACAGTCTGCTGGCTGTTAAATGAGGGTATTTTAAAACATGAACTGTTCGCCTGTGTCGCTTGGCTCTTCATTTTTCCTTTCGGTGTCATCTTTAGAAATGGGGTATACTTTCATGTATTCACAATGGTGGGATGGTTCTTTTTCTTCTCGATGTGAACTCGCTTCTGCATCTTTAGGCAGGCTGGTCTGGTAGCAATCAATCCCTTTTTCCCACCTTACCATGAAAACATCTTTATCTTTTTCATCTTTGAAGGATTGGCTATATATATCCAGGTACATATAAAGCTAGCTGAATTATCTTCAGAAATGGAATACTATTTAATTTCCTCTTTTTTTTTTTTTAATTTTTATTTTTATTTTTTTTAAGGGAGGCAAGAGATCAGGAATTGAACTGTGGGCCTTGTACATGGTATTCAATTACTCTAAAACTGCGCTATAGTGCCACCTGCCTTACGTTTTTGGCAATCTAACTACAATATGCCAGGGCCAGAATTTTGTGCAGTCATGCCCATTTGAAGTCCTATGGGTCTCAAGATTAGAAAGGCTTGCAGGTATAGCTTCTTTGAATACTTTTTTTTTTTCCTTTCCTAGGTACCCCAAAATTACTGTGGTGCCAATGATCTTCAAAGCTCCTTGCATCTCCTCCTCTTCTATCTCAAAAGGCCTGCCTCTGAGCTTAGACAGTCTCCCCCGACCCTGGCCCACCACGAGAGACTGCCAGCTATACTTGTCTCATTTGTTTAGCTCCTTCTTATGTTTTCCAAGATCTTTTTGTTGAATTTTTTTTTATTTCTTATGTATTTTTTTCTTTAACTGTCTAATTTCTTCAAATTTTACCAGATGTTCTAGGAACCATTGCTTTCTTTTATCAGATACTTCACCACTACGTTTTCTTTGGCATCAGACACTAGAAAGTACTTTTTTACCTTTGGAATGGACATTGCTTTCCTTGGGTTCCTATGCATGTTAAAATTTGAGGTTTTGGTAAATCAATTTTATGAATTATCCCTTAGTGTTTTCTGTCAGTATTTGAGAAACATAACAAGGTAATATATTAAGAGTTTAAATTGTATAAGGTCTAGTACTAGCTCCAGTACTTTTTAATCTAAAGACTTGTGTTCATCGGGTACTAAAAATTTTTTCAGCCCAAATTTTCTGACATTAATGTTTTCGTATGTGCAGTGTATGCATGTGTAAACATTCTTAAATATGTTTGCATAAGTCAGAGGCGACTTGTGGTGTCTTCCTCTATCACTTCTCACTACGCTTTTCTGAGCGTCTCTAATTAGCCAGGTTGGACATCTAGGAAGCAATGGAGGTCAGCATGGTTGCGAATCTGAACTCGGTTCTTTGATTGTACAGCAATTTACCCGCAGAGCCATCTCTCGAGCATGACAATGAGTTTTATTATTTCTAGAAATCCAATGTCATAAAGTAAACCTTTTCATATAAGCTAAATTCTTTTAATATTTTACCCAAACTTTTCCTGATTTCTGTGTTCTACACTGTAACTTACTTGTATTTATTTTTCAACTCTCTAACACTTATTAAGCCACAGCTTATCAACTAAATATTAACTTTAAAAGATATAACAGGAACAGATAAATGCATATTGTTAAAAACCACTGGGTTTCAACAGCATATTCCTGCTAATATTCTTCTTACATCCATGAGTTCTAAACGGAGTACTTAATGACTATTATTTTAACCTCATGCTTTCTGTTCTGCTCCTCAATGTGTTGGGTTATACTAGTTACAGCATATAATTTCTCCGGAATGTATCAATAACATTTAATACAAACCTGGTATTTTCCTAAGAAGGAGAGGTCTGTGGTTTCGTCAAAAGGGGCAGTGGAGGAGGAGACCTGGACGTATGGATTTAACTCTGCAATGCGATGAAGCACAGCTTCGGCCCTGGAAAAATAACATCTTTCACTTATTATTTTTGGTCTCAATGTTAGACACTTAACATATGACGGACCCAGCATATGAAATTTTAATGAAAACTAAATAATCCCTAGGTAAATACAGACTTATTTGTGTTTTCTAAATCCAACCTTATGACACACTATCACACCTTCAGCTATCTAAACACTCTTCCCATTCAGCCTCTACTCTCCAAGCTCTCAAAGTCTCTCAACGACAGTAACACAGAGTTCTGTTACCTGTGAGCCTAGACGGGGCGGTCAGAGGGGATGAAGAGTAAGGGGACAACAGAGAAGGTCAACAGAATATGTGAAGTGAGAGAAGAGGCTAAGACAGCCAGCGTGTGGGGCAGGGGATAAAAGTAATCTATAATGATATATATGTATCAAAATGGCACAATGAGACTCATTACTCTGCTAAATGATGTTTTAAGTTCCTTTAATAATGTTAAATTCATTTCTAGGTAACAGGATAAATATATCACGAACTTGACAAAGGAGATAAATAAATGCCACTACTTATTTATGTAAGGCGTTGTGTGAATTAACCTTGACAAAGTAAATAGCTATATCTAAGCTATATTCTCTATACATTAAACATTTTAAAATATAATCAGTTTAAAAAAATCCCATGGTAATGTATCAAAATATCTTTACCTGTTTCTCTCATTAACAACATCATCTTCACACAAGAAGAAATTGGTCCCTAGGTCCCATGCTTGGCATTTTTTTGTATCATGAATTGTCAGTGCCTTCAAAACATGAGAAAAATACCTGTTAAGCCCAGAATGGAGTCATGCTGCACATCACCTGTGGTGCTATGTACAGTGTGCGGGAAATACTATATATACATGAGTAACAAAGAGAACTTGGTGGTATAAGAATTGAAAAAGATATACAATTACATCTTTATTCAGAAGACAGGACTATAGTGAACACCTGAAGAACTCCAACAACTCAGAGGAGAAACTACAATAGTGAGAAGCTCTAAATTTATGACATTAGCATGTTATAAAAATCAATATAAAGAAAACATTCAGAAAAACATATAAAAAATTTAGATTCCACACTCCAAATGATAAAGGTAATGGAAAAATTAGAAAAAAAAAAAAACTGTAACTTTTATCACATCACATACCATATAGAAAATGATTAATTTACCAGGAATATGCTAGAATTTTATATATATATATATATATATATATAATTGCTCTTGAATATGAAATGCTGACTATGCAACGTCTTCCCATCAACTAGACTGGCAACGTCCAACAACTTGACAACATATTGCTTTGTGATGGTACTATGAGGGGCTTAACCTCTGTGAAAAGAAACTGGCAAGAAAAATAGAATTGCTCTGTTCAAGGGGAAATGTATGTCTTATTAACTGGCAATAAGACATACATTTCCCCTTGAACAGAGCAATTCTATTTTTAGGAATCTGTCCAAAAGACAGTCTTAGAAAGATTCAAAAGCATTTACAGTCAAGGTTATTAAGTATAATTCTGTTTGTTTTGTTTTGTTTTTTTGACAGGGTTTCGAGACAGGGTTTCTCTGTGTAGCTCTGGCTGTCCTGGAACTCACTTTGTAGACCAGGCTGGCCTCGAACTCAGAGATCTACCTGCCTCTGCCTCCCAAGTGCTGGGATTAAAGGCATGCGCCACCGCCCGGCCATTAAGTATAATTCTATTAAAAACACTAGAAGCAAAATGTGCATTATCATAGGAAAACTTGTCGAATGTGATTTATCTGCACAACTGTATTTTCAAGTAACTATTAAAAAAACAAATATTTGTAACTATGCAGTAATCTTATGTATTTATTTATTTATATTAGATATTTTCTTTATTTACATTTCAAATGTTAGCCCCTGGTTTCCCCTCCAAAGTGCCCCCCCCCCAACCTGCCCTCTCCCACTTCCCTGTCCTGGCATTTCCCTACACTGGGGCACTGAGCCTTCTCAGGACCAAGGACCTCTCCTCCCTTTGATATCCAACAAGGCATCTGCTACATATGCAGCCAGGGCCATGCGTCCCTCCATGTGTACTCTTTGGTTGGTGGTTTAGTCCCTGGGAGCTCTGAGGTACTGGATAGTTCATACTGTTGTTCCTCTTATGGGGCTACTATGCAGTAATCTTAGGGACAAGATGTTAAGCAACAAAAAGCAAGGCACTTTAAGAAACACAGGAAGAGACAGATACATAAAGTTGAATGGAATATTTATGTATACATATATTTGTTTATATTTAAATACAAATGAGTAAATAAAATTTAAAAATGAATGATATAAGGGGGAAAGAGAGTACAGAAACCAGACTAACCTGAAAATTTATTTTATGCTTAATTTTGAATGCAAGAAACAAAAAAATAGTAATATTGAATTTAAAAAGTGACACTAAATGATACTTAGAATCCAACCTGAAGTACTCTAAACTGTTTTTGAGTAGTTGATATGATTAACTGAAGAAGTTATTGAATATGATTTTTTTTAAAGCTATCAGTCAAAAGCAAGGAATTTTAGAAAAAGATAAAAGATATAACTTTTGGTAATTCGTTAGTAATATTTAAATTGTATTCTGAAACCATGTCATATAAGTTAAATATAATATAGGACAAGTGGAGCACTGTCATTAAAACACACGAATCTTACCATAAAAGAATATACAAAAACAGAAAGTAAAACAAGTAATCCATCCCTTCAAGGGAATTAAAAACTTATGAAACCTGAATACAACTCGGTGCTTCCTGATGACTAATGTTTCATCTTTATCCCTTAGCAAGACTTAAAATGACAAAGACTATGGGTGTTATGCCTAAAAACCTCAGAAACTTAAAGATTCCACTAGAAAGAATGAACCAATTTTTGTACAATTAAAAATAGAATATACAATGACTAAAAATGTAACACAGTGTATTTAAATGCACAAGTTTATGATGGTACATATGTAATCAAAGTTCATTAGTGACAGCTGAGGGATGGTCAGGATGATTTTTGGAGGGTGGTAAAAATTCAGTATTTATCCTGCCTTTTGTACATGCAGTCTACACACTTTAATGAAATCAGATAATCAATGAAGAGAAAATTTTCTTTCTAAAATATTATTACAATTAATGAACAATGTCCCCAACAACTACAATTAATGAAATAATGAATCAAGGTAATGATAGTTAATGACGAAAGTAATAATGAAGAGAAAAATAGGATATTATCATCTCCTGGTAGGACAGTCTACTTCCTGTGAATAGACTTGCTAAAGGAATCAAATCTCAATTTGACTCTGCATAGGACTAACAGTTTATAGGAAAATATAAGACACAAGTATATGCAACAGCTTTTCCCCATCCTTTCTGTTTTGTTGGGAGATATGCCTTGCTATGTCACCCTTGCTGGCCTGGAACTTACTAGGTACACGAAGCCAGGTCTTTCTCCCTCTTGCCTTCGAAAAGCTAGAATCAGACATGCGCCACTATACATGTCACAAAATGATTACTTTTTTCAATAAATAAATTTTGTCAGGGTAAAAAATATCAGGGAAGGTAAGCCTACAGATTAAAAAATATATATATATATTTATGTTTATATATGTTTTTAATAAATATATTTATAAAAATATATATATTTATATATAACATATATATATATTTATAAAAAACATATTCTCTTTGGCTCCTGATTAGAACAAAATAAACTTTAAAAAAGATTTCTCAAGAAAACAAAGTTGAACTCTCAACTGGGCATTTTGTGTTTATGCTCGCAAGCTTCCAGGGAGGCACCAATACCCCAGACTTCTTGATAGTTAGGCTTTGGATAACGCCCCCCTCCTGATTCTGGGCTAGTGTCCTCTCTCATTAGTGCTTGATGAAGCAGCCGTCCAGCTGTCAGCAGCTCTATGGAGACAGGCAGCTAGCTGGAAACTGAGAACAACCTAACCTCTGGTCCACAGCCAGTAAGGAACTAAGGCATGCAGCCCCACAGAGAAACAAGCTGGCTACAGTCAAATGTGAGCTTTGCAAACAAATTATTTGACAATCTACACTCAAAATGACTAAGCGTCTATAAATACTGTTTGCAGTCTTGTGAGAGATTGTAACAGAAGAACAGGCTAAAATCTTTGCCCATGCAAACTAGATATAACAAATGATACTATTAAATTTTGGAGTAAGTGATTTTACAGTAATAAAAAAACTAATAGAACAATATTAAGAAATTAATACATTTAAGGTGTTAAAATGGTACTAAATTGTGGTTATATTAAAGATATATACTAAAAATATTTAAGAATGATACAACAGTTGAAGTTCTTATGAAAAGAATTTAGCAGTTGCAGCCAGTAGGGACTGGGAAGCGAATATATAAAGCATACATGCATGCTAAGTTGGTAACCTAAGCTGTGTGATAGATAGTAAGAAAAGTTAGGTGACTCTTTATGTTTAAATTCTCAATAACTAAAAAAAGAACAACAGCTTAATGATTCAGTTATGTAAATTAAGAAATAAGACAAAGTACACGATCACTGCAAATCTGCAAAAACCCCAACAGCCCACAGTAAACTACTGTTCCCACTGAGGGTGTACACTCACCTTAATCCCTGCAAGAACAAGATTCTTTGCTGTGAAGGAAAAAGAGAAAAGAATTACTTAGCTTTGTAAATGCATACCAAACACAGATTCACAGAGTTTCAGCACACTTCTGAGTAACTATAACTTTTTTTTACTTGTTTAAGAAAGTTAGAAAAATGCGGGCAGTGGTGGCGCACGCCTTTAATCTCAGCACTTGGGAGGCAGAGGCAGGCGGATTTCTGAGTTCGAGGCAAGCCTGGTCTACAAAGTGAGTTTCAGGACAGCCAGGGCTACACAGAGAAACCCTGTCTCAAACAAAAACAAAAACAAACAAACAAACAAAAAAACAAAAAAGAAAGTTTGAAAATACAAGTTAAAAAAATGAATTGATACAATTTTGCATAATCAAAGCTAATAAAGCAAGAATCATCATTTAGCCAGGCATGGTGGCACATGCCTTTAATCCCAAAGAGGCAAAGACAGATGGATTTTTGTGAACTCAAGGCCAGTGTGGTATACATATTGAGTTCCAGACAGTCAGGGTTACATGGTGAGTCCCTTTCTAAACAAAATAAAACAAAACAAAACAAAACACAGAACAAAGGAATGACCATTTAATAGTGATTAAGGTCGCCAAATAAGACACATTGGCTCTGTTTTTAGTGGAAGACCATACCTCTGCTACAAAATATTTTGTTAAAAAATTTGACCAATATTTGGAAGCTAATTTCTTTTAAAGAAAATAAGAGTAGTATTTTTTATCTTATGCAAAAGTATCACAGAAATTATAGAAAAAAAAATACTGCTTACCAATTTCCACTCCAAGACCACCCATACCACTTAAGAAGACACAGGACTTGGCCATCTTCTGCATTGCTGTGTCACCAAGAACATATCTCTGTCGACTATTATATAAAGTACAAGAAAAACAAAATAATTATTTCATCAAATAAAACATGCCTTAAAGTTTCATAAACTAACAGCCAATACTCGATTCTGTCCAGAATTGTTTTAGATAAGTTGTACAGCATTTAAAGTTAAGCAACAGAACTGCTAGCTAGCTAACTAACCAACCCATTTTCAATGTGGGCACCATTCTCTAATCCACATACTAACAAAGCAGAGTTGAGCAGGGGCTGTCCTCTGTATGGAACTCGGTTAGGTAGACTGCCAATTGCTCCATTCCCTCCTGTTCCTCTCATTTCATCATTTTAGGGGTCACTAAAGGCCCTGGATTCTGCTTTCCTTGATTTAAAATTCTGATAACAAACAGGATTTTGGAGGGGGAAAAAAATCAGTTTTTTTTTTTTTTTAAAGAGAATTGGCCAAGCAATTCTTGAAAACTATTTTGCAATGAAGTATACTTAGTAAAAGTATACTTAGTTGGATCTTGTTCTGTTATACATCTACAGAACAAGCATGATCAGGTCAAGGTTTGAAAAAAATATATGCATTGGAAATTAAAAATGTCTGCTCAATGTCAAGTTAGTTTCAATAGTTTAGCTGAGAAAGTTAACAGGACACAAATAATGTACCAGTCCTTGTAGATAATACAATTCCAATAAATTCTTATGAGAGTCAGAAATAAGAGTTTGGTGTAAGCAAGAACTAGTTTTAGTGGTCTTTGGTTATATTTACTTCTGAAATTAAAGCACTGACTAAAAAAAAAAAAAAGAATAAAACCAGAACTTTTAGCAAGTAGGTAAGTAAAAACTACACATTTTCTCCCATTAAGTCTGTTAAGAGTGTGTCTGGCCTGTTTTCAACTTTATATGAATTAGCTCATTTCGAATATGTGTCTTGTTTCTTTGAATAAAATTACATTGGAGATTCTCCTCTGAGATTATGGTTTTTCACTTTAAAGTTTTTACTTTAATTAAATATAATTTTCTTCTCCCAATCTCTTCTCCCTGCCTCTCTCCCTAAACTTTGTTCTCTCATAAATGCATAGGCTCTGGCATCTTTTTAATTGTTGTTACACACACACACACACACACACACACACACGTATAAGAATATACATTCTTGAATATATAAACACAATCTGTTCAGCCCGTATAGTGTCACTCACGTGTATACACGTTCAGGACTGACCAGTTGTTATTATAAGTCAACTGGAGGACTCTCTCTCGGGTGCACTATTTTCCTCCACTCTCAGCATTCCTTCGTTGCCTATAGTTTTTTGTCTAAGGTTGGGATCACTTGAGATTCCCCTCTTGCACATTAACACAATTTCTTTATATGTACATGTAGGGTCTGTAAGGATGACCACAGGGGCCAGAAACCCCAGAACTGGAGTTACAAGAGGTTCATGAGCTGCCTAATGTGGGTGCTAGGAACAGAGCTCCAGTTTTCTGCAAGATCAGTACGTGTTCTTAACGGCTGAGCAATCTTACTCATCCACATTTATGAGATTTGCTCATCTGGATTAATCTAAATGCTCAGTGATTTTCATTTTTTCTGACCTATTATACCAATGACACTATTAAGTGTGCATGCCATATAGTAGTGAAAAGGACCAGTAAAAAGAAAAGTTGTTTACTTTGAGAAAGTCCCAGCTACTAAACTTTCTGCCTTTGCCAAAAGAACACTATGTTCTCATATTTTAACACAGCAGCCCTAATTGTACTTTCTTGAAGCCATACAGAACTCATCTAATCTCTTTGAAGATCTATAGATTGTATTACAATCAGCATCTTCTCTCTTAACACATCCAATTCTGTAACTCCCAATACAAAATAATTTCCATTCCCTCTGAATAATCTAAACATTTTCTTCTGGATGTATGTCAAAAATCTTTATTATGCGTCCACATGATTTACTGACAACACTATTCCAGGAGGCTGGAGACATGCCTAAATGGTTAAGAGCATTTGCTACTCTAACAGACAACCTGGATTTGCTTCCATCTGTAACTCCAAATCCAGAAAGACCTATGCCTTCTTCTGACTTCTGCAGGCTTTAGCCATGCGTGTGGTGCACACACACACACATGCAGATAAAAAACGCTCCATATATATAAAATGAAAATATCTGACTTCAAAAAAAATAGTATTTTAGGTTTTTCATATATTCACTATGCAGAGAAAATAATAGGAGAACGTCATAAGGTTACTAAAACAGTCACACAGTAAAAAAAAAAAAGTAAAATATTCAGCAAAATGCCTATTACATGCCACTCACTATGTGACAGATAATCAAACAGCTCTATAAGGTAATACGCAAAAGTACCAGAAATATGCAATGCAGAAGATTATCTGTGTTTAGTTAGGAACGAACACTTTCACAGTGAGGTTAATTTAGAATGAATTCTAAAGCGTTTAGAGTCATCAAAATAGGAACAACACAGGGAGGCAGCCCTGTTGGTAGAATCTGAGTGCCTGGCAGGCACAAGGGCCTGAGTTCAATCCCCGGCACTGCATAAACTGGGCCTGGTGTCATGTGCCTGTAACTCCGACACCCGGGGGTGGGGGAGTCGGGAGGATCCAGACTCCAACTTCATCCCAAGCTGAAAACTGATGGCCAGCCTTGGTTACCTGAGACTCTACTCTGGACCAATGTAAAATAATAGGAATTAGATTTACTCTCCTGTTTTAAATAACTGGAAAATTTAAAGATAACTTTAAATCACAGTAGTGAGACAGTGTGAATTTATAACATACAAAGGACTAAAGGTAAGACAATAAGAGCACAAATCTTCCAAAAGAATAAGCATACTAACATATAGTTTTATAAAACTATGATAATTACAGTATATAACTAATGGTTATATAATTATATAGTTTATGTAGTTAAATAAAAGTATAAAACTAATGATAATTACACGCAATAAAGTAAAAACTAAAAAGCAGAGCTGGAGAGAAGGCTCAGAAGGTAACGTGCTCTGGCAAGCCTGCCGATGGAGTTTTACCCCAGGACTATGGCAGGAGGAGGAAACCTCCCCAAGCAGCACTACCAGCTGGGACACTAGCATTTAATTCAGTGCGTATGGAGAGTTCATATTCAAACCATAACATCTGCCTCATCCTCCAGTCTTAACAGCTCCAATACCACACTAGTGTCAAAGTCTAAGTCCGCAGCATATCTTGAGACCAAAGGCAAACTTTCAGCTGTGAACTGCAAAATAAGTAACAGTGTCACAAACTTCCGAGATAACTTAGCAGAGCATTCTCACCTATTTGACAGAGAAGGAAAGGACAGGCTCAAAGCCACACTAAAACGCTGGATCTTTGTCCAGCATCTGCTGCACGTGGTATCATGACTTACCCAGCCCCGCCCTCAGGGACTTAACTACATGGCCTCTCTCTTCTTGCTGCGAAACACTGGCTGCAGCCTTCTCGAACATACATTTTTTCCATGTACTGGCTTCTCTATCAACCCAGGTAACTGACTGGTGCTTCATCCTCACAGCTCTGAGTATAGCTCTGTCAGAAGCTGCCTGCAGGATACTGACCCTTCCACCCCAAGGCCTCAGTCCAACTAAGTTCCCAGTCAAGTGATGGCATTCCCCACGGTACTGCTGGCATGTAGAGACATGACAGAGTTCTTCATGGATGCTGATGCTGCCCTCACAAACATGTTTCTTAAAGTGCTGGTAGATAAACCTTGCAGATTGCTGGGCGTGGTGGCACAAGCCTGTAATCCCAGCACTTGGGTGGCAGAGGCAGGCAGATTTCTGAGTTCGAGGCCAGCCTGGTCTATAGAGCGAGTTCCAGGACAGCCAGGGCTACACAGAGAAACCCTGACTCGAAAAACAAAACAAAACAAAACAAAACAAAAACAAAAACAAAACAAACCTTGCAGATCTTCCCAATACAGGTTTTTACATGGAAAGTCTACTCTAGCATACTAATTTCCAAGTTTGTTACTAAAAATATTTTAGTGTATGTATGTTTGAATACTGCTGTATGTGTATAAGTTTGTATGTAAAAGTCCAAGGGTATGTATGTGTACAGAGTCAGTGCTTTCCACTCCGTTCATCGTGTGTGTGTCTTAGGGATCAGCTTAGGTTGTCAGGCTTGGTGACAAGAGCCTTCACTCACTGCACCATTTCTCTAATCCCCAGGGATTTGGTTATATACACCTGAAGCTGAGAAGTTAATCTCGGAGTTCATCCTTCTTCTTTGTCACTTGGTCCTAAGATGCCAGGAGCAGCAAATTCTGCATCACTATGTATCTCTTAGTCTTCCAGAAGTCTCAAAGAGTCACTAAATTCTCAAACTCTCAAACTTGTTAAGTTAGGAGTATCAATGAATCTATTTTAAAGAGTTAATAGCACAGATTACCAGTATTCTCAATACTATCAGGAGGAGAGTCTTAACCAACTTTAAAACAAACCAAACTAATAACCACAATTAAGGAAATTCTGTTTCTTTAGGATCACTTTCAGTATAAAATGATGTACTAATTATGTTTCTCATTTCTATGACAAAATGCTGGATAGAAAACTTAAAGAAAAAAAGATGTATTTGGGTCACGGTTTCAGAGTTCATTTATGGTTGCTTGGTCTCATACAGGTGGCAAATGTACCAGAATAACTCATAACCAACAGCAGAAACACATAGGAACTAAAGTCCAAGGATAACCTTCTGAAGCTCGCCATAGGTCAGAATAACTCATAACCAGCAGCAGAAACGCATAGGAACTAAAGTCCAAGGATAACCTTCTGAAGCTCGCCATAGGCCATCTCCTCTTCCTCTCTCTAGGCCACACCTCCTTAAGTTTCTACATTTTCCCAAAAGTACCACCAATTAGGGACCTTTAAATAAATGCATAGAAGACTCTTCCTATTCAAGGCATATCTCACTTAAAAAAAAAACATTAAATTTAAATTATAACTGTCATGAATTTCTCCATTATCTATTTTGCATTTTCTTGAGAATTCACTAAAATAATCTTCCTCTAAATTCCTCTAACTGAAGAAACCCCTACACTACCAAGAATAGTAGTAAAACCTATTTTCTAAACTCAAGACATTTACTTTCATATTGGAGAGTAAAATTCTACTTAGTCCTATCAAGAAACTGGGGTTTATTCACATACTAAAACTTTCATATTATATATAACATGAGAAAATCCCACAAAAATCCCAATTTTAATTTAAAAGGACTTGTAGGATATCCAAATGAAATTCTGCACAGGTGCAGCCATCACAATGAGATTCTGCACTAACCACTGAAAGGTGTGTTTCAGTCTCTGAGGTCCTTACCTGTATAATCCATCATCGATCTCCAAAGATTCTGATGTCATGGTCGGCAAATTTTTACTTGCACTAGGGGGAAAAAATAAACCCAAACTATTAAAGAGCAAATATGACTTTTAAATATTCACACTCTATAATGTGAAATTCAATTGTGCATGAGACCAGATTCACAAGTTACTAAAGGTTCTATACAAAAATGTATGCTTTCTTAGGTATCATCTTCCTTAAAGCTTTAAAACGTGGTGAAGTTAATTTCACTCACTGCTGCTATGTTCAGTGCTTGCTGCTCAGATTTTAGAGCAAGCAGACACTAACTGCACTCTAAGCAGCATCGTAAAATAAAATAAGCGTATTCATACAACATACACTAAAACTACAGATAAACCTGTAGCTTCCTATCATCTTGCTTCTACTACACTTTCACTTGCTGTCTTTGGTGGATTAAATTTCGGATTAAAGGGGCTGGAGAAACGGCTCAGCAGTTAAGAGCACTGACTCTTCTTCTTCCTGAGGTCCTGAGTTCAATTCCCAGCAACCATATGGTGGCTCACAACCATATGTAATGGGATCTGATGGCCTCTTCTGGTGTGTCTGAGGACAGCTACAAGTGTACTCATATATATAAAAGAAATAAAATCTTAAAAAAAAAAAAAGAAAAAGAAAATGAATTAAATATATACCAGGAAAGCAGAAGAGACATTTAAAAAAAAATTCTGATTAAAAATGAGAATGGGTTTATGCTTAGCCACTTAATGGCTATGACCACACTTACTTTCCAAAAAGCTGTCTCACTGATTGTTTCAAGAATATGTTCGAACCCAGATGTCCCTCAATGGAGGAATGGATACAGAAAATGTGGTATATTTATACAATGGAATACTACTCAGCAATTAAAAACAATGAATTCATGATTTTTTTGTTTTTTTTTGTTTTTTTTTGTTTTTTTGAGACAGGGTATCTCTGTGTAGTCCTGGCTGTCCTGGAACTCACTCTGTAGACCAGGCTGGCCTCGAACTCAGAAATCCGCCTGCCTCTGCCTCCCAAGTACTGGGATTACAGGCATGCGCCACCACGCCCAGCTGAATTCATGAAATTTTTAAGCAAATGGTTGGAACTGGAAAATATCCTCAGTGAGGTAGCCCAATCACAAAAGAATACACATGAAATGCAATCACTGATAAGTGGATATTAATTATTGTAGAAGCTCTGAATACTCAAGACACAATTAGCATATCAAATGGTTCCCAAGAAGGAAGGAGAGGGTCCTGGTCCTGAAAAGGCTTGATCGAGTATTGTAGGGAAGTACCAGGACAGAGAAAAGGGAGGGGGATGATTGGGGAATGGACGGAGGGAAGAGGACTTATGGGACATATGGTGAGGGGGGAACCAGGAAAGGGGAAGGCATTTGGAATGTAAACAAAGAATATAGAAAATTTAAAAAAAGAAAGAATATGTTCAAAAACAGTCATGCCTGATTGCACGTACTTGTAATCTCAGAAGTTCAGACGAGGGAAGAGGATAGGGGTTGTAAGCCATCTTTGGCAAACTTCGAGCCAGCCTCATAATCGTTATAATAATAGTAATAGTAATGATAATAATAATAATAACTCATCTATGAGACCAACTAAGGGGCAGTTTTATTTGTATTCCATAATATTTAAGACGATTTTCCAGCATTGGCCAGGGCAGACAATATTTCCATCCAGTCCTTGAAGCATCTGTTTCAATGTGCAATGTAAAGCTAATGTATGTTATATGAACATAATAAATCCATCACTTCTATTTTGGTATATAGTATTCACAGACTGGGCAGGATGCAAGTGGGGCTTTCCTAATTGTAAGATGACTGAAAGAGAACTAACGCAAACACTGGTGAGGGTATACTAGGGACCCCAGCCCCGTAATTTTGCAGGCGGGGAAAGAAAAACTCCAAGATCCTCAGCGGGAAATAATCCTAGGAACCTTGGGCTCCGCCCCGCGCTCCAACACCCACGTAGTAAACAGGGGGGATTCTCGGGGTGTCCAGACTGCGACTGATTCATCCGGACTTGCGCTCTCAAGAACAGTTTTCTAAGGAGCACGGCTGGAGGATGATAGTGCACCGGGGTGCCAAGCAACAGGGGCCACAACCCTCTCCTGACAGGCCGGTCAGAAGTGGTGACCCGAGAGAAGGATGCTGGACGCGACCCGGGAAGAGCGAATCTCAACGGAGCGCGAGCTGCGCGGCCAGTGCCCACGCCGCCACACCCACCGCCCGCCGGCTTGCTCGCCCGCCCGCCCGCTCGCTCGCTCGCTAGCTCCCCGTGGCTCCGCGCGGCCCCGTGGCCTCCGCGCGCTCCGAGCCGCCGGAACGCAAGAACGGAGCCCGCGTCGGCGTTCCTCCGCTTCTTCCCGCCCAGCCTGCCCGGGCCAGGCCGCTCACCCGCAGGCTCCCCAGGAGGAGCAGGACGCCTCTTCACAGGAAAGCACAGCCAACGGCTCGGAGCGCTCCATCGCCTTCCGAGAGACTGCAGCAAGTCCCGGAGGCAGGGAAGGGGGCGGGGCCGCGAGGGTCAAGGGGCGGGCGGCGACGTCACCTGGGGAGGAGCTGGGGAAGTACGCCCAGGACAGGGTTTCCAGTCAGCCCCTGGGACACCTGACTTCCGGTTGGGGAGGGGCAACTGGGCGCGCTTCCTTGCAGGTGAGGGGAGTGGCTAAATGCAGGCAGCTGAGCGCTGGGCGCGAATGCGGAACCGCAACGCGTCACTTCCGCCTGTGAGTGCGAACCGCTCCTGGGGGCTCGACCCCCGCCAGATGCTGTTGCGTTGCAAATCCAGAAGAGTCATCGCCCCTAAAGGAGATCAACAAAAAAGAACAACAAAAAAGAAGACATTTCCAGGCTGGGATTCCACTTAAAGATTCCATTTAAGTTGTTTTGATCATCGATTACTGATCTCTGTAGTCAAGTGACTTTTTAAAGCTGTAAAATTTGTTACTTTCATTTTAAGGGAGGGGAATAAAAGGAACTTAACAGTTAATGATAGGATCAAAGTCATACAGCCAATAACTCAGATTACCAATTCTCAGATTATCGATTTCTCATTTAATTATTTTTTTCGTTCACTCTTACCATTTTAAGAAAACAATTGTGTACACACAGTTAAGAATCTTTCTAACTGGTAATGTATTTGAAGAAACACCAGCCCAGTTTTAAAAATTGTTGGAACCTACAGCCGGGCAGTGGTGGCACACACCCTTAATCCCAGCACTTGGGAGGCAGAGGGAGGCAGATTTCTGAGTTCGAGGCCAGCCTGGTCTACAGAGTGAGTTCCAAGACAGCCAGGGCTATACAGAGAAACCCTGTCTTGAAAAAAACAAAACAAAAACCAAAAATAAAAAAAAATATTAAAGACTGGTGTATTTACTTTGACTGTAGATATAGTACAGCGTTCTGTAAATTATAACATTTTTACTTCAAAATTGTCTTGAAAATCACAAAAATGATTTTATGGTTGGTGGTCGCCACAACCTGAGAAGCTGTATGAAAGGGTCACAGCATTATGAAGGTTGAGAACACTGTCTGAATGGTTAAACTACCCCTCTACACCACCACCGGCTTTAGTGAGAGCCTTTAACCCACTGGCTTTGAACAGTATTTAAGATCCAAACCACAGTAGCAGGCATCTAACATTTAATTTAATGTGATATATATTATTTCAGATGTATGATATAATAAAATGGTAATTCAGATATTAACAGTTTTTCATGTTTTGCCATATTTATATATTGGGAAAAATTAGCTTATCACCAGACATTTTGACAGTGAGGTTTTAAACCCTAAAACGTTTAATAGTATATTTAGAATGTTAAAGGGAAAACGCATAAGTCAATTATTTTGTACCCAGGAAAACAACTCTCATATTCAAATGATACAAAAATGCTATCAACAATTGGTGCCAACAATTAATAAGACTATCCTCTTCCTGAAACCGTCATGGATCAATATTAGAGATCATTTTGACAGCCAAAGCAACAGAGGGATCCAAAGTTCCCCTTTGGGAACAGGCTCGAATTCCGGGCAGAAATTATAACTCATTGTTTGACAGCTTTTGTATCCATCCTATTTCATTCTTGCTTATTAATTCTCACAAGTTCTATATCGCCGTTTCTGAGTGTGTCTTTCAACAATGTTTTTATTTGTGATGACGGGCAGCTCCTCATTCCAGCTTTTTTTTTATTTTTCTTTTGAACTTGATACTCTGTTGTTCACTTGTCTGCTAGGTTTTCGTCCTCTGCGGGGACTTGAGCTCAGGAAGAGCAAATCCATCTGAAAAGGAACCTGAATTACAAGAGGGAGTCTGAGAGACTTGTTACAAGGAGCGAATAAACTTCCCAGAGGAGCCATGGATTACATTTCCAAACAAAGGATTTGGATATATTTGCTGTAGGGCATTAGGGAAGAATAAAGCTTAGGAGACACTAGTATGAGGGAGGATATTGATAGGCTGGAAGGAGAAGAAGCCAGCGCCCCTCCCCCATCCTGCTCTAATTAAGAGGTCTGCATTAGGTCTAAACTACAGTGTGGACCCAAGGCATTGTCTTCATTGTCTTCTTGGAAACTACAGAACACAGATTTCTTTGCTATGGTTCAACAACTTGTTGACTATGGAAACTATTCCTCTTTAACAACACGATTTGGATAGTTTAACAACAAATGATAGATTCATCTTGATGTGGGAAATTCAAACAGTAAAGTTCTCGAAAATCTGTGATTTTAGTCGAAAAGGTTTTCTGTGAGTGAACTCAGTAGCCGCTCAAGGCAGAGGACTTTGCTATATGTCAAAACAAGCTTTTATTTTTTATTTATTATTATTATTTTTATTTTTATTTTTATTTATTTATTTATTTTGGTTTTTTCGAGAGAGGGTTTCTCTGTATAGCCCTGGCTGTCTGTAGACCAGGCTGACCTCAAACTCAGAAATCCACCTGCCTCTGCCTCCCAAGTACTGGAATTAAAGGCATGCGCCACCACTGCCCGGCTATATTTTTTTTACTAGCTGTCTGACTTTTTCCGTATCTGTTAATGCCATTAGGGAAAACAGATTTTTATTTCCTTAGTCCAAGGAGATCTTTGGTTTCCATGGATTTAAGGGAAACTTTTTTAACTTAAAAACTATCTGTTCCTGTTGCATGACTTGATTAAAAAAAAATGTGGCTCCCAACCAGGCAGCATACACAAGCTGATATGAGGCCCTTGACACACATACAGCAGAAGATTGTCCGGTCTGGCCTCAGTGAGAGACTTGAGGCCCCAGGGAGTGTGTGAGAGGGTGTGGGAGGGGGCTTGGAATGAGGAACTTCCAGAGGGTAGACCTGGATAGGGGGTAAAGACTGGACTGTAAAAAAAAAAGATTTAATAATAACAACAACAACAACAACAACAACAACAACAACAGGGCTCAATGTTTGTCACGCCCACCCTCACTCGTTCTCCACCCAGGTGTTAACTGTCTCGCGCCTTCTTTTCTCTGTCTCTGTGCTGAGTCTGTGTGCATGTGTGCATATGTGAATGCATGTATGTGTGCATGTGTGCATATGTGAAGACATGACTGCATCCTAATATTGCAGTGCAATAATTTCACTTGCAAACATTTGTTCTTGGATAATTTCAGATTTACAGAAAATTTAGAAAGGTAACAGAGAATTTATCTGAATTAGTCAAGTAACTTGCCCATTTTGTATTACTTGGGTGGATTTTTCATGACTTAGAAATCGATATTCATGCAATACTATTAAAACCATACATTTTACTAAGATAGCACGGGTCTTTCCGCTAACCAATCCCCTCAGAATCCATTCCAGGATACCAGGATGCATTTACGATGACTTGATCTTAGTAAATTTGGTAGGCGAATACTGTGATGTGTATTTTCCTGAAACACACAAGTATGTGAAAATTCTGTAAATCCAAATGTTTACATTGTAAATTATATATAACCAACAATCATATTGTTTTTATAATGACAGAACATATCCAAATTTATTCCTCCTATTTCATACTTCTGAAGTATTAAATGATAGCACAGCGAAGATGCTCGGTGTACAATTTCTCTGATTTACAGAAGACTCAGAGATTAAATGGCTCAAATACATTCATATCAGTTTATTCATACAACCAGGGCTAGAATTCAGTGTTCTTCCCAGCCTGGTGTTCTTCTGGTCTATTATACCTACATCTCAGAGACCGGGCCACCAATTTCATGATTAAAATTTGATTACTGCGCCGGGCGGTGGTGGCTCACACCTTTAATCCCAGCACTTGGGAGGCGGAGGCTGGCGGATTTCTGAGTTCGAGGCCAGCCTGGTCTACCGAGTGAGTTCCAGGACAGCTGGAGCTACACAGAGAAACCCTGTCTCGAAAAACCAAAAAAAAAAAAAAAAAAAAAGGAAAATTTGATTACTGGTGTTAAGTGAGCACATTTCAGCTTCCTGAATTTTGAGCAAGATCTTTGCCCAAGGGTGCTCTAAACTTTGAACTGGTTGGAAGCTAGCTATTAACCAAGAGGTAATTCTTTTGAAAGGGAAAGTCTTTATTAAAACCTTAATATTCACTGATCTGGGCCGTGGCTTGGAATTTGTATGTTGCAAACTACATGTGTTCACTGACGTTGTTGAATCTGTTGAACTGTTGACACCAGATTCAGCTGTTGAAACTGAATACCCACTGTGATGGAATCTGAAGATTGCATTGCTCAGAGATGAAAGCTTGGAGATCCCTGTCATCCTTCCAGTCCTATAAGGGCATTGGAAGAGCCAGTTCTCCCAGAACCAGAGTGGGCCCTTATAATAGATACACAATCTGTGGGCACTTTACAGTCTTGAGAAAGGCAGCATTTATGTAACAGCCTACACAGCAATGTGAAAATCACAATTTTTGGAATATTTTTGAAATTTGTTTATACACTAAAAGAAGAGAAATCATCATAAGCTTGCAATTTCAGTACCAGTTTCAAGGACATTCTAAAAAATGTTGTTTTGAGTTTATGTGTGTATTTTGCCTGCATGTATGATGTGTTCCTGCTCTATCAGATACCTTGAAAATGGAATTAGAGATGGCTGTGAGCCACTCTGTCGGTGCAGATGCTTGGAACTAAACCCAGGTCTCCTGGAAGTGGAGTAAGTGCCCTCAACCACTGAGCCACCTTCCAGCCCCTCCAGGGCATTTTAATTATTTAATTGTGTAGGTAACAGTGACAGCAGAGAAAAATGTAACAATTATGCTGTCATATTTAACTTTTGACTAATAAGAACAACAACAACGCTGGGCGGTGGTGGCGCATGCCTTTAATCCCAGCACTTGGGAGGCAGAGGCAGGTGGATTTCTGAGTTCGAGGCCAGCCTGGTCTACAGAGTGAGTTCCAGGACAGCCAAGGCTACACAGAGAAACCCTGTCTCGAAAAACCAAAAACAACAACAACAACAACAACAACAAAAAACCCTGAAAAATCCCTAAATGGGCCTTCAAATTTTCATGTTTTTTTTTTTTTTTTTTTTTTTTTTTTTCTGGGTAATATGTTGTAATTTTATCTGGATCTGTTCTGACTGGGGAAAGGAGACTAATGGTTTAATGTTGTTCCTGGGTTTCGGCACCATATGATGGGTTATAAAAGAGAGAAGGGGTATTAGGGAGTGTGGCACGCACGGTGGTGTGGGAGAAGGGGGCCCATGCCCAGGCACCTCTTCCCCATGAGGGCCCAGGCACCTCTTCCCCCTGAGGGACCACGCACATACCGACATGGTATAGAATAGAGTTTATTCAGGGAAGAGGATGGGAGTTAATGATATAGTGGAGGCAGAGAGAGAGAGAGAGAGAGAGAGAGAGAGAGAGAGAGGGAAGGGAAGGGAAGTAGAGAGGAGTGGAGGCCAGCCATGACCATGTGGAGAGAGGGGGGAGGGGAGGAGAGCCCAAGAGGGGCAGAGAGGTGAGAGTGCAGAGAGGTGAGAGCTAAGAGAGAGAGAGGAGGAGCAAGCAGCCCCTTTTATAGTGGGCCAGGATCTATGGGGCGGGGCATACCTGGCTGTTGCCAGGTAACTGTGGGGTGGAGCTTGGACAGAGTACCAACAGAGACTACTGAGCACCCTCATGAAACAATACCCAGTCCTTATTTGAAAGACTGAGATTTTAGCCACAATCACTAATCCTCAGTCGATTCAATTGCAGTTTAAACTCAAACGGAAAATGCAGTCGTCACTGGAGCAATGGAGGCTTTCTTGCCCCAGGTATTTGTAGACCTCAGAGCTAAGGTACTGGTAAAATGAAATCAAGGACCACCAAAGCCACCCAAGGCAGTGTCATTTAGGGCCTTTGTCTCAAACTAGAATGACTTTTGCAGACAGCGTGAAAATGGGTTTAGAAAGGAAGATGGTTTTATAGGTGGGACCTCAAGAGAAAGAACTAAGGAGAGGTCCCTGTGTAGCAGGATTAGGTCCCAGGCAGTGGGCACTGACAAGCTGCTGGATTCCAGGCTTTCTTAGCACTCAGGGAACAAGCTGGGGGTGGGGTGGGAGGTGGGGGTTGGGGGGGAGGCAATGAGGGAGGGGCAGTCAGTCCAGAGTCCCATGCCTCTTGGTCACGTCTCATGTGTAGCTCCCCGCAGTGGGGGCTCACTTAACTCGTGAAAAAGGAAAAGAAAGATAATAGGAAGCACAATTAGGAAAAAGGAACTCCGCCAGAAGAGAATCAAGTACATTTCCGGCCAAGAACAAGAATTCCGATTCCTGTCCCTAAGCCGTCTGACCGGTTTCCCATTCCTGTTCTCATCTACACTCACTCATTGTACGCCTTTGTTTTCCTGACTGAAACAATATGCAGAGCATCTTCCTTTAGCTTCTTTCCTACATGGTTGGATATCCAGATCCTTTCAGCTCAGAGGACATCAACTATTAACAAGCCTCTTTACCTCCTAGTTAAAGTATATGTTGTTAGATCCTCCCCACTCAGCATTTCTTCTGAAGCGTGAGGCTAAGAGTCTGCATGTCTAACAGGGTCCCCTGGTCTTATTTGTTGGGCTAAAAGTTAAGACCATATTTTGTGCCGTCCAACCTGCTTCTACTTCATAGCCTGACCTTCTGGTGCCTTAGTGGGAACTTCTTTACTGAATTCTGGTCTTTACTCATCTTTAACAGTCTTTGGTTTCTATTGTGTTGAGTGGTGTGTGTGTGTGTGTGTGTGTTTCTGTTACTCTTGCTCTGATCTTTGGCTTGATTCTCTGGATCCTGTCTGGAATCCTGTCTTCGTAGTGACACCTCCTTCCTATTTCTGTGCAATACACAAGGTGCTTTGTATGTTCTATGAGAAAGTAATTGGTATTATTGTGAGGCAAACTACCCAGAAGCGAGCTGTTTTTCCTCCCCCGGAGTTTTACCATAAGTTTTCCTGATTATCCAAAATCTGAAGTGTTGTAAAATCCAAAGCCTATTAAGTGTTAGATGCTATATACGACTTCATGTGATAGGTTATAGTCAAAATGGAGGTGCACTAAAAATTTTATACAAAATTACCATCAGGTTACGAGTATGACAATATGTAAGGTTATACGAAGCAAATGAATACCATGTTCAGACTGGGGTCCCATCTCCAAAATATTTTAATTATAAGTGTATGTTTCAAACTCCAGAAGAATCCAAAAGGTAAAGAAAGTTATGTATGAATGATCACACCCAGGCGTAAAGGCGGTGGGCCAGAAAGATGCTCAGAAGGTAAGGGCACTTGCCGACAAGTCCGAGAACCTGAGATGTTCCACGGCTGGGTTGCACACGGTGGAAGGGAAGAACCAAGTCTTACAGGCTCTCCTTTGATCTCTGTATCAAGCACTTGATCTCCTTTGTGACATCAAACCTGCTTCTCCTACTTCATAGCTTGACTCACAAAGGAGCACAAGTAGATCCTGTGCACAGCAGCACAAAGGAGATCAAGTGTCTGCTTGATACAGACACTGTGTCATTCGTTTGTGTGTGAGCATGCACACGCATGCACGAGTGTGATCAAGCTCGCCCCCCCCACACACACACACACTAGTTTTAAGAGGTATCTAAACAAACAACTGGTGATTGAAGACAGGTATAAACTAGGTTCGGGCAAAGGACGGGAATAAACGTTGATACTTCTCTCCTCGCTCCCTCCTCTTCTCTTGAATTCACAACGAACTCTACATGTTCTTACTCTAGTTTCAACTAGAGTTCCCTGAAAATAAGGCACACCCATCTTTAAAAATTCTGGAAGGTTGATTGATGGGTTAGAATTCGTGGGAATGTGGACAGCTGACGTGCCTCAGGTTTAGAGCCAAATTCTCCTGGGCTAGCTTTAGCCCTCTTCCTAGCTGGATCACTGCTTACTTCTGTGTTGGACCTAACTTTCTTGTTTGGTCAGATGCTGTGCTCTGGAATGCGCTGGTAGACAGACTCCTAGCTTCAACTAAGTCAAAGGGCAAGAATGCCATCAGATAACAGCTGAGTCACGAGTCACGGCAGAGATTTTCCTGCTTTTCTGTAGCTCAATTGCTTGGAGTTCCCAGCAAGGCACTCTTAAAGGGCTTTCATTTTTGTTCTGTAACTATAAAATCTTCTTGATAACTGTTACTACCTTATCCTTTTAAGAGTCACTTAAATACTAATTCTCAGAGCACAGTCATTCAAATTTGCCTCTAGAACAACTATAGTCGATACATTTTATTTAATAAATTCTATATAACCAAGATGGCATTATTAAACTTTTTTGGCAGTCTGGTTTAGTTGGTAAATTCTTTCTCTGAATAATAATAGTAAATGTCTAAAATAATACAAATAGGACTAAAAGAAGCAAAAAATTTATTGACATATAATTCTATTTGTGGGGTACTTAAGGACCTTTGTATTAAGATAACCCTATAGTGCTGGGTGGTGGTGGCGCACGCCTGTAATCCCAGCACTCTGGGAGGCAGAGGCAGGCGGATTTCTGAGTTCAAGGCCAGCCTGGTCTACAGAGTGAGTTCCAGGACAGCCAGGGCTATACAGAGAAACCCTGTCTCAAAAAACCACACACACACACACACACACACACACACACACACAAAGATAACCCTATAGCAAATATATCTTTAAAATGCCCAAGGCAATACCTGAATAGAACAGTTTCTTGAACACATAAGAAACCATATGAGAGACATATATTTTAGACAGAGATGTGATGAAGCCCTTAGGATTACCTTGTCCATATATATTATTTTTGCTTTAAATCCAGAAGTAAGATGTATTATCATTTTAGGAGTATGCATGTTATAAAGCTAGATTGGTATTGTTCTGACTTAGCTAAGTCCTGTGTCCTATACAATCTTGGGGTAAGTGGAGCATTTCTTTCAGCACAGGAGAATTGAGTTCCACTCAATTGAAGGATAGAACTTGTTGTGTTTTATAAAAAGATAAAGGGAGAAGGAATATGTTTGGTGGATGTGTACTCAGGTGTGTGGGAAGGGGATGCCTCTGAGGGCCCATGCTGGGGCATCCCTTCCCCCTGAGGGACCAGCCACACTACGGTATAGTATAGAATAGAGTTTATTCAGGGCATGGGGGGGGGGAGTTGAGAGGTTAGGAGACAGAGAGAAGGGGAGGGGCGGGGGGCAGGGAGAGGAAGAGAGAAAAGAGTAGAGGCAGGCCATGAGCAGGTGGAGAGAGGGGGGAGGGGAATGGTGAGAGACGGGGAATGGTTAGAGGACAGAGGAAGAGCAAGAAGGCAAGAGAGCAAGAGAGAGAGAAGAGAACAAGCAGTCCCTTTTATAGTAAGTCCGGCATAACTGGCTGTTGCCAGGTGACTGTGGGCGGAGCTTAGACAGAATGCTAACAGAACTCCACCAGTGATTGTTTAATTGAAAGTGCGAGGGACACAGTAGATACAAAGGAGAGGATAATGGAGAATAAGGTGAAATCTGAAAAGAAAAAAAAAAAATCCAACAACGCTGCAAAACCCAAAGTAGAAAACGAGAAAGGGAAGGGGAGAAGGGACTTGCCGTCCGTCGGTCAGCAGTTTGCATGCTATAGTCGGGCATAGCCTGACATCTTTACAAATTACTCTCACGCTCTGCGTGGCATTTCGTAGTTCACACCGATGTCTATTAGGTGATTTTTTTTTTTTGTTTTTGTTTTTGTTTTTGTTTTTCGAGACAGGGTTTCTCTTGTGTAGCCCTGGCTGTCCTGGAACTCACTCTGTAGACCAGGCTGGCCTCGAACTCATAAATCCACCTGCCTCTGCGTCCCAAGTGCTGGGATTACAGGCATGCGCCACCACCGCCCGGCTATTAGGTGATTATTGAATGCGAGTTCCTATACGTTTCCGAGTGAGCGGGTATTGTATTCTTATTTTTACCTCCTCCCGTTTTTTCATGACAAAAAACAGACCTGAGCTGAGTCGAATGAAGTATGTGGTACTCTGAGGACGTATTTTTTGGGACAGCATTCTTCTTCAGCAGGAGTTGCTTTTTTCCCCACGTAGAGTTTTACTTCTCTCTTCCCTAACATACCCTGCTGTTGTATTTGGTCTGTCTGTATAGCGGAAACTGTATGGTTTCCTGCCTTGAGTTCCTTTACGGCATCCAACTTCCTCTTTTGTTTGTGTATTTGCTTGATGTTTCTATTGGCTTCCCTCATTTATTGGTGGAAAATGATTTCTTAGGTTAAGAAGAGAGACAAAAGTCCCACCATATTGTTAAAGTGGATCGTATATTATGCTTACAAGATAATTACTATATGCATTTTCTTAATTATATTAAAACACTATTCACGACTGTCAGCTAACATAAACTCCATATACTGTACAGTATGGAATATTCTATGGACTAGTCTAATAGCCCGTGGGGGAAGATATCTATCCCTTCTAAATATCTCCACGATGTAGTCACAATCTGTAGTGTATAAATGGGATTAATTTGTATCATGTAAATAATCTTGCCAGGCTGGTGGGATTTGTTGCTGAATAAGAATCGGAAAAAAACGCTTTTAAAGTAAAACAGAAAATTAAGTGTTTTAGTCGTTGCAGTTAAAAATTGACCTATGGACAGGGATTTTGTTCTGTCCGTGCTCTAGGCTGTGATAGCATCATCCTGTTGTCACTCCTGACCTATGGGCAGTGAGTGATTCTACTGTCTCTGTGCCCTAGGTGTTGGGATAGCTTCAGCCTGTTTCCTGCTGGCCTATGGACAGTGATTCTTCCGTGTCTCTGGTCGTTAGGTCTTGGGATAGCGTCTGTTTTTGCTGATGACCTATGCACAGTGATTCTGCTCTCTGTGGGCTCTGGGTGTTGGGGTAGAGCCAGTCTGTTATTAATGCTAAGCCCCCTTTGAGAAAAAAAAAAAAACCTCCCCAATTCATGCTGACGTTATTGAATTATGTTGTGCCTTTTCAGCTTCCGTTTGGCACTTTTTAACCTTAGGACGTAGCCATTTTAAGTATTTATCTATTATTATCTAAGGAGGAAGTAAATCCCAAATCATATGCAATAAAACATCAGATGAGGCTGAGGTTAGTTTAGAAGCTTATGATTAAGGTCTTTGGAGGCTCTAACGACAAACCCTGTACAAGAACGAGGTTGACAACCCAGGCTTAACCCCTGCCTCGATTGAATATGGGTGTGTTGCAAGCTTTGAGCTCATTCCCAACTGATGAAAGCAGTCACCTCGCATATGAGTTTCTATATGAGTTCTCGTGGGGTCTCCCAGTTACAAAGAGAAATACCCGTATATAAGAGGGTCGAAGCATGGGTTCAGAAAAGCAAAGAGAAAGAAGAAGTGATTCACTGGTTCTGACACCCTGTTCAACATTTCCGGATCAAACCAGTACCAGATTCCTAGGACATAGTAGGGAGTCCAGCAGACGACAAAGGAGGTGGCAAATGCGACCGTCATCTTTAGAGTTCTCAGCCGAGCTCTTGGGATATTATTCTTGGACTGGTTCAGCTGCAGCTCTGTTAAATAGAGACAAAGAGTAAGTGATTAGTCAGTTTTCTCACAAAACTGAAATGATTAAAAAAAGGGGGGGGAGATTCATTAATGAGTGAAAACTTGACTACCAGGGGTGTGGGTGTGGGTGGGGTGGGGTGGGTCTTTGGGGGGGGGCTCATGGAGATTCTGGCTGACAGGGACCTGCACAGGTGATAAGGAGTGAGCCAAGGGGTGGGAGAGAGTCAGACTCCATGATCTGATGAGTCTTGCAGTTGACAGACTAGCAACCAGGCGCTTCTTTATTTATTTAAACAACTGTTACAGAACAGAGACAGACTGATAACTATCCAAGTGGTACTATCCAAGATGTGTTTGGTTGTTTTTTATCATTACATGTCCATGCTTACAAGTTCAGCCACAATGAGAAAATACAAATAGAACAGGTTTTATTCTTATTATTAGCCTTGTAGCTCCGATTTTAAAGCATCTAAAGAATGTCTCCACCAAAGCCAACACACTTATTGCATGACTGCCTGATTTTAGACTGCAAACGTTTGCAGCTTTAAAGTCCTCCAGACAAACAGAAAATATCTGAATTGGTCTTTTTATGAATAGCAAATAATAACACCTGACTCCTTTTACTGTATGTTTCATCATTTATGCTATAAAGTAGGAAAAGTTTACTCTTGTCATTCCATCTTATTTACTGAGTTTTATTCTTTCAGGGGTGTACCCTGTATGACCCCCTACCTTTAAACTATATTTTTAGAGCGCTCTAAGCCTATCATTAAAAAAAGGCCTCGAATCTGTAATCTTTTCTCCTGGCCAGTCAGAGTTTGCCTGTTGTCTCTGTTGACCCTGCAACCAATTATACAGTTTCAGTTTGCTTAGGGGCAAATACCTCAAGAAGGTTCCCACAGTAATGGCGTCAACATCAACGTAAGTGCTTATCTGTTTTTAAAGATCTCCAAGGCATAAGGAAGAGTTCCAAAGAGTGGGCAGATAAAGTTGATTTAAGGAGTTTTCTCAAAAAGACTCAGACTGTAATTTTTCAGGAAAAGACATAAAAATGAATCTCAATGCACAAAGTCCCCAAGAGTACCGAGACCCAAACCCAAAAAGTTAGAGAAAGTCAGCGAATCCGGCATTTGGCTCAGCTGGGCTGGAGCTCTGACAAGCATCTGTGCTGGTTTCAGGACTCCAGTGGACACGGCTGTGCCGAAGGGCCTAAAGAACTTCGTGAAGGCTGATCTCTCGGTCAGGGTTTCCATTGATGCAAAGATCAATACCATGACCAAAGATCTAGTCGAGGAAGAAAGGACTTATTCGGCTTATATTTCCATATCACTGCTCTTTACCAAAGGGAAGCCAGGACAGGAACTCAAGGAGTACCGGAACCTGGAGGCAGAGTTGATGCAGAGGCCATGGAGTCTTGCTGGCCTGCTTCCCCTGGCTTGCTCAGGCTTGCTTTCTTTCTTTTCTTTTCTTTTCTTTTCTTTTCTTTTCTTTTCTTTTCTTTTCTTTTCTTTTCTTTTCTTTCTTTCTTTCTTTTCTTTTTTTTTTTTTTTGTTTTTTTTGAGACAGGGTTTCTCTGTGTAGTTCTGGCTGTCCTGGAACTCACTCTGTAGACTAGGCTGGCCTCGAACTCAGAAATTCGCCTGCCTCTGCCTCCCAAGTGCTGGGATTACAGGCGTGCGCCACCACCGCCCAGCTCGTTATATGACCTTTATTCACTGTGAAAAATGAGAGCCTGAGGTGTCAGTAAAAGATCTCATCTATAAATTGAGTATATAGTGTACTGGCTAGTTTTGTGCGTCAACTTGACACAGGCTGGAGTTATCATAGCTTCAGTTGGGGAAGTGCCTCCTTGAGATCCAGCTGTGGGGCATTTTCTCAATTAGTGATCAAGGTGGGGAGGGCCCCTTGTGGGTGATACCATCTCTGGGCTGGTATTCTTGGGTTCTATAAGAGAGCAGACTGAGCAAGCCAGGGTAAGCAAGACAGTAAGTAACATCCCTCCATGGCCTCTGCATCAGCTCCTGCTTCCTGACCTGCTTGAGTTCCAGTCCTGACTTCCTTTGGTGATGAACAGCTGTGTGGACATGTAAGCTCAATAAACCCTTTCCTCCCCAATTTGCTTCTTGGTCATGATGTTTGTGCAGGAATAGAAACCCTGATTAAGACAATAGTAAAAGTGTTATTTCAATGGGCGATTGTGAATTATTAAATGACCTAACCTTTGTGAACTGTTTGCCGCCGTCTCTAAAGCACGACAGATCGCTCTGTGTAAGTGTCACTGTCTAAATACCGTTTGTCGACTGATTCTTAGATCTAAGGCATACGTACTGCGTGGGTCTTGACGAAGGACTCGTGTGAGGGCGACGATGATTTTGGCGTTGCAGATTAGCATGATGAGGAGGGGGATGATGAAGAGGCAGCCGAAGGTGAAAAAGTTGTAGAAGGCTTGATGCCACCACTGCGGAAAGCTGCAGTGAGTCACGCATTGCGAGAAAACTGCGGGCCCAGAGCCGTCTGCTAGGTAGATCATCCTGAAGATATATAGCTGTGGAAACGAGCAAACAAACAAGAAAAAAAAAGTTATGTGTCTTTGCCCGAAAGTGTTTCTTCCTTTCTTCTGACTTTCTTTTCTTTATCTTTTTATTATTATTATTATTATTATTATTATTATTATTATTATTATTATTGGTTTTTTTGAGACAGGGTTTCTCTGTATAGCCCTGGCTGTCCTGGAACTCACTCTCTATACCAGGCTGGCCTCGAACTCAGAAATCAGCCTGCCTCTGCCTCCCGAGGGCTGGGATTAAAGGCATGTGCCACCACTGCCCGTTTTCTCACTTTCAAACCTAAGGCAGTTTCTGAGTTCCTTGGCACTTCATTCTGATCCTTGTATTGAAATTTGTAAGGGAGGTTTCCTTCAACTGTGTTTGTCTTCATTTGGATGGCCCCTGTAGGATTTTATAATCGGTGGAATTATTTCAGACTTGAAGAAGGATGATTACTTGAGAACTTAAACCACGCCTGCGTTTTCGACTCCCCTGGGGTTCTGCTGAGAAGACTTTTTGAAAGTGATTTTGTTCATTTCACATCCCTAGTGTTTAAAACTGTGCCTTTTAGAATAATCCCTAAAATACATATTAAATTTGTTTTAGACATTGAAAGGCCTAGTAAAATTCTATACTTTTAAATTTTTTAATGTTCATTTATTTATTTTTTTTCGGTTTTCAAGACAGGGTTTCT
Source organism: Apodemus agrarius (assembly GCA_964023405.1). Classification (NCBI taxonomy): domain Eukaryota; kingdom Metazoa; phylum Chordata; class Mammalia; order Rodentia; family Muridae; genus Apodemus; species Apodemus agrarius. Next base: position 21,468,393 of record OZ030016.1, on the reverse strand, counting down.
CTGTGTAACAGAGCCCTGGCTGTCCTGGTTTTGCTTTGTAGACCAGGCTGGCCTCAAACTCACAGAGATTTACCTCCCTCTGCCTCCTGAGTACTGGGATCAAAAGCATATGCCACCACACCTGGCCCACATGTTAAAAATTTTAGAATGGACAAAACTCGAGAATGTTCTCAGGGTTTCTTTCTATTCCGTAATAGAGAGCAGAAAGACCGGTATCCTTGTGAGAGACCCCCACTCTTGTTTTTTTATGGCTTGAAAAATTATAAAACTTGGGCACTAGATCTCAATATAAAGCTTCAATTTTTTTATTGGATATATTCTTTATTTACCTTTCATTTCCCTTTTCCTGGTTCCCTCCCCCCCCCAAAGGTCCCATTTTCCCTTTCCTTCCCCTTCCCACTTCCCTGTTCTGGTATTCCCCTACGCTGATGCATTGAGCCTTTCCAGAACCAGGGTCCACTCCTTCCTTCTTCTCGGACATCATTAGGTATGTGGATTGTGTCTTTGGTGTTCCAAGATTCTAGGCTAATATCCACTTATCAGTGAGTACATACCATGGGTATTCTTTTGAGACTGGGTTACCTCACTTAGTATGATGTTCTCCAGCTCCATCCATTTGTCTAAGAATTTCATGAATTCATTGTTTCTAATGGCTGAATAGTACTCCATTGTGTAAATATACCACATTTTTTGGTATCCATTCCTCCATTGAGGGACATCTGGGTTCTTTCCAGCTTCTGGCTATTATAAATAAGGCTGCTATGAACATAGTGGAGCATGTGTCCTTATTGCATGCTGGGGAATCTTCTGGGTATATGCCCAGGAGTTTATGGCAGAGTCCTCTAGAAGTATCATGTCCAGTTTTCTGAGGAACTGCCAGACTGATTTCCAGAGTGGTTGTACCAGCTTGCAGTCCCACCAGCAGTTCAATTTTTTCTTAGATATTTTCTCTATTTACATTTTAAATGTTATCCCCTTTCCTGGTTTCCCCTCCGAAAATCCTCTAACCCATTTTCCCTCCCCCTGCTTACCAATCCACCTGCTTCCCTGTCCTGGCATTCCCCTATACTGGGGCATCGAACGTTCACAGGACCAAGGCCCTCTCCTCCCTTTGATGTCCAACAAGGCCATCCTCTGCTACATATGTAGCTAAAGTTACAATTTTATAAACAAAGTTTTAGCGGGCTGACAGCCATGAGATCAGTAATGAACCTCCCCTTGGACAGTCTCAGAAAGAAGTTAGCTCTGTGGGAACTAAGAAAACTAAAACTGTAGGTATCTCCTGGGGATAGAAAGTGCCTTTGTGTTTAAAGGTCCTTGAGGCTGTGGCTAGGTCTCTCTCCCACTGCCTCAAAAACAAGGCGCCTGGGAAGATTCCCCCACATGCCCACTAAAGAAGAGCTCGCACCATCGAAGGACCTCAGCTCAATCTCATGACCTAACTCCCCTACACCATTTTCTAGAGGGTCATGGGGAGAAATACCGCAAAAGAGAGATCTGTTGCATGGTGACTTGGGAGGGGAAAGAAGTCACCGTACCCATAAATACGCTGCCCACCCCATACTCCCAAAGCTCAGACTAACTCCTTTGAGAGAGCTCACTGGAAATTCTTCGGAGTGCTTACTTACCTTTCCTTTCCAAATGGATGTTTGCTTATACATTCAGAGTCGTTTGACTGTATGCATCCTTTCTTCCATGAAGAAAAGAACGGAGAGAAAACTACTTCCTCTCCCCGCCCCCTCCCTCCCCACAATAACATGTCAATAAGTTACATAAGAAAGGGGATTTTCACTAATGGTACTGTCAACGACGTCAATGTGCAGCAGTGTATTTTGGGTAAGATGCTGTGAAACTATCATCTCTATGTGTGGTTAGCGGGAATGCAAATCCGTACCACCACCATAATGGAATATGTTAAATAACCATCCGAGAATAAATAACAGTTACAAATGCAATGGATAACTTTGATTGTCAACTTGTCTTGGGCTGGGAAATGCCTAGAAAGATGGTAAGACATATTCCTGTATGCGGCTGTGAAAGTGCATCCCCGGAGATGATTGACATGTGGCTCAGCCAATCGCGGGAGGAAGATCCACTCGGAATGTGAACAGCACTGCTTTATGGCTTAAGGTCCACACGGAGCTAACTGTGCACAGACGGAAACTTGGGCCTGCATTCCGCCACATTTCCAGAGTACTTGAATGTTCTTGCTGCTGTCTCGCCTCAGACAGCAGGCTCCTGACTGCCTCAGCGTTTGGATTTGCTTCTATGGTGGCTACTATCCATCTAGCTCACCCTCCCCCTCCCCTCCAGCCTCAAACTGGTGCTGTATAATTGGTCTCTGTTCCTTTGAATCTTCCAGTTTCTGGCTTTCCCAGGCTTCTGTCTGCAGATCAAGGTCGTGGGATCGTCCAGCCTCTGATCGGGTAAGCCTGTGGGAGGTGTGGAGGTCCTTGTGCTCACAGATAATCAGGAGGGGAGCCAGGGATGGTAAACACACAGGACTGTCCCTACGAGTGGAGGAACTTATAGACTACGATTCACTCAGAAGGCCGGGCGTGGGTGTAGTGAATAGCCTGGTGCCTTCGCAGTCTATGTGAGTTGGGACCAAAGCAAACCCTCCCCCAGACCCTTATCACCAGCCTGCCAATTTATAGTACGCAGCCTTACGGAAGATATCACGTTGTCAATCTGTAGAGCCCCTTCTTTATGAGTTATCTCACGTGTACTTTACAAAGACTTTTGATGTGATCCTCGTGTACATGAGAGTGAGCCCATTACCACCAGAAAAATTTCCACCAAGTTCTGCTATGCTTCAATATTCCTAAATAAACCAGCTGGGGGTCAGACTCCTAAAGCTACTGAGTTGGGGAGAAGAGAACTACACACAGCTTGTCTCTGGTGGATCATTGCTCTCCTGGCTATGATGGTCCAGGAGAGCCCCACACAAGCCAGGCTAATAAATCCTCTCTTTGAGTCCTATATACATTCTATTGGTTCTAGTCATCTGGATAATTCCAAGATAGCATTTATTCATCATCAGTCCTATACGGAGAGATTTACTTTAAAGATACATTCCCAAACCCAACACGTGGAAAGAACTGTGCAAGAGATCATTCACTGATGGTGCATTATTTGGAACCAAAAAGCGTCAGAATAATCTACACGAGCTTTTACAGAGCACGGACGGAATGAATTATGGGAGGTCATACAATTATGCGAGACTACACAGCAGTAAAAGTAGGGAAGAGCCTATTTGGGAATGTGTCTGTATATTTATATTTCTTTCAGTTCTGCCCTGGAGGGCAGGTTGAAGCTTGGTTTCCAAATTCCTTCCTTTACCAAAAGAATCCAGCGCTCTTTGGAGTAGGTGGCTGACAAAATACAGTGTGTTCCTCAGTTGCCTGTGCAAGAGTCCGGAACTGGTCAGAGAAGTCTTGAGTATGAAAGAGAGACTAAAATCCAGTTGGATAAATCCAAGGCAGTTTAATAATCAAACGACAAGAAAGAAACTAATCAAAAAGTAATGAAAAAAGCAGGATTTGGTGGCACACGCCTTCAGCTCCAGCATTTGGGAGGCAGAGGCTAGCAGACCTCAGAATTCAAAAGTCCCAGGCCAGCTTAGGAAGTTCCAAGCCAGCCACAGCTACCACAGCAAGACTGTGTTTGAAAACCAACAAATAAAAAGTAGTGATAAACTATCGAACAAAGAAAGAACCCATGAATACACTTGGACACAACTTATATAAGAACAAAAATGGGCAGAACTAAAAGCTTTTCTTTAATATAGAATGTTAATAAGGGTAATAAATAAAATGGAGTTGTTTGCTAATCTCTATAATACTTCGAGAAAAATTATCAGTAATTGGCAAAAAATAATCAGTGAAATTTTGAGAATAGGACATTGGGAGAATATCAAAGTATCATCTTCTTCTAGACACTTATTCACCATAAAGAGTAAGACAACTTTATCATGGAGAAATAACCATGCAATTAACATTGTAGATAGGGGAACAAGGTGACGTCATTTGTCTCCTTGGGAGATGCATTGAGATGAAACCAACATTACCCTTAGTTAAGCTGTAGATAAACATAAACTGAAGAGCAATTTGCAAGTGGCCCATTGTCTTCAAAAGTGTCACTCTTATAAAACATGGAAGGAGACAGAAACAATTCCAGGGAAAGAGACAGCATAGAAATCGCTCTTTAACCTTGGTTTTTCTTTTGCTAAAAGAGCAGACACTGGGGAAGGTCTGGGAGGACTGGGGGAGGGGAAAACATCATCAACATACACTATTTAAAAGTTGTTTTGCCAGGGGGTGGTGGCGCTCGCCTTTAAACCCAGCACTTGGGAGGCAGAGGCAGCCAGATTTCTGAGTTCTAGGCCAGCCTGGTCTACAGAGTGAGTTCCAGGACAGCCAGGGCTACACAGAGAAACCCTGTCTTGAGGAAAAAAAGGAAGAAAAAAAAAAAAAACAAGTTGTTTTAAGTAAAAATGTTTTTAAAGAGCAGAAAAAGAAACTAGAATGCCAAATAAAATTTGAATTGTGCATATAGATTGAATAATTGTATCCCATAAGGGCTAGTTTCCTCATTTTAATACCCCTATTTTGGGGGTGCATGAGATCTCTTGAACACACAGCGAAGCCCAGACTGGTAAAGAAATCCCATATCCCCAACTTTTAAACAACTCCAAACCACTTCAGAGCAAAGACAGCTGTGGCGGTTTGGATGAGAATGTCCCCCACAGGCTCGTATATCTGCAAGCTTACGCCCCAGTTGACGTTTGGAAGGGTTGAGGGATGTGATCCTGCTGGAGGGAGTGTGTTGTTGAGGGTGGACTCTGAGGTTTCAAAAGAGCCCTGCAGGCCCAGCCCTCCCCCAACTCTTCGCCCGCTCCTTACAGGCCAGGATGCCAAGCTCTCAGCTCTTGTTCCTGCGTGACGCCTATGTGATTTCCACCACGATCATGATCACAGACTAGCCCTCTAAAATTGCAAGCCAGCCCCAACACAACTCAGTGCTTTCTTTCTTTAAGAGTCGCCTCGGTCACAGTGTCTTTTTTTTACAGCCCTAGGACAGAACAGCCCAGAAAATGTTAATACCTGGTGATGTACTGGTTAAAGGTAGCCAGGAAATCGTAAAGTCCATGCAACCTTGCTCTAAGTGTGAAATCCTGTTCTAAAATGCTATCTTTATTTTAAACGTTTAAAAAGAACAGCTTGAATACATTAGTGAAAACATTGTAAGTGATGTTCAAAAATAAACTCCAGCTTGGGTTGTCGGCTAGGTACTTAGGAACAGTGCCTAAGTTTCCAGTTTACGACTGGCTATAGCTGTTGCTTTCGGGGATCTAGTGCCCTCTTGTGGCCCCCACGAGAATACCACACACAAATATAACCGAGTCTCCAAAAACAAAAGCAGTAAATAAATTCTAGTAGACACGCATTCTTTTTTTCCCCCTGATGCATAAAGCACATTTTCTTGTTTCCCCCTGACGCATAAAGCACATTTTCTTGTTATGTTTGTCGTTTTCAAGTGTCCTTTGGAGAAAGTCCATTTTACTGTGTAAGATTATGCAGATAGAAAGAAAAGAAGAAAAAGATTTAAAAAAGATCAATAGCAAGTAAATTTGAACAAACGCTTTTGATATTATCAAATGATGGCTAATATGCTATAATTTTTCCCATTGAATAAGATATTTTAGTTTACTTAGCGGTTCGTCCTGGGTTTCCTTATTCTGGGAGGTTATAAGGTAGGCGTGGAGTGTGCTTTTAAGAGAGGATTCTGAAAAATGCTTTGTGGAGTAGAAAAACAACTTGTATCTTACAACACTGATTTTTCAATTTCAGATCTTTTGTCAAGTAGAAAATAAGGTTTAAATTAATCCACTAGAGGGCAGCAAAGGATCATACCATTATCCCCAAACCAGGAAACCCTAATAAGTTAGTTACTTTTCCAGGTCTATTTTCCCCAACATTATGAGTGGGGAATAGCGGGGGAGGGGGGGAGAGGAATTATGGGACATATGGTGGGGGGTAACTGGGAAAGGGGAAAGCCTTTGGAATGTAAACATAGAATATAGAAAATAAAAATTAAAAAAAATAAATGGAGTCTTTTGTTATCTCTTAATTTTTTCGCCTTGACTTTTATTTAAGCTGCAGTTTTAAAGTGCAGCAAAAAAGTGTTTATATTTTTCTCTCTTATTCTTGCTCCTATCAGTGTTTATTTTTACCACCATCAAGAATCCGGTTTCCCCTCCTCGAAAGCAACTGAAGATACTTATTTCTTCTTTGAATATGGTATTTTGTCCACATTTGGGAATTTATTAAGTGGATAATTTTGATTTAATGTTATAACCATAATACACAATAGACTAATTAGTTTTAAACCAGAAGTTCAGGGAAGTATATGAGGATTCAAATATTACCCATAAATTCATTTCTTTTAGCCTTGGCTCGATTATTTTGTTTTCTGCACCATGTTCATCCGAGTGATTAATATCGAGATCCTCTTCGCTCTCAGTGGTTCCTTTGTCCTTGGATTCTGTCTTCAGTTTCTGTTTATTTTTGTTTCTCCCTTATCCGTGACTCACGGTCTTATCAATGTCTGTTTCATTTTGCTATAATCTAGAACATTCTGTTTCTCTTTCTTGGAAGCAATTGAAGACATGCATGTGTTCTTAGAATATAATCTTCTATCTACAGTTTACCAAACCAACTACAGCTCACAGCCTAAATTTCCCTAAAACTGAATTTAGTTTGTTAGTTTTTTCTTTTTAACTTCAATTTCTTCAGCTATATAGTAGAAACCATCACAGACTCTTTCTCGAAGCGAGGTCGTGACAATTGAGTTGTCCCATGTACAGCCCCTGGAATAGTACTTATGAAGCTAACACCAGCTAGAACCTGATCTTCATTATTAAAAACATGTGAGGCACACTGAAGCTAATACCAGCTAGAACCTGATCTCCGTTATTATAAACATGTGAGGCACACCTTTCTTGGTATGCATAAGCACATAGTCATACATCAATAAATACAAACTATGCTTTCCCCGTTTTATACACTTGTTACTTCCTTTCTGTTTTCCGGCCTGTGGGCTAGACTTTGCCTACTGTGCTGGAGTGTAGTAGTTAAAAGCTCTGGCTCTAAGCGGCCCATGGATGCTTGTGGGCACTGTTCATAGACCCCGGGCCCTTATGATATCAAGTCCGGTGCCAGTCCTCACTGTGTGCTTATTGTCCACACAGTGGACATTAAATGGGGGAAAGAACCAGTACAGAGCCCTGGGCTACAGATGGAATTCTATTTTTGGTTTGGCTTTGGATAGAGGGCAAGCCCAAGCTTCTCTAGAATAGTATTATCAATGGCGGCCTTCAACCTCTTATGTTTCTGTCCCTCATGTGCTGACACGACGGGTGTGCCACCATTTCATGCTTGGGTTTCTTCAAGCAGAGAAACTAGAATGGAAAGTGCCTGGGACAAACTGCAGGCTTGTCTAGATACAAAGAGGACTGCGGACGTGTGGCAGGGTTTCCGGAGGGTCTTCACAGCCACGCTCGATACCCTAGATCTCTGGTTCTGAGTGCTAAGTCTTAGCTAAAGTACGCAGGCTATTTTAATCTTGATGCTTAACTGGCAATTTGTGGTTTGAAAGTTCAAAAAATTTTGATGTCATCTTGAGGAGAAAAAGCAGGACCAGGAAGTCTGTTGTGAGAGTTTGTCTCCCAGAAATGATAAGGTCACTGCACCCATGATACCTTAACAACAGAGATGCATAAAAAAGGCCTGAAAAATGATATCAATAGACATCTTATCTTGGAAGGGGGAGAGCTCATAGTTCCCACTCTTAAACAAAGAACTATAGGCAATTAACAACAGAGAGAAGGAGAATTAATCTTTCCAAGGAGTGAGCTTCCTGTTTGTATCTGGTACCAAGACAGTCTTCATCCCTGAAATCAATCTCTCTCTCTCTCTCTCTCTCTCTCTCTCTCTCTCTCTCTCTCTCTCTCTCACACACACACACACACACACACACACATAAGCAGCACTAAATGTACTGAGAAGAAGTTGTATTTCTCCTTTATATATCTATTTCTATATCATGAGCAGATTTCCATGCACATGCTAATATAATACAATTATATAATTTTATGCTTATCTCTTAACTATGTCTAATAGTAATTGGATTCATAGCTATAGAAAGGTAAATAGTCATCTGAACAAGTGGAGTAGTATAATTTGTACCTCACCTATAGAATTAACAGTATTATATTAAAATTTCTACTCATTAGACATACCCTGGGCATCTCCTATAATACTCATGGGCTTAATTTCTTCATATAAAAATAAGAACAATATACATAATTTATATTGCTGTTGGGAACATTCATGAAATATTCCATGTAAAGGCATTTAGCATAATTTTGACACATGTTTTTGTCTTCAACGATTATTTATCATCTTATTATTGCTACTACTGAGTCTAGCAAGCGACTCTTGTGCCTTAAACAATGTTTGATCTATTGCTCAAGGGAGGTAAGTATTTATTGAATTTAAGCTGCTTGTCAAGTTCCGAAGTGCACTGTACTTAGTAAATTAGCTCATGTGTCAAGGCAAGTCTTCGCGTGTCACCAAACCATACTTCCTTACTCCAAAAACTAAGGAGTGTCCCATGTTTCTTGCCTACGGGCTTGTGTCGACTACGGGAATTTAAAAGCTGTTTTGGTAATACTCCCGCATGAACAAGATAAGCCAGGAGCGTGAACTCTCCCTGTAAATCCTTTACCAGGCTGCACTCTTGCAGTCTTAGGTGACTCTCGTTAAGGAATGTGAGGTTTAATGATGTACGGCCACACCTAGATTAAGGAAGTGTGTGGTCATAAGTAAGAGCTCTCCCCGGTGCTCGCCCGTTGAGGTATCACATCCCCTGTCTCCCCTCTCTCCTTTTCCTTCCTTCTTCCCCTTCCTTCTAACTTATTTTCAGGAATGGTAAGTTTAGGACTTGAGTTGTCTTATTCTGGCACAAAGAGCTCTCAGTATGGACTGTAGCTTTGTGATCGGGGTCACCTTGAGAAAGATGACTACGAGTGTAAGCTAAATTTTTGAAAAATGTGAATGAATTTATTTTTCTTTGTAATCATCGTCTTTAACTCCTTCCTAAAGGGGTAAAATAATCTTCATTTTCCAGTTTTTTTTTCCTTTGCTAGCTTCAAAAACCTTGTTATGAAGAAAAAAATAAGAGACAGAAATGAATCTTAACTATCATCAAAATTAAAGAGTTATAGCGAGTTGTTTTCCATGTACTATAACATTCTTAACACGGCTTACACATTTACACACTTGTGTGTTTTAAGCCATCATGCTGTGGTCGGCTTGTGTTTTCTATCCTGCTGCCACAACCTCCTAGATGCTGGTATTAAAAAAGGTCACATAACCACACCACACTTAAGTAATGTTCTCGAAGTTACACACTGAGAGTCTGGCTAACAGGTACACAGCTCTGAGTCTGATACTCATCATGATAGAAACTGGATTTGGCGTTACACACAGGAAACAGAGGCAGGATTGGTGGTATACACAGGAAACAGAGGCAGGAGATCACAAGTTCAAGGTCATCTTCTGCCACCTAGCTAACCTGAGGCCATCCTCGGCTGTGGAAGACAAAGGATGAGGGTTTTCAGGACCTGTTGGCAGGGTGCTTGACTCCGCTGATACCATCCCACCCTCACTTAACGCTGTCATTGGTAGACGGCTCAGTGTTATTATTTTTTTGTCTTGTTCCGCTCCGAACCTACATATATTTTGTTAAAATATTTTGTTTTAAAAAGCCACTTTAGATCGAAATTACAATTGTTCTAATTCACCCATCTAATTTTTATAAAATATGATGCGTCAATAATTGAATTATCATATCAAGTCATATAGATATGCACAATTATTATTTGACAATTAAAACAAATTTTAAACGCTACATTCATTCATTATACTGAATCCATGAAATCTATCAGGCTTTCTGCCTTCTATAATTAAAGTTATTTTTTTTCATTCATTTATAGACCCAAATATTTTAGTGTTAAATAATTTAAAATTAATTACACTTCATTCATCAGTGCTGAGGACTGGATTTATATGAATTTATTTACCTATGCCACAGAGCTGTACTCGGGCCTGAATAATTATTTCCATATAACTTCAGCTGGCCTTAAACTTTTGGTTTGTCCTGTCTCTGCATTCCAAGGGTGGGGTTAGAAGTATATATCCCCACACCTAGCATTCTTTTCACGTCAATAGCATATAATAATAAAAATTGTTATTATATTAATAAGTGTTTAATTTGTATTCTACTAAGTATCTTATTAGATACTATAAATATTTCTTTAATTTAGTATAATCATATACACATCTACATGGCAAACACAATCACTGTTTTATGACAAATACATAGTATATTCTTAGCTCAATTAAAAAAAGAAAGAGAAACTACCAATCCAGTTTCTCACTGATCATGGCTTTCAACCTCTCTTTACAACCAAACAAGCTTGCTGTGAAAGCCAGCCATAGCCTTTAGTCTTCCTGGAAAAATATGTAAGAGCCCTTCATTTAGTTCATTTCATATTAAACGGACTACTTCTTTGTCCTCTTATACTTGTATATTTTTGAGGTTTTCCTATTTAGTTGTATTAGTTTTACATGTATATTTTTCTACAAAAAAGAATGTCACCTCACCCCCACTCCAGTTAGTATTTTATTTTCTTCGAGAAAACTAACCAACTAACTAACCAATAAGCACTGCTCATACTGTAAGGGGGGAAAAAAAACGGAAAATACAGGAATACAAACCTTAGCTAAATAACCTCATTTCAAGGGACATCTCTGAAAGCCACTCTTAGTATGTGTTGTCCATTAGGAGTCGTGATGCTCGTCACCAGGGAAGTGAAAGCATTTCAGTTGTCCCGGTTTCTTCTGCCGTTTGACACATAGTCACTAGATACTCACTCTCTCAGTTCAGTGAGGGAACATGGGCTTCGCTCCTTACCACGCTTAGTGAGTTCTGCATAGTAATTTTGCTTGTTAGACACACGGACGGTTTAGACAGATTTCCATGATTTTTTTTTTTTTCAGGCAAGCCTTTGCTGGATTTCAGAGAACTCTTACTTGTTCTGACATCTTATACCGTGATTTTCCACACAGAGCGTTATAAAGTGTAAAGACAACTTAGCCATCTGTCAGTGACGGGCTCTTTATTAGGTGCAAGAATGGTCATGTTTCCTTCAGTGATCTAATTTTTCAAAAGTTAGACTCTGCAGGGCCATTAGCCAAGAACAAACAAACATAATAATCAAGGTAATTTCCTTCTTGGTTGCAGTGACAGAGATTTTAGTTGGTACCTCATAAATCTCAAGTAAGGAAAGTTTAAATATTTTACATCTATGTAAGCGTCATCTCTCTCTCTCTCTCTCTCTCTCTCTCTCTCTCTCTCTCTCTCTCTCTCTCTCTCTCTGTTTTTTCAAGACAGGGTTTCTCTGTGTAGTCCTGGCTGTCCTGGAACCCACTCTGCACACCAGGCTGGCCTCTAACTCAGATATCCACCTGCCTCTGCCTCCCAAGTGCTGGGATTAAAGGCATGTGCCACCGCTGCCCGGCTCACGTCATAGCTCTTAAGCGTTCTTTCCATTAACCACTAAATCCATTTCAACCAGAGCAAATGGAAAAGCAGAAGATGCGGAACACAAAGGGAGCATGCCTGTAATCCCTCTTAGGAGGGGCTGAAGCTGTAGGCTTTTAGTTTGACAACAGTCTTGGGAACATAGCAAAGCACTATTTCAAGCGTTCCTAAGGGGAAGAATGAGAAAATAGGAGAGGGGATGGGTGTAGTTAGTTGTGAGAAGACATTTTAATACAGACAACACTTTAATATCTAATCAATTCACCTAATCAACACGAAGGCAGGTGAAGCAGACATCTACCCCATCTTATAAATGAAACTCAGTGAGATTAAGAAGTTTGCCTCCCCACCCCCCCCCCAAAAAAAAAACCCAATAAAGTAGCCAGGGTTAAAGTCTCCTCCCTGACTTTTAGAGACAACGTTCTTAAAGGACATAGAGTAGGTGCTGCCCGGACTCTCTAGGTTAGATAGGAGATTCTCATGTCCACACAAGGTCAGGAGTAATGGTTTACCTGTGGTCCCGCAAAGACAATGCTGAGAATCCAGGCTAGGCTGATCATACACTGTTCGAGCTTGCTGTTGCTTTGTACAGCAAGGGGCTGCGTGATGGCCAGGGAGCGGTCCAGGCTGATCACCACCATCATGAAGGCCGGGGCATACATAGAGAAGAGCTTCAGATAGCTAAGAACTTTGCAGAGGAACTCCCCAGCGTACCACTGGACAGTAATATTCCACATCCCGTCCAGCGGCATGACGATCAACGTCTCCAGCAGGTTGGCCAAGGTCAAATGCTTCAGAAGCACCTTCATCCTTGAGAGCTTTTTTCCTTTCTTCCTCTTCTGAGCCCACTTCTGCAGCCTCAGCAAGAAAGAAGCATTGAAGGCCGTAGAGAGCAGGAAAAGGAAGAAAGTCACTGTCACTCGGATCTTCCCAGATACGGTTAGAGTAGGGAGCTTGCCCTGGAGCAGCGGGGTGCTGCTGTTGACTGCCGAGCAGTGAGGATTTTGGTCTTGCTCAAGGGATGCGTTGTTAGCCATATTTCTCCCAGGGCAGGCTTCAAGAGTCGGGGCTCTGCTGTTACATCTGATGTTTTATTGTAAATTGAACGCGAAGTGCTGTTGATTTTTGCCTTCTTTAGATGGAAACGTCACAGGTTTACATTGATGCCCACTTTATTTTTCCCCGAGATACTCTGGACTTAATGTGAAAGATCAAGGTAAACTTGTTTTGCGGTTTATAATCTAAAAGAGTGCTAACAGAACATGCCAAGCCCTTCTGAAGGCCAAGTGTAACTGTACTCTCTGAGCAGATGGCCTGTATTTTTCGTGGCGTTTTATTGTAGGCGAGGAAGGACACTTGGAGTCTAATTCTGATGTTAAAAGTGACTCATTATATTACCAATTAACTTTAATGAATACGTTTTCTGAAAACTGTTGTGACTAGACGGATACAAAATGAAATAGAATAACGTAATTAAAAAAATCCCAACCCAATTAAAAATCTGTCGTTTGAAGACCATACTTCTCAAAACAATTGTTTTTCAAATGTATACTGCTGAGTGGTCACAGGAGGGACATATATGTTAATTTATGCATATGTCCTAGACAATGCATAAAGCTAGTACTTTAACTGTTATAAGTGGCCTGTTCTAATACCAATGAGTCTAGATTCAAGTGTATCAACCGGTTTTAATTAGCAGAATATCCATGCTGAAATTATAGTAGAATTATTTTTGTTATTGTCTTGATTTTTATAATTGGGTGAATATTTTACTTATTATTACACCAAATAGACAGGGAAACTAGATACTGGAGCCGAACTACATACATGCATACTTCCTGGAACTGAATTAATTATATAATATGCTAATTTATAACCCTCTATGTGTTATATCATCACCTCACGTTGAGGCTACTTAGAATCCTTTTCTGTGTTACATGATGACAGTATATAGCCATACACATATTGGTATGACTTCCATTGGAGTTTAGTAAGTCACAGTTTGTTGTTATCAGATTATCAATTACTTTGCTTCCATCACACCCGCCCAAAGCGGGGACACTGTTAGGATAAAGGCAGCCATTTTGGCTTGGATGGTGTATTTTTGTTGGTTTATTCTTTTTTATACTGTATGCTATTAATTTATTTAGTAGTGAGTTACTGAGTCTCTACTGCACATACTCTCTTAGCCTTTGATGGTAATAAAGCAATTTTGTGAAGTTTTATAATTTTACTGTATGAAGAAATCAAGGTAAATTTAAGATGTGCTGTCAGGTACAGTGGAAAGGCCATTACAGCAAGATGGGGGAAGCTTTTCAACAGGCCTAAGATGCTATCTGATGACAGTCTTCACCATCTAGTTAGTGGCAACTAGTTTCCTGCTAAGTTACTAAACTTCAAAAGCTTTTATCTATTGGCTATAGTATGCTAGGTCTGCTATATGTTGTGGACCCAGATGCTAATTTTCTTGTATTGAGCTAGCTTTAGTCCCAGAGAATCCATTCCTTGTCCATGAAAATATGTGTGTGTGTGTGTGTGTGTGTGTGTGTGTGTGTATGCGTGTGTGTATAAAGATATATTACATATATATGTATATATATATATAAAGGTCAGGAGCCTGATCTTCTTCATAAAGCTTTCCATGACTAACAATTAAATTAATAGGCATTTAAAAAACTTTTTGCAGCTGCAGGACTCACCTCACATGTAAGTTTAACACTTTCCATACTCTCTTAGTTAGGGTTTTACTGCTGTGAACCAGACACCGTGACCAATGCAAGTTTTATAAAAGACAACATTTAATTGTTGTTGGCTTACAGGCTCAGATGTTCAGTCCATTGTCATCAAGGCAGAAACATGGCAGCATCCAGGCAGATATAGTGCAGGAGGAGCTGAGAATTCTACATATTCATCTGAAGGCTGCTAGTAGAAGACTGACTTCCAGGCAGCCAGGATGAGAGTCTTAAGCCCACACCCACAGTGACACACCTACTCCAACAAGGCCACACCCCCAATAGGGTCACTCTCTGCACCAATCATATATGAACCATCACACATACTTACTTTAGGAAATAAGAAACCATGAATTTCTTGGGCTTTCAACTTCATGTGACTGTTCCTCACTATACTAAACAACAGAATAACACAGCAAAATAGCAAACAGTCCTTAGACAATAAATTCAGAATTTAGCCAATTTCCCATAGCTTCACCGCATAGACCCAATCCCACTTTCACACTTTCTGGAGCAATCTGTCACATACAGACTGATGAAATTTTGAGAATGAGAACTCCTGGAAAGAGTTGAGTCTGCACTGACTAATCGATTAAAAGTGAAGTTCTATGGAGAGGTTGGCATGTTGCAAGTCAAGAGGATATCTTGGGCTAACCTTAGCACTTCCTAACCCCCTGAACAGTTATTCCTTACTTACCTCTCCATTGAAACCAATATCATATGACTAATATTTGACTTTTAAAATATTTTTGTTACCATTCAGGCCCCGAACAAACCACTGGGGTGCATATTTTACAGACCAAAGCAAACCTGGTCTCCAGTTTCTCCCAGCATCCCTGAGTCCCTGTCTGTTACAGGGCATGTCTGGCATACCCAACCCTCTAAAGTTTCCAGCCCTGCCCCGGAAGCTCTCTTTCCTTTATAATCCAGACATTTGACTATTTGAACCCTTCTTAGCATTTTCTAGCCCCTCCCCTCTGCCTTCCTCCCCATGGTGACGTCCCTGGCCTTGTTCTCTGGGAACAGGAACCCTCTGGAATGGCTTCCCAATAAACCTACCTTTATATCCTTTAGTTTGGCTGGAATTGACTCATTTCACTTATCGATACTAACTTAGCACAGGAGCTTCCACCAAACAAAACCACTCAGGATTCCACCAGAGGCCTGTGGAAGATCTCTCCTATCTCCCTGTAGTCACCTCTGTGATTTACCCATGGATGAATTTAAAACCTGCCTTGGCTTATGAATTACTTTGCTCTGTAAGCTTCATGAGATTGCTTACCTGTTGGAACATGGAATTTGACGTAACCTAAATCTGTATTCCCGGGCTGTAGTCATTCAAAATGGCTCTGGAATAAACCCTCTCTTATTTTTCTGTGGCCTTTTTTCTTTTCCTTCCCCTCCTTTCCTTTTTAGTTTTGCAAGAGCAATTTCCTTCTTCCCCGACCCATGCAAAAGCAAGAGGTTTATTTCTGACAAGTCGGGGTTGACCTTCAATTAGCCCCTCAAGGTAAGTGACTAGAAGGCACCCCAAATGGTGATTACAAGCAGGTTTTATACTTTTTAGGGGCACAGGTCATATCAGCAAGGTTACAGTTCAAACTTATTGGCTAAGCATAATGACCTTTAAATCTATTGGTTAGCAAGCATGACACACATTTGAACTCTATCTGGGACCTTCCAGAGTGTTCAGTCAGTCAGAAATGTGAAGAATGAATGCTGCCCATTAAAAGAAAGCATTTATACAAAAATACGTGAAGACAAGAAACAAATCCTAAAAGGTGTGCACATTTTAGAAAAGGCAATTATATATATTTAGAATGTCATATTTACATGCATTTTCTTTTTTTCTTTTTTTTTTAGTTATTTTTATTTTCTATATTCTATGTTTACATTTCAAAGGCTTTCCCCTTTCCCAGTTCCCACCCACCATAGTTCCCATAGTTCTTCTCCCCCCCAACTATTCCCCAATCATTCCCCCTCCCCCCTCGGTTTCTTTACTAAACTGGATGCAATCTTTACATGCCCAGGGTCCTCTCCTTTCTTCTTCTTGGGAATCATTTGACTTGCTATTTGTGTCTTGAGTATTTAGTGCTTCTGGGCTCATTAATATCCACTTATCAGTGATTGCATTTCATGTGCATTCTTTTGTGATTGGGTTAGCTCACTCAGGATGATATTTTCCAGGTCTAACCATTTACCTACAAATTGCATGAATTCATTATTTTTAATTGCTGAGTAGTATTCCATTGTATAAATATACCACATTTTCTGTATCCATTCCTCCTTTGAGGGATATTTGGGCTCCTTCCAATTTCTGGCTATTATAAACAAGGCTGCTATAAACATAGTGGAGCATGTGTCTTTATTGCATGTAGGGGAATCCTCTGGGTATATGCCCAGGAGTGGTATGGCAGGGTCCTCTGGAAGTGACATGCCCAATTTTCTGAGGAACCGCCAAACTGATTTCCAGAGTGGTTTTACCATTTTGCAATCCCACCAACAGTGGAGGAGTGTTCCTCTTTCTCCACATCCTCGCCAGCACTTGTTGTCTCTT
Source organism: Apodemus agrarius (assembly GCA_964023405.1). Classification (NCBI taxonomy): domain Eukaryota; kingdom Metazoa; phylum Chordata; class Mammalia; order Rodentia; family Muridae; genus Apodemus; species Apodemus agrarius. Next base: position 21,451,434 of record OZ030016.1, on the reverse strand, counting down.
GAGTTTTTAATCTTAGCCATTCTGACTGGTGTGAGGTGGAATCTCAGGGTTGTTTTGATTTGCATTTCCCTGATGACTAATGATGTTGAACATCTCTTAAGGTGTTTCTCGGCCATCCGAATTTCTTCTGGTGAAAATTCTTTGTTTAGCTCTGTGCCCCATTTTTTGATAGGGTTATTTGTTTCTTTGCGGTCTAACTTCTTGAGTTCTTTGTATATATTGGATATTAGCCCTCTGTCGGATGTGGGGTTGGTAAAGATCTTTTCCCACTTTGTTGGTTGCCGTTTTGTCCTTCGGACAGTGTCCTTTGCTTTGCAGAAACTTTGTAATTTTATGAGGTCCCATTTGTCGATTCTTGATCTTAGTGCGTAAGCTATTGGTGTTCTGTTCAGGAACTTTTCCCCTGTGCCCAAGTCCTCCAGGGTCTTCCCAAGTTTCTTTTCTAATAGTTTCAGTGTGTCTGGTTTTATGTGGAGGTCCTTGATCCACTTGGAGTTGATCTTAGAGCAAAGAGATAAGAGTGGGTCAATTCGCATTCTTCTGCATGTTGACCTCCAGTTGAACCAGCACCATTTGTTGAAAAGGCTATCTTTATTCCATCGGATGGTTGTGGCTCCTTTATCAAAGATCAAGTGACCATAAGTCTGTGGGTTAATTTCAGGGTCTTCAATCCTGTTCCATTGATCTGTTTGCCTGTTGCTATACCAATACCATGCAGTTTTTAACACAATTGCTCTGTAGTACTGCTTGAAGTCAGGGATATTGATTCCCCCAGAAGTCCTTTTATTGTTGAGAATAGTTTTAGCTATCCTGGGTTTTTTGTTGCTCCAGATGAATTTGAGAATTGCTCTTTCTAGATCTATGAAGAATTGAGTTGGGATTTTGATGGGGATTGCATTGAATCTGTATATTGCTTTTGGCAAGATGGCCATTTTTACTATATTGATCCTGCCAATCCAGGAGCAAGAAATATTTTTCCATCTTCTGAGGTCTTCTTCGATTTCTTTCTTCAGGGACTTGAAGTTCCTGTTGTACAGATCTTTCGCTTGTTTGGTTAGAGTTACGCCAAGATACTTTATGTTGTTTGTGGCTATTGTGAAGGGTGTTATTTCCCTAATTTCTTTCTCTGCCTGCTTGTCCTTTGAGTACAAGAAGGCCACTGACTTGCTTGAGTTAATTTTATAACCTGCCACTTTGCTGAAGTTGTTTATCAGCTGTAGAAGTTCTCTGGTGGAGTTTTTTGGGTCGCTTAGGTAAACTATCATATCGTCTGCAAATAATGATAGTTTCACTTCTTCCTTTCCAATTTGTATCCCTTTGACTTCCTTATGTTGTCTAATTGCTCTTGCTGGAACTTCAAGTACTATATTGAAAAGATATGGAGAGAGAGGGCAGCCTTGTCTAGTCCCTGATTTTAGTGGGAATGCTTCAAGTTTCTCTCCATTTATTTTGATGTTGGCTACTGGTTTGCTGTAGATTGCTTTTACTATGTTTAGGTATGGGCCTTGAATTCCTGCTCTTTCCAAGACTTTTAGCATGAAAGGATGCTGAATTTTGTCAAATGCTTTTTCAGCATCTAATGAGATGACCATGTGGTTTTTTTCTTTCAGTTTGTTTATGTAGTGGATTACATTGATGGATTTCCGTATATTGAACCATCCCTGCATCCCTGGGATGAAGCCTACTTGATCATGGTGGATGATCGTTTTGATGTGCTCTTGGATTCGGTTAGCAAGAATTTTATTTAGTATTTTTGCATCTATATTCATCAGAGAAATTGGCCTGAAGTTCTCTTTCTTTGTTGGATCTTTTTGTGGTTTAGGTATTAGCGTAATTGTGGCTTCGAAGAATGAGTTGGGCAGTGTCCCTTCTGTCTCTATTTTGTGGAATAGTTTGGAGAGTATTGGTGTTAAGTCTTCTTTGAAGGTCTGGTAGAATTCTGCACTAAAACCATCTGGTCCCGTACTTTTTTTGGTTGGGAGGCTTTCTATAACCCCTTCTATTTCTTTAGGGGTTATGGGACTATTTAGCTGGTCTACTTGATGCTGATTTAATTTTGGTATTTGATATCTGTCTAGGAAATCGTCCATTTCCTCCAGATTCTCCAGTTGTTTTGAGTATAGACCTTTGTAGTAGGATCTGATGATGTTTTGAATTTCCTCAGTTTCTGTTGTTATGTCTCCCTTTTCATTTCTAATTTTGTTAATTTGGATACTGTCTCTGTGTCCTTTGGTTAGTCTGGCTAAGGGTTTATCTATCTTGTTGATTTTCTCAAAGAACCAGCTCCTGGTCTTGTTGATTCTTTGTATGGTTCTCTTTGTTTCTATTTGATTGATTTCAGCCCTGAGTTTGATGATTTCTTGTCTTCTACTCCTCCTGGGTGAATTAACTTGTTTTTCTTCCAGGGCTTTAAGGTGTGCCATTAAGCTGCTAGTGTATGCTCTCTCCAGTTTCTTTTTGGATGCACTTAGAGCTATGAGTTTTCCTCTTAGCACTGCTTTCATTGTGTCCCATAGATTTGGGTAGGTTGTACCTTCATTTTCATTGAATTCTAAAAAGTCTTTGATTTCTTTTTTTATTTCTTCCTTGACCAAGGTGTCATTGAGTAGAGTATTGTTCAGTTTCCATGTGTATGTGGGCTTTCTGTTGTTTTTGTTGCTATTGAAGACCACTCTTACTCCATGGTGATCTGATAAGAGGCATGGGATTAGCTCGATCTTCTTGTATTTGTTGACATCTGTCTTGTGACCGATTATATGGTCTATTTTGGAGAAGGTACCATGCGGTGCTGAGAAAAAGGTATATTCTTTAGCTTTAGGATGAAATGTTCTATATATATCTGTTAAATCCAATTGGTCCAGAGTTTCAATTAGTTTCACTGTGTCCCTGTTTAGTTTCTGCTTTCCTGATCGGTCCATTGAGGAGAGTGGGGTGTTGAAGTCACCCACAATTATTGTGTTAGGTGTAATGTGTGCTTTAAGCTTTAGTAAGGTTTCTTTTACGAAGGAGGGTGCCCTTGCATTTGGAGCATAGATGTTCAGTATTGAGAGCTCTTCCTGGTGGATTTTCCCTTTGGCCAGCAAGAAGTGACCTTCTGAGTCTCTTTGGATGATTTTAGGTTAAAAGTCAATTTTATCTGATATTAGAATGGCTACTCCAGCTTGTTTCCTGAGACCATTTGCTTGTAAAATTGTCCTCCAGCCTTTTACTCTAAGGTAGTGTTTGTCTTTAACACTGAGATGTGTTTCCTGTATGCAGCAAAATGTAGGGTCCTGTTTCCGTATCCAGTCTGTTAATCTATGTCTTTTTATTGGGGAATTGAGTCCATTGACGTTAAGAGATATTAAGGAATAGTAATTATTACCTCCAGACATTTTTGAAATTATATTTATTTATCTTATTTATTTTTTATATTCGAGAGGTTATCTTCTTTTGGGTTTGATGAGAGGAGGTTTCTATCTTGCTTCTTCCCGGGTGTAGTTTCCGTCCTTGTCTTGGTGTTTTCCCCCTATTATCCTTTGTAGGGCTGGATTTGTGGAGAGATATCTTGCAAATTTGGTTTTGTCATGGAATACCTTGATGTCTCCATCAATGGCAATTGAGAGTTTTGCTGGGTAAAGTAGTTTTGGCTGAAGTTTGTGTTCTCTTAGAGTTTGCATGATATCTGCCCAGGATCTTCTAGCTTTCATGGTCTCAGGTGAGAAGTCTGGTGTTATTCTGATAGGTTTTCCTTTATATGTTACTTGGCCTTTTTCTCTTGCTGCCTTTAGTATTCTTTCTTTGTTTATTACATTTGGAGTTTTGATTATTATGTGACGGGATGTATTTCTGTTCTGGTCCAGTCTGTTTGGGGTTCTATAGGCTTCTTGTATATTCATGGGCATCTCTCTCCTTAGGTTGGGGAAGTTTTCTTCCATAATTTTATAGAAGATATTAGCTGGCCCTTTAACTTGTAAATCTTCACTCTCGTCTATACCTATAATCCTTAGGTTTGGTCTTCTCATAGTGTCTTGGATTTCCTGGATGTTTTGGGTTACCACCTTTTTGCATTTAGTATTTTCTTTGACTGTTGAATCAATGGTTCCTATGTTATCTTCGGCTTCTGAGATTCTGTCTTCTATCTCTTGTATTCTATTGTTGATACTTGCGTCTATGGCCCCTGATTTCTTCCCCAGGTTTTCTATCTCCAATGTTGTCTCCCTCTGTGATTTCTTAGTTGTTTCTACTTCTGTTTTTAGTATCTGGATGGATGTGCTCAGATCTTTCGCTTGCTTGATTGTGTTTTCATGTATTTCTTTAATAGATTTTTGTGCTTCCTCTTTCATAGCTTCTACTTGTTGGCCCACGTTCTTCTGTAGTTCTTTAAGTGACTTTTGTCTTTCTTCCTTATTGTCTTTTTCTCTTTGATCCATCTTCTCCTGCATTTCTTGAAGTGATTTTTGTATTTGCCTCGTAAAGGCTTCTAACTTTTGATCCATTTTCTCCTCTATTTCTTTACGAGATTTTTCTATGTGTTCAGCTACCAGCATCCTGACCAGTGATTTTATATCCAAGTCTTGTTTTTCTGGTGTTTTAGGGTATCCAGGGATTCCTGTTGTTGGAGAACTGGGTTCAGATGCTGTCATGTTGCCTTGATTTTTGTTAGTAACGTTCCTTCGTTTTCCTTTTGCCATCTGGTTATTTCTGGTTTTAGTTGGCCTTGTTGTCAGTGGCTGGTGTTTGAATCTCCTGTGAGGCTGGGCTCACCTGTTGTTTCTCTATTGGTGAATATGTGTGACTGCTGCTTTAAGGGATCATAAGCTGGCTGCCACCCATGCGATTGTAGCCCCTGTTGGAGTCTGTCTACCTGGGCTTCTCTAGCTGTGTCCTGGTTGCAAGGAACTCCGAGAGCCTAGCAGATCCCCCGTGAGGGTAGCCCTGGAAGGGGTGTATACCTGGGCCTTTCCAGCTGTGTCCTGGTTGCAATATGGAGGCCCGCCGCTACACCGCTGGTCTAGGGGCCGGCGAGCTGGTTGCAGAACGCAGCTTAGGTGCTCACCCGAGGGCGGGGATGTCCCACAGAGCCTGGGCCTTTCCAGCTGTGTCCTGGTTGTGATATGGAGGCCCGCCGCTACACCGCTGGTCTAGGGGCCGGCGAGCTGGTTGCAGAACGCAGCCTATGTGCTCACCAGAGGGCGGGGATGTCCCACAGAGCCTGGGCCTTTCCAGCTGTGTCCTGGTTGCAATATGGAGGCCCTCCGCTACACCGCTGGTCCAGGGGCCGGAGAGCTGGTTGCAGAAGCAGCCTTGGTGCTCACCAGAGGGCTCGGGGATGTCCCACAGAGCCTAGGCAGGACTCCGCCTGCTTGGCTCGGAGACCCTAGCAGATACCCCCGTGAGTGTAGCCCTGGAAGGGGTGTTTACCTGGGCCTTTCCAGCTGTGTCCTGGTTGCAATATGGAGGCCCGCTGCTACACCGCTGGTCTAGGGGCCGGCGAGCTGGTTGCAGAACGCAGCTTAGGTGCTCACCCGAGGGCGGGGATGTCCCACAGAGCCTGTGCCTTTCCAGCTGTGTCCTGGTTGCGATATGGAGGCCCGCCGCTACACCGCTGGTCTAGGGGCCGGCTACACCGCTGGTCCAGGGGCCGGCGAGCTGGTTGCAGAACGCAGCTTAGGTGCTCACCCGAGGGCGGGGATGTCCCACAGAGCCTGTGCCTTTCCAGCTGTGTCCTGGTTGCAATATGGAGGCCCGCCGCTACACCCTACATGCATTTTCAGAAGGTGCAATTTGACATAATCCTTAATTTAGTACAGATGTGTCAGATGTTAATTGTAAGAATTATAATTGAGAACTTATGTAACATTACTGTTGATCAGATTCAAGAAAACACATAAATCATCAATATACGAAGTAGTAAAGCAGAATCATAATGATGGCATTTATTTGTCAAAGGTGACACATTCATTAACTCTTAAATTGTTAGTCTTTGACTAAAAAAATTATTTAATTTTTAACTGTGTGTATGTTCACATGTGCGCACAGATACACACACACACACACACACACACACACACACCTTACACATGAGTGAAAGTACCCAAGGAGACCAGAAGAAGGCATAGGATCCCCTGGGGCTGGAGTTACAGGTGGTTAACATGAGGATGCTAGGAAATAAACCCAGTCCTCTGGAAGAAGAAGAGAGCTTTCTATTTTTCTGGGTTATCTCTCCTGCCCCTACCCTTTCTCTTTTAAAATTACAATCAAGAATGTATACATTTAAGCAGACAGTATCATAATTACAGTGTTTATTCCAACAATTTTATTAATTGAACATGCATTGATCACGTACTAGGGTATACTTGTGGGAAGCATAGACAGGCCAGCTAAAGCTCACGTTCGCTCTTTCCAAGCATATTTGTAAGTATGATATGGGGAGATATTTTCATTTACATGAACTTGAGATCAGGGTATTCTTTACTAAAACATTATAATTTAGTTTTTTTTCAGTTTTTAAAATATACTTGGAACACTAAACATGATAGAAGTAGGAAAAAAAATCTCTCATGAAATTCTCTATGAAAGGAAATTGTGACAAATTCCTGATTAGACAGAAACCATTCCATCTCCAAGGGAGAATACCACACAGTGTAACTGTGGCTTCATAGAATGAATTGGGCAGTGTTCCTTCTGTTTCTATTTTGCGAAATAGTTTGAAGAGTATTGGTGTTAGGTCTTCTTTGAAGGTCTGATAGAATTCTACACTAAACCCATCTGGTCCTGGGCTTTTTTTGGTTGGGAGACTTAATGACTGTTTCTATTTCTATAGTGGTAATGGGAGGGTTTAGATGGTTTAACTGATGGTATTTGGTATATGTCCAGAAAATTGTCCATTTCATCTAGATTTTCCAGTTTTGTTGAATATAGGCATTTGTAGTAGAATCTGATGCTTTTTAAAAATTTCCTCCTTTTCTGTTGTTATAGCTCCTTTTCCTTTCTGATTTTGTTAATTTGGATATTGTCTCTATGCCCTCTGGTTAGTCTGGATAAGGATTTATCTATCTTGTTGATTTTCTCAAAGAACCAGCTCCTGATTTTGTTGATTCTTTGTATAGTTCTTTTTGTTTCTACTTGGTTGATTTCAGCCCTGATATCTCTTGCTGTCTACTCCTCTTGGGTGTACTTGCTTCTTTTTGTTCTAGAGCTTTTAGGTGTGCTGTTAACATGCTAGTGTATGCTCTTTCTAGTTTCTTTTTTGGAGGCACTTAGAACTATGAGTGTTCCTCTTACCACACATAAAATTGGTATGTTATTATGAAATGCTCTATAATATACTATAGTTTCATTCTCATTCCATCTATAAAACACATTTATGGGAGTGTCTCATTTAGTCCTAAAATGCCATGTTTCTCCTTTCAATAAGTATTTATGAAAAAATCCACTATTTCCTGCTTTAAATTCTGCTCTATGTCTCATAAATCATGAATGCTAGGATTTAATTTTTTCCTTCATAAACGTTGTGAGGATTTATAAGTTTTTGTTGAAATACAATATTATAACCATTCCTTTAGTGGGTCAAACTCTTGTAAATAAATATTCTATTTAACAAATATCAATATCAGAATTATACATCAGGGACTGTTCTAAGGGCTTCATTACTTCTGTTGAGTACATGTGGATAACTTTGGAGGTAGATATTATTACAATTCTGCAGGGGGAAATGGAGTTACAGAGCTGTAAGGTGACTTGCCCTAAATCACATAGCTGTCTTGTGGAAGAAATGGTTTAGATCTAGATAGAAAGCCCACAAATGGTGCTGACCTTTCTACTCATAAAGCATAAATATTTATTTTGGAATCAATGAGAAGTGCAATTATTAGACAGTATATATTTGACAAGAGTTAAATAATATTTAGAACATAAGACTAAAACATAGTTGAGCAGGAAGGGCATTGCAGCCGGACTTTGGCTACTTTGTGGGTTCTTCCTTCTTCCATCCCTTTCACCCCTTTCCGTCCACCTTTCTTACCCCATACCACTAGAGAAGAGACAAAAAAGGATAGAAAGGAAAGGAGGTGACATTATCATTAGACTACTTCTTGCTGATTAGTGGCATTGAGTTCCTTGGGGCAAGTTGATCTTTGCCTTCAGGATATTTCTCCTTTGTTATGACTACTTAATAAATCCCATCTGACTGCAATCAAGAGCAACCAACCTAACCATCAACAGTCTACACTGCCCTTTGGAGTCCTCGGATTTATATGCCCCCTGAAAAGTCCCCAACATTCCAAATGTTACACAAATGCAGAAACTATTTGTGGGTAGCAAAAATCACACCCCTGCTAGAGCATGAGACAAATCATAGTCAGATGCTGTGGAAAATCTTAAAACAGTCCCATATCCCACACTTGGGACTAAAACAAAAACATATTCTTACAATATTTCTGTTTTTTTTTTTAAGAAACCAAAATGCCAAAATTGTTACTATAGGGAATAATGGTGGACACCTTTAACCTCAGAATTCTGGAGGCAGAAGCAGGTAGATCTCGATGAATTTGTGGCCATGCTAATCTACATAGTGAGTTCCAGGACAACCACAGCTACATAGTGAGACCTTATCTCAAAAAACATTAAAATAAATAAACAAAATAAAAAATTCCAGAGTTAAACCCCAGAGACATTATCATTATTTAGCAAGGTTCTTTGAAGGCAATTTCCTATGGAATTTTAAATTATTTTTATTCTATTTGAATGTATAATTTGGAATCATGAGGTAGATGGCTTAGTAGATAAAGGTACTTGTTACCAGGAATGATGATCTTAGACTACTATGATCCCTATAACCCATGTGATGAAAAAAAAGAACTGACTCCTGTGGAGTTGTTCTCCATAGCATGTCATGACTTACTCATATGCCCCACAAATTAATAAGTAAATTTAAAACATATGTCAGGGTGTTCAGACAGACCTTTAACTTCTACCAGATCAAAGACTAAGAATGTTATTAAATAGCATCTAAGACCTATAGTAGATACTTCCCCCACTTTGTTGTCATCCGCCTACCTCATGGATCCAATGGTATATTTGAAAGTGTCTTGATCTAGGAAAACTTCAGGAAAGTAATGCCATGTTGGAAGACAGTATTTTGGGAAACCTAAATAATGTGTTCCAAAATGAGCCATTTTATTCCCTTTGAGGTGAGAGCTATGATTTTTTTTTTTTTTTTTACATCTACCGAAGTAAGGGTTGAGAAAGAAACTAGACAAGGCTGGCTGCATGTGCCACAGAGTTTACCCTCATCCCATGTGGAGACTTGGAGGACAAAGGCACTACAGTTGCCCTAGACCTTTAGGAAAGGAGGCTATGTGGTGGAGAAAGGTATGCTTTCTTGGGTGTATCTCTGTGGTGGCTTCCATAAACAAATGGCATTTCTACAGAGAAGGTAGATGTGTGCCCATGGCAACCGACTCTCATCAGATGATGAAGCAGGATTGTGAAGACCCTGATCAGAGTAATTGTTTAAAGAACATTCTGGGAAATCAATGTTTGATAGTACTAACATTCTTCTAATGGAATTTAAGTTACATTTTCATATCAATCAAAGGGAGAGTAGATCAGGAAGTTTGGTTTCCAGGGAAAGTCCTGAGTCTTCTGTATTTCGTCAGTTTCTGTAAAAATTCAGGGCATGTTCTTTCATTTCTCTTTCAACCTCATAGTAATTTTTTCATTGTCCCCTTTTATTTTGCATGTCTTACACACAATAAAATGGCATTTTTTTTATTCAAGAAAGTCCTAAGAACTATAACTTGCAAGTTTCATTAATCAACTCATGCTTTTATTTATTTAAATATTTATTGTGCAACAGAGTCTTAGATTACAAGAATATAGAATAAGACAAGAGACCCAACATCTCAGAGTTTTTAAAGGGAAAGTAATAAGGCTGTGCTTTGTAAACCAAAGTTCCTAGCAGGTGTGCTAAACATTCTACAAGGCTGTAGAGAGTTGGAATGTTACAACGGGAGCCAGATAGATCTTGAGTTATCTTCTGGTCTTCTAAATAGCCCACCGTTGCCCACCTGCATGCTTTCCTTAGCATCCTTGTTGCCATCAGGTAAATTCTTTTGGAATGCTCACAGTCCCTTAGCTTCCTCCAACCCAGAGGCTGAGAGTACCAGACAACATCTGATTTTTTTTTTTTTTTTTTTTTTTTTTTTTTTTTTTGAGACAGGATTTCTCTGTATAGCCCTGGCTGTCCTGGAACTCACTCTGTAGACCAGGCTGGCCTTGAACTCAGAAATCCGCCTGCCTTTGCCTCCCAAGTGCTGGGATTACAGGCGTGCGCCACCACCGTCCGGCTTACCAGACAACATCTGAACGCTATAGGAGAGATTCCTTCCCTTTCCCCCTCTACTTCGCTGCAGCCCACTAACTGCTCTATCTGCTAAGAAAAATTTCAAATGTGCCTTCATTTATGGCTTTCTTTGTTGTATTGGTGTAAAAACTCAGTGAAACTGTTACTGTGTTCGAACATAGAATCTGGGATAACTTCAGCCTTCATTCACCAACAGCACAAGTATTAGCTGTGTCTAATTTTCTTCGAGTTAACAGTTGTGTTTATTTCACTGACACTATCCTTCCAACATTTCAAATGGGAAAATCAAGGTGGTCTGATTATTTCTTTTTCTTTCTTTCTTTCTTTCTTTCTTTCTTTCTTTCTTTCTTTCTTTCTTTCTTTCTTTCTTTTTTGGATTTTTTGAGACAGGGTTTCTCTGTGTAGCCCTGGCTGTCTTGGAACTCACTCTGTAGACCAGGCTGGCCTCGAACTCAGAAATCCGCCTGCCTCTGCCTCCCAAGTGCTGGGATTAAAGGTGTGCGCCACCACTGCCCGTGATTATTTTTTAAACCAAGAGAATTCATTAAGTAGTAAGTTAAGTACAAAGACTTGAGAAAAGTGTTTGTTTTTTTTTTTTAATTGTGTTGTTTACTTAATAAAACATTTTCTGTTTGAGTTGCTTTTTCTTTTCTTTTCTTTTCTTTTCTTTTCTTTTCTTTTCTTTTCTTTTCTTTTTCTTTTGTTTTGTTTTGGTTTTTCGAGACAGGGTTTCTCTGTGTAGTCCCGGCTGTCCTGGAACTCACTCTGTAGATCAGGCTGGCCTCGAACTCAGAAATCTGCCTGCCTCTGCCTCCCAAGTGCTGGGATTAAAGGCGTGCGCCCCCACCGCCTGGCTGAGTTGCTTTTTCTACTTAAAGTATGGTGTCTTCTGAGGGACAGTAAACCTATTATGCCAGAATGATTCTGAGTGGGTCTAGAATCCACTATAAACAAAGCTAAACAACCCAAAAATCAGCAAGATGGGGGGAGAGAAATGAGGGCAATCAGTGATCAAAGTAGAGTTGTTAGTGAAGACAGTTGTGACAAAATTGTTGCTATAAGGTGTTGACGGATCTGAGGAGGGCATCTGTAAGCCAACAGCTTGGCACAATTAATCACAAAGGCAGGGACATAGAATGGCATTCACGGAGTGAGTGTGCCCGAGAGGTGGCAGCCACGCATGCATCAGGCTTTAAAAGGGAATGGAGAGTCGAGTAGAAAAGTGACCCTTCGGCTCATCCAACGCTTGCTTGTTACCTCACCAGCCAAGAGGGATTGGTGTAGTGAACTGCAACATGCAAAACTCGTAGTGCTGTCTGTGAGGCAGTGAGGTCCAGGAGGGCCTGCCCAAGTGCTGCCTATTCAGGATATCAAGGGAAGCAGTAGACAGTATCTGAACACCACCCCAGGGGCTCTCGTTGGAGACTTGGAACCAGCGAAGAGGCTCTCCAGAGTCTGAAGGTGACTAATGGCTCACTGTGATACTAAACTATGTACGCCTTGTGGAGACTTAAGATATTCATGTCCATAATGCGATAAATAGTTTGTCGGGCTGTCTGTAGCAGATCGAGCAGCACCAGAAAGCACACACTATAAATTAGCCTGGAGAGACTGTTTTATGTGCCATAAAAATCCCTGACTTTGTATAGTGGTACTCTTTTAGCCATTACACTTTTGTCTTTTCTCAGGCCACTTTCTCCCTTGGAACTACATATTTTTCTAATTAACTTCCCTTGTTTCTACTACTACTGTCCATGTGCCTAGTTCCAATTCCTTGTCCTATTAAAAGAACGTGGAATCTTTGCAGGGGACTCCACCAAACCCCCATAACTCCCGACAGCACTCACCTATGTAATAAACTTAGTAATTACTTATATTCAGGGTAGCAAGGTTCCTATTGTTTAAAAAGTTCTTGTAACTATTTAATCTATAATGATTGTGTACATTCAAAGTGTAAAAATGATTTAATATGTGTATGCCTGTCAACCTTCACCCATTGCCTATTTCTAGGCAATGGAAAGCATTCTACGTTTAGCAGAGGATTCAGTATTTGCTCTACTGATTTATTTCATGTAGCGCAATGTGCTATAGGTTAATTCTCTTGTTTTTATATTTTAAAAATTATTTCATGTGTATGGGGTGTTTGACCTGTGTCTATGCCTGTGTACCATGAGTGTACCTGGTGCTCTTGGAGGCCTCTTTGACATGTTGATTTAATTCTTTTGTATACCTGATACTGTTGTTGTACCTATGATGGTATGTTTGTAATTTCTTTGGAAACTTGCACATTATTTTCACAGTACCTTTATACGTTTACATTCTTATTAACAGTCCCCTTCTTTTCTCCTCAGTAGTACTCATTCTTTTTTTTTTTTGTATTTCTTTTCTTTTTTTATTGGATATTTTCTTTATTTACATTTCAAATCTTATCCCCCCTTTTTTTATTGGATATTTTCTTTATTTACATTTCAAATCTCATTCCCTTTCTGGGTTCCCCACCTCTTCATTTATCTGTTCTCACATCATGATCAGTTCTTACACCAACTGACAGGAAAGTACATCATCTGTCTCTTCCACATTTCCCAAAATGGCTCATAAAAAGGATAAGCTGACCAATAGATTAAGGGTCAAAAGGATGGAGTTACATGAAATAATAGAAGCTGAGAACTCTCTGATGGTTAAATTTTGCAAGTGAGTGAACTCTGAATGACTACACACATCTACAAGGCTGCTAAAACATTCTAATGGATCTGAGATCAACATTTGAATTAGTAAAACAAGCAAAGACCGATTATCCTCAGCAGTGTGGGTAAATATTATTTAATATAATGAGGGGGTGGATAGAATCAGGGAAACATACCTAAGCTGAGTACCCACTCTTCCTTGTCCTTGAACAATAGCACTCCTGGTTCTCAAGCTTTTGGATTTGAATAAGGACCTAGTCCATTGATCTCTTTAGCACCTGGAACTTTGTATGAAGGTAAAAAAAAAAAAGAAGCAATGTGTATCCTAATTTATAATTTATACAATTGCTTATAATTATTATACCATGTTGATCAAAATCTATATGGTATATTTTATTCTCCTCCCCCTGCTTCTATGAGGGTGTTCCCTCCCCCCACTCCTGCCTTCCCACCCTGCATTCCCCTACACTGGGTCATTGAGCCTTCACAGGACCATGGGCTTCTCTACCCAGTGATGCCCAGCAAGGCCATCCTCTGCTACATATGCAGCTAGAGCCATGGATCCCTCCATGTGTACTCTTTGGTTGGTGGTTTAGTTGTAGGAGCTCTGGGGTGTCTGGTTAGTTAATATTGTTGCTCTCTCCGTGGGGTTTCAAACTCCTTCAGCACCTTCAATCCTTTCTCTAGCTTCTCCATTGTCCCCCCACCCCCATAGCACTCATACTAACAAGCATGAGGTGGTAATGTTATGGTTTAATTTATACTCCTCTGACATTTATTGGAGTTACCTGTTGGCCATTTGTATACCTTTTTTGTAAAAAAAAATTAAGACATTTATGCATTTAATATCTTGTTTGATATGGAGAAATTTGCTTTCTTGTGTATTTTGGGTATTTGATTATTATATGCTTGTCAGATACGTGGCTTACAAATGCTTTCTCTCATCTAGGATGCATTTTCATTTTGTTGACTGCTGGGCAGAAACTTTGTAGTTTATGTAATTTTAATGTTTATCATTCACTGTTGTATGAGATTTTGGTCTCATCCTTACAGAAATCATTGCCAAACTTGGGTCCAGAAGCTTTCATGTAATGCCTGTGTGGACATTCAGAGGTTTTTACAGTTTCAGATAGCATGTGTAATTCTTTACTGTAGAGCTAGCTTTTGTGAAAATTCCACTTTAATTTCTCTATATATGTTCAAATCATGGGATCTTGACAGATATGTTTAATGGCAGAAATACCTATCTGGTGGAAAATCCAGTAATTATGACATTGGTGCCCAGATGGAAAGAAGCCATTATTACTATGTTTACTTATATTAACAAAAGGGAATTTATTATTATACACTCCCTTATCATGTAGACAGGGTCATTTAATCAGCCTTATTTGAAGGTATACTCTGAAATTTTACTGACGATACACGTGCCTTCATATGAAAGTGTTTTCTGAATCAAAATATAAATATTTTATACTTTTCTAACTTAGGCAGTCTGTACTTGGCATATATAAAGAAATTAAGTGAAGGAGAGTATTGGTAGTTTAACTCATTAGTGTGTATTGATTTTTTTCAGTAGAACAGAATATATATGGCATGTACAATCTGTAACATAAAACTTAACATTAATAAACACAATACAGTCCTTATTATATTATATGACTGAATACCAATCCAATAATTCAGAACATAGGAGATTTTACATGAGGTAATAAATAACCTTTTTTATTTTTTGATCTGCCCTTACTTAATTGAGGTACTGTCAATCAAAGCTCCACTTCGTCCATGGCCAGAGTCATGGCTGGATCCACACTAGGTCAGTCTTGACCAATGTGCATATATCTTTTATTTCATTTATACTATTTTCTAAAATATAAATAATAAAAATACTAATTCTTAGGAATATATAACAAGATAAGTTCAGTGTTTTAAAAGCATCCACATAATATACCTACAATCAACCCACCATGTTTCTGAGAAATTCTACATTTTTAGAGCATGATGCAGGAGGTCTAGTCTGGTTAAATTACCAGCAAATCATATTTTCTTTACCAAGTTCTGTTTGCTAGTTTCTTTGGAAATATTTAGGTCATAACAATATCATGTAATGTAACAATCTGTTAAAATTGTGAGCTCTGAAATAGAGCTGTGTGATTTGGATCTCAGCTTAGTCAATAAGAGACTCCTTGATCTTCAGAAAGCTGCTGGCCTTCTCTGTACTTTAGTTACCTCATCCACAAAATTGAAATATCAAATATCAAAAATGAAATATCATTTCCCTGGAGTTGTCCATTGACTTTAATTATGTATATTGTCGGGCACGAGTAAGAACCAGTAGATATTATCTAATATTGTGAACAAAATCTGTAGGTAGTATTAGGGATTTATGTCGTGATGGTTATGGCAGTAGCTGTAGATTGTTGGTGATGAAGCAGAGAAATATAAAGTCCTGTAGTGACAGTGATGGACTCCTGTATGAGAAGCTCTTGGATTAGACAAGGTTTTGGAGCAGTGTCAACTAACCAGTAGAATTTACATCACTGTGCAGTTTTGGACACTTGTACCCTCCACTAGAGTGTTGTTGTATGGATGAAATCAGAGTGACATGAAAACAATTTTTTTATAGCTTATCTAGTTGTTAATTTGTACTACTGAGACATTTTAAGAGTTGGAAAACAATGTGGCATTATTTGCATTATGAATTAAAGCCACCTATGGAAACAAAATTATATGCCCATGGGTAATGCTACAGTTGTAAGAGAATCACCTTCTGATTTTACAGTCAAGAGAGAATGATAAGTCAGTAAACACTGTGACCTATTAATACACCTCATGGGATTATGAGTTTTCTTTTTATCACTTAAGATGAGGAAGAATAAGAAGAATTAGTTTTGACACAGAGACCAGAAAGAAAATAGATATATTTTCTCGAGAAACACTTATGGGCAGTGTTATCACAACACACTGGACTCCATCCTCAAACACATTGATTCTGGAGAACCTATGAACTGGTCAGCAGAAGAGGGCTTATACAATTAGAAACACGTATAACTAATGCTCATGTGATACATTACCCAAATATCTGCCCTTCCAAAGCAGCAGAGAGTATTTCCATAATAAACTGAAACAATATTCACTACTATATCTATACTCAAATGGGTAAAGGAGAAAATTATGTATTTTGGCTCATAATCTTACTAAAGATTTGCCAAACTTTAATAAATGTCTTACATCTAAAATTTCATGCCTTTAAATTTTATATTTAAATGTGTAGAAGAGAAATATCTAAGAAAATGTGGTTTGGGGTTACAAACGTATTTAACATATATGTATTCGCTTAGCTTGAATATACAGCAAACATCTACACTAGAGGCCGGTTTTGGACGTGATCCAGTCTCGATAGTATGTCACCCGAGTGTAGACACCAGGCTTGTTTGGAAGTGCACACTCATCACCCCAGCTTACGA
The DNA here is from genome assembly GCA_964023405.1 of Apodemus agrarius. Taxonomy (NCBI): domain Eukaryota; kingdom Metazoa; phylum Chordata; class Mammalia; order Rodentia; family Muridae; genus Apodemus; species Apodemus agrarius. Next base: position 21,434,938 of record OZ030016.1, on the reverse strand, counting down.
TACCAGCAAGGAACCAGACGCCGTGAGCATCCTCACTAACCAATGGTCCACCAGAATCACCCTGGAGACAAAAAGGATGTAGTTAATAAGATATGATAACAACAAACAGTATATCTGTTTTTCTCCTGTAGATGGCAGGGGAGGCCAACAAAACAATACAAAAAACACTTTGGATATTTCAATATTTGGAATGATGCTAGCCTAACATACTATTATCTGTCCCATTATTATATTGTAAAGTCCAGTATGTCAGTATACATCTTTGGCTAATGCAATGTAATAATGGAAAATTAGAATGAAAAGTTCCAACTTATTTATTAAGCAGTTATTGAAGGTATTTCTTCTTTTTTTTTGAGTCAAAGATATAAACTTTTTTATTAGATATATTCTTTATTTACATATCAAACGTTTTTATTAGATGTTTTCTTTATTTTTTTAATGGAAATTATAGCATTTGCTCTTTCTTTTTTTAATTTTTATTTTCTATATTCTATGTTTACATTCCAAAGGCTTTCCCCTTTCCCAGTTCCCCCCCACCATACGTCCCATAATTCCTCTTCCCCCCAACTATTCCCCAATCATTCCCCCTCCCCCCACGGTTTCTCTATGAGCCCAGAAGCCCTAAATGCTCAAGGCACAATTAGCAAGTCAAATGATTCCCAAGAAGAAGAAAGGAGAGGACCCTGGGCCTGTAAAGATTGGATCCAGTTTTGTAGAAGGTATTTCTTCTTATGCAAACATCACCATATTGAGGAACAGTCTTCCCTATATTACTATTACGCTGAAGGAAAAATGAAGGTGTCTATTCATCCTACACTAAAATTGGACAGAGTTCTCCATTCTTTAGCAAATATTATTCCCTACATTAAGGAAAGTAACGTCTTATGTCACCTATTTGCTTTCTTATATGAGACTACTAAGATTCTACTTTCATCACATTTCAAGTAGATACGTTAAGTAATTGTGCTATACACGCGATCTCCCAAATTAGAATCTTTTTAAAGCAAGATTTGTAGCCTGTTTTGAATAGTACCCGTCCATTTCTTCCCAACTCCCTCTTTCAATAACTATCATTATTACTACTGTTTGTTTTAAAGACATATTCTTATTTCTGTACATGTTTATGTATGCCAGAGACTGCGGAGGCCAGAAGGGACTTTGGATCCCCTGACTCTGTAGTTAGAGGCAGCTGTGAACCACCCTAAGCTGGTGCTGGGAATGAAATTTCCTTAGGTCTTCTGCAAGAGCAGTGCTTGCTCTGAAGTGCTAAGCCATCTCTTCAGCCTCGACAGACTTCATTATATTCTGTTTTAGTGAGTCAGTCTTTAGAGACTCCATGAGAGCACGCGGCATTTGACTTTGACTTTGTGTAGACTTTTTCATTTTCTGTTTGTTTTTGGAAGTACTATATGATTTTCCCATCATGATCATACCATTTTCTACCCCTATCACTAGTATATAATTTTTTTTATATCTTGTTAGACAATTTATTTTTATTATAGTCATCATATTGTCTTAAAGTGGTATCTCATTGCGTTTTCAATTTTCCACTTCTGTGATCATTGATTTTGTATGAAAAGTTCTTTCATACAAAAAAAAGGTGTTTTTGGATTTTTATGTGTGTGCATGTGCAAATGTATGTGTGCATTTGTATGCATGTAGAGATCACAAATTCATGTCATGTGTCTTCCTTCATCACTCTTCAACCTATTTTTTTTTTTTGTGACAGGTTTTCTTATTGAACCTGGAGGTCACTAATCCAATTAACAGTCTAGCTAGAGATCCTCCTTTCACTGTCTCCCAAGTGCTACGATTATTTATATAGTCTACCATGTTCCAGTGGAGGAAGGAGAACACGAACTCAGGTTTTCATGCTTGTATGGAAGGTATGATGCTATTGAGCTATTTCTTGAGACCTCATTTGTCCTTTTTCTCTCTAAAATGTCTATTTAGGCCATTTTCTCCTTTAAAAATCAGAACATGGTGCTTTTGGTATTGATTTATATGAGTTACAGGAAGTTCCTAAGATTTGGCTTAAATGAGAGGTTTGTTTTGATGTTTACAGAATGTACAGACGGGAGCAACAGAATAGGGAAATTTAAAAATATGAACGCTAACATTAATAGATAATACAAATAGTTGTGTAGATGGGAGGAGACAGTGAGGAAAACAGGCAAGAGATTAGTTTTAAATAGTAAAAGGAACTTGCTGAAATACCAAAGCACCATGTTCTGATTTTTAAAGGAGAAAATGGCCTAAATAGACATTTTAGAGAGAAAAAGGACAAATGAGGTCTCAAGTGAACATGGGTTCAAAACAACAAAGGGAGATCAAGGGGGGGAGGTGGGAGTGGGTCGGGTGGAGGGGCACATATGTGGAGGCAGGGGGCAGGAGGAGGGGTTGGGGGTCTTTGGAGAGGGGGAATCGGGAAAGATTTTACCATTGGCAATGTAAATGAAGATGATATTCAATAAAAAAAAAGAAATGGAGTATGAAGAAAGGAAATTAAAGAGGTTTTCATTTAATTTCTCAAATTTTCCAGTTATTAATAAAACTGCTATTCTAAGGACGATCAGGACATAGTGCAATATGTAATAAAGGCATATGGCAAAGATTTGATCCAGCACAGTAAAAGATATGTTCAGATATTATTAAATTCCTTAGGTGTATAAGTAGGAAAAATTTCATCTAGTGCTTAGTAGCTGGGAAAATTGACAGATTACTCTGTGATTAAAGATTATTTAAATAGGTGTGAGGGAAGTAAAAGATGAAGTCACTGGGGTGCAGTAAACACAGTTCCTGAAAGTGACAGGTTAAGAGTCACAAGTCTAGTTAATCAATTAAGTACAGTTTAAGTAAGTTTAAATGCTTCATGATCTTCAAGAATAGGTTTAATTTAGTATGAAAAATAGAATGATGAAAACCTGCAATTCTAGAGGACAATTGTGTGTTATAAATATTTATTTGCATGTCTTCTTGCTCTTAGAGTACAGGAATTCACTTGCTAATCTCAACATCTGTATACATCTTCCTGGATTTGGCATTGGCTGTGCCTGCCTAGACATTACTAGACAATCCAGGGTGATTGCACACTATTGGCCTAGGAGTATCAGCAGCACATTGGTAAGGGGAAGTCTCTGGGTTTAGAGTTCAGCGAATGGCCACAAGATCAAAGTTCCCTGCTCTGTCAGCTAAGGTAAATGAGTTACCTTGACTCTCCGCCTAAACGACTCATCAGATATGTTTCACACTTATAAATATGCCACAAAGGTTACCATAGCTAATGTAAATGAATATTGCAATGATCTTGAAACTGTGCCTTTTGTGTGGGATCCCATGTAGATGTTGTCAAGTAAATAAAATTATTAGGATGGCCAGGTTGTGAACTATCTCTGATGGATTTAGTGTTCATGTAAGTTGACAGTATCTTGGAGACAGACAAGTCAAACTGAAGCCGCCAGTGATGCGGTTCGTCTCTTCAGAGCTCATTGAGTCTCTCCCCAGCTCCACACACAGCTTCATCAACAGGACCGCTGACCTCGAATCAGCATTTTACTGATATCAATATACATTTTAATTAGATGACTTTAATATCGAGAAAATCGTGTTGCCCTTGAAAAATCTAAAACCACCATAAAAAAAAAACACCATGTAAGCAACTGGGAAGACTTACCTGGCAGGCGTCAACACGGCCCTCCAGGAAGCCAGCACACAGCATCCCGGGTTTGATCATGCCGTCATATGCCTTTCTGCTATTACAGGTCTTATTGTCTATAATCTTCATTTTTCCTTTCTGGAGTATATTAGGACTTTCTCCTGAAGAAAGAATATTATGTAATTTTAAAAAGGGAACTTAAAAATCATATATATACATATATATATATATATATATATATATATACATACACACATATATGTACATACTGTTATATATACTGTGTGAGAAAGTGTGTGTGCACATGCACACATATGCATGGATGTGGAGGTCAGAGGACACTCCTTGAGTGCCAGTGTTCTCTTTCTCGTTTGTGTGTGTTCTACGTATCAAACACGGGTTCTGAGACTTGGAGGCAAGCATCTTGACCTGCACATCCATCCTGAAAGCCCTCCAGATTGTATTAATTTTTTTGGAAACCCAATAGTAGTGTCTCTGAAACTCGATAAAGTTTCTGTTTGAAACTGGTTTTTAATTTTACAACTGCGTCTTTCAGGCAATGTAAAACATTTTAGTTAACGCAAGAAATATTTACAAGCAAACTATTTCTAGAAACAATCACACCTGGAAGTAGTTTGCATGTCATATGTGATAGGATACTTTTTAAAAATGTCTTAGAGTTTTACATTTACTATGCACATCTTAGAAAGTAAAATAAAAAAATTCACATGTCAGAAGCATACATTTCATAGTCATTTATAAAGTTTTGTTTAAATTTACTGTTGCGGTTATAGATCTTTAAAATCAGCTTCATTTTACTGCTTTAAAAACGTGTTTTGGACATATTTTGATCCTCACTCTCTGCAGGATTAAGGTCATGGAATGTATTTGATGAGTGTGCTTTGCTCAAATATTGTCTCCTTGATAAAAGATAAGTATTTATTGAGTGACTGAATGGCACAGAGAAAATTATGTATCCAAATGAAAAAAACAAAAACAAAATGAAAACCAAAATCAAGCAACCAACCAACCAAACAAACAAAAAAACCCAAAACACTCTGAGAGCTGCCATTACCAGAGCAATTGACAAACACCTCTATGAAATTAAAGTTTCTAAATAAATGATACTCAGCACAATAGCCAGTCCATTGTATACACATTATACCAACTTAAATGATCTAGAGGAAGTATTTTTCAGATTTAGCTGTAATTTTTTTTTCCGAGACAGAGTTTCTCAGTGTAGCCCTGGCTGTCCTGGAACTCACTCTGTAGACCAGGCTGGCCTTGAACTCAGAAATCCACCTGCCTCTGCCTCCCAAGTGCTGGGATTAAAGGTGTGCACCACCACCGCCCAGCGGCTGTAATTCTTAATATGTTTCTTTTTAATTCTTAAAGCTGGAGTCCTGTAATGAAAAGATGTCAGGAACTTACCATCCGACTTTAACGTTCCCCATCCAGTGACCACTACATCTGAGTTGGGTGGGAACGTCTGAGTAGCTTCCGGTAGACAAGCCCTTCGGATGTTGCTTTCATAGAATACTGGCGAAGACAGACGCACAACAGCTATGTCATTATCGTGTGCAGGGTAACTGTAGTTCTCATGGATTATAATATTCTTGACAGATCGTGGTGCTTGCGGTTTACTTAAAAGAAACCCAAAGCTAACTTTCCAGTCTTTGGGATTTGCAGCCCTAAAGGAAATAGATTTATGTATTAAAACTCCTGTATGTTAGAGCTAAAGGAACTAGTCTTAACCTTTTAAGTCATTTGACTTTCTATATATATTTTTTCTTTTTTTTTGAGAAAGGTATCATGGTGCATTTCTGAACTTGCTATGTAGACTAGGCTGGCCTGAAACTCAAAAAGATGCATCTGCCTCTGCCTCCTGACTTTATGTTGTGATTAAAGGTGTATACCACTATGTAAAGCTCCCCCCCCTCAGAAAAAACTATATATAATGAAGAAATAAAAACAATGTTGTTTGTACACATTTGGAGTAACTCGATAAAATATGTCCAAAAAGATAATCAATAGCTGGGCGTGTGAGCATAGCGGAACGGAGGCAGGAGAATGATGATTTTGAGGCCATTCAGGGCTACAGAGTAAATCCAAGGCCATTCCGAGCTATGTGTAGTGAGGCTTTGACTTAAAGATAATTCAAGAGAAAAGACAATTCATAGAAAGTTCATTTTATTTCTTGGCTCAGATAGAAAATACTGAGAGAGATTTAAAAGGTCAAGAACAACAGGAATGATAAGACTTAATGAAAAGTAAGCGGAGATGTGAACAGAAGAACTTATAGAAATGATATCATTTAAATTTCACCCTTTTAACCACTGTCAACAACAAACAAAAGACTTGCGTCTTCCAGCTTTGTTATTTAGTATTTTGTATATTATGTTCTGAGAAGTAGTCCTGTTGGAACCTTTCCAAGCCTTCTACTGAGCTGTTATAATGTGCAAGGACGGTTTTTCAGTAGAGCTGACCAAGTTAGAGATGGAATTCTATCCGCACAGTGGAAGAGCGCTGGCCTGGCATGCACTAGACCCTGGGTTCAGTCCCTAGTACTGAGAAAAGAGGAGAGGATGGTAAAGTTGCCATCTCTTGGGACAGTGACTCTTTTAAACAGCCACCACTTCATCTGGGTGTAGTAGATGGCACCTGTAATAACAACACTTAGTAAGCAGAGGCAGGAGGATTGCAAGTTTGTGGGCAGTTCAATCTACACAGCCAGCTTGAGGCTACTCTGCCATTGAACCCACTTTGCCAACTCACCTTTGCCAATGTCTTGTAAATACTGTAGTTGTTATTATTGGTGGCGATATTATTGGTGGCTAAGGGCAGGGGCTCTTCCTTGTGTTCTACAGTGCCCAGGCCAGCTTTCCACAACAAACAATCATATCTAGTCCAAATTGTCAGTATTTCGACTTTTGACACAATTCTGTCGGATGACTATTAAACTTACTATCTTAGTGATAAGAGAGTGAACAATTTTTGAGGGTGTACCTCACTGCGGTATTGAACAGTTGGGGACAGAGTTGCCTGATCACACTAAATTGGGAGGGGTCATTAGATGTTTAGTGCTTGAGTGCCCTTGAGACCTTCCCAGGTCATATCTCACCGTATGAAACAGTGAGCAGCAGTGATAAGCCAGTAGTTACTGATCAGAGTGGCTCCGCATCGGTGGACATTGCTCTGCTGAAGGCTAGCTTGCCAGGGCCACTCTCCATCCTCAGCATCCTGGCCTCCTGCTACTTTGAAGCCTCTGTGAATAATCGTGCGTCGTCCACAACCTGTTCGAAGAAGAATTCATTAGTGTTGAAGTCGCTCATTCATGTGTGTTGCCATAGTAGATAAATGACTCCAAACATATGTCCTTATTAACTAGTAACTGAGAAAAATTCTCACTATCTGGGAGAATTAGAATAGATGTACTGCTGACATGATTTCTTGAAGATATTCTCCAAGTATGTTGCTGCCTTAATCTCCTGTGCCTAGCAGTCATCGTATGTATTCTGTATCTGTCTTGTCTTACTGCAACCCGATGTGTGAGACAGGAAGAATTATAGGTTTGTTTTTTAGAAGAGACCAGCCTGGGCCTGGAGAGATGGCTCAGTGGTCAAGAGCACTGACTACTCTTCCAGAGGTCCTGAGTTCAGTTCCCAGCAACCACATTGTGGCTCAAAACTGTCTGTAATGGGATCCGATGCCTTCTTCTGGTGTGTCTGGAGAAATAAATAAATAAATAAAATAATAATAATAATAATAATAATAATAATAAAGAGACCAGCCTTACTAAATTGTACAAGGACGTATGTGGATTGTAACATCAGTGATGGCTAGACAGCAATGAATGCCATGAAAATATTCATATGAAAATGTGAGTGAATATGAGTGTATGGTACAGGGTGAGTAAAACGTCCCAATGCACAGAGTCCAGACAGAAGAAATGACTGGGGTGGCCAGAATTTCCCAAGTCATATGCTTCTGGGACATAGAACTGTGCATGATTTTCAGTTTAGAAACACAGAAGCTGCCAGACTCGGATGTCTTCAAATTTGTAGTAATAATACATGTTCATTATTCGTCAGACTGATCATGGTTCCTTTGATAGCTTAACTTTATACCAACCAAAATGATGGATTTGTCCTTAAAGTTTCCTATCTTTACTACAGATTACCATCTCATTGGTAAAACACCTTTAAAGGCTAGAAATTATGTTTTTTTTTCATAAAAATATTTAGAACTCACCATAGAAAACGTATTACATAAAAGAAACTCAATAAATATATGTACAAATAAAGCCTGTAAAACATGAAATAAAAATACTTGTTTACTATTTCATCTGGAGAATGAAAAAAAGTGTAAAAATTTGAGGCATAGATTAAGGCAGTAGCTGGTATTTGGCAATGGTGGAGACACTTTGGATAATTGTAAGTGGGGAATGGTGGTGGGGGGGAATGCCTAAGGATATCCAGTGGACAAAGGCCAGGATATTTCTAATTACTCTTTATAAACTGAAAAGCCACTGCAACAAAGACTTTGCTGGCCTCTGTGTCAACAGAGTTAAAAGTAAAACATCTTAGACAACAGAGTTGACTTGTACCAAGAATAAGAGTATTTGAATTAATTAGAAATGCTAAGCTGGCCCATTGCTTCCCAATCGGTATGTGATTATAGTGGCTGTGTATACTCTGAGATCGCCCTTCCTGAAGGGAGGACTGTATGAGAAACAGAGGGGAGTCATGTACCCTTCTCCAGCTCCTCACTGAGCTTCCAAAGCCTTTGGTTTGCATACTGCTTTTAACAGGTCTTCCTTTAGAGTCACATCTCTAACCCCAGGTTGAGGCATCTTCCGTGAGTCACTCCTGGCTGCTCTGTCTAATGAGTTGACTCAGGGCTTGGGGGATGTCACTCTCTTCTCTTTTTCCTTCTATTCCCTCTTTGTTGACTCTACAGAAGATAAAGCAGTTAATCCAGAACCCAGGGGCGGGGGGAATAATGGTCCCTCCCTATCCTTCTGTCTTTTTGGGCGACTCCTCAAGGAAGCTGGCTTTTACTCAACTTCCTTGAGAAGGATATAAAAACAAAGATCCTTCTCTGTGGGATAGGTGCCTCCCTGAGGAGGAGGAGGAGCTGGTGATTTCACTGTTTGTGACCTTACTCACAGTGTCTTTCCTTCTGAAGATCCTATTTACTCATGGTTGCTGTGCGTTAAGCTTTCGTTCTACAGCCTTACGCTGTTACCTCTGTCAAGTTCTTCGAGGCACCTTGTAGCTTTATTATAGCAGAAGAGAGCAGATGGAAAATTTCAAGGATTTAAAGAAGATAATGAAGGCTGCTGGCTGATACTTTGAGATATAATGAAACCTACAGAGCACTTACTGCCCTCCTACGGTTCTGCTTCTACTGTTTTTTAATACACGTCAACGAGTCACACCCTGATTATCTATTTGTTAAATTTATTTCTTTTCTGCATACCCTCTGCTTTTTATTAGAAATGTAATCAGAACCCTAGATAGCGTGAGTCAAATTATGATACGAAAGGGTCTTAGTGTTCCACTTGGGGAGTAGATATCGTTATTAGCACTGCTCATATACCTGTCCTGACATCCTGTCCTGACATCTATGGACTTGACAACCTTCCCAAATCGTGTATTTTTGATTTACAGATACTGAAGGTTTCGTTGGAATAATTTCTTTGAATGCTTTATTAAGTTGCTTGTGAGTTGTTTAATCAAAAATCCATGAGAGAAAACCCAAATAGCTGTGTGTTTAAGTTTTGTCCCAGTTCCCACTAAATAACTGAGCAGGGACTAAGGGGGTGGCGAGAGCGCTCTGGGTCAGTGTTACCTTGCTCTAGAGGGCGACTGCTCTAATCCAGCTAACCCAGTGCTAATTCCAGACAAATGCAACGCTCTCCTTGACATTTCGCTCAGAGTTCCAGAAACCTCAGGGATTGTATTTCCTAAGACAAGTAATGGGGTGGGGGTGGGGTGAAAAAAATGCCATGCTTAGTAAGGGAGAAAGCATGTAGCTTTCTGCACACAAAGTTAGTTGCTAGGGTCAGAGTTTCAGGAGAGTTCCTGGGCCTGGGACTCTTACACGTAAACAGAAAACACAAATAGCTGACATACGCCGAGTGCTTTCAGGACATAAACTCTGGCAATTTATTTATATCACCTTATTTTATCTTCACACTAATTTGGAAGTAAGGCTTTGGGAAATTAAAGAACTTATGCTAATTCTTCCCTTTAGAATTTGGCAGATCCGAAATTCAAACTGCGCGTGTATTGATTCTAAGTCCTTGATTACCACTGTCTGTCCCCGTGTCCCCTTTGCCATTGTGACACGTGATAATGCTCCGCATCCCAAATCTATGGTATCAAGTGGTTTAAGGATAACTCCCAACCAGGCAGCACACACCAACTGATATGAGGCCCCTAACACACATACAGTAGAGGACTGCTGGGTCTGGGTTCAGTCAGAGATGATGCACCTAACCCTCAAGAGACTAGAGGCCCCAGGGAGTTTAGAGGTCAGGTGGGGTAGTGGGTGGGAACAACCACGTTGAGACAGGGGTGGGGAGGAGGTATGGGATGTAGAAGAGTCAGAGGGTGGACAGGGGTGGGAGGAATAAAATATGGAGTGTAAAAATAAATTAATTAAAAAAGAATTAAAAATAACTATGGTAACACACATACATTTCTAAAAATCAGGCTTCTTATCACACCTCAACTGCAAGTCTTCTTGCTATTGTAAGACTGTAGATTTGATGGAACGTAACATTATTGATTAACTTACATGTATTGAGAAGGTCTTCTGCTATTGGCATTCTAATGTCTAAAAGTCAAGAAAATAAAATTATTTACATTTGTGAACACATTTCAATTTTAAAATGAATTGTACTTACGTTGTTTTGGAAATAACTTGTAAACATTTTTATCCATTTTGATTGCCAGTTTTGTTTATGAACTAACACAGAGAGAAATAAAACATTTATACTTACTTCTAAAAGGAGTTCCTCATAATGTGCAAAGCAATTTTACTTTTGAAATGCTCTAACCTATGGGAGAAGTGGTAACCTTCCATCAGATCCTAAAAGATAATAATCCTATGAACTAAGATGTTACCTTTCCTGCACTTTTAAAATTGAAATGAATGTTTTGGTTAACATATGAAGACATTGGTTTCCCCGTGATATGTTCATACACATATAGTTATACTTTGTTCTTGTCTCTCTCAGTGTTCTGTTCTGCCTCTCCTCATCTGGCTCCTCCCCTTCCTTCCCCTCATAGGCCATTCTCTGCTTTCTTGACACATACTCTCTTGTTCTTCTCCCCTCATCCTTTTAGACCTCCTTCTTCTCTTTTATAATTTCACACACACACACACACACACACACACACACACACACACACACACCTCACAAATGCTTTCCATGAAGGGTCCATAAATGAGAAAACCTGTTTGTCTCTTTGAGTTTGGCTCGTTTCAGTTAATACAATACTCTATATTCTGTCTATTTTCCTGCAGCTGTTATAATGTCATTCTTCTTTACAGAGGAACAAAATCCCCTTTTATATAGGTATCACATTTTCTTTAGTCATCCGTTGATGAACATCTAGGCTGTTGCAGGCGGCAGCATGGATTGCTAACTTAGGGTCATTTAGATGTGTATCCATGTGTGGGGCATCTGGGTCAGGTAGTAGTTTTGGTTTAGTTTTAGCATTTTTCTTTGTGTTAAGTGTATTTTTACTAAACTTTAAAATTTATATTCTTTGTGTGCTATGGTTCAATTGTTTGCCATCCCACTGCACATTTAGTTTGGATCAAAAGGATTTAATTTGGGAACTAAGACAGTTTAAATTTTTCTTCTCATTCCTGGATAGATTTGGAAAACAATCCCTTACAGCAAGATAGTTTTTCTATACATCCCATTTGTGAACAGGTTCTCAGATTTGCTCAGTTCATGTGGGGAAAGTATGAGGAGAGAAAAGAATAAACGAGTCTTACTTCAAATTTCATGTGTAGGAAACTGTCACTTCACTAGACAGTTCTGCTTAAAGAGTTCAAAAAGGTGTTATCACCTGCACGATGAGGTAAACACTATAAATGTCTATGTTGATTCATTTTATCTGGATTTCAATAAATCAAAAAAGAAGTATCAAAACTCCATGTCCTTTACACTTGCCATTTTACATTTGGTTGCACAATAAATCAGTAAGACAAAGGAATTCTTTACCAGATGCTGACCTGTCTAAACAATAGGCAAAGGCACTTAGTAGTTAGCTGGGCTAGAGCAGAAGGGAGCCACACCCACGTGAAGAGAATTCTTCTGCCGTAGTTTTATCTATCCTTCACTGCTATTTTCTAGAGTCTGTTTTTTGTTTGACATATCTATAGTTTGGTTTTGAATTTTTGATGCTTGAAAACATATAAAATCATATCAAAATGTTTAGAAACAAACTTTTAAATGGACTGGAAAATTATTGTAATCTCAATCAAAAGTTTTAAAACTTCATGGTATTTATATAAATTTCTTCTTTTCTTTTTTTTTTAATTTTAAATTTCTTCTTTTCTTGAGGTTTTCTTTATTAATGTATTCCTTGCCAAAGAAAACAAATGCATCAGAATGTGTAGTTTGCTTTTTAAAGGTTGTACTGTCCCATAGCTCAACAGAGAATGGTTATTATAACTTCCAGGTGTGGAAGGCCAACTCCAGCGAATTGAGAAATGATCTAAGTCTTTTTCCTTTCAGACTGAATCACAGAGGTGGTGGCTCTCTGCATTTCCTGCCTTTTAAGTCCCCTGACTCACACTCAGAAGTTGGAAGTTTTGTGACTTGACCTCACAACCACAACTTCAGCTCTGTAACTTAAGGGACTCTGTTTACAGGGGACTGTGTTGAGGAAGCCATAGAAAACAATAGCTCCATCTCTGCCAAGGAGGATATGGATCAAAGGATGGTAAGAATCCAGGGAGTGGTGGCTCACAGCTGTAATTCCAGCACTCCATGGCCGAGGGAGGAGTGAGGCGGAGGCCAGACCTGTTTATAGGACAAGAAAATTAAAATCCCAGACAGCCCTGCAAGCATGCATTGGTTTTCTCCATGGGCTTAAGTCATCAAAGTACAGAAATGGATTTATCCTCAGTAAATCAAAAAATTCATAATGAATTTAAAAGTAGTGCCTAGCTCTGTCCATTTTCATGTGTTTGGTTTTATGGCTGACCTAAAGATAATTGACTGCACCAACAAATGTTAAGAAAAATGGGAGGATTTGAACAGCTGACAAAACATTCTTTTGGGAAGGAGTCAAGGAATTTATTTTAAGGCTAGAGAAATATAGGTATGATACGGTTGGAGACTGAATATTAGATTTGAAGCATACTCTCTGATTAGCCTTGTAGAACATCTATTTCCACTGTTCATGGTTAGGAAGTATGAGAAGCAAGTTTGGATGGACTGGAGGATTCCTGTCCTGGGTTTGGTGGTGCCCCACCCCTACCCCCTTTAAAATCTAACACTGAGATGACAGAGGCAGGTGGATTTCTGTGAGTTTGAGGTTAGCCTGGTATACGAAGCAATTTCCAGGCCAGCCAAGATTACATAGTGAGATTATGTCTCAAGGAAAAACAAGGAGGGGGAGGGGGAGGGGGAGGAGAAGGAGGAAGGAGAGGGAGAGAGAAAAGGAGAAGGAGGAGGAAGAGGTGGTGGAAGAGGAGAAGAGGAGGAAAAGGAAGAAGAAAAGAAGAAGAAGAAGAAGAAGAAGAAGAAGAAGAAGAAGAAGAAGAAGAACAACAACAACAACAACAACAACAACAACAACACTGTATCCTTATACTCTTTAATCCTAGCCTGTGCCTAGTGAGTGAGTTCCAAGCCAAGAGGACTACATAGCGAGATCTACCTCAATAAAGCAATCAATCAAGCAAACAATCTATATCTTTATCTATAGCTAGATAAAGATTTTGCAAGACTCCTCTACAATCTGATTTCTAGCAAACTATTTTCCTTGGGAGAAAAAAGATCTGAAGCAAATTGTAAAATTTTAAGAACAAGGAATAACTTTTTTTTTTTACAGTAGTAGCAGGCACATTCATAATATTAATTATATAGAATATAGACTTTAATGCTATTTAGTAAATCTGTTACTTTACATGAGTCCAAGTTCTAAATAACCTGATTACTTCTCCTTTTTAGATGTGTTTCCTGGGTTAGGATGTAAATGCATTCAGCCACACTCTTAGGGATATTTAAAAATGTCCAATTGGCAGATTTCTGAAAACCGTGAAACTAAGTGTATATGGACTTGTTAAGCCAGATTATTGTTTTGAGATGTCCTTATTCATGACATTTTTTTTGCACATGCAGTTGTAATGCATCTACAAAGGAGCAGAGTGTGGGTCTGAGTTATGCTTGAACAGAACCGGAACCCCCACTCCCTCTGCACTCTGGTTGGCCAGGGGACTGTATATCTAGCCTCGATAATTGCTTTCCTTTCTTTCCGGTTTGACTGAGAATTGCCCTTCAGTTATTCATTATGTGTCATTTGTCATTCCTCAGACTGATGTAGGTTAGTCTTTTAGAGTACATACCTTGCCTCTCACAGTCGAGGAATAGGATATGAAAGTCAGTATTACATAGATCATGAGTTGTTTGCACAGATGTTTTATGTGTGGGTGTCATATATAAGGTCAGAGGATAAGGTGTGTGTTATGTTATTTTATTACTATAAATAATATTATGCAATATTCTATAAATATATCCATAATATTTTTCATGCACACTTTTGTGCAGTTTATCTTATGTACCCTTTTGGTCACAACCACCTTTAACCAGTGACTATCTGATTTAATATTTGTGATGGGCAGTGTTTAGGACATCATTATATTATTTATGTATCTCAAACTCTAAGCTGAAAACTACATCCAAAAAGTATACAAAAAATATTTTTAAATAAACCTTTTATAGCTGGAAGCCACATGTTAGCAGGCATAGTCAGCTACATCTTTTTGGGAAACTTTATTACATTTTCTATGTGGTGAACTCAGGAATTTGGGGAAAGGAATGGCTGCGGGAGTTAAAAAACCAGTATGCTGAAGTTTCTATAATTAGTAAATGGTCTGACATGCTTTCATTTAGAGGTTGTTTGCTTTTCTAGTTTTTGTATATAAGCCACTGTAAAATATTGAAAAGAAATGGAGTGAACATAGAAAGAACTTAGGGGAGAGTGTAGAGAGAACAGATATGACAGGAAGAACTCTTGTTGACACCGAAGGATGAAAACAGGAATAACAAAGAAAGTGGAAGACTCAGACCTCCAAACACTTGAGGAACTTAGTGACGATGTTAATAACCCACACTTCCATAGTGCCCCGAGACTGCCACATCCCCACCCTATGTTAATGGTTATTTCTAGGGATGTAGGGAAGTCCTTGATAAGTTTGAGAGTTAAAAAAATATTTAATATGTTTTTATACTTAATATGTTTCTTAAAAATATTTAAGAAATATATTTTATTTAATATGTTTTATTTACATGATAGATTCTTAACTACTCTGGAAACTGCCTATCTAATGATGCTTATCTTACACAAAATGCAGATGGTTAAGGTGTTACAATTGATATGTTTTAAAACTTGATAAAAGTAGATTTGCTAAAGCTACAAATTGGTTCTTAGCTAAGAGAACACATTTTGATAATCATATTTGCTTCCAAATGTCTTTAAAGATTTTTTAAAGAAGAAGAAGAAGAAGAAGAAGAAGAGGAAGAGGAAGAGGAAGAGGAAGAAGAGGAAGAAGAGGAAGAAGAGGAGGAAGAAGAAGACAAAGAAGAAGAAGGAGGAGAAGGAGGAGGAGGAGGAAGAGGAGGAGGAGGAGGAAGAGGAGGAGGAGGAGAAGAAGAAGAGGAAGAAGAAGAAGAAGAAGAAGAAGAAGAAGAAGAAGAAGAAGAAGAAGAAGAAGAAGAAGAAGAAGAAGGGGTTTGTTTAGTCATTTACATCATGACTCAGTGAAGCTGTTTCTTGTCTCAAGATCAAGACTCATGAAAGTGTGTGTTCTACTAAGTCAGCCTATGCTCCACTTTATGCTGGCTGCTCATGGGTGCTGGGCACGCCTTGCTGCTTGTCTGTAAAAGCCTTGGCTGTGAGTCAGGGTCAGCACCTGTGTGTGCTGTGGAGTTTATGGCTTCCATTTTTTCCTTTTTCTTCCACATGATTTGAAGCTTTGCTTTAAGCAATTATAATTTAGGGTAAGTACTTGGCACATTTCATACCTAAACAATTCAGTGTTTTTGCGTGGGAACTGATTGTTATTCTTTAAAAATAAATAAGAATCATAGCCTCAGATGGCCCATTAAAGCTGTGAACATTATAAGGTACTTCAGTTTTATAAGGCATTTCATTTAAAGTGCTTGTTTTAGTCTATGAAGCTTGAAGCTTTTTTTTCTTTTACACAATTGCTTTGGGTTTTTTTCTTCCACAGCTTTTGAGAGACTGCCACTGGATTTGTCTAGTCTATTACTGGACTGTCCTCTTGCTCAGGGATTATCTTGCAAATGAACTGTCATCTTACTCAAGGCTGTAGAGTTTACATTAGTGATAGGCAAACTATCACCTAGTGAGACATCTTGTTTAGTATATGAAATATCACTTCCATTTCTCTTTGACATTAAAAACTTGAATTAAATAAATATTAAATATTAAGTACATGCTCTGTTTATCTCATGATATCAGATAAGCAGCCATAAAATAATAAAGAGAAAATTGTAGCAGAATGTTCTGGTGCAAAGCTATAGCCTTAGCAAGTTCCAAGCCACCCTGAACTTCTTGTGAAGCTGTCTCAGAAAGCTACAGAATGAGGTAAAGGAGATGTTGTATAGCTAATTTTAACTATTGCCCTAATCGTCCTTAATCGAACACGGTATTAAACATCATTGGGGCTAAAATTTGGGGGTTGGGAATGAATATCAGCTTTCTATCCATTAAAACAAATAAAATTAGGTTAATGATTGGCTACAGGTTATTATTATTGTTATTATCATTAATTTATTTATTTGAGACAGGGTTTCCCTGGCTATCCTGGAACTCACTTTTTCAAGACCAGGCTGGTCTTAGACTCAGAGATCTGCCTGCCTCTATCTCCTGAGTGCTGGAGTTAAAGGCATACATCACAATACCCTCATAAGAGATAATTTTTAAGGGAATAAATATTTATTGAGTAGGGGAGAAATATATGCATTTTTTAGTATTTATCTTAAATAGTCAATGTCAGGTGATTTAGCACTCTTACCTTGCAATGACATAGTATTAGAATAATAAAAGGGTTATATGAAATGTTTTTCCTGCAGTAAGTATATTTACTAAGCACAGACATGTTTCTGGACACTTTTTGATTTGGTGTTTATATTTTTACATGTCCTATGATCTTTATGCATGAGTTACTTCATCCCTAAAGCTTGTAAAAGCTTTGAATCCATGCATCCATGAAACATACACACACACACACACACACACACACACACACACGCACACACACACACACACACACACGATAGACTGGGGGTAACATTTTTATGAAATAATTATCTAGCATGTTTTGTTAAGTGAGAATGCAGCAAGAATCGCCAATGGACCAGGCTGAAAGTCCTCAACCAGACATCAAATTGATTGAACTTTGATCCTGGATTCTATCCTCTAGAACATTGCATTTTACATTGATAACCCTGAAATGTTTGATACAGAAAAGGACTGATTATTTAATCATTTGCCTTCTCCTGACTGTTGAATGACATAAAAATGAAACTTCTATAGACAATTGTTAGAAGCTATAAAAAATATGGGTAGTTATTTATAGTGTCAATCCACT
The DNA here is from genome assembly GCA_964023405.1 of Apodemus agrarius. Lineage (NCBI taxonomy): Eukaryota > Metazoa > Chordata > Mammalia > Rodentia > Muridae > Apodemus > Apodemus agrarius. The sequence goes on along the minus strand of OZ030016.1, from coordinate 21,417,414 downwards.
CCAAGGTGATCCCAGATGCCAGATGGATGTATTTGCTGCTTACCAGATTTCTTGGGACCTTCCTTTCCTCCTCTTTCTCCACCCATGTGACCCGAGTTGTCCAGTGTTCTCTACCACTCTATGCACATGTTTTGGTGATAAAGCAGGGGAAATAAGTGTTTCCCATTGCATTTTTTCTGGCTTATTAAACAGCACCTATTTCTTCTTTCATTAGTATTTATCCTCTGGAGAACTTTATAAGTCAAAAGGTGCTGAACAGTTTTCTAAGAATGGAGCTAAGAAATGAAAAGATAGTTCTCTGTAACCTGCTTAGAGTCCCTGACTCTACCCCTTCCAGGGGCAATCTGCATGCCAGTCCTTATAGCTGTATGAGCCAATGACATAAATTTGTGCCATTTGACAGTTGAAAGAGACTCGTGTTAAAAAGCTTGAGTGGTATTTATTCATGCCAAGCGCACGGTGCTGTGATAGATTGTCATTGTAAATTTTATTTACGTGTACTATACTCATGTTCCAGAGCCAATGGAGCAGGGAAATTGTGTTTGGCCTAACTCTGGACATTTAGTAAATCTTGAAATGTCCAAGATGTTTCTTTTACCAGTATTATCCATTTATTCTGATTAACCAACAAAGAACATGATGTCCACTGTGGAGATTCCCCATTAGGGTGTCACACTATATTTGAGGAAATCTTAGGTAAATACCACTTTGGATGGAGTGGTTTCCAGAGTTGTCTTTATTAATTTTCTTGGGATGGTATAATAAATTATCTCAGATGGTGTGACTTAAAACAGTTTACTCTCAATTATGAAGGCTAAAGTCTGAAGTCAAGATGGTATCAGGGTTATGTTTCTGGATGCTCTTTGAGGAATGCCTCCTTCTTTCAGGCTACTGGTGGCTCTACAGACTCTTGGTGTTCCTTGGTGTGAGTGGTTGCTAACCCAATCTCTCCCTACATGGTTGATATGTGCTTGTGCTTTTGGATCGACTTATTAGGACACTGTTCACAGAAATGGGGCCACCCTAATCCAGTGTGATATCAGTTTTAATTTAGCTAATTTAATCTGCAAAGATTATGTTGGCACCTGAGGTCTTCAATGGATGCCTGAGACTTTGAATTTTTTTTTTACTAAGTCTTAGAATCAAAAAATGGTAGGTAAAGAGAAAGTACAAAGAGATAAACAAATGAACAGGAAAAAGAATGAAGTGATCTAGTACAAGCAAGAGGCTGCTCAATCATCAGGGAGTTGTTAAATGATGCTGTTCTTCCCCCAATGCAGACCCTATGTCCAGGGTTGTACTGAGCACAGAGTTCTTGTGCTCATAGGTAAGTACTAGGGAAACCAGGAGTGTTAAACATCCATTGCTGTCTCTTGAAGAGAGAGATGTTTAACCTGCTTTTCACCCAGAAGACTGAATGTGGATATGGTTAATAGTCTGGTGAACTTTGTATTATCAATATGGCCACAGGTTCCCCAGTCTCTTACAAACAGAACCAGAGGTAGTTAGTAGCCTAGTGATCCTTGAACTATCTGTATATTGGAAATCACACCAGGTACTTCTCCAGGCTCTTAAGATGACACATGTACTCTATCTATAGAACCTACTTTCAATGAAAGAAGTGACATACTTTAAAAAAAGTTTTGATATTTTGATAAAATAGATTTTGCACACAGGATTGTGTTACACTGGGAAACTTTTTTTCCAAATTATTCTGTATTTAAATATACCTAAAATAAACTGCCTGGTGTCAGACTATTGAAGTTTGAACCAACATGGACTACTGTGTCCTGTTGAGCCAGATTTCCTCCTGGTCTGCTATGGCTCATTATTCTGCCAGCCCTGGTGTTTGCAGATCTGAGGGTGATCTGACGAATGTGTCATTATAAACAGAAGTCTTAGAGCCACACGTTTCTGTCAAAAGCAACATATTGTGTGCTTTAGAAGGCACTAATGAGAGGAAACAGATATCTAAGAATGGAGAAGGAAAAATACCATTTCTGTTTCTCTTAGAAGCAGCCATACTCTTTATTCTGGAGTAATTAGCTGAACTTTGACACTCTGAGTTATGATTCAAGGACCAAAACTGAAAAGTATCAAATTAAAAAGAATAATCATCTGTCTGTTTGTCTGTCTTCTATTCTTTTGACTTCAATTTTTATTATGTTCATTCACTAATGTGTGTGTGTGTGTGTGTGTGTGCGCGCGCGCACGCGCTACGTTGGGCATATGGTGATCAAAGACAATTTGTGAGAATCAGTTCTTTCCTTCCACCACGATTCCAGGGAGTAATCCCAGATTATCAGATTTATTATCAAATGCCTCTTCTTGCTGAGCCATCCCACCAATCCCTGATTGATATTTTTCTTGCTTTTTTTGTTGTTCTTTCTTCCTTTCCTTCTTTCTTTTTGTCGCAAGTTCACAAAAGGGACCTCAATTGAGAAGATGTTTTGTCAGATTGTCGGAAAGTCAGTTGGGCATTTTCTCAAGTAATTACTGATGTGGGAGAACGCAGGTTATTATGAGCAGTGCCATCCCTGGTTGGTGGTCCTGGCTGGTGGGACTGCAAGCTGGTACAACCACTCTGGAAATCAGTCTGGCGGTTCCTCAGAAAACTGGACATGATACTTCCTGAGGACCCAGCCATACCACTCCTGGGCAGAGACCCAGAAGATTCCCCAGCATGTAATAAGGATACATGCTCCACCATGTTCATAGCAGCCTTATTTTTAATAGCCAGAAGCTGGAAAGAACCCAGATGTCCCTCAATGGAAGAATAGATACAAAAAATGTGGTATATATACACAATGGAGTACTATTCAGCCATTAGAAACAATGAATTCATGAAATTCTTAGAGAAATGGATGGAGCTGGAGAACATCATACTAAGTGAGGTAACCCAGTCTCAAAAGAATACCCATGGTATGCACTCACTGATAAGTGGATATTAGCCTAGAATCTTGGGACACCAAAGACACAATCCACATACCAAATGATGTCTGACAAGAAGGAAGGAGTGGACCATGGTGCTGGAAAGGCTCAAAGCATCAATGTAGGGGAATACCAGAACAGGGAAGTGGGAAGGGGTGGATGGGGGAACACGTGGAGGGAAATGGGCATGTGGGACCTTTGTGGGGCAGGGAACCAGAAAAGGTAAATTAAATGTAAATATAGAATATATCCAATAAAAAATTAAGAAAAAGAACACTGAACAAGCCATGAAAAGCAAGCCAGTAAGCAACATTTCTTCATGGCTTTGACTTTCTGTCTTGAGTTCTTGCCCTGACTTCCCTCAGTGATGGCATATGACCTGAGAGTTAGTTGTAAGAGGAAAAACAAACCCCTTGGTTCCCAAGTCTCTTTTGGTTATAGTTTTTTATTACAACAATAGAAACAATAGAAAATAGTTAAACAATTTAAGACAAGTTAAGACAACTTTCAAATCTATAAAACATAGATATTGAGTGGTTTTGTCTTCTCTGGATAAAAATCTCAGTAGTAATTTTTGTTAAACCTCAGTTTAACAAAATTTAAATAATTGTGTTAAATATTTAAGTTCTTTATAATGTATAATTGTATCAGTTTTCCAAAATCTTCACAACTCTAATAAGTAATTTTTAAAATTCTTATCCTCATTTCTATTATGACATGGTCAGACTGAGGCACTGAAAATCCAAATACCAAGCCATCTAGTAGCAGAATCTGTGATCTCAAGCACCGTTTTACGTTGCTTTTTTTCTTAGTCACATCATTGGGTACTGGTGTTATAACCAGCCATTCATTCAATTAACAGCCATGGCCAGTGGCACGCAAGTCTGTCTTAAAAACGTAGACATTTTTCTGTATGTCAAGCAGCATGTATGAAAATGTATTTCACAGCCTTGACATATTTGTTGTGAGTACCCGAGCTAACTGGGTACCATCAGAAGGCCATGGCATTCGAGAAAGTGCTTAAAACAGCAAAGTGACTGCCAAATACATTTCACAGATCCCTATCGCACAGACCTCCTTACGTGTTGACCGAAGGATAAAAGTTCATCTTGATGGAGCTATCATGAATATAAGCCTTGTATTAACTTGTTCTACTGTGGTTTTGGGGAATGGCTTCGTCAGCTGTTAGGTTTGGTACTGCCTGGGTGAATCCTTGCTCAGTTTTATGAGATACCTAACTTCTGATGAAGGACAAAGAGGGAGGGACAGAGAGTTGCCAAGATTTAAGACAATGCCAGAGTGCAGCCTGAACTTGATCTCCTTCATTTTAACTGCTCCGGACAAGAGTGTAGCTTAACATTACAACACGAGTACTGGAAAAAAATCAGTTGTCTGGAAGAGACCACCAGAGTGTATATTTCTCTGAGATCATATGTAATGTTTTAAAATTGGGAAGGGTGCTAGGAATATAATACTTATTTTATACTTGTGCTTGTGTAGTTAGCAATGAGTTTCTAAAAATATACCTTTAGATGGCATTTCCTCTCCGAGTTGGAGGGCTGCTCCCTTCTGCTGTTTTGAGGCCACTATGTATAGAATGAGCTACATGAGGATGAAAGATGTGAGAAGGAAAATCTCAGGATCCCAGAGAAGTCGCCATTCAGCAGGGATGGCCTCTTATCCAGAAGAAGCATGTTCAGATTTTGCTCTTTTGATGTTTTGGTATTCAGTGAAAATGAATGCTTGTCCTAGGACCCCTAACCCCACCTTTTAGTCCTCCTTCTAGAAGTGATGATACTTTCCCACCCTTGAATAGGCTTTTGATACAAAATGCTTTCAATTCTGTCTCTAAGTTTTTCCACATAATTCTTATAACAGGATTCATAGTAGGGATTGACACCTGTCTGAGAGATGACTGTACTTTCACACTCTTATTCTCACAAACCAGGGAGCAAGAAACAGATTCTATGTGACCATGCAATACAGGCTCCATTAAATGTATGTTAAGAAAGGAGTTTGGTTTTTTTAAGAGTTCTACCAATCCTGGCAGTCTAGATTGTTGAGACTATCAGAACATAGGGGTCTTCTTGATCACAGAGCAGGCCACGGTTTAGGTGGCTAAGTTTTGAAAAAAAATGTTATTTGAGATTGTGATTACTTTCACGGGGGCACAAATACAGCTATCATTTTATGTGGTATAATGCTCAAGGGAAGAAATTCTGCTGCACGTGAATAACAAATTATCATGAGATGATGCAAGTCATCCCATCCCATACCTCTTCTTACCTGAAAATTTAAATGAGGAAGAATCTATAAGTAATCCAGTTTGGCCTTTGAGTTTCTGATACAAAGTGGTTTCAACGCTGTCCCAGAATTTTTCTACATTATTTTTATAACAGGATTTAAATTTCAGCACCGTGTGTATCACCACCTTCTCTTTGGCTTTGCTGTAAAACATAAACAGACAAGTAGATTTTCATTTCATGACTGAACCTGTATCACTTTTAACAGCTGGGGAGGGGAGACTGTAGAGAGAGACAGAGGGTGAGACAATATAGTAAAACCATTCTGTGTTTTGCTAACCATCTGGTCCCTCCCAAGGGAGGGGAAATAACATTTTATAGATGTAATGAAATGATTATTTTTCATTTTTAGGTCCAGGGAAGATGAGTTTGAATTTTATATCTAATATCAGCCACTGTGATTGTATAGCAAGTTGCTTTCATTCTGTTTCTGGCTCTCACCCCCAAATGGAATGCTAATCTTATTTATTTATTTATGTATTTATGTATTTATGTATTTATTTATTTATTTATACAATTATAGATTGAGAGCTTCTTATTGGTGGATATAGAAGAATTTTAAATATCATTGAGGTAAATGAAAATTATTTATTGGTATAAATGTATTTATGTAGAATCTAGTATGGACTCTGCAGAGAGACTAATAAATGAAAACAGAGAAACAGGTGAAAATGAATATTTTGTTTTATGCTTGTTGTTGCTTTAAATGGAATTGCAAAAGTGAGTCGTTGTCTATTCACGTGTTGGCTATCAGGACTGAGGTTAACAAGAGTGAGCTCATTTTATCTCTCATTCTGACTTGAAGATGCAAATGAAAAAACTCTACATTTTACAAGGGAGTGACCATAACTGACTATAGTGAAGGCCCGTTGTATACTTCTGTGTCTGTCTGTATTTATGCATCTGAAAATTAACAACCAAGAGCTTTATGCAGCATAAGAAGATCCCAATAGCCTTCTCTTTAAAACCTTCAAATCATGTGCAAACAAAAATGGAAACCACATTTAAGATCCAAGATTCCTTCAGTGATTGGAAAACTTATTTCCATTATTTTTCTATGATATCTTAAGTAAATAATGATTCTGCTACTCCTTATTGGAGGATCTATTTTTTTTTTTGAGACAGGGTTTCTCTGTGCAGCCCTGGCTGTCCTGGAACTCACTCTGAAGACCAGGCTGGCCTCGAACTCAGAAATCCGCCTGCCTCTGCCTCCCAAGTGCTGGGATTAAAGGCATGCGCCACCACTGCCCGGCTATTTTAGTTTGTTATAGTTATGAATAATTTTAATCTAAACTTGGACCTTAAAATATATCCAGGGTGATTTCCAATCGTACTTATTTTGAATATATTCAGGGAGATAATTTAGGGAAAATTTAAGTTTATTGACATTCATATAGTTGCAGGCAGAGAAACAGGAAACAATGAGTCCTATTATGTTTTATGTTTGTTGTTGCTTTAAATGGAATTGCATACACACACAGCTACATATAACATAGTTTCAAAATGCTAGTTATTTTGTGAAGCATTAAGGTTTAGGAACTTTTTGCTGGAATGGTGTGATTGTTCTCACAGGTATATGGAATTACTATGTTTCAAGAATGGTTTTCCCCTCCATGAATGACTAATTCACTTTGAATGCTTGCCGATATTTTCCTGACAACCTCTTGTCTTAAGAACTCATCAGATCTCATTAATACTAAAGAACCTTTTGAAACGTGAAGTTTAGTTTTACGCTTCTATATTTATCTAAGTTTGAGTTAGGATTTTCACGGGGCAGCAAAGGCACACTCTAGTGCCTTTGTGGGTGTTAATTTTTTGAGTTCCCATTTAACATTATGCATGGAATTTTTCTCTGTATTTTAATAGTTAGTGATATGATATTAAGTAGCATGTGACACTATGACACATATAGCCTACAAAAGGGGAGATAGTCCATTTGATAAGCTTAATAAACAATCATTTACTGAAGGATGTCATTTCTAAGACGTAGCTAAGTAAAAACCTCTCAGTTTTGCTTAAGTTTGTTTCTAACCCAGAATCACAGCTTTGCTCCCATCTGGGGTCCAACTCTATATAAAGTCTGTGTTTGTTTTTTGTCTACATGAGAGTATTATGTTAGGATTTAGAAACTAAAAGTCTCTCCTGTATCTAGATTATCAATTTGATATACTTATAGTTTTATAGACACTAATTGATGATTTAATTGTCTAATTGGTTTCTCGGTTAGTAATAAGAGTCTGACTTGTATTTTATTCTTACTGAAACTTCTTAATAACCACCATGTTTCCTTGAAATGATAAACAATCCACATTTAAAACTAAATTCTATTAGCTTCATCCTAAGCTTATTGATTGAATACTCTAGACATTATTTCCTAAGTTTAAAAATCTTGTCAGGTAGGGACAACTAGTTTTTGTGCAGATGGGTGGCAAAAAGCTTTTGAAGAGCTGATCTGAATTGGGATCTGTTTCTTGGTGGTGGAAGGTTTATCTCCTTTACCAGCTCTCCTTTCCATGAACCTTGTCACAGAGGCGGGACTCCTAGAGACACAACCCCCACATTTTCAAATGTGTGGACTACTAACTAAGCTTTCTTCTGTTCATGCTGATTTCCTCCTGATTCTTTATCAATACATGTGTGCTCATCTTGACAATGGATGAAGCTGTGAAACCACTCCCACGGGCTCCCTAGCTATGAGAGAGGGAAATGTTAGGGTCGGTTGCAAACTGCTAAAGAGTAGGTTCCTATTCTCTCCATTTATTATTTATCCATTTATTATCTATATGGTTTTAACGAGAGAAGGTTTCGATATGTAGCCAGCCCTGTCTAGCTTGGAAATTATCATCCCTCCTTTCCTCAGTCTCTTAGTCATGGAGTTAGATGAACTTTTTGCTTTGCCACAGTAGATTTTGTCTATTGTTAACATGTGGAGTGGAGGACCAGGGTGGTATGTGAATTTGAGTTTTAGACAACATCCATAAATCTTTTGTTATGTGAACTATCCCTGATTTTGATATTGAATCAAGTTTTTAAATCTGTTTACAATCCCCAAAAATAATTTTCCTAAATGAATCCAGAGCATTCTGCCAATGCTCTTTTATTCATTTAAAAATGAAATTAATTAATTAATTAATTGTGTGTGTGTGTGTGTGTGTGTGTGTGTGTGTGTGTCGGCATGCATACTGTGTCAGAGTGTATATTTGGTCAGAGGACAGCTCACTAGATTCAGATCTCCCTGGGATCCTAGGATTGAATTTAGGTGTTCAGGCTGTGCCCAGTGCTTCTATGCCTCAAGTTATCTCAGTGGCCCTCTCTTATTCATGTTGAAAGTTTTAAGTATACCCTAAATTTCAATTTACTTTGTGATTTTCTATCCTCAGACAAATTGGAATTCATTGCTACGGTTTAGTCGATTTATATTTTATTTTATTTTGTGTTATGAGTACTTTGCTTGCATGTATGTGTATCAGCAGCATGCACACAGTACCCATGAAGGTCAGAAAGGGGTGTTAGATCCCATGGAACTGGAGTGATGGATGCCTGTGAGCCACCATGCGAGTGCTGGGAAATGAACTTGGATCCTCTGGAGGAGCAGTTCTCCAGCCATCTCTCCAGCCCCGAAATAATTTTCTATGAAACATAAACCATTTCCTTTACATATGGGGGTGGGTCCCTCTACACTAAAGTCAATTTTATTTCAAACATAAAGTTTCCCGACATAGAAGTACCATTTGCTGAACCACAATGGAGAGGTGAGGGTCAAACTGTCTCTAACGCCTTTGTGCGTACCTTACTTGCACAGTGTGGGCTTTGACGTACTGTTTTCTCAGTTTTGATTCATGAAATGTTTCATTCATCTATTAAAAAGAAAAGGGGTTAGTGACAGGATTTCAGCTTTTTCAAGAAAGTTTCTATCATTTCGGAAGACTTGAAAAACACCTAAAAATAAACAACAGTACAACAAACTGTCCGTCATCCAGCTTGGTCTCATACGCCCAGATATGTTTAATTTTACTTATCTATGAATAACTAAAATTAAATTATTCCTAGCTTTCATATAATATTCAATGCTCATGTCTTCCCTAATTATGAAGAGCAGCAGGATAAGCTTTAACATTCATTTTGGAGTGGTAAATTCAGTGGACCAGTAGATATTACTTTTCTTTCAACTGTGAATTTTATTGAAAAGAAATGTAATAAAAGTAAACAGTAATGTGCATGGAGTTGTTTCTAAGTGTGTGTACATGTATGTGTGTGCACATGTGTGTGAGTGTGTGCATGCACATGTATGCATGTGTATATGTGTTCTAAGGCAGATGTGTAATGCCTATATGGCTATTTTTTCCTTTTCACGTATATATCATTGATAGGCTTAAAGGGAGATAGTAGGGCATAGGGAAAGGGGAAATGGGTGGGGCTCTTGAACTGGGGAAAGCAGATGGAAGGTAATATGGAAAGAGAGGGAGGAGAACAAGTAACATGTACAATGCCTGAAAAGGCTTCAGGGAAACAGTGGTTACTAAGCTTGCCTAAGCTCTATATATTGAAGTTACGTTCAAGTGGGATGCTAATGAAGACCCACCTCCCATAAGCTCTAAACCATCTTTTATTTTTCAGTGTAATAATTTAATTGTAATATAAGGGAAAATAAGCTATCTTATAATGCACGCATTTCATCCTGTAAATGCTTACACATAATATTGGAAGACAAAGTGAAGTAAGATTATGCTTGCAGCCACTTAAATAAATTGGATAGATGTAAGTCTAGAATTCTTTTTGCCAAACTGCTAATAAAGTGAAACATTAAAATCTGCTCATAATTCCACCAGAAAACTCTTAAACCTGATAAGCACTTGTAACAAAGGATTTATCAGTATATATAAAAAAAAACACAGAAACTTTTCTATGTCCCAGGAATGAGCATGCTAAGCAAAAAAATCAAGAAAGCAATTCCATTTATAGAAGCCTCAAAATAGATACTAAATGCCTAAGAATAAACCTAAGGAAGGAGCTAGAAGACTTCTGCATTGAAAACTAAACACTGAAGAAAACACTAGAAGACTGAACCACTGCTCATGTTATAGATTGGGGAGAATTAATGTGACCAAAATCAGACCATGTAACACATGTGCAGTTCTAGGCATGGGAAACCATTTTTTTGAGTTGTTAGGAGGTTCCAAGAGACTTTCTAAACAATATAGCCTATTGTCATTGCCAGTGGATGGCTCCCAGAATTTGAGGATAAGAGCGCATTGCTGCAGTCACTAGTCATTTCGGACATGGGACTTGGAAGAATCAAATTAGAACTGACCTGGGAGCCTGAAATTTAGCTCTCATAATATCTGATATACATAATAAGCTGATACACAAGCTACTAAGGGAAAAGGCAATCAGTAGCCCCACCTAGCCGTAAAGCCTAGGATTAACGCCCAATGGTACAACGTGTGGCAGGTGAGTGTGTAGCCAGCAGTTGTCTAGCTAGACTGTTCAGTATGAGGAAATTCATGCCCCTCCTGTAAACCTAGCTAACTCCATATGACTAGCGATATCATCGACGCTAGAGGAGAAACTGCTATTCCCATTTTCCTGAAGTAATGCAACTTCTAGCTGTATTCTAAAGACTTATCCATATATCAACAGGTAAGTGCAGCTCCGACCCTTCATCAAAGATGCTTCTTTTTGCAGCAGCTGGAGACGATTCCAGAGATCTCAACTGGGCAGCTTGCAGAGAATAAATGACAGTGGTGTGTGTGTGTGTGTGTGTGTGTGTGTGTGTGCGCGCGCGCGCGCCCAAACTGCAGTTGGAACATCTACATTGAAAACCCTATTCCTAAGTCTTAGGGGAAAGATCACAGGAGAGGGTGTACAAAACTTTAAGAGCCAGAGGACCAAGATGCCTGTTACAAGATAGTAACTTTTAGAATTAATAGGGAAGCTGTATTTGTGAAATGTCAATAATATGGTTGTCAAATATCTGCATAATGACCATATAAGTCCACATCCAATGTTAGGGGGCATCTCCTAGATGAAAACCTATAGCCAATCAATGACTGCTGAGAGAGGGAAAATCAATTTTCTCCGTGGATAAAACACTTGATAGGTTATCTGATTCCAAGTGGTCAGTTCTAAACATATGAGCAAATGAGGAACACTAAATAGACTTAATAGTTTGTGTGTGTGTGTATTTGTGTATGTGTACATGTGCATGAACATGTGTGTATGTATGTGTGTATGTATATGTGTGTGAATCTGTGTGCAACAAAGCTAAAGAAGAGGTCTTGATTTGACAGGGTGTTGAGGAGCACAGGAAGTTAGGAGAGGGAGTGGAGGGGGTCACAATTAAATAAGTACAGTTTTCATGTATGAAATTCTAAAAATTAAAATCTAAAAGACTTCAAGGCTATACAAAAGAAGCATCAAAAGAAATTTTATGTAAGAATCGCTTTCTCAATCACTTCTCTTTCTGTATTTTCAATGCAATGGATGACTTCCTGCACTAGCACTTCAACATCACTAGACAAGATTTGCATCCACCTTAGCTTGCATGTTGACAAATATATCCTCCTAAACATCCTCATGTTGACACTGTCAAAAGGTTTAATTTATGTTTTTCTCCCTGCTACCAAGTAATTGAACTATGACAGTGGGGTTTTCAATAAATTCATTATCTTATGACGTAAACGATAAACAATACAGTCATATTTTTAAGTGACTCAATGGAAGAAACATTATCAGCATGCCAAGAAATAAATATTTAAGAATGGTGGTTTGATGTGAAGAATGCAAAACAATGTAATGGAATGATTGAGGCCTCAGATAAGGACTCTTTGAAGAAGGGATATATGAATGAGACCTGGAAGATAGGGAGTCAAAAATAAAGAGAACAGTATAGTTTTCTATGTAAAAGAAATAACAATTGCAAAGGCCCCAGGTAAGAACAGATTGGTGTGTTTGAGGGATCTGTGACTCAGGAGACAAAGGAGACATCATATAAGCTACATTTGCCCAAATATATGGGGATACCATTTCAGAGGGCCTTTTAGGCCAAGTTAGTTCAGGCAGGCGTGGTGGCACATGTCCTTAATCTAAGCATTTTGGGAGGCAGGGGCAGCTCTATTGAGTTGGACTGTGGGCATATGATGCTTTTGATCAAGGTGATTGACCTGAGAAGAGTTAGTCCACAGTGGGAGGCATTATTACTCTAGGAGATCCTGAGATGTGTGGGAGTGGGGACAAAAAGCTTAGCAAGGACAGCAAGTGACAAGCAAGCAGTCAATTCTTTGTGCTCTTGACTGCAGATGCGATGTGGCTGGCTGCTTCCAGCTTCTGTCAGTGTGACTTTCCACAATGATAGACCGTAACCTGGAACTATAAAGGAACCCCTTTGTCTTTAAATTGCTCTTGATCATGACTTCTTGTCACAAGAAAACTTAAACCCCTTGAAATATAAAGAACAACACCATGTTTGTTGCATAAATTTTGAATGATCTCAGTTCCATGACGACTAGAATCTTTATTCAGAATGGTTTACATTTAGCGTGTCAGAATTATGTTTTAAAATAGACAGAGAGTAATATCTGAATGTAAGATTCTTGGAGTTTAAACCTTATTCTGCTACATTCAATTGAAGGGCGGGGAACTGAATGAATGCTAATGGAATTTTTACTAAGATGGAACATTTGTTAACCTACATTAAATGGAACAGAGCTATTTTTACTTATTTTATTATCAATGTTTAAAAATGACATGTTTCAAATTTTATGAATACCACACAGAACCTGTCATTTGGTGGGATACCTCAAAAAGAGGCATGTCTCTAAAGGGGCATATGCTCCTGGCATGTTCTGGGTAGCTTAGGGAAAATGCTATTTGGTGAATGCCCTGGTTGTATGGCTAACTAAATATGCGCCTAACTCTTGGATACTGCATTAAATGGTTTAATGTATAAGGTTGGCTGACTGCTTTATATGGATGTTTTGATTTTGCTATAAATCCTTAGCATATATGTGGAATAATATTGTACTTTATTAAACATATTGGATTATATACCTGGTCATGTTTACTTCTTACAATTTGAAATGTGCTCAAAATTTATTAGCACATTTAGACCACCACATTTGGTGGTCTCTAAATAGAGGACTCCACCACCCCCCACCACAAAGTTTGACTTTGGGCAACTTAATCTCTTAGTGTCTCATTTTCTTTATATAATATAGGGACATTATGAGAATTAAATATTGATAAATATCTACTTATATTGAAAGCTAATAAACTAATTATATTACCAAGATATTGTCCTAGTGTCAGTTGTTCTTAGAACTATTTTTTAACTAGATATCAAACTTGGATATCATACCTGCTGAAGAACTTAAAATAGCAGGAAGGCTCAGATTTCTTGAACTGTCCTTTAGTTCAAGATGAACTGTGAGAATGTTCTGTATCAAGATCTTACCTTTATAGTTTATACCATAGCAGCATTTCTCTTGAATATATATGAATATATACATATATAGACTAATATAATGCATACATATATACATATACATGTGTTATGTGTTATATGTTATTTGTCATTTGTCATGTCATATATCATACATCATATGTCATATGTTATACATTATATAATATAAATTATATATTATATATCAACTTGTATGTTATATATATCTTTATAATGAATCATTGAAAGGATTACATAGTAGCAATCAGAATAAGAGAGTCTATAGGAATTATTATAGTGAATGCAAGATTTTACTAATGATTTATTACTCCATAGTACATATTATTTATTATCAGAGTGTTGTGGTTATGAATGTTGTATATATGGCAATGACTATAATGCATGAAGAATTATTATGTTCAATAAAAACAGAAAGAAAGGCAAGTATAAAGGCATTATACAACTATATTTGGTATAGGTTGTTTTCAAGCAGATGTGTTGAAAGCCAGGAATGTTGTTTAAGCATGAAGAAAGAGATCATGCTTGCTGCTTAATAGGCAAGGATGACAAGATTATTAGTTCTACCAATTGTTTTAGAACATTGGTTCTCAATGTTTGGGCCATGACTCCTTGGGGAGAGCATCAAATAACCTTTTCACAAGGCTTGCATATCAGATATCTTGCATATCAGATACTTACATTAGGATTCATAACAGTAAAATTGCAGTTATGGAATAGCAACAAAATAGTTTTATGGTTAGGGTGTCACTACAACATGGAGGACTCTCTAATATTAAATATTGATAAATATCTAATATCTAATATCTAATGCTATGACTTTTTAAGAGTCATAGCATTAGAAAGTTTGAGAATCATGGTTCTGGAGTAAGCAGGAGCTAATTGATTTGAAGGAATTGGTCTGAAGTTAGAACTTGTCTTGGGGTAATTTTTTAGAAACTCAATGTTGGCATGGATGCTCTAGAAGTAAGCATGACTTAAGGCCCACTTTACAAGATGAAACCTCTACATTGCACCATGGTTGGATCAAGAACTTCTGACTAGACATCATAAATCCTAGGCGAGGACCTCCTACCAATTACGTTGATAAGTGGATATAATATTAAACCAATGCTTAGTGACTTGCATTATACCCATAGATTAAGGCTACCTGTTTTAAAGACTGACAAAATAATAGCACTTTGGGTTATATAACAGTTCATCTTTTGTATTGTGTGCTTTACCTTATTATGTTGGCATTTGTGATCTAATTTCTATGTAAAGAAGCTGAGGTCAAGAGAAATTACTGAGCTAGAGTCATAGAGTTAATAAAGCAGTAACTTTGGGATTGGCTAAGGCCCTTGAGTTGATTTCTTTCACTTTTTTTTGTATTTTATTATTTTTATTAATAGTATTCAATGTACAAAATGATTACCTTTATTATGATATTTTCCTATAGACATATTATATATATATTTGTTTATTTTGCTCTATTTCCCATTCCTTTTCTTACCCTCTTCCTACCCATTCACTGGTCCTCTGCCTTTTCCAAAATAGACTCATCATTTTTTAATGTCCTACAGATATATATTTTTTCTTTTTTCTTTTTTCTTTTTTTTAGAATTGAAGATTCTCATGGAAAATTTTATATAGATATAATAATTGTAGGCATAAAAGTATTCCTAAGTTGATTGAAAGTGGAATTATAAACATTTTCTGATAAACTTGAAGATTTACATGGAAAATATTTCTGATAAATTGAAGAAATATATAGAAAAACATGTTAAAATTAAAGATTATCATGGAAATTATACAGATAAAATGATAGGCATTAAGATAATTCTAAGTTGATTGAAGGTGGAATTATAAACATTTTCAGATAACATTGAAGATTTACATGGAAAATATTTCTGGTAAAATTCAAGAAATAAATAGACAAACTCATTAAAATTGACTATTTCATGGAAAATTTTACATAAAAAATGGTTGATGCAAAAACTCTTTCTAAATTAATTGAACGTGGAATTAGAAACATTTGTGATAAAATCAAAGATTTACATTGAAAACATTTCTGATAAAATAGAGGAAATATATAGAAAGACATTAAAATTAAAGATTATCATGAAAAATAATGCAGATAAAATGGTAGACATAAAAAAGCATTACTAAATTAATTAAAAGGGGAATTAACACATTTTCTGATAAAATTGAAGATTCACATGGGAAATATTTCATTAGTCTATGTCTTTTTATTGTGGAGTTGAGTTCATTGTTGTTTAGAGATATTAAGGAATAGTGATTGTTGCTTCCTGTTATTTTTGATGTTATTTTTATGTTTGTGTGTTGCTACTTTGTTTCCAACCCAATTCCCCGGTAAAAGAAAGCTCAACTTAATCAGTTAACAAAACAAGCTACAAGTCTAGGTTGGTCAGCTCTCCCACTACAATACTCTATTATTATCTATATTATCCTATATAACTTGCTGTTTCTCCAGGCCACAAGCTCTCTGCCACCTCTCCATTGATTTCCCATAGCTCCTCCCCCTCCTGTTGATTCCCCTGTCGTTCCACCCCTAGACTCTCAGCTCCTCCCACTTCCTCCTGCCCAATCATTGGCTCAAGCCTTTATTTGAAAAGTTAAGGTGGGGAGAAGATTCACAAGGCAACTCCTCATCTGCAGCTCCTCTGAGGAGCAGAATTAGCATCAAAATACAAGCTCAGGGCTATCCACAACATTTGTGTGGGTATCTTCTTTTGGGTTTGTTGGAAGAAGATTACTTTCTTGCTTTTTCTAGGGTGTAGTTTCCCTCTTTGTGTTGGCATTTTCCTTCAATTATCCTTTGTAGGGCTGAATTTGTGGACAGATATTGTGTAAATTTGGTTTTATCATGGAATATCTTGATTTCTTCATCTATGATGATTGAGAGTTTTGCTGGGTATAGTATCCTGGGCTGGCTTTTGTGTTCTCTTAGGGTCTGTATGAGGTCTGCCCAGGATCTTCTAGCTTTCATCATCTCTGGTGAGAAGTCTGGTGTAATTCTGATAGGTCTGCCTTTATAAGTTACTTGCCCTTTTTCCCTTACTGCTTTTAATATTCTTTCTTTGTTTAGTGAATTTGGTGTTTTGATTATTATTGGACAGGAGGTATTTCTGTTCTGGTCCAGTCTGTTTGGAGTTCTGAAGGCTTCTTGTATGTTCATGGGCATCTCTTTCTCTAGGTTAGGGAAGTTTTCTTCTACAATTTTGTTGAAGATATTTACTGGGCCTTTAAGATGTAAATCCCCACTCTCACCTATACCTATAATCCTTAGATTTGGTCTTCTCATTGTGTCTTGGAGTTTGTGGATGTTTTGGGTTACCAGCTTTATGCATTTTGCATTTTCTTTGACTGTTGAGTCAATGTTTTCTATGGTATCTTCAGCACCTTAGGTTCTTTTTTCTATCTCTTGTATTCTGTTGTTGATGCTTACATCTATGACTCCTGAAAATTTTCCAAGGTTTTCTATCTCCAGAGATGTCTTACTTTGTGATTTCTTTATTGTTTCTACTTATATTTTAGATCTTGGATGGTTTTGTTCAGTTCCTTCACTTGATTGTGTGTGTTTTCCTGTAATTCTTTAAGGGATTTTTGTGTTTCTTGCTTAAGAGCTTCTGCCTGTTGACCCATGATCTCCTGTATTTCTTTAAGGGAGTTATTTAAGTCTTTCTTGAAGCCCTCTATTGGCATCATGTGATATGATTTTAAATCCACCTCTTGCTTTTCTGGTGTGTTGGGGTATCCGGGACTTGCTGTGGTGGGAGAACTTGGTTCTGATGTTGCCATGTGGACTTGGTTTCTGTTGGTAGGGTTCTTGTGCTTGCCTTTCGCCATCTGGTTATCTCTGGTACTAGTTGGTATTCTTGTCTCTGGCTGGAGTTTGTTCCTCCTGTGGGCCTGTAAGCCTGTGTCCTTACTCCTCTGAGCTCTAAAGTGAAAGCATGCTGCGAGATCTCTCTCTCCTGGCAGGCTATGCACAGAAGACTGTGGAGTTTCCAGGCTCCCTGGTGCAAATGGTGGCAGGAAGACTTCCATCCCAGCTGCTCCACTGATCTTATGCCCTGTGTGCTCCTAGCTGGTCCTCTCCAGAGAGAAGGTGGAGATTTCACCTCTGCACTCAGAAGTAAAGGTGCTGCTGGGAGATCACTCTCTCCTGGTGTCTACAGATATATTTTTAAAGTGTATGTCCCACATATGAATAAAAAGAAGCAGTATTTGTCTCCCTGAATCTAGATTATTTCATTGAAGACTTTTTTTCTCATCCACTGTGTTATAGTGCCTTGTTTCCTTTTTGTCACAAAACTAAAGGCTCAGTTTTCTGTCTCCATTTTCCAATCTTTCCCATGATGATAAAAACACACCAGTACTTTCGGGGATTCTAATTTATTACCTTGTACATAGTGGGATGCTTTGGAAGGACTATTTGTTTTCATCAGAGGAGTGAGCCCTCCAATGTCCTAGCAGGAGATTCTAGCAGAAATGGCAGATGAATGATATCATCCCTGCCCCTGACACTATCAGTCTGGCTAATTAAATTACTTGAGTTAATTATGGTAGTTTCTGTGATAACAGAAGCTTCTAGCTAAGCACATTTAGTCTTTTGTTGAGCCTTTAACCCAGTGAATATGAACATGAAGTTGATTATTAAGCAGATGTTTTACAACCTTTCCTCAACAATGAGGGCTTGCAAAGTGATCTTTATTTTGGTTATACTATTGTTCAGACTGGCAAGGTTTCTTCCTCAAGAGAGCTTAAATATTTAAATGAGTGAGAGCATGGGCCTTAGCTGTGCATCTTAGAGACCAAACATATGTTATTTGTGTGACTGATGAGTTCATTAGAAATAGTGACATGTCATTTTTCTTAGCATTTCTTAAAATGTGTCCCTTTGCATATTTCCCTTCATGTGTTTAGAAGATGGCCTGAAATGGCTGACTCACATAATCTAGAACTAAGGCCCTGGTTTGACTGTGTTCTGAATTTGGAAGGTGATTGTTAGAGTCTTAACACTTTTAGGAATGTACAGAAAAGAAGCTCATTCTACTTACCAAAGACACAATCCTTTTATTTAGGTCCATATATTCCTGAGAATATGGCTTTGCAAATTGGCTGTCATAATCAATGTTGTTGACCTTGAAGCTGGCATGGTAGTAGAAAGGTTCTTTTCCTGAGGAGAGTAAAGGAACATAGTTTTTCCATTGTATACAACCACTTCATTCTGAGAAGTCACACGCTCATAAAATGTTGGGTTACATGATATCTGCAAGTCTTGATACCCAGAGACTGTGGAAAACGCACAGGTAAAGGAATGTTAAATTATAACCTTTCACCAAAAATATATTCAAGGTTTTTTAGTATAAAATTTTAATGTGCTGCTTTTCAAGTTTGGGCAACATGTTATGAAACAAAATTACATTAAAATATAGTAATTATCTTGGTCTTTATGATTGCTATATACTACATTTTCAAAAGAAATCAGCCAAATCATAGGACTTCTTATTCGTAGAATATGTAAGAAATCAAAATGCCCAACGGAGAGATGAGGGGAGACATATCTTGAAAGACCTGCACATTAAGTATACTGAGCAAAGGAGTGAAGTGTGTGATGTTAGACACACGACAGAATGAGATGGGCCAGGAGCGAGGCTCGCCAGAACCTCTCAAAGTCCTCTAGCAGAAAATGAAAACCCCTCTTCTTAAATGTGATGTTTATTTGTGTGACTCCAGTCTATGTATTAAAGGGAAGAGTCCAGGGGGAGAGAGAGGGAGGAAGAGAGCTAGAAATTGTGGTAAAATAAACAGTGGAAGAAGTAAAAATATTTGGTAGTGTTTTGAGAAAATTCTTTTTACTAGTGTTTGCAGTTAATCATTTGGTGTAGTCTGCCATACCTTTCACAATAATTGGAGAGATACAAAGAAAAATAAAACAGTACTTTGTATATGGAATGTGTGGGTGCGTGTGTGTGTGTGTGTGTGTGTGTGTGTGTGCATGCGTGTGTGTGTGTGTGTGTGTGTGTGTGTGTGTGCCCATGTGTGGAGGCCATAGGCTGATGTTGGGTCTGCCTGTTTCTGCACTCTAGCATCTTAGTTAGAAGTGTGTGTTGTTAGGAATAGCTTTTTATGTGGGTCCTGGGGATAGTGACTCAAGCCTCCATGCTCAGATAGCTAGCATTTTATCCACTAAGCTCTCTCCATAACCCACTGTTCTGTTTTTAGATTAAGCTAATAAAGATGACAAATCAATCAACCAGTCAATCAGTCAATCAATCAAGCAAGCAAGCAATCATTCAGTTTTTGATTCATCTACAACCCAGATGTTTTTGTAGCCTATCTGGGAAATGAAAGTCAGAACACATTTTGAGGACAGTTTGGTAATGTCACCAAAACCTTGTAATCTATTCTCAGAATTAATTCTTCTAGCTCTATTCTCCATATAATGAGTTCCACAGAAATATATACATAAAAAACTACTATTTAAAACAATGTTAAGTCTCTGCCATCTTGGCTCCCGGATGCCGGACAGATCTGACAGGCAGAGCCAGGTACACTGACATAGCCCGAGTCTAACATCGCATGGGTCTTAGTCTGTCAGGCTTCTGCCTGCACCCAGGGTCTGGGCAGCTCTATGGGCCATCTGTGTGCCAGCCTTGTTGGGGGATGTTTGCCCTGCAGAGTGATCAGCACTTGGAAAAAGTCCCTGCAGCATCCACCATCTTCTCTCCCTGACGGAGCAGGCAGGTAGCACCAGGTTCACAGGGTCAACCCGAGTATAACATTGCTTGGGGCAAAACACACCAGGTCTCCAACAGCACCGAAGAGGAGGGCAGCACATCAGCAATCTGTGCCAGGGGAAACCCAGTCATCCTGTGGTGCAGAAATAGCCTTACAGGCTCACAGGAGGTGCAAGCACCAGCCAGTGACAACAGGACCAACTAACACTAGAGATAACCAGATGGCAAAAGGCAAATATAGGAACATTACTAACAGAAATCAAAGCAATATGGCAGCATCTGAACCCAATTCTCCAACAACAGCAAGTTGTGGATATACCAACACACCAAAAAATAAGATTTGGATTTAAAATCACTGGTCATGATGCTGTTAGAGGAACACAAGAAGGACATAAATAAATCTCTTGAAGAAATACAGGAGAAAATGGATCAAAAGGTAGACGCCCTTACAAGGGAAACACAAAAATCATTTAAAGAAATTCAGGAGAATATGGGTCAAAAGATAGAAGACAATAAAGAGGAAATGCAAAAATCACTTAAAGAAATACAGGAAAACTTGGGTCAACAGGCAGAAGTTATGAAAGAGGAAACACAAAAATCTCTTAAAGAATTACAGGAAAACACAAGCAAACAGGTGAAGGAACTGAGCAAAACCATCCAGGATCTAGAAACAGAAGTAGAAACACCTAAGAAATCGCAAAGAGAGTCAATTTTTGAGATAGAAAACCTTGGGAAGAAATCAGGGGCCATAGATGCAAATATCAACAACAGAATACAAAATATAGAAGAAAGAATCTCAGATGCTGAAGATACCATAGAAACCATTGACTCAACAGTCAAAGAAAATGCAAAATGCAAAAAGCTTGTAACCCAAAACATCCAGGAAATCCAGGACACAATGAGAAGACCAAACCTAAGGATTATAGGTATAGATGAGAGTGAAGATTTACAACTTAAAGGGCCAGCAAATATCTTCAACAAAATTATGGAAGAAAATTCCCTAACCTAAAGAGAGAGATGCCCATGAACATACAAGAAGCCTACAGAACTCCAAACAGACTGGACCAGAATAGAAATACCTCCTGTCACATAATAATCAAAACCCCAAATGTACTAAACAAAGAAAGAATATTAAAGGCAGTAAGAGAAAGAGGCCAAGTAACATATAAAGGAAGACCTATCAGAATTACACCAGACTTCCTACCAGAGACCATGAAAGCTAGAAGATCCTGGGCAGATCTAATGTAGACTCTAAGAGAACACAGATGGCAGCCAAGACTACTATACCCAGCAAAACTCTCAATCACCATAGATGGAGAAACCAAGATATTCCATGACAAAACCAAATTTACACAATATCTATCTACAAACCTAGTCCTACAAAGGATAACCTACAAAGGTGGAAAAATGCCAATACAAGGAGGGAAACTGCACCCTAAAAAAAGCAAGATAGTAACCTTCTTTAATCAAACCCAAAAGAAGATAACCACTGAAATATAAAAATGTTTTTATGAAACATAAAAAATGACAGGAAGTAATAATCACTATTCCTTAATATATCTTAACATCAATGGACTCAATTCCCCAATAAAAAGACATAGACTAACAGACTGGATATGAAAACAGGATCCTACATTTTGCTACATACAGAAAACACACCTCAGTGTCAAAGACAAACACTACCTTAGAGTAAAAGGCTGGAAGACAATTTTACAAGCAAATGGTCTCAGAAAACAAGCTGGAGTAGCCATTCTAATATCAGATAAAATTGACTTTCAACTTAAAGTCACCAAAAGAGACAAGGAAGGACACTTCTTGCTGGTCAAAGGAAAAATCCACCAAGAAGAACTCTCAATTCTGAACACCTATGCTTCAAATGCAAGGGCACCCTCATTCATAAAAGAAACTTTACTAAAGCTCAACGCACACATTGCACCTAACACAATAATTGTGGGGGACCTCAACACTCCACTATCCTCAATGGACCGATCAGGAAAACAGAAACTAAATAGGGGCACAGTAAAACTAATTGAAGGTTTGGACCAATTGGATTTTATATATATATATATATATATATATATATATATATATATATAATTTCATCCTAAAGCAAAAGAATATACCTTTTTCTCAGCACCTCATGGTACCTTCTACAATATCAATCATAAGTGATCACAAGACAGACTCAACAAATATAAGAAGATTGAACTAATCCCATGCCTACTATCAGATCACTATGGAGGAAGAGTGGTCTTCAATAGCAACAAAAACAACAGAAAGCCCACATACACATGGAAACTGAACAATACTCAGTGATACCTTGGTCAAGGAAGAAATAAAGAAATTAGACTTTTTAGAATTTAATGAAAATGAAGGCACAACATACCCAAATTTATGGGGCACAATGAAATCAGTGCTAAGAGGAAAACTCAGCATACACTAGCAGCTTAATGGCACACCTGAAAGCCCTAGAACAAAAGAAGCTAATTCACCCAGGAGGACTAGAAGACAGGAAATCATCAAACTAAGGGCTGAAATCAATCAAGTAGAAACAAAGAAAACCATACAAAGAATCAACAAAACCAGGAGCTGGTTCTTTGAGAAAATCAACAAGAAAGATAAACCCTTAGCCAGACTAACCAAGGGGCACAGAGACAGTATCCAAATTAACAAAATTAGAAATGAAAAGGGAGATATAACAACAGAAACTGAGGAAATTCAAAAATCATCAGATCCTACTACAAAAGCCTATACTCAACACAAGTGTAGAATCTGGAGGAAATGGACAATTTCCTAGACAGATGCCAAATACCAAAATCAAATCAGGAGCAAAAAGATCATCTAAACAGTCCCATAACCCCTAAAGAAATAGAAGGGTTCATAGAAAGTCTTCCAACCAAAACAGGCACAGGACCAGATGGTTTTAGTGCAGAATTTTATCAGACCTTCAAAGAAGACCCAACACCAACACTCTTCAAACTATTCCACAAAATAGAAACAGAATGGTCACTACCCAACTCGTTCATGAAGCCACTATTGCTGATATCAAAACCACACAAAGATCCAACAATGAAAGAGAACTACAGGCTAATTTCCCTTATGAATATCGATGCAAAAATATGCAATGAAATTCTTGCCAACTGAATCCAAGAACTCATCAAAATGATCATTCACCATGATCAAATAGGCTTCATCCCAGGGATGCAGGGATGGTTCAATATATGGAAATCTATTAATGCAATCAATTACATAAACAAACTCAAAGAAAAAAAACACATGGTCTTTTCATTAGATGCTGAAAAAGCATTTGACAAAATTCAGCATCCTTTCATGCTAAAAGTCTTGGAATGAACAGGAATTCAAGGCCCATACCTAACCATAGTAAAAGCAATATACAGCAAACCGGTAGCCAACATCAAACTAAACAGAGAGAAACTTTAAGCAATCCCACTAAAATCAGGGACTAGACAAGGCTGCCCCCCTCTCCATACCTTTTCAATATAGTATTTGAGGTTCTAGCTCAAGCAATTAGACAACATAAGGAGCTCAAATGGATACAAAGTGGAAAGGAAGAAGTCAAACTATCACTATTTGCAGATGATATGATAGTATACTTAAGTGACCCAAAAAACTCCATCAGAGAACTACAGCTGATAAACAACTTCAATAAAGTGACTGGTTATAAAATCAATTCAAGCAAATCAGTAGTCTTCCTATACTCAAAGGATAAGCAGGTTGAGAAAGAAATCAGGGAAATGACACCCTTCACAATAGCCACAAACAAAATAAAATATCTTGGTGTGACTCTAACCAAACAAGTGAAAGATCTGTATGACAAGAACTTCAGGTCTCTGAAGAAGAAAATTGAAGATCTCAGAAAATGGAAAAATCTTCCATACTCATGAATTGGCAGCATTAATATAGTTAAAATGACCATCTTGCCAAAAGCAAAATACAGATTCAACGCAATCCCCATCAAAATCCCAACTCAGTTGTTCATAGAGTTAGAAAGAGCAATTCTCAAATTCATCTGGAATAACAAAAACAAAACAAAACAAAACAAAACAAAAACAGGATAGCTAAAACTATTCTCGACAGTAAAAGAACTACTGGAGAATCAATATCCCGGACCCCAAGCAATACTACAGAGCAATAGTGTTAAAAACTGCCTGATATTGGTACAGTGACAGGCAGGTGGATCAATGGAATAGGCTTGAATAACCAGAAATGAACCCACACACCTATGGTCACTTGATCTTAGACAAAGGAGCTGAAAACATCCAGTGGAAAAAAGACAGCATTTTCAACAAATGGTGCTGGCTCAACACCAGCTTGCAGTAGAATAGGAATTGATCCATTCTTATCTCCTTGTACTAAGCTCAACTCCAAGTGGATCAAGGACCTCCACATAAAACCAGACACACTGAAACTAATAGAAAATAAACTGGGGAAGACCCTTGAGGACATGGGCACAGGGGAAAAGTTCCTGAACAGAACACCAATAGTTTATGCTCTAAGATCAAGAATAGACAAATGGGACCTCATAAAATCAGAAAGTTTCTGTAAGGGAAAGAACACCGTCAAAAGGACAAAAAGGCAACCAACAAATTGGGAAAAGATCTTCACCAACCCTACATCTGACAGAGGGCTAATATCCAATATATACATAGAACTCAAGAAGTTAAACCCCAGAGAACCAAATAACCCTATTAGAAAATGGGGTACAGAGCTAAACAAAGAATTTTCACCTGAAGAAATTTGAATGACTGAGAAGCACCTTAAGAAATGTTCAACATTATTAGTCATTAGGGAAATGCAAATCAAAACAACCCTGAGGATTTCACCTCACACCAGTCAGAATAGCTAAGATTAAAAACTCAGGAGATAGCAGGTGTTGGCGAGGATGTGGAGAAAGAGGAACACTCCTCCACTGCTGGTGGGATTGCAAGAGGTTACAACCACTCTGGAAATCAGTCTGGCAGTTCCTCAGAAAACTGGGCATGACACTTTCGGAGGACCCTGCTATACCACTCCTGGGCATATATCCAGAGGATTCCTCGGCATGCATGCAATAAGGATACATGCTCCACTAGGTTCATAGCAGCCTTATTTATAATAGCCAGAAGTTGGAAAGAACCCAGATGTCCCTCAATGGAGGAATGGATACAGAAAAAGTGGTATATTTACACAATGGAATACTACTCAGCAATTAAAAACAATGAATTCATGAAATTCTTAGGCAAATGGTTGGAACAGAAAAATATTATCCTAAGTGAGATAACTCATTCAGAAAAGAACACACATGGAATGTAGTCACGATAAGTGGATATTAACCCAGAAGCTCTGAATACCTAAGACACAACTCACATATCAAATCATCACTAAGAAGAAGGAAGGAGAGGGCCTTGGTCCTGGGAAGACTTGATGCAGCATTGTAGGGAGTTGCCAGGACAGAGAAGTGGGAGGGGGTTGATTGGGGAAGTGGCAGAGGGAAGAGGGCTTATGGGACTCATGTGGAGTGGGGAACCAGGAAAGGGGAAATCATTTGGAATGTAAACAAAGAATATACTCAAGGCACAATTAGCAAGTCAAATGATTCCCAAGAAGAAAGGAGAGGACCCTGGGCCTGGAAAGATTGGATCCAGTTTTGTAGAGAAACTGTGGGGGGAGGGGGAATGATTGGGGAATAGTTGGGGGGGAGAGGAACTATGGGACATAGGGAGGGGGGAACTGGGAAAGGGGAAAGCCTTTGGAATGTAAACATAGAATATAGAAAATAAAAAAAGCAGCACCTATAATTACAGAAAATAATATGGATAAATATAAAAAATAAGGATATGTGAAATCCAGCTATAACAGTACATAGCACATTCATAATTATATATGTAATTCTACAGAATTACATATATAATAAATTACATATATATGTATATAAGAATACATATATATAATTCTAAGAAAATTCATCTCTAGGAAGGAAGTTTTAGGTTTAAATGGGAAAAGCAAGTAGGGACACTGGGGAGATGATAGTAATATTCTAAATTGTTATACATATCTGGGTTACAGAAAGATGTGCATTTTCTAATACACAGTTAAGATTTGTTTATATCATCATATATAATATATATAATAAAAGTATTAAGCTCTGATAAGTATAAATGTTGACCTACTTAGGAGAACATGAATTACTGTTTCCCATTTAATTTAAAATGCATAAATAATAAGGAAGACTTATAAATGACTACAGTGATGTATAAATATGATAAAGTAGCATAAAAAGCTAATGATGAGTTTAAGTGGTAGATGGATGTATGATGTATGTATGTATCTATAAATAAATAAATAAATAAATAAATACCTAAAAAAAGAAAATTAAAAAAATAAAACAATGTTAAAAAATTAGACAAACCTAAGAGCAAAAAATAACAAAATAGGCTGCTCATACATAAATAAGTAAAATTTACAATAGGATATTATGTCATCACTACAATCATGTTTGAGAAAACTATTTGAACCATACATGAAAATAAATGAAAGAAGTTAAAAAGGAAGTGGGTTAGGATGTTACCCTGTTTATGTGTATGAGTGGTCTGCCAGCATGGTCTGCACACCAAGTGCATACCTATTGACCATAGAGATCAAAGATGGCATTGGATCCTCTGGAACTGGAGTATTGGATGGTTGGTAGGCACCACATGGGTGCTGGGAATTTAGCCCAGGTCCTCTGTATGAATAAGAGCTTTCCACCACTGAATTATCTCTCCACCACAGTTTCTATTTTTAAAATGTTTGTCTATAGATTTTATTTGTATCAATAAATCTTACAGTAATTAGGAAAATAATGTGAAGAAAATTTTAGTGAGGTGTGTGTGTGTGTGTGTGTGTGTGAGAGAGAGAGAGAGAGAGAGAGAGAGAGAGAGAGAGAGAGAGAGAGAGAGCTTGGCAATGTGCACCATGGAACACATGTGGTGGTCAGAGGCAACTTGAGGAAAACACTCCTCTCTTTCCACCGTCTGAGTCTTGGGATTTCAACTTAGCTACTCACCTTGGCAGCAATGAACTTGTTGGTTCAGAATATTAATATTAAAGGAAAAGCTTTCTCTGTAATTACCTTAGCTACTGATTTTCTAATATTTTTGACATATGTGTTTAAATATTATATATACTATTTCCTTGTCATAGGCTGGGAATAATTCTAAAGAAATGTGCTTTGCCATTTTATATTGATTTGCACAAATACTACATATCCTATCTTTAGAAATATCAAGTATTTTTTATCATTGCGAATCTAGGCACTACAGAATAAAGCCTTTTGTAGCTCCTTATTTTATTAGATCACTGAGTACCGACTCAAAAAGAGTAGAAGTGAATTGAATGTTTTCATTTGCACTTATAGGAACAAACAGAGTGTCATCATAAAGGGTTAGTTCCAGTCTCTCACATATAATACAAAAAGTGAGCAGAAAAAGTCAGGGCATTAGACCTGTTTTAGGCGTTATTTTTTACTCATCAAAGAATAATTAGCACAATTAATCAAGGTCATATGATTATTAAGGATCAAAGCTTAAGAAAAACTGAAAACCTCAACAATTCTCTTCTTTACAATGAAAAATTATTTGAGATGACCTATAATTATTTTCAAAGAAATGGACATTTAGTCTGACTGCTTAGATTAAGTCTCATAAAGAAAATATTGTTCTCATTTTTTTTAAAATGTTTTTTATTAATTTTTATTTATATGAGTACACTGTAGCTATCTTCAGACATCCCAGAAGAGGGCATCAGATCCCATTACAGATGGTTGTGAGCCACCATGTGGTTGCTGGGAATTGAACTCAGGACCTCTGGAAGAGCAGTCCGTGCTCTTAACCTCTGAGCCATCTCTCCAGCCCCTATTGTTCTCATTTTTAATTTGAGTTGATCCTTTCATTTTGTCTTTGGACTTTTGACCCAGCCAATTTATATGTGGGCTTATAATTGATCCATAAACACTATATATGCCCAGTTTTATGCATAGTTTAACAGCTGAATGTCATACATGTGACCTGTTCTGACTGAATTAGTCTTAGAAGTTGAGCTATCTTGAATGTCCTCAGCTTGGGCCTCAGCTTCTGCTGTCTCTTTTCATACTGGTTGCTTCCGACTGTGTTCTTGTAAATGAGTTGTTGGAGAGCTTACAATGCCCTTTATGTATCTTGCTTTTGAATAGATTAAAAAAAGAAAAGAAAAGAAAAAGGAATTCAAAATTGAATAAGTATCTGTGTAATGCTTCGATACAAATGGTGCATATATGATTATACCCTCTACCACCAAGACTCAAAAATCATTGTGGAAGAGGGGCTGGAAAGACTTTAAAATCCAGAGCTAAGGGAAGGCTAGGATGAAGCTGTGATATCTGTGTATGAGAGACACCAGTACTAATGAACTACATAGCAACTGTGGGTGCTGGAATAAAATCAAACCAGCTAACACTCTAGCATGGAAGAGCTCACTCATGTGGGAGGACGAGTTAATTTTTTTCTGATAGTTTGACTATGGTTAGCATAGCTGTTCTCATCCTGTGGGTTTGGGCCCCTTTCTGGGGGGGGTTGTCACATATCAGATATTTACATTGAGATTCATAACAGTACCAAATTATAGTTATGAAGTAGGAACAAAAATAAATTTATGGTTGAAGGTCACCACAACTTGAGGAGCTATGTTACAGGAGTGCAGCATTAGGGAGGCTGAGAACCACTGATCTAATGGATAGCTCCATACCCATGAGTATATGGGTAGCACACATTGGAAACAGTGGGCTATTAAAAAAAATGAGGTCATAAATTTGGAAAGCATTTGGGGATGGGTGGTGGACCTAGAGGAGTTAGGTGGAAGCATAGAGGTGGTTATGATCCAAATATATGGTACACATGAAAGAAAGTCTATGAAGAATAATACAATGTTATACTTTAAAATGCACTACATTTTGGTCACCCTACGGTGCAATAAAACATCTGAATTTATTTCTCCTATAGTTTAGGACTCAACACAATAATATTTTCTCTCCTTGTTTCATATCTCTCTCTCTCTCTCTCTCTCTCTCTCTCTCTCTCTCTTTTTGCTTTTTTTGTCTTTCTTTGTTTTTTCCCCCAAGTGACTGGAAATTGAACTTAGAAACTTATGAACCCCAAGCTAGTGTTCTGTCACTGAGCTTCACTCCCAGCCTATTTACTAATACTCAAAAAAGTTCTTTCTAAGTGATTCTGAGTTGGGTTCAAACTTTATTGACTTGAAATAGGGATTTTAAAGATGATTTTCAGGACCAAATCTAGTCTGGTTTTGGATATTCCATAAACATATAATAGGTTTTGCATTTAGGTTGAGAAAAGTAAAAAGAATAATGACATTTGCTGATATGTGAAAGTTACATGCAATTCAAAGTTAAGATCCTCTAATACTATGAAAACATTATAGTGGTTCTCTTACTATGTAAAGCACCTAGATTCTTTTAGTTCAGAATTAATCATTCAGTGAATGAATGCTAACTCAGTTTGTGGACACTTTCATGTACCTTTATATTTTTGTTTGCCTTCTTTTATTAAGAGAACTATTTGCCTTCCTAAGAAAGTTAACTAAAATTCGGGTTGGAGATGTGTCTCAGTAGGTGAGAAGTTCCAGGTTCAGTTATTATTACACACATGGTGACTCCTGGTCCAGAGGATCTGGTCCTTTCTTCTCACCCCAGTAGGCACACATATACATACACACACAGGAAAAACACTCATATGCATAAAATAAAAAAACAAAATCAGAAGGAACTAACTAAAAACCATCCGATTACCGTTTCAAGTACCATAAGGCAGAGAGGAGAAGGTATCTGAGAGGAAGAGCTGCTCTGTGCTTTGGATTGCTTAGCTATTTTTTGGGTAATTACTGATTCCAATGAAGAAATAGTTGTTGCAAAATATAGCTCATTATTTCTGGGTTTGGAGTCTACGATAGTGAACTACAAAATGCTACAGAGTCATTCAAAAAGAAATAGGTTCGCATCTTTGACTTGTGCTTTCTGGCATTGCTGGAACGGTCTTGATAATACTTGTTTTTTCACTGACAAATTTATCTCTTTTCTGTTTGTATTCATCCCTTCTCCAGCAGCTAGGCTTGAGACTCATCAGAAGTTTCTTTAACCATAGATCTAAGTGCTCTGCGGGCGGGTGGCCTCTTGTTCAGTTCCTGAAATGATGGAGAGTCTTTCCTGGGAAGTCTCTGCTTGCTCCCTAGGAAACTCTGGATGTTCAAGGGGATTGCCTCTTTTTTTATGCTGCTGACGCATCACAAACCCATTATTTATCTTAAGATTCATTTTATTTCTTTGTAGTTGCTGTGTGTCTGTGTGATTGTGTGTCACCTGTAGGTGGGTGCCTCAAAAAGACAGAAGAGGAAGTTGGAACCCATGAAGCTGGAGTTACAGGAATTTGTGAGTTGCCTGATAGATGGATGTTCTGAGAATGGTCGGGGTCCTCTGGAAGGTCCGCAGCTTCCCTTAACTTCTGAGCCATGTCATCAGCTTAGGCACCTGTTACTTCTGTTTTAGATATTCCACGTGGGAGTTAGACTTCAGTTCATCATGTTCCTTAATCTAGGGTCCTATTATTTCAGGGGAATGCTGATCTGTTTTATGAGGTCTGTTTCTCAGCTTGATGAGAAGGGGAAATATCAATTCATCAAGCATTAAGTTGGTGATAATAGTGTGAGAAATAAATGCTCTTGCATTTCCAAACATAATCTCCTCCTTAAATATTCTCTACTTACCTTCAGTTTCTGGCATCTGCTTTTTGTGTTTTGTTTTTTTGTTTTGTTTTTGTTTTGTTTTCTTTTTGTTTTTTCGAGACAGGGTTTTTTTTTCTGGGGGGGTGGTGGTTCAAGACAGGGTTTCTCTGTGTAGCCCTGGCTGTCCTGGAACTCACTCTGTAGACCAGGCTGTCCTTGAACTCAGAAATCCGCCTGCCTCTGCCTCCCAAGTGCTGGCATTAAAGGTGTGCGCCACCACTGCCTGGCTTGGCACCTGGTCTTGATGAACGACTAAGTTTAAAGTGAATATTTCTTATTCATAGATATTTTTTGTCATATGTTATGACTATAATTCATGTGTTAGTAGTGGTAATAGCTGTCATTGCAATCTGTCTAATAAGTGTAAGTGGAAAGTAAAGTGGTTGCAAAACCCCTAATTCCTGTCAAGTGCCTTACTAGATCACATTGTACAGTTCTCTCTGTTTCAGTGTTGTTTTCCTTTTGTAAACTGAAATGGATATTGGATGAGTTAGCCACACTCTTATACATGTAAACTCTTTCCTAGAAATTTCTATCATGTTTTCAAATAGTAGTTCCCAAATCTGTGAGTCATAAATTATATAAAAATGGAAGCATAGTGGCCTCAGGAGATGATTCCAGGGGAAATATTTATATGCATTGTTCTTATAGACTTATGAAACTATGATTCTTATTCCTGTATGAATTCTTTATTTGCAAGTACAAGAATTTAAAAATATCCCTGACTGCCGAAACCCTTGGTCAATTCTGATCTTCAAATGTAATTGACAAAGATTGTCAGTTCTAGGTTAGGCTTCTGTTTTCAAGAAAGGGGTTTCTGTGAGCCTTGATTTTGACTTCAGATTTTGTCTAGGAGAGCAATAACCGTAAAGTTACTGATTAGCAGGGGAACATTTGGGATCTATTGC
Organism: Apodemus agrarius; assembly: GCA_964023405.1. Taxonomy (NCBI): domain Eukaryota; kingdom Metazoa; phylum Chordata; class Mammalia; order Rodentia; family Muridae; genus Apodemus; species Apodemus agrarius. Next base: position 21,385,259 of record OZ030016.1, on the reverse strand, counting down.
CACTGTTCTACAAAGAGTTTGTCGTGACAAATGGCACGCTCCAGGCGGGAGCAGGCACAGCCATGTTAAATACAAGTCTCATTGCATCCTGTTTTGTTTGTGTAAGCATGCACCTTCCTGCAAACATCTCACCCCCTTGTACTTTAGCTGCAATGAAACAAAAGATTTTTCAAGAAAACCACCAGGGAATAATATTTTTACTTGGGTAGAAAACAAATATTACTATATTTACCCTTACTTTTGGCCTTTATGTATTTTAATAACTAACTATTCTTATAGATTGCCTATGTGAATATAGAAAAATATCTTTTTATAAAAATATCCTCATGTACAAAGATAGATACTGTATGTTCTCACTTATATGTGGATGCTATAAAAATTAATTTTATAAAAATTAGTTATATAAAATGAGAGACTAGGACGGTGGTCGCTAGGCCTGCTGAGAAAGGAAGAGTGAAGAGGTCAGATGACAGGAGCCTGAGTACTGTCAGAGGGAAGAATAAGGTTCTACAGTCACTAAGATGGCTAATTTTATGATGACATATTTTACAAGTTAAGAAAGCATTTAGATGAATTTAGAAGAAAAAATTTCAAGGTTAAACACAAAGCAATGATATAATTTAAAGGGATAGACATGGTAATCCCCTTGATCATTAAATATTATGTATATTTATCAAATTATCACCCCATACCTCATAATATATACAATACAGTGTTCTTAATGATGAAAACAATGTCACTGGGCTTAAAATGATCAGAAAACCACAGAAAACTTGACAAGGTGCTCTTCTTTTAATAAAAAATAAACTCAATGACCTCATATTTTTTTCTATTTCATGGATAAGCTATATAGAAAATGTGTAGACATGTTTTTCCTTCATTGTTCAATATTGGAGGAAAATCTAGATTTAAGGAGGATTTTTATGGGTAGGAAATATTATTTATAAGAAACACAGGCTTTGGAGTAAGAAATAATATTTCTGTAGTAAGAAATCTTAAGTCCTTAGCTTTTATAATTATTTGTTAGCTCGTCGAATATCTCCTTATAGATCTACTAAGTTCTAACAAATAGGGTCTGTGTCTACTTTCTTCATCAATGTATCCTCAATCTGAAAATCTTTCTAAAGACAAAAACAAAACTAAAGAAAACAAAGCAAAGGACCGCATATCTCTAGTTTTAAATGCACTGGGCCAAAAGTCATTTGAGGTCAAAGTCTGAGGACAAACTTTTCGGATGAATGTTTACAATTGGAATTATAATTCATTAAATCTCATTTAATAACAATTCCATTAAAAGTGCCATGATCCTATGTAAAAACTGACAAAAATATGTAACATGTCTAATTTTTATGTATTAGTTATCCTTCAATAAAGTTTTAAATGGTAGTATGGTAAATGTTAGTGACCATAGGGAGCATAGCAAAAAGACAAAACAACATTTGTCTTCTTTCCTTCCTCAGATTTCTTAGTTTTCCCAGTGTGGTGTCAGCAAACCCATGTGACTGAAAAGACAAACATAACGTATACTCACCACAGGCGGCAAAATAGGCAATGAGTCCAATTACTACTGCAGCAAGCACCGCCGTTAATATGCCTAGGGTAATCTTTCCACACCTTGTGAGTTTTATCTTTGTTTCGCACTCTGTTCTGAGTAAAAGGACAGAAAGGTGTCAGTGGGAGCTCAGTTTAGGCCTGTTGGAGTACATATGAATTTAATATTAAGTGCACAAGTGTGTTATTTTACATTAACAATGCATCCAGTCGACTGAAGAGTTTTGAAACAGTGGCGTTTGCGCCTACATGATTGGGGCTGCTTATTTCCCAGCACCTATGATCGATAACGGTAATATTAAATCAATAGTCACTTATTCCTTCAAAAGTATTTGTAATTGTTTGACGGGGCACTGCTGTAGAAACAGTCGTGTCTGTTCTTATGAAGCTTACAAACTACAGAGTACAGATAGACAGGAATAGATAGATAGATGATAGATAGATAGATAGATAGATAGATAGATAGATAAATGCAATCTCTGATTGGCTACGAGTGCTATAGGAAAAGAACACTCGGAAAGATCAGAAACAAGGGCACTGGTATTAGCTGCAGGTGTGTAAAACTGCTTTGCGGTCAGGGGCAAGACCCAGGAAGATTAAAGCATGAGAACAGTGAGCAGAGGGGTATGCATAATGACATCTGGAAAATTCCAGGCAAAGAGAATTACTCGAGGAAGGCCCGCGGCAAGTGTAAGTTTGGCAAACAGGAAAGCGTGTCCGGAGCGGTAGTAAGGGGAGAGAAGTGTGAGTGTAACCTTGAGAGGCAGTAATTCCTGAGCCTCGGGAGAAGGATTTTGAATGTTTTCCTCTGAGCAAAATGGCAGCACTGAGCAGGTTTGATCGGAGGATTGGGATGACTTGGTTCAATGTCTTAACAGAATGCTTTTGCAGGGGGCGAAGAATAAACTGTAGAGGACAAGGAGAAAGAGGGGGAACAAGACAGGAAATATTACAGCGACTGAAACAGAAGATGGCATTGTCTGAAACCAGAGTATTAAGGGCGCAAGAAAGAGTTTCAACTTTGTATAGATTTTAGGGATAAAGCTGACGGAGGTATCCTGATGAAAAGATGGATTCTAAGAGATGTTGAGGATGATTTCTACGTGTTTAGCCGGAATGCTTAAAATACGGGATTGTCATTATATGAGATCAAAAGGCTGCTTGGCAGCAGTACCGCTGTTAGGGATGTTTAGCAGGTAGTCACGAGGCAATGTGGGTCAGATACACAAGCGTAGAATTTGGAATCAGAATACGGGCAGGTCTTATTAACTTGCCATCCCTGAGCACGTACAGTACAGTCTATCAGTGGATGACAATACCAAGGGGGTAACTGTAGGTAGAGAAACAGAGCAAGGTAGGATCACCTGTGCAGAGTTTTGAGAGAGAAAGAAAGAGGACCTGGCAGAAAGTAGCCGCCAGAGGAAATAACAAGGACCAGAGAGCCAGTTAGAGTAGATCCTGGAGGCCGGTGGAGGTTAATCAAGGATGAGGAACAGGCAAGATAGTGTGCCGGAAGATAGTGCAGATGGAATGGAGAATAAGGATGGTAGTCACAGATGGGCGTCATGCAGGTGATCTCGACAGAAAGCGCTAGGCATAACAGGGCTAGAGAGTTAAAAAGAGAACAGAATTAGTGTGAATGGAGACAGGACCACCGGGCTTTCCATTCCAAGAGTTTGCTGAAAAAAGAAGCAGAGAAAAGACCCTGCACCCAGAGGAGGACTTAAAGAAAACTTGAAGACACATTAAAAAAAAGAGAGACTAGTTGAACATTCCTATTTCATAACTATAAGAACTGTTAACATTTTACAATAATATTTACTTCATGTTTTTATGTAGTTTTTCAGTGGTTACAATGAACTCATGATGCGACTCTAGGTAATTTACATTCTATATAAAAATTTAGAGTACTTGATCTGTGACCATTCCTACACCTAGTAAAGCTATTAATTTTTTTAAGTATTCCAGTGATATCAAGTTCACATTTAAACCTGTCTTTAAAGTATCTTTTATACATTTGGTTTGAGCTGAGCTGAAATTGAAATTTCTATGTTGCATTTGGTTGCAGTATGTCTTGACTTTTTGAACCTGGAATAATTTTCAAATTCTGCCTTTTTTCCCTTTATGACATTTCTTTGCTGCAGTTCTGATCAAATTATTTTTACAGAGTGTGTTCCTTCTTAGAATATGTTTCTGTTATTATTAAAGTGTTTCACATTAATGTTCCATTTTGACGCAATTACAGACTTTCATGCAACTAAAAGAAATAATATTATTCCTTTGTACACTTTAAGTAGTTTTCCTTGATGGCAGTTTATACTATAATATCACAACCTGGACACTGACATGCATACAGTCAAGATATAGAACATTTCTGTCACCAGAGGCCCTGCGTGCTTAACTACCTAATCCTTTTCTCCTCTTCCCCACCTTCTTTAACCCCTGACAATCACCGATTTGACTTCCCTTCTTGTGTGTTTGTACTGCAAGGACATTATAGAATAAAATCATACAATATATAACATTTGGAGATCTTCTTTTCTCTCAACTATTGAATTTGTTAATAATTACTCACAAATCATGGGGTCGTAAATTTTAGGCATTAACTACAACTTGGAAACAATAGATGGACAGCATAGTAGGATATACAGAATTTTAATCAGCTTGTTTTAAAATGTGTGTGAATGTGGGTATATGGTGGTGTGAAAATACCTGTGAGTGTGTACAAAGGTCAGAGATTAATGGCGTGCATTTTCTCTCTCCCCACCTTCTTAATAAGCAAAGCTAGAATTATTTTGAATGACATGTAAGTTTAAAAATTTCCTAAGTTAGTGAGAGCCCTTGTTCCCTGGGATAAGATCTCACAGTTACGGACATGTGTAATGTTTCTGCAAAACTCAGCAAGCCGTCCAATTCAAAACCATAGTCTCAGAAAGTCAACGGTCTCTGCAGTTAGTTACACCGAAGTTTTTGAGTCATTCGCCCCCCCTGGAGCATCTGACCCAGTCAGATCCCCAAGATCTGCCTGTCTTTCTTCCACAGTGATTATAGGCACTGTGACCCCAAGAGTGGGTGCTGGGGTTCTCAACTCAGGTCTACACACTTGTCCAGCAAAAACATCACTTATTGAGTCCTCGTTAAAAACTTTCGTATTTTAAAAGTGTTTTCTTTTAACTTTTAAAACTTTTATAAACTTTAAAGCTATTATGAAAACCTGTCTTATTATTTACAAAGTGGGAAGCTATTTTATTTTGGTATATTTATGCTTTAGCACTGGAAAATGCTATTTTATTTTGATATACACAAAAGTGGAAGAAGCGTCTTTAGAAATCATTAAATGAAGAACCTGTTGTCACCCATATTTGTTAACTACTTTATCTTTTCCTCTGTAAGTGTACATGAAAGAACTGTACAAAATTAGTGTGTTCCATGTGCTCTGTATCACTGCCACCTTGCAGGATTGCCACAGGAAATCCCATTGACTAGACAGGGTCAGGGTAGAACATTGTGTTCTTGCTTACAGAGGTTAAAAACCTGAAAATAAGATTCTGGCAGGTTCTCAGCCCCCAAGACCATGCTCCCTGACTTGTAGGTGACGTCACACTATTCTTTTGTTCTCACATCTTGACTCTTCTCTTTGTAAGCACATTCATACTGTGGTAGAGTCTATCCAATAACTTTTATAAAATCACGCCATTTTAATTTTCCCTATATACATTCATGTTCTGAGATATCAGAGGCTACAATATTAATATATGAATGGGAGGGCACAGTTCAATCCGTTATATATTTTTTTACATTTTATGTATGTATTTTTTTATTGTATTGATTTTCTGATATTTATAATCTTTTTTTTGTATTTTTTTCTATATTCTTTGTTTACATTCCAAAGGCTTTCCCCTTTCTCAGTTACCCCCTGCCATATGTCCCATAGTTCCTCTCCCCCCCATGCTATTCCCCACTCTTTCCCCCCCCCACGATTTCTCTGTTCTGGGTCTACAATACTGGATCCAATCTTTATGTATGTATTTTGCTTTGTATTAACATTATGAGTTACTATTAGTACATGTATAAATATCAGTATTTTATTTTATATTAAGGGAAACTCATATTTTGTTTTATATGCCATATTACATACTTTATGTTGTATATTTTACTTAGTCTATATACTACCCACATACATATGTTACATAACTACATGCTGATATGGATATTTGTAACATTAAGAAGCATAAATGTATATTTTAGTAACTATACTAAATACTGGCCACTTTGAATCACCTATATTAGTGCCTATATTATTTTGATTTTTTGTTTGGTAACAAAATAAAATATCCGCTAGGAAGTTGACTTTTTAGTTACTTGGCACTGAGACCCTGAGATGATAGGGTTTTTTTTCCCCCTAAAGAAACTGTGTCAGCTGGCGAGGTGTATGTGTGTGTGTGTGTGTGGGGGGAGTGTCTCATGTGCATATTTCCATGTCTTCTCAGAAATTTCATTTTACTTCATATAAGATTATCGTTACTAACAAGTACATTGTCTAAGTTGTTTGCACATAGAAATTGGTGTCTCTCGCTGTTTTCATATGATGCCTATGAGCTTTTGGGGTTGGGATAAAAAAGGGAATTACTCCAGATATGTCCAGTCCCCTTTCTTTCCAGGTTAGCCTTGAAATCTGGGTTCAGGAGACTCTTCTGATTTAGACAGAAAATATACTGTCCCCAGCCTGATCTGCTCGTGTATCTACTTTAGAGTGGTATTTCTAATTTTGGGGGGAGTAATTGAATGATATGGTGGTTCCCAGGAATCTAATCCTATTCACGAGCATGTGCCCTCAGATATGTCACTCCACATTTTACAGCAAAAGCGTGTATATTTAACTCTTTTCATGCAACTTGCCACAGAATAAGTCCCAATGAAAAGGTTTTAAATGAAAAATTTGATGTGGCAAACAGTTGGTGTCTATTTTTCAACTCTTTTTTTTTTTTTTTTTTAAACTCTGGCTTATTTTGAGTCCGTAGCAAATAGTGACAAAGAATTATTTTCTCAAATATTTAAGAAAGAACTATTCCAGAAATTTAATAAAACGTCTTTCTATTCTTTTTTTTAATTTATTTTTATTAGATATATTCTTTTTTTTTTTTTTTTGGAGACAGGGTTTCTCTGTGTGGTCCTGGCTGTCCTGGAACTCACTCTGTAGACCAGGCTGGCCTCGAACTCAGAAATCCGCCTGCCTCTGACTCCCAAGTGCTGGGATTACAGGCGTGCGCCACCATGCCCGGCTCTAGATATATTCTTTATTTACATTTCAAATGATTTCCCCTTTCCTGGCTCCCCGCTCCCCAAAAGTCCCATATGTCCTTTTTCCCTCCCCCCCCCCGTTCCCCCATCCACCCATTCCCACGTCCCTTAATTGTGTTCTTTATAATAGAACCATGTGAAATTCTGCTTCTATAAATAAAAAGCCAAACACTCAGCAGTTTTATAATAATTCCATAGTTCATAAATATTTAGAAACCATGTAAAAGTGATGTAAAAGCTATGTAGAAGTTAATTTTTTTTTTTTTTTTTTGGCACAAACATTTGTCTGGTTGGGAATCATCACTGACATCAGACTTCCCTAAGGTAACTAACTGCCTTGAGGGAGAAACGTCCTGGTCTGGAGCTGGGAGGGGTTTGCCAACTGCTCATCCTTTGCATCTCCTATAAAGGATGGGGAGCAAGCCTTCAGAGTGGTCATTCTCTGCGGGGCCAGCCAGAGGTAGGAAGAGGGGCTATCCTCATATACATAGGTGAGACTGAGGACTGGGGCTTTGCTCACCTCCCAGAAATCCTTCCTGTTCCCAAAGGCCTTATTGGTTTCCTTGTGGAGCAGCACATTTTAAACTCAAGAGCAAAGTCCCATTTTGTCGTTATTATTTTTCTCTAGAGCATTCTTATAAACATCACCAGGCATGCAAATTCTACTTTCCCAAGTTCTTGTTACTAGACAGAATGTTGTTTGTAAAACAAACTGCATAATATTAAATGGCTGTTGAGTCTTGGTAAGGAGCTGAGGTAAAGAACAAAAAACCCTTGGTTTGATTTTAGCAACACGTGCTACTTTTCCACAGGTGTTTTTTTCTAACAGTGTATATTAGTGTATCATTCATCTGTAATAATAAGATTAGTGAGGAAAAGGATTATTTATAAAGGATGTACAGTGACTTTCAACTGTGGCCGGGTTCTAAAATTATTAATTCCTTGAGATAAAACTAAAGTCTGTTCATAGTATTGCTCAGATAATATTTATGGACTGTAAGAAGGTGATCCATTGAATCCGAAGGAGGCAGAACACATTATTTAGGACCTGAGATTTTAAAAGTTTTGGTAAGCAAATGAAGTGATTAGCAGTAACTTAATTTTATGGAAAATATTTTAGCATTTCTTTTCTAACAGTAAAAAAAACTAAATACTAATTCAAATAGGAAATGTGACATTATTAAGTGATAATATCTCAACATGCTGGTTATCAAGAATCTACATTTTATCCAGACTTGTGTCAATCTAAAAAAACTAGTTCCCAATTAGTTTATCAATATTTGCATTTTGTGTTAGTGCTGGAAGAACTAATATTGTGTAAACACTTATATTTGTGTTAATATGATTCACTTAAAAATTAAAATGTAAATGTAAAATTTCTGGTCTACCTGCCTTCTGAATCATTGTTCAGTACATTTTTTTTTTTTTGCCTTCTAAGGCCAATTACTAGCTAATGCATCATTGCTAATGTCAGGAATTTAAATGTTATTGTTGGTGTTGCCTTTGCTTCCAAACTGAATGTTCAATTATGCTGCTAAAAATATAGAGCCATGAAGTACTCTAGTGTTCCAATAACTAAAAAACAAGACCACAGCCGTGTCTTACCACTTCCAAGGAGGCAGAATAGCACAGCACATAAAACAGCAAACACAACTGCAACTCCACTGAGCCACACCATCAGAAACACGGGCACGTATTTAATATACATCCGTTTAGTGTCCTTTCAGTGTTCGTGGTGAAATTGTCTTTTAAGGATACCCCAGTCCCAAATCTTCAAGTTTCAGCCATCACACAAGAACACCTTGTTTAGGAACTGGAAAGTTTCCCAGGAAATTTAGAGTGAACTCCAATGGCGAAAACTGCTCACTTAAAAATTAAGTGGATAACTATGCTGGCCCTTCCAGCAGGACCCGTGCTGAGCCGTGGCAGAGCCTCCTGCCCCGTCCCCTCCGCCCCCTCCCTTTCACACACCTGTTCTGCAAGGCTGTCCATCTCTCTTCGCTCCTCCGAGGCTGTCCCCTTGCCATCTTCCCCTCGAGTGCGGCATGGCACAGTCATCCTCCACCTATTTAGCTTACAAGAATCTACGGCTTTTATGTGCTTTATGATAATGGCCTAATGATAATACTTAGCACTTACCCAACTTTTCATCTTCAAAGTGCTCTCCAAACATTTGTTAATTAATTTTAGAACATTAGTAAACTGTGAGCTGTGTATCTGCCCATCCACAAATGATAAATACTCATATCTGCCCAGCTAGGGGGCCCGAAATTTAAAATTAAGGTGTAGTGACCGAGGGAGTGGCTGGACAGATGGGCCTGAGAAATGTGAGATTGCGTATCCTGCACTGACGACAGTTGTCTCTTTCGACTCTGTCTTGCTTACACCTCACTTCTAAAACGTGCGGCGCTTTCTCTTTGGTTTCCCTGTGAGCAGCCAGTGGCGCTTGAAGCCCTAACCTTCCATTAGGATCTGAATGTTTTCCAGCCCATAACTTCGCAACCATGTATCATCTTCCATGAAGTCCCTCCTGAAATTTTTACTGCCACTTTAATTCTAGTGCTCTTTAAAGTATGTTTGATACTCTGAAATCTACAGGGTGTTGAGTTTTAATTAAAAGATATATGGCTTTAACCAGCAATTTTCCACGTTTTGGACGGCTTTCTGGCTTTTCGTGGCCAATTTTGATATTGGTGTAGAGGCGAGATAGAACACATCTTAATGTTCAACTATGTTTTAAAAAAAAGAATTTGCTAGAGGCCAAGGATGCAGTAAGGATGTAAGGAAGACTCTAGTGTATGTGTTGCAGGAGAAAGGGTTTTCTTGCTTAATAGTCTTTTCTGTTTCTTTCTTTGTTATTATTTCGTATAGTGAGACAGAGTTTCACTGCATAGCTCAGGCAAGGTCTGAACTTGCAGTCCTTCCAAGTGCGGGGATCACAGGTGTGTTCCACTTACAACAGGCAACAGTTGTTTTAAAAGAGGCTCCGTCTCATGATGCCTGTGCTTCTTGCCTCCTCAAAACATGTTTAGGTAATGATAATCAGAGATAGCATGATAAAACTATGGAAATAATAATAATAATGATGATGATGATGATGATAATAATAATAATAGAAGTATGTTTCGCTTGCTGAAAGGACCTTGATCAGAGATCTATCAACATTATCAAAACATTACTACCTTAATTGTATTTAATTCATCATCACAAACACTACGTCTGTATATATGCTTAAAGGATTCAGTGTATTCTTGTCGTTTTCATTTGACTCTCCAAATCATATTTTTCTCTTGAGGTGTCTTATCATTTGAAGCTCTTGAACTCTGTTAATCTCCTAGAACTTTATTTCACAACAAACATAGGGCTTGGGGTCCATTAGATAGGGCTTGGGGTCCATTAGACCAGGGACAATGGAGATCAAAGATGCTCAGGGATGATACATTCCCTCATCAACTTTGCAGACTTTGCTTTAAATCGTACTCGTAGATGCTTTAATCTTGTGTTGTAGGTAGCGAGGTAAGCTGGAAATGAGAACATACAAATATAAACATGGGATGGAACACACACAAAGCACCCTGTGAACACAGAAGCAAATCCAGTCCTGTGCTGTTAGCAGGAGTCAGTCAACGAGGTATGTAAACAAATTTAAAACATCGGATTATACCTGTAAGATTCTATAACAGAAGAATGTTATAGAAAGATTTCGTGTGGAAACTGTAATTCTAAGCTTCTTTGAAAAGTTACCAACCATTATGTACAAGTGTTTTGAAAATCAGTGTAAACAATTGTGATGCTAGAAATTAGAGCGTTTTTAAACTTGGAGAACATTTTCCTCTGTTCTCTTCCTTCCTTTCTAATGACATTACTGTCCCCCTAAAAATGCCATTAAAACCAACCAATTTATGAACTATTGATTCAAATTATGTTGTTAAAACCTAATTTTATATTAATACACTGATGTAAGATGTGAACCACATGACAACTCCCTGTTAGAGAGATGAGCGAGGGAATCTGACTCGGGATGGCAGAGTAAGGTGGGCCCAAGAGGGTCTGGAGGAAGCTTTTTATAAGTACAGAATGACTGAGGACATAAAATATAGCATGAGTATGGCAGAAGAAAATTTTACTTTACATTTTGATTACTCATAATATTTAGTATATATATATATATATATGTGTGAAAATTGTTATTTGTTGTGCAAAGTGTTACTGACCTTTAAAAACCATTTAAAACATTTTGTATGTTCCCGGCCCCCTCTGTGTTTATGTGTAGGTCAGAGAACAAAGCATGTGAGTTGCTTCTTCCACATATGGGTTCAAGGAGTTTATCTCAGGTCATGAGGCTTGGTAGCAAGTACCTTTACTTACTGAGGTGTTGTGCTGGCCCTAAATAAGTTTTTAGTTCCTTCACATTATTATCATTCTGCTCACACAATAGGTTCTTTTAACATAAAGAACAAAATTGTTCTTTAAAAGAATATTTTAGTTTGTTTGAAAATTTACTTCTTGATAGTTTTACACATGTACACATTATAACTGTAATAATATTAACTCTCCTCTTCTGATTCTCCTCTCACTACTTCTGATATTTTTTCCAGATAGTATGCTCCCTACTGTCATGTCCTCTTCCTCCTCCTCTTCATTTTCTTCTTCTCCTCTTCCTCTTCTTGTTCTTCCTCCTCCCTCTCTTCTTCTTCTTCTTCTTCTTCTTCTTCTTCTTCTTCTTCTTCTTCTTCTTCTTCTTCTTCTTCTTCTTCTTTTTTTTTTCTTCTTCCTTCTCCTCCTCCTCCTCCTTCTCCCAGTCCTTTCGCAGGTAATCGCAGTCTCTGTGTCTCCATAATTGCTACAACTTTGTCATATCTGGAAGATGTGTGTGTGTGTGTGTGTGTGTGTATACATATATATATATGTATATATATATAATTTCTCCCCACTGTCTGGCCCCTACAAACCTTCTGTACCCACTTCTGCAATGCTCCCTACACCTCGGAGAGGTGTGTGATATAAATGTCCTATTTTAGTTGAGCACACAAAAAAGCCACTCTTAGCTGTTTAATTATTGTGTCTGCCTTGTCCATCATTCATAGCCAAAGGAGGCTTCTCCAAGCAAGGCAAAGGCCTGCAATGCTGTGTGGCTATAAACACAAATATTTAGAAAGCAGCTTTACAGCATGCACATTTATCAGAAAGATAAGAGTCACACAGAAAAGTCCAGAGAACTTATCAGACACGTGAAAGTGACCAGCGCCATGATTCTAAGGCTCTAAGTTCAAACAGAGCTGGTGTGTTTCTGACAGCAATAGAAATGAGCATGGGAAGTAAACCTTGAACATCAAATCACCAGAACCTTATTATCATTCCTATCACGTGGGCACTACTGAGAGCAATGCTATTAACTACATTTATTCACTTGTTTGTCTCTTTGTGTATGTGTATGTGTGTGTGTGTGTGTGTGTGTGTGTGTGTGTGTATGTGTATATGTATGTATAAGAGTACATGTGTCCCATGAATATCTGGAGGTTAGAGGACAGCTTGCAATTTTCTTCTTCTACCATTTAGATACTAGGAATATGTCAAGTCATCAGGGTTGGTGGCAAATGCTTTTTGCCTGCCGGGCCATCTAGCTGGCCCAAGAGAATGACAATTATTGTATTAAGAAAATTGGATTTAGTGATTATTAGATTGGAAACGCAGCTTAGGAAATAAGAATTGAATTTATATGTGAACATCTCACTTGACACCAACAATTAACTTTATAAGAGGTGAGTGCACAGGGCTAGAGTCTCAAAACCTTAACATCTTCACTCTGTAATCTTAGATGTATTATTTGGCTTTTCTGAACCTCAGGTGATTCTTCTTCAAGATATAATATTAATAACAACATTTCTCCCAGACTTATTACATGGAAGGTCTGCTTCATAAATAACTTTTATAATTGTCATCATTAGTATTTATATCAGGCTGGCTGATACTTTCAATGATTGAATTTTTATCCATAAGGAAGCATAATTATTTGTGAAAGAAATTTTGCTAACTCATTCCAAGTGAGATTCTCTGGGGAGAAGTAGTGGATAATTGCTGGTGACCTTATAAAGTCTGGAACTGGAAAATATCATCCTAAGTGAGGTAACCCAATCACAAAAGAATGCACATGGACTGCATTTATTTGTGCTTTATTTCATGACATAAGGCATGTTACATATTAATTCCTGGTTTCTCTGGGGAGAAGTAGTGGATAATTGCTGGTGACCTTATAAAGTCGTTCAAAGAGTTAGTGTCAGAAATAGGAATATAGTATGTATGTGAATATAATTGTAAACACATGAGTCCCCAATTGACTGTAGGAAGACAAATCTTTATTCTCCTGAGGACCATAGAGGTTGAAATATTTTTCCATAAGTTTATTGGAAGCTTTTATTTATTATTTTGAGAACTGTCGGCTACAAATATTTTTCTTTTCTTCCTCTCCATTTCTTTCTTATCTAACACAGGGTTTCTCTGTGCAGACCTGGCTGTCTTAGAACTTTACTTTTAGAACAGGATGAACTCAAACTCAGAGATCCTCCTGCCTCTGCCTCCTGAGTGCTGGATTAAAGGCAAATGCTGCCATGCCTGGTTCATGTAAAAATTTTTCTTTCCAGTTTCTGGCTATTATAAATAAGGCTGCTATGAATATAGTGGAGCATGTGTCCTTGTTGCATGCCAGGGAATCCTCTGGGTATATGCCCATCCCTCAATGGAGGAATGGATACAGAAAATGTGGTATATTTACACAATGGAATACTATTCAGCAATTAAAAACAATGAATTCATGAAATTTTTAGGCAAATGGTTGGAACTGGAAAATATCATCCTAAGTGAGGTAACCCAATCACAAAAGAATACACATGGAATGCAGTCACTGATAAGTGGATATTAATTAGCCCAGAAGCTCTGAATACTCAAGACACAATTACCATATCAAATGATTCCCAAGAAGAAGGAAGGAGAGGGCCCTGGCCCTGTAAAGGCTTGATGTAGCATTGTAGGGGAGTACCAGGACAGAGAAATGGGAGGGGGCTGATTGGGGAATGGGTGGAGGGAAGAAGGCTATGAGACATATGGGGAGGGGGGAACCGGGAAAGGGGAAAGCATTTGGAATGTAAACAAAGAATATAGAAAATAAAATAATTTCTTAATTTTTAAAACTTTTGTGAATAGAACCTTTCCCTTGATGTCTGTCTTGACAAATCCATTATTGACTATCGATGCACTAATTTTTCTGTATTGATTATGTATCTTGCTGCTTCGCTTGAATTGTACAATTAGTTCTAAGTGCTTTCTGACACAGTATTTTAAGTATAGTGTTATGCGAATAGGGCTCATTTTACCTCTCCCTTTTCTGTCTGGATCTCATTTATTTCTCCTGCCTGTATTGCCTGTATTATATCAGGATACTCTTTCTTTCAATTTTTATCTTTTTATTTTTTATTGCTTATTTTATTTATTTACATTTCAAATGTTATCCCCTTTCCCTGTCTCCCCTCCCCCCTGCTTCTAGGGGAGTTCTGGGGTAGTCTGGTTGGCTGATACTGTTGTTTTTCCTATGGAGTTGCAAACCCCTTCAGCTTATCAGGATAATCTTAACTTCATAGAATGAGCTCAATGCCTTTCTCTTTTTCTCTCTTCTCTTCTCTTCTCTTCTCTTCTCTTCTCTTCTCTTCTCTTCTCTTCTCTTCTCTTCTCTTCTCTTCTCTTCTCTTTTCCTCTCTTCTCTTCCCTTCCCTTCCCTTCCCTTCCCTTCCCTTCCCTCCCTCCCTCCCTCCCCTCCCTCCCTCCCTCCCCTCCCCTTCTCTCTCTCTCTCTCTCTCTCTCTCTCTCTCTCTCTCTCTCTCTCTCTCTCTGTCTCTCTCATTATTAATAGTTGAGAAGCATTGGTGTTAGGTTTCCTTTAATGATTTAGTAATATTTATAATTAATTCATCTCTGGTCCTGGGCTTTTCTTTGTTGGTGGCCGTGACAGAATTCTGCTCATGCTGTATCTATAAAAATTGTCTATATCTTGGAGATTTAAGTTTGGTAGGTCACCTGTGTCTAGGAGTATAACTATTTCTTCTAGACTTTCCAACATCTTAGACTATGTTTTCTTTAATGACCTCATTTCTTTGTCATTGGTTGTAATATTTTCTTTTTATTGATCTATTAGTTTACTTGTTTATTTATCATCTCATTATGTAGCTCTTGCTGTCCTGTGACTCACTCTGCAGACCAGACTGGCCTTGAATTCATAGAGATCCCCCTGCCTCTGTCCCCTGAGTGCTGGTACTATAATTGTGTGCCACCACACCCAATCACTTTGGATTTTTATGAATTCATTATTTTTCTTTTTAATAGTTTGACTGGAGGTTTGTCAATCTTTGTTATTTTTTCAAAGAATTGGCTCTTTGCTTCATTTATTCTATTGTATTCTTTTTAGCCCGTATTTAATTATTTCATCCCACTTTACAGTATTTCTTTGTATCTATTTTACCCATTGTTCTTTTTCTAAGATATCAAAAACCATCGTTTATTCAATTTCTTTGTGATTTTAGCATATAAAGTCATGAAATTGCCTTTTAAAATTGCCTTTATGTATCTCATAGGTCCTGATAAATTATATTTAACCTATAAAAAATACCATCCCAAATTTATTCAGTGGTGTACTCATCATCCAAGAATGCACTGTTCAAGTATAAGGAAATAGCCCAGTGTGTAAAGAGCTCATCCAGCCAGAGTTCAGATTGTCAGTACCTATGCGTACAACATGGCGGAAATGGCAGCTGCCTGTAGTCCCATCACGAGGAAGACAGAGTCAAGGATCCCCAAAGAGAATTATACTAGCTAGACTGGCAAGTTCCAAGTTCAGCAAGAGACTGTCTTAATAAATAATGTGAAGAGTTAGTGGGAAAAACACTCAATGTTAATTCTGGGCCCTCACACAAACAGGTGTGAACATTCATACCTTCACACACATATGTCCCCACACATGCAAAAAAAAACTCCCATGCAACAGACAGACAGACAGACAGACAGACACACACACACACACACACACACACACAAACACATACACACATTTTAATAATAGCCTATTGTTCAAGCTCTATATAATTGTATGGCTTTTGAGTTTTCTCTCACAACTGATTTCTTTTTTTTTCTTTGTCTATTTTTAAACTAATCATTTATTTTATTTATTTACATTTCAAATGTTACCACATCATGGTTCCCCCTCCCAGAGTTTTCCCCTTTCTTTCACTTCTGAGATGGTGTTCCCCACCGGGGATCCTCCCCTTCATTGGGCATCAAGTCTCTACAGGATTAGGCACATCCCCTCCCACTGAGGCCAGACATGGCAGTCCTCTGCTACCTATGTGCCAGGGGCCTTGGAGCAGCTTGTGTATGCTATTTTGTTGGTGGATTAAGTCTCTGGGAATCCCAGAGGTCCATGTTAGTTGACACTGTTGGTCTTCCTATGGAGTTGCCAGCCCCTTCTTCTGTTCCTTCAGTCCTTCCCCTAACTCTTCCATAGGGGTTGATGACCTCAGTCCAGTGCTTGGCTGTAAGGAGCTGCATCTGTCTCAGTCAGCTGCTGGTAGAGCCTCTCAGAGGACAGCCATGATACCTGAAGACCCAGATGTACCGCTCCTGGGCATATACACAACGACTCTTCACAATATCACAAGGACACATGCTCTACTATGTCCACAGCAGCCTTATTTGTAACTACCTTGTCAGATGTAAGTATGGTTTCTCTGATCCCTCCATGTTTAGCCTCTGTGTGTCTTTGCTAGTGAGATTGATTTCTTGAAGGTCACAAACATTTGGATCTTTAGTTTTAATCCAGATATACAGTCAGCATCTTATAACCATTTATATTTAGTTAAGCCATTTATACATAGAGAGGTTTGGTGATTGCTATAGTTTTGTTAATATTTTCCTATTTGTGTTTGTTATTTTATTTCTCTCTATTCATATTAGGGTTTTGCTGATTGGCAAAATTGTATGTGATTGGATCTTTCTATCCTTGAACTATTCTTTTCATGAAATTCACTCTTCTTTTTTTTTTTTTTTTTTTTTTTTTTTTTTTTTTAAATTTTTTTTTTTTTTTTTTTTTTTTTTTTTTTTCTATGTTCTATGTTTACATTCAAAAGGCTTTCCCCTTTCCCAGTTCCCACCCACCATAGTTCCCATAGTTCCTCTCCCCCCCAACTGTTCCCCAATCATTCCCCCTCCCCCCTCGGTTTCTTTACTAAACTGGATGCAATCTTTACAGGCCCAGGGTCCTCTCCTTTCTTCTTCTTGGGAATCATTTGACTTGCTATTTGTGTCTTGAGTATTTAGTGCTTCTGGGCTCATTAATATCCACTTATCAGTGATTGCATTTCATGTGCATTCTTTTGTGATTGGGTTAATTCACTCAGGATGATATTTTCCAGGTCTAACCATTTACCTACAAATTGCATGAATTCATTATTTTTAATTGCTGAGTAGTATTCCATTGTATAAATATACCACATTTTCTGTATCCATTCCTCCTTTGAGGGATATTTGGGCTCCTTCCAATTTCTGGCTATTATAAACAAGGCTGCTATAAACATAGTGGAGCATGTGTCCTTATTGCATGCAGGGGAATCCTCTGGGTATATGCCCAGGAGTGGTATGCCAGGGTCCTCTGGAAGTGACATGCCCAATTTTCTGAGGAACCGCCAAACTGATTTCCAGAGTGGTTTTACCATTTTGCAATCCCACCAACAGTGGAGGAGTGTTCCTCTTTCTCCACATCCTCGCCAGCACTTGTTGTCTCTTGAGTTTTTAATCTTAGCCATTCTGACTGGTGTGAGGTGGAATCTCAGGGTTGTTTTGATTTGCATTTCCCTGATGACTAATGATGTTGAACATCTTTTAAGGTGTTTCTCGGCCATCCGAATTTCTTCTGGTGAAAATTCTTTGTTTAGCTCTGTGCCCCATTTTTTGATAGGGTTATTTGTTTCTTTGCGGTCTAACTTCTTGAGTTCTTTGTATATATTGGATATTAGCCCTCTGTCGGATGTGGAGTTGGTGAAGATCTTTTCCCACTTTGTTGGTTGCCGTTTTGTCCTTCTGACAGTGTCCTTTGCTTTGCAGAAACTTTGTAATTTTATGAGGTCCCATTTGTCGATTCTTGATCTTAGAGCATAAGCTGTTGGTGTTCTGTTCAGGAACTTTTCCCCTGTGCCCAAGTCCTCCAGGGTCTTCCCAAGTTTCTTTTCTAGTAGTTTCAGTGTGTCTGGTTTTATGTGGAGGTCCTTGATCCACTTGGAGTTGATCTTAGTGCAAAGAGATAAGAGTGGGTCAATTCGCATTCTTCTGCATGTTGACCTCCAGTTGAACCAGCACCATTTGTTGAAAAGGCTATCTTTATTCCACCGGATGGTTGTGGCTCCTTTATCAAAGATCAAGTGACCATAAGTCTGTGGGTTAATTTCTGGGTCTTCAATCCTGTTCCATTGATCTGCTTGCCTGTTGCTATACCAATACCATGCAGTTTTTAACACAATTGCTCTGTAGTACTGCTTGAGGTCAGGGATATTGATTCCCCCAGAAGTCCTTTTATTGTTGAGAATAGTTTTTGCTATCCTGGGTTTTTTGTTGCTCCAGATGAATTTGAGAATCGCTCTTTCTAGATCTATGAAGAATTGAGTTGGGATTTTGATGGGGATCGCGTTGAATCTGTATATTGCTTTTGGCAAGATGGCCATTTTTACTATATTGATTCTGCCAATCCAGGAGCAAGAGATATTTTTCCATCTTCTGAGGTCTTCTTCAATTTCTTTCTTCAAGGACTTGAAGTTCCTGTTGTACAGATCTTTCGCTTGTTTGGTTAGAGTTATGCCAAGGTACTTTATGTTGTTTGTGGCTATTGTGAAGGGTGTTATTTCCCTAATTTCTTTCTCAGCCTGCTTGTCCTTTGAGTACAGGAAGGCCACTGACTTGCTTGAGTTAATTTTATAACCTGCCACTTTGCTGAAGCTGTTTATCAGCTGTAGAAGTTCTCTGGTGGAGTTTTTTGGGTCGCTTAGGTAAACTATCATATCATCTGCAAATAATGATAGTTTCACTTCTTCCTTTCCAATTTGTATCCCTTTGACTTCCTTATGTTGTCTAATTGCTCTTGCTAGAACTTCAAGTACTATATTGAAAAGATATGGAGAGAGAGGGCAGCCTTGTCTAGTCCCTGATTTTAGTGGGAATGCTTCAAGTTTCTCTCCATTTATTTTGATGTTGGCTACTGGTTTGCTGTAGATTGCTTTTACTATGTTTAGGTATGGGCCTTGAATTCCTGCTCTTTCCAAGACTTTTAGCATGAAAGGATGCTGAATTTTGTCAAATGCTTTTTCAGCATCTAATGAGATGACCATGTGGTTTTTTTCTTTCAGTTTGTTTATGTAGTGGATTACATTGATGGATTTCCGTATATTGAACCATCCCTGCATCCCTGGGATGAAGCCTACTTGATCATGGTGGATGATCGTTTTGATGTGCTCTTGGATTCGGTTAGCAAGAATTTTATTTAGTATTTTTGCATCTATATTCATAAGAGAAATTGGCCTGTAGTTCTCTTTCTTTGTTGGATCTTTTTGTGGTTTAGGTATTAGCGTAATTGTGGCTTCGAAGAATGAGTTGGGCAGTGTCCCTTCTGTCTCTATTTTGTGGAATAGTTTGAAAAGTATTGGTGTTAAGTCTTCTTTGAAGGTCTGGTAGAATTCTGCACTAAAACCATCTGGTCCCGTACTTTTTTTGGTTGGGAGGCTTTCTATAACCCCTTCTATTTCTTTAGGGGTTATGGGACTATTTAGCTGATCTACTTGATGCTGATTTAGTTTTGGTATTTGATATCTGTCTAGGAAATTGTCCATTTCCTCCAAATTCTCCAGTTGTTTTGAGTATAGACCTTTGTAGTAGGATCTGATGATCTTTTGAATTTCCTCAGTTTCTGTTGTTATGTCTCCCTTTTCATTTCTAATTTTGTTAATTTGTATACTGTCTCTGTGTCCTTTGGTTAGTCTGGCTAAGGGTTTATCTATCTTGTTGATTTTCTCAAAGAACCAGCTCCTGGTCTTGTTGATTCTTTGTATGGTTCTCTTTGTTTCTATTTGATTGATTTCAGCCCTGAGTTTGATGATTTCTTGTCTTCTACTCCTCCTGGGTGAATTAACTTGTTTTTCTTCCTGGGCCTTAAGGTGTGCCATTAAGTTGCTAGTGTATGCTCTCTCCAGTTTCTTTTTGGATGCACTTAGAGCTATGAGTTTTCCTCTTAGCACTGCTTTCATTGTGTCCCATAGATTTGGGTAGGTTGTACCTTCATTTTCATTGAATTCTAAAAAGTCTTTGATTTCTTTTTTTATTTCTTCCTTGACTGAGGTGTCATTGAGTAGAGTATTGTTCAATTTCCATGTGTATGTGGGCTTTCTGTTGTTTTTGTTGTTATTGAAGACCACTCTTACTCCCTGGTGATCTGATAGGAGGCATGGGATTAGCTCGATCTTCTTGTATTTGTTGACATCTGTCTTGTGACCAATTATATGGTCTATTTTGGAGAAGGTACCATGTGGAGCTGAGAAAAAGGTATATTCTTTAGCTTTAGGATGAAATGTTCTATATATATCTGTTAAATCCAGTTGGTCCAGAGTTTCAATTAGTTTCACTGTGTCCCTGTTTAGTTTCTGATTTCCTGATCTGTCCATTGAGGAGAGTGGAGTGTTGAAGTCACCCACAATTATTGTGTTAGGTGTAATGTGTGCTTTAAGCTTTAGTAAGGTTTCTTTTACGAATGAGGGTGCCCTTGCATTTGGAGCATAGATGTTCAGTATTGAGAGCTCTTCTTGGTGGATTTTTCCTTTGGCCAGCAAGAAGTGACCTTCTGAGTCTCTTTTGATGATTTTAGGTTGGAAGTCAATTTTATCTGATATTAGAATGGCTACTCCAGCTTGTTTCCTGGGACCATTTGCTTGTAAAATTGTCTTCCAGCCTTTTACTCTAAGGCAGTGTTTGTCTTTAACACTGAGATGTGTTTCCTGTATGCAGCAAAATGTAGGGTCCTGTTTCCGTATCCAGTCTGTTAATCTATGTCTTTTTATTGGGGAATTGAGTCCATTGATGTTAAGAGATATTAAGGAATAGTAATTATTTCCTCCAGACATTTTTGAAATTATATTTATTTATTTTATTTATTTTTTTAATATTCGAGAGGTTACCTTCTTTTAGGTTTGATGAGAGGAGGTTTCTATCTTGTTTCTTCCCGGGTGTAGTTTCCGTCCTTGTCTTGGTGTTTTCCCCCTATTATCCTTTGTAGGGCTGGATTTGTGGAAAGATATCGTGCAAATTTGGTTTTGTCATGGAATACCTTGATGTCTCCATCTATGGCGATTGAGAGCTTTGCTGGGTAAAGTAGTTTTGCCTGGAGTTTGTGTTCTCTTAGAGTTTGCATTATATCTGCCCAGGATCTTCTAGCTTTCATGGTCTCAGGTGAGAAGTCTGGTGTTATTCTGATAGGTCTTCCTTTATAAGTTACTTGGCCTTTTTCTCTTGCTGCCTTTAATATTCTTTCTTTGTTTAGTACATTTGGAGTTTTGATTATTATGTGACGGGATGTGTTTCTGTTCTGGTCCAGTCTGTTTGGGGTTCTATAGGCTTCTTGTATATTCATGGGCATCTCTCTCTTTAGGTTGGGGAAGTTTTCTTCCATAATTTTGTAGAAGATATTTGCTGGCCCTTTAACTTGTACGTCTTCATTCTCGTCTATACCTATGATCCTTAGGTTTGGTCTTCTCATTGCGTCCTGGATTTCCTGGATGTTTTGGGTTACAGCCTTTTTGCATTTAGTATTTTCTTTGACTGTTGAATCAATGGTTCCTATGGTATCTTCGGCTTCTGATATTCTGTCTTCTATCTCTTGTATTCTATTGTTGATATTTGCATCTATGGCCCCTGATTTCTTCCCCAGGTTTTCTATCTCCAATGTTGTCTCCCTCTGTGATTTCTTAGTTGTTTCTACTTCTGTTTTTAGTATCTGGATGGATGTGCTCAGATCTTTCGCTTGCTTGATTGTGTTTTCATGTATTTCTTTAATAGATTTTTGTGCTTCCTCTTTCATAGCTTCTACTTGTTGGCCCACGTTCTTCTGTAGTTCTTTAAGTGACTTTTGTCTTTCTTCCTTATTGTCTTCTTCTCTTTGATCCATCTTCTCCTGCATTTCTTGAAGTGATTTTTGTATTTGCCTCGTAAAGGCTTCTAACTTTTGATCCATTTTCTCCTCTATTTCTTTACGAGATTTTTCTATGTGTTCAGCTACCAGCATCCTGACCAGTGATTTTATATCCAAGTCTTGTTTTTCTGGTGTTTTGGGGTATCCAGGGCTTCCTGTTGTTGGCGAACTGGGTTCAGATGCTGTCATGTTGCCTTGATTTCTGTTAGTGACATTCCTTCGTTTACCTTTTGCCATCTGGTTATTTCTGGTGTTAGTTGACCTTGTTGTCACTGGCTGGTGTTTGAATCTCCTGCGAGGCTGGGCTTACCTGTTGTTTCTTTACTGGTGGTTATGCGTGATTGCTGCTCAACGGGATCACGAGCTGGCTGCCACCGGCTGACTTTGTGCCCGGCCTGAGGACTCTGGCAAGTGTGGGGGAGTGCAGCAGAGCCTAGGTAGGCGCTGCTAGGCCTGCCTAGTAGGGAGAGCCTAGCAGATCCCCTCACGTGGTAGCCCCTGATGGAATCTATCTACCTGTGTCTTTCCAGCTGTGTCCTGGTTGCAATATGGAGGCCTGCCGCTATAGCTGGTCCGGGGTCCTGGGGAGCTGGGTGGTTCCGGTTGCCTCAGTGCAAGTCCTAAGCTCACAGGGACCGTGCTGCAGAGCCTAGGTGCCTGGGCCCGCCTCTGGGCGAGAGCTCAGCAGAGCTCCCTGCTCCAGTCCCAGAAGGAGTCCCTACCTGCGCCTTTCCAGCTGTGTCCTGGTTGCAATATGGAGGCCTGCTGCTATCGTTGGTCCGGGGTCCTGGGGAGCTGGGTGGGTCCGGCTGCCTCGGTGCAAGTCCTAAGCTCACAGGGACCGTGCTGCAGGGCCTAGGCGCCTGTGCCCTCCTCTGGGCGGGAGCTTAGCAGCGCTCCCTGCTCCAGTCCCAGACGGAGACCCTACCTGCGCCTTTCCAGCTGTGTCCTGGTTGCAATATGGAGGCCTGCTGCTATCGCTGGTCCGGGGTCCTGGGGAGCTGGGTGGGTCCGGCTGCCTCGGTGCAAGTCCTAAGCTCACAGGGACCGTGCTGCAGAACCTAGGCGCCTGTGCCCTCCTCTGGGCGGGAGCTTAGCAGCGCTCCCTGCTCCAGTCCCAGACGGAGACCCTACCTGCGCCTTTCCAGCTGTGTCCTGGTTGCAATATGGAGGCCTGCTGCTATCGCTGGTCCGGGGTCCTGGGGAGCTGGGTGGGTCCAGCTGCCTCGGTGCAAGTCCTAAGCTCACAGGAACCGTGCTGCAGAACCTAGGCGCCTGTGCCCTCCTCTGGGCGGGAGCTTAGCAGCGCTCCCTGCTCCAGTCCCAGACGGAGACCCTACCTGCGCCTTTCCAGCTGTGTCCTGGTTGCAATATGGAGGCCTGCTGCTATCGCTGGTCCGGGGTCCTGGGGAGCTGGGTGGGTCCGGCTGCCTCAGTGCACGTCCTAAGCTCGCAGGGACGTGCTGCAGAGCCTAGGCGCCTGTGCCCTCCTCTGGGCGGGGGCTTAGCAGCGCTCCCTGCTCCAGTCCCAGACGGAGACCCTACCTGCGCCTTTCCAGCTGTGTCCTGGTTGCAATATGGAGGCCTGCTGCTATCGCTGGTCCGGGGTCCTGGGGAGCTGGGTGGGTCCGGCTGCCTCGGTGCAAGTCCTAAGCTCACAGGAACCGTGCTGCAGAACCTAGGCGCCTGTGCCCTCCTCTGGGCGGAAGCTTAGCCGCGCTCCCTGCTCCAGTCCCAGACGGAGACCCTACCTGCGCCTTTCCAGCTGTGTCCTGGTTGCAATATGGAGGCCTGCTGCTATCGCTGGTCCGGGGTCCTGGGGAGCTGGGTGGGTCCGGCTGCCTCGGTGCAAGTCCTAAGCTCACAGGAACTGTGCTGCAGAACCTAGGTGCCTGTGCCCTCCTCTGGGCGGGAGCTTAGCAGCGCTCCCTGCTCCAGTCCCAGACGGAGACCCTACCTGCGCCTTTCCAGCTGTGTCCTGGTTGCAATATGGAGGCCTGCTGCTATCGCTGGTCCGGGGTCCTGGGGAGCTGGGTGGGTCCGGCTGCCTCAGTGCACGTCCTAAGCTCGCAGGGACGTGCTGCAGAGCCTAGGCGCCTGTGCCCTCCTCTGGGCGGGGGCTTAGCAGCGCTCCCTGCTCCAGTCCCAGACGGAGACCCTACCTGCGCCTTTCCAGCTGTGTCCTGGTTGCAATATGGAGGCCTGCTCGAAATTCACTCTTCTTGTGACTGACTTTCTTTATCCTCTGCAGGTTCCTTTAAGTAGCTTCCGGCAAGCTGGGTAAGACCACAAATTGCTCATTTTTCCTTATATAAAAACATCTTTATCTTTCCACTGATTTTAAAAATTAGCTTTGTTGGATATAGTAACTTTGATTGGTTAAGTTCTCTGAAGTCATCAAACTTCAAATGTGTCATATCAAGATTGTTCTGTTCTTTTAACATTTCAAGTATAAATTATGAATGGAAGAAGGGTAAATTTGTAGTCAGTCCTGTGGAAGTTTCCTTTAATTGTCTTAATTATTTCTTCAATTTTCCTCATTTTTAATTATCATTTAATCCAAATATTTTTAATTTTTCTTTTATTAAAAATGCGTTTTTCATACAATGTCTTTAACCAAACAAGCGAAAGATCTGTATAACAGGAACTTTAAGTCCTTGAAGAAAGAAATCGAAGAGGACCTCAGGAGATAGAAAATTATTTCATGCTCTTGGATTGGCAGGATCAATATAGTAAAAATGACCATCTTGCCAAAAGCAATCTACAGATTCAATGCAATCCCCATCAAAATCCCAAATCAATTCTTCATAGATCTAGAAAGAGCAATTCTCAAATTCATCTGGAGTAACAAAAAACCCGGGATACCTAAAACTATTCTCAACAATAAAAGGACTTCTGGGGGAATCAATATCCCTGAACTCAAACAGTACTACAGAGCAATTGTGCTAAAAACTGCATGGTATTGGTACAGCTACAGGCAAGTAGATCAATGGAATAGAACTGAAGACCCAGAAACGAACCCAAAGACTTATGGTCACTTGATCTTTGATAAAGGAGCTACAACCATCCAGTGGAAAAAAGATAGCCTTTTCAACAAATGGTGCTGGTTCAACTGGAGGTCAACATGCAGAAGAATGTGAATTGACCCACTCTTATCTCCTTGCACTAAGATCAACTCCAAGTGGATCAAGGACCTCTGCATAAAACCAGACACACTGAAACTAATAGAAAAGAAACTGGGGAAGACCCTGGAGGACATGGGCACAGGGGGAAAGTTCCTGAACAGAACACCAATAGCTTATGCTCTAAGGTCAAGAATTGACAAATGGGACCTCATAAAATTACAAAGTTTCTGTAAGGTAAAGGACACTGTCAGAAGGACAAAACAGCAACCAACAAATTGGGAAAAGATCTTCACCAACCCCACATCTGACAGAGGGCTAATATCCAATATATACAAAGAGCTCAAGAAGTTAGACCCCAAAGAACCAAATAACCCTATCAAAAAAAGGGGCACAGAGCTAAACAAAGAATGTTCACCAGAAGAAATTCGGATGACTGAGAAGCACCTTAAGAGATGTTCAACATCATTAGTCATCATGGAAATACAAATCAAAACAACCCTGAGATTCCACCTCACACCAGTCAGAATGGCTAAGATTAAAAACTCAAGGGACAACAGGTGCTGGTGAGAATGTGGAGAAAAAGGAACACTCCTACACTGTTGGTGGGATTGCAAGATGGTACAACCACTCTGGAAATCAGTCTGGCAGTTCCTCAGAAAATTGGGCATGACACTCCCAGAGGACCCTGTCATACCACTCCTGGGCATATACCCAGTGGACTCTCCTGCATACAATAAAGACACATGCTCCACTATGTTCATAGCAGCCTTATTTATAATAGCCAGAAGTTGGAAGGAGCCCAGATGTCCCTCAAAGGAGGAATGGATACAGAAAATGTGGTATATTTATACATACAATGTATTCTAAATGATTTTTTACCTCCCTTACTCCTCCTAGATCCTCCCTAACTCCTTTCTAATTTGGATCCATGTACTTTCTGTCTTTTGTTAGAATACAAACAGGAATCTAAGGAATAATAATAAAAAATAAAATAAAATAAAAATAAAAAGTGCAATAAGATAAAACCAAAGCAAACCAATTGGAATTGGACTAAAAGACCAAACAAGAAAAAGGGTCAAAGAAAAAGCACAAGAAATTCAGAAACACAGAAACACACACTGTATACACAGGAAGCACATAAAAATACAAAACAGAAGCTGTAATTATATGATATATATCATATATCATATGTCATCTGTCATCTATTATCTATCTATCTATCTATCTATCTATCTATCTATCTACCTATCTATATTTATCTATTGTGTGTATGTCTATGAACCTTTAAGGTTAAAAAAGAAAAAATAAAAGCCAGATTTTAACATTATGAGACAGAGAACCTATGAAGACGCCCTTGACTTCCTCTTATGGTGACCATCTACTGTTGAGCATGGGTCCTACCTACCCTTAAGAGTGTTTTGCTTCCCCAGTAGACCCTAGAAGAGAATGAAGTTTTCATTTGCAAATGGCTATCAATTGGACAAAACTTTCAGATCTAGAACCCCAGCTGGTGCAGACTGTTGCAGGCCCTGTGCCTGCTGCCACAGTCTCTCTGAGTTCATGTGTCCGCCATACTTTATTGTGTGTAGAAGGCCTTGATTGCCTGGTGTCCTCTATTTACTCTGGCTCCTGCCTCCTCTTCCACAGAATTCTCTGAGCCCTACAGGACAGAGAATGATGGAGACATCCCTTGTAGGGCTGAGTGTTACAAGGTCTCTCATTCTCTGCATACTTGTCTGAGTGTAGGAATCTGTATTTGTTCCTATCTGCTGCAGGAGGAAGCCTCTGTGATGATGGCCGAGTAAGGCACCGATCTAGGAGTATAACAGAATGTCACTAGGGGTCATTTTATTGCTCTGTTCCCTTAGCAGAACAGTAGTATTTGATTTTCCCCTGAATCTCTGTCTGTGCTATCTATTGTCGGTCTCTTGGCCATCCAAGCAGTGTTGGGAATGTGTCCCATCTTAGTCAGATACTGGTTAGTTACTCCCATAGTTTTGTGTCATTTAATCATAATTCAGACTGGCTTGACTCCATAGACCATTTGTTTTTGTTAAACATATAAATGCTCCCAATACTTAGCTTTCTTTCTTTTTTTTTTCTTGCAGAGATAGTCCTAAAACTATTTCCTTATTTTTGGTAGCCTTTTAGATTTGGATAAGTTCTTGGAAATGACCTGATTGGTCCTGGAAAGGCTCGGTGCAGCAGTGTAGGGGAATACCAGGACAGGGAAGTGGGAAGGGGTGGATTGGGGAACAGGGATGAAGGAAGAGGGCTTATGGGACTTTCGGGGAGGGGGGATCCAGGAAAGGCGAAATAATTTGAAATGTAAATAAAGAATATATCGAATAAAAAATCTAAATAATTCTAGAAATTTCCTCAATATTTCTTCATGTAATCATCCAGCTTTTGCTGTATAATCTTTTGTGGAAAATGAACTTCAGCCTTAGCAGAGCTGCTTTCTCTGAAGTGTGATATGTTTTTTCTTTAAAAGATTAGTCAAACTAATTGTTGAGCAATAGATCAGATTTAGTGTGTGCTATGAATGTGTGTGTGTGTGTGTGTGTGCATGTGTGTGTGTAATGATCCTGTGTATGTGTGAGTATACTTGCAAATGTGTGTGCATCCAGTGGCAGCTTGAGTGCTGTTCCTTAAGAGATGCCCACGTTGGTGTTTTGGGGACAGGATCTCTCACTGGGACCCAGGGCTCACCGTTCAGTTAGGCGGCCTGACAAGTGAGATGCAGGGACCTACCTGTGTCTGCCTCTTCAGTGCAGCATTACGAGCACATACACAGTGTTCAGTTTTTTTATATATGGGTTTTTGGGATTGAACTCAGGATCTCATGCAGACAGAGCAAACACTTTACTCATTGATCTATCTCCCTAGTTCAGAATTTATTTTTCATTTTCTTATTAAATATAAATGTGAAACTATAGAAATAAAAATCTGTTTAGGGTTCTGAATCATTTTTTTTATTTATTGGATATATTCTATATTTACAATTCATTTCCCTTTTTCTGGTTCCCCATCCCCAAAGGTCCCACATGCCCTTTTCCCTGAATCATTTTTTATGTTTAGAAAATGGGAAGCTGGGCGTGGTGGCGCACGCCTGTAATCCCAGCACTTGGGAGGCAGAGGCAGGAGGATTTCTGAGTTCAAGGCCAGCCTGGTCTACAGAGTGAGTTCCAGGACAGCCAGGACTACACAGAAAAACCCTGTCTCAAAAAACCAAAAAAGAAAAAAAAAAGAAAAGAAAAAGAAAGAAAAAAGAAAAGAAAATCGGAAAATCGAAGTGACTAGTTGGACCCTGTTCAAGATGCAAATCTATATTCTGTAATGTTACCAGTTCCCCTTTCCTAGAGTGACCCTTAACTAGGGTGATTGTCATAGCTTGTGGCATGCTGATGCTCTAGATAATTTATTTTTCATTTTATTATAGAATAATTATAATTTCTGCTGGTTGTGAGGTATTCCCAAATATTTTGTTGTTTTGAAAAACGAATGTGCTAATTTTTTGTTTTACTGATTGTATTACACGATGCATGCATCAGTGTTGCCCGAGTGCCTTAAGAGCAAGACTCATTTGCCTTTATTTCATCCCTGCCTCAGAGAGACCACGGAACACAGAGCTAGGGCTCAACCCACTTATTAAATGAGCAAGCTACACCACGAAATGGAAATGCACACTAAGTTTAGTTTATAGCCAGGTGTTAACTCCAAGCTTTCTTAGATTGTTGATCTTTTCATTGATCATACTGACCATTTTAACCCTAGTTTGAATATAAAAAAACTTCACTTTTCCATTGTTAAGATTGGCTAATATGTATGGCTGTATATGTCACACTTGATTTTTTTTCTTAGCATTAATATTTCTGCAACTCAATTATGATCCTGAGAAATTTCTTTAAGAACTCAGTGTGAATTTTTTTAATTTTTATTTTCTATATTCTATGTTTACATTCCAAAGGCTTTCCCCTTTCCCAGTTCCCCCCTCCCTATGTCCCATAATTCCTCTCCCCCCCAACTATTCCCCAGTCATTCCCCCTCCCCCCACGGTTTCTCTGCAAGAATTTATAAATTGCCACATGTCTCTGTAAATGTTCACACTCACATGTGAACATGAAGTTCCATGTTCACTTAAGTCTCTGTAGGGTGTCATATATCAGTAACTAAAAGATGGAAAAGGGGAGGGAGGAAGAGAGGGAGGGAGGAAAAGAGAGAGAGAAAGGAGCTTTGACCACCAGACTGCACATATTTCTTTGGGTTTAAAATACCTCTTCACAATAATATATATATATATATATGTATATATAATATATATACATATATATATATTGCTCAGTAACATCTTAATATTTTAAATAATTTGCTTTATTCACTGTAAAATAAGTCTTATCTTTGAAGTAACTTCTAACAAAGGAATAAACACAAGCATGTCTGTTATGTGATGGCATATGTACACTCACATACAAACAACACGTACACTCACGCACAGACACCCTCCCCTAGAGGCTTTCTCTAAATAACCAGTTTAGTGCTGTCTTCACAGGAAGCACCGAGGGCGTGTCGAGCTGGACGCTACCTCAGTTAAAGAGCCTGATTATAGGTGGCAGAGTGAGCCCAGCCTTTCGAGGGAGTCTGGCCAGAAGGTCTCTTATTAGACAACCAATTAAAATAAGTTGTTTCGGCGCATCCCTCATCAATCATAACTTCCATAAATGATTAGGCAGGAAAGATTATAAAAGAGTTTATTTGAAAGAAAATGGGCTAAAGACTTGTGGATACATCTTTTCGAGAGTGGGTTACGTTTTCAAATCCTTTTCTTTCGAAGGAATTTGATTTAATCCGGGTCTCACGGTTTTGCTCCATGAAGAGCAAAAGGATTTCATTGTGCCACCTTTAACCTCTCTTATCTCTGAGTATAAGGAGCTGGCTTGTGACGGAAGCTGTGACCCAGAGGTGCCCATGCACAGCCAAGCCTTAGCTATACTGGGATCCCATAAAACCCTGGACCATTTGAGATCCAAGTTTTATAGATTGGAGTCACATTAGATTTTAATTGATTCTTTTTAATTTGTATTTTTGCTGATAGTGGTTGTGTATGTGTGTGTGTGTGTGTGTGTGTGTGTATGTCAGAAACAGAGAGAGATGGAGACATAAAGAAATAGAGACAGAGATACACAGTGTGTGTGTGTGTGTGTGTGTGTGTGTGAGAGAGAGAGAGAGAGAGAGAGAGAGAGAGAGAGAGACAGAGACAGAGACAGAGACAGAGAGAGACAGAGAGAGACAGAGAGAGGAGAGAGACACACACAAAGAAACACAGAGAATATGAACCTGAGATCTTTCTGTCTCTAGATTTATTGATATTAATTTCTTTAATCTTTGTCTTTGTAAACCAGCTCTTTACCTCTCCTTATCATTAACTTTTAATTTTCTTAAATTTGCTATTGAGCGTCCTGCTACTTTAAAAATAATGCCTACCGTAAGAAGTTGGTAGTAGGGATTTCCTTCCAATGAATCTTGTGGTTGCAGATATAGCTGAAGAGGCTGTGTGGATTTATCACTGCAGCTTCTCCATGGAGAAGTTAGGTCTTTTCCATAGAGATAAAATATTTACATTGAAATTTCACTATGAAAACTATTTGTGGGTCTGTTTCTCAGTGTCACTAAAAACTATTTTAGCTTGTTTGTTCAATACGTAAGGGCATCCTGGGAGACTTGTTTGGGAACGTCCAACACTTGGGATGGCTACAGTTCTTACACTATTTGTTCAGTGGCCTCATTTATTTAACGTCAGGACTACCATTTTCTGCAAAATACTGACTTTAACATACCTGATTTCTCACTTCACTACACCTTACCACCCCTGTAATAAAATTCTTAACCCCATTACTAGCCTAACAGATTTCCTCTCTCACTTTAGCAACATGTTCATGTTTTTTTTTTTTTTTCCCTCAAGAAAGTAAAAATCCGTACCGACAAAGAAATACTAAACAGTTAAACCATATTTATGTAATGGGATGTTCAGATGGGACGTTTCCAGTTTCCTTCGCAGTGGAAATGCGAGGCACACTGAGTCGGGCACACGAGGCTACAGACTTCGCGGCACGTTTTCCCTCGGGCTGCGCTAGATTCCCGTCTGCTGTCTAATCCAGTTGCGGTAGGCCGTCACTCGAGTATACACTCCTGGCTTATTGGGCAGGCCACACTGATAGCCCCAGCTCACAATGCCCACGACAAACCAAAGCCGCCTGGAGTCTTCTTGTACTAGCGGGCCACCAGAATCACCCTGAAGAGAACAGAGCAAACGATTACTTAAATGTAAAAAGCAGCCTTGAAATCGTCAGTCTATTTCTATGGCAGCAGAGGAAGGTCAGGCCAGTATACTGGCATATGTGTTTTTGAAACATGCCAAGCCATGTCCCTCCCAAAACAAACAAACAAACAAACAAACAAACAAACAAACAGAAATCCTTCAAGTATACGATTACGGCTGAGGCTACAACGCTCTCGAGCGAGACTTCCTTCAGGTACTTGTTTCCTAGTCTTCTCAGGGCTTCCCCTAGGACCTCTTCTTTCCTTCGGGTTTCAGGCCCCATTGTTTTCTTTCTATGATCGCATGTGCTGTGGCATTTATATCGCTGCTTCTACAACATTCTGCTTACTCCTCTTGGACAGATCTCCTCGTGTTAGCAATCCCTGGAGTTTGATACTTGGCCAGTGTCTCTGTTAGCAGGTCCTGTAGTAAAGTCCACGAGGGGAAGGGTGTACCCTTGCTCTGGACGCTGCGGCAACCTCGGTTTCTAGCCCATGGAAGATGCTAAGGAAATACCTTTTGAATGAAGGACTCTCCAGATGTGTCATTTGCCAACCTTTTTTTTTACCACCTGGTATGCGGCCCTGATGCATAGTAAATCACCCACCTCTATTCTTCTTGTGAATAATTGAAAAGAAATTTTTATGACAGTAAGCAGAGCCCTTCTTATGAGGTATTTACCAGCCCATAGCAATAACGAACCGCCTGGAAACATTTACACACGTAACCATCCAATTAGGGAGGTGCCTTTAGACTATACTGTTGTATGGGTTAATTCTGTGAATCCCGGAGCCCGATAGCCTGCTTGAGTCCTTTACTATTAGGTATGTGAACTCCAGGAAACTCTTTAACAAATCTGTGCTGAAATCCTTTTTATTAATAAATGGCATTTTTAAAAAGTGTGTTTAAGTGAGCGTAACGCACAAAGCACTTTGGGCACAGTTCGGCTTATCGTCAGCACTAACAAAACCCAGCTATTATTACCAGTTGTATGTCTAGAAAAGTTAGCCATTCATCTGACGGCTCGTGGTTGTTAGGTTTTCCATAGCGATTTAATTAATGGCTTAGATGGAGAGAAAGGTCCGTGTGTGAATCACCAACTTGCTTGACAGGTGTTGCAGGAGTCGCTGGCACATCCTTCCTCTGGATGAGACATTCGTGCTGCCTCTTACTAATCCTCAGTACCTTGTTGTTATGCCTTATGCTATTTTTTTCTATGGTGGCAAAGCTTTCTGTATTGTATCTTATCTCACACGGACAAGCAAATGGTAACCACGAGTGCCATATAACATAGGGTTAGTTTCTCTGCCTAGCGTCTGACCTTCGAACCTGCATTCTTTTTTCTCAACCTGATGAGTCAGGGAGCATCTAGATGCACTGACACACAGAATGAGGCCCAGACGTGAGAATAGATATATCTTTGAAAGAATGTATGAAATTAACCTTGTAAACGTCTATGTAAAATATTATTCGCTTATTATATTTTTTTTTGAGGTGTAAACTGTGTATTTAGAGTGTTGTAAGTACAGTCACCGAGGCCTGGGGTGGATCAGGGAAAATTTCACGGCAATGACGTCATGAACCTGCCTGAAATGAAAGGGCGGATAATGTATATGCAGAAGCTGATGGTGGGCTTGCAAGAGTGAGACCGAAAAGAACATTTTAGTGTGTCATCTCCTCAAGCCGCTGTAACCCATATTTTCAGTAGATGTGAAATCGATAGCCTGGGTTATTATCTAACTGATGAGCTGTTTAGAAAACTTTCATGCTTCTTGAAAATTTGTCTTTATGGAAGGTGGGAACATCTCACATAAAGGGAACAAAGATCCCAGTAGATAAATCACAGTCTCTTGATAATCAATACCCAAATCTCCACTTTTCATTGTTTGACATTGTTAAAAATGTATCGTTTTGGGGAAAACACTTCTGGCTTGGGTTCTAGTGTGCTGTATGTACCACCACTTTTTCAAGATTGTGCACGCTAGCAATCTGCCTCTGTATCTGTAAGGCTAGCAGCCAACCACTGGACTGAACGTGTGGTCCCCAATGGAGGAGTTGGAGGGAGGATTGGGAGAGCTGAAGGGGTTTGCAGCCTCATGGGAAGAACAGACCAGATCCCCCAGGGCTCCCAGAGACTAAGCCATCAACCAAAGGGTATACATGGTTCCAGCTGCAATTGTGGCAGAGGAATGCCTTGTTGGGTATCCACGGGAGGAGAGGTCCTTGAACCTATGAATGCTTGATAGATGCCCCAGCATGGGGGAATCGAGGTGGGGGGTAGGTGGGAGTGGGTTGGGCCGAGGGGCATCTTCTTGGAGGCAGGGGGAGGGAGGATGGGTTGAGGGTTTTCTGGGAGGGGGGAAAGGGTATAACATTTTAATGTAAATGAAGAATATATTCAATAAAAAACAAGATTGTGCACGCTAAATTTAAAGCTAATAGCACTGAATGAGGAGAATAAGATTTATGCTCCATACAATTCATCAAGGAAAATAGTAGTGGATTCCTGAAGAAACGAGAGTATTTATAATGCTTAATTTCTGAACTATTTGTTCTTATGACTACATTGGTTTCATTTCGGATAAAGGAATGGAATCTGTTGTTTTATTAATTTAACTTTTAGTATTACATTTTATACTCATTACTGTAAGGAGACAATTGTACATTTACTATTTGGGTTTTTTGATATTTAATTTAAAAAATTTACAGACTAGAGAAAACTAGTTGCTTTTCTAGCCCTTTCTTTTTCTTTCCTGGTCCCCTCCCTCTTCCCTCTTCTTTCTCATGCCTCCTCCTACCTCCTTTCCCATCCCCCTCCCTCCTCTCCTGCCCTCCTCCCTCCTCTCCCCTTGTCCTCCTCCCTCCTTTCCCATCTTCCTCCCCCCTCTCCCATCCTCCTCCCTCCTCTCCCCTTGTCCTCCTCCCTCCTCTCCTGCCCTCCTCCCTCCTCTCCCCTTGTCCTCCTCCCTCCTATCCCAACCTCCTCCCTCCTCTCCCCTTGTCCTCCTCCCTCCTCTCTCCTCCTCCTCCCTCCTCTCCCCTCCCCCTCCCTCCTCTCCTGCCCTCCTCCCTCCTCTCCCCTTGTCCTCCTCCCTCCTCTCCCATCCTCCTCCCTCCTCTCCCGTCCCCCTCCCTCCTCTCCCATCCTCCTCCCTCCTATCCCGTTCCCTTCCCACTATTCCCTTCTCTTCCTGTCCCTCCCCTTTTCTTTTTCTTCTTTCCCTTTTCTACTTATTATGCAATTTAGGATATCTTGTAATTCAAATAAGATATTGTATAAGTTTTCTATCTTTAAAATACTTAAAAAAAATTGGATTTGTTTAGTGGTTGCATGCTATACCATTTTTATTAATTGGGCTAAGGATCAGTATTTACAAATAAAACAATATAAATTAAAACATAATTATGTTATAAACTGTAAATGACTGGTTGCTTTCATTGTGAGTCGATTATTACATACATTTATAAGACAGGAAATGATTTTATAATTTATGGGTACGATACTGACTAACAAAACCAAGCTAGCTAAGGTTTCTACAGCGTCAAAAACTTAACATTGCTCCCTGTGAGAAGAACATCAACATTTACTCTCTAGAAATTTTGAAACATACAACACTTTATTATTAATTGTATCTACCATATTATATTATACTGGTTTGACCATCTGTAGCAATTAACAGTTAGTATTTTCATGCTAAGTAAAATTTAAAACGGAATTTTCTCTCTAAAGTTAAGGGCATACATTCTTTTGAGGAGCAGAGTTATATGTTGTAACTGTTGTTATTTTTGCCTGTCTCAGGGTGATGTGCTTGACAATGCCTATAAACTTTTCCGTGGTGACAGAGAGAGTGTTGTTACCTGGCATGCATCCACGGCCCCTGAAGGCAATCCCGCACAGAGCATCCCCGGCAGGACACTTCCACCATAACCAGCCTGCTCATTGCATTCCTCCGAACTTATTATTCTGACCTCTCCTTGCTGTAGATTTGCGACTGTGCTGCCTGTTCAGTATAAAAACAGAAAGGAATCAGACCTCATAAAATAGGAGTCAATGACTCTATGCCGATTTAGAGAATGAAGATGAATATTCTAACATCATCTGTTTTGAAAGAATGGCACCAGAAGATGCACATAAGAGTAAATCTGAGCAAGATTGCTGTAGGAAAGAAGGGATAGCTCCTTCAGGGAGATGAGATTTTTCTTTTCTTTTTGAGTTTGTGATATATTTTCCTTTGTTCTCTCAGAGTTAGTAAACTATTGGGTGTGGTGACACATGACTGTAATCCCAATATGTAGGAGGTAAATACAAAATCACAAAGAGGTCAAGGTCAGCTTTAGTTATATAGTAAATTTGAGGCCAACCTAGGCTAATGTGAGAATCTGTCTCAAAAAAAAAAAACCCAAATAAAACAACAAAAAAAATCTAACCCAACAACATTACTTATGTTAAAATTGACTTACCCCATTTAAAGTGTTCACTGATGGATTTTGGATTAGAAAACTACATATCAGTGAATGTTTAGCAACAAAAGAGTCTGATTTTAAAGTTAAAGAACTAATAATCTGTGCTATCAGTGCCCCCTGAGAACAGCACTGTCACAATTCCCACGACTGGTATAAATTTCACCTATTATTTCAAGTCACTTGGTTCAAGGGAACAGAATGAAATATTTTCCAAGACAATTAAGACATTTTTTAATGTATTACTATGGTTGTAATAGTACAAGGAAACTGCCAATGTTTCTTTTCTATTTCCCACTTAACAGTTATTTTTTTCTTGACCATAATTGTTCCTTTAAATTGTGCTTATTTTAATTGCAAGTTTATTTATCCAATGAATGAACATAATCAATTTTTACCTATACACAGATAAATCTGCAGCTGTGGCTGCAGAATTCATTTTATACCAGAATAACTTAAAGGCCATACCTTAAGGGTTATTAAAACCCCAGGTCATAATCTTATGTCTCCCTTTCTTCACAGAAAAGTATAGATTTCCTGTATTAATAAGGGACTTATTGGAGGGGTTCTAGGCAGCCTAAGCATTGATGCACATGGCTCTGGCAGCCTTTGCTCCCCCCTCTGCCCCTCCCCCCCACCCCCTACCATATAACCACCCCCTCCCAGATAAAAAAAAAACCATGAGATTACATTCCTGAAGCTAGCCACCAAGGTACATTTCCTTATTCAGCTACTTCCTCCTCCTGAGACTGAACTACCAAGGTCCACTATCAAAGTATTGAAGCCCAACAATCAAAATTAACCAACTTATCCCAAGATGGGGTTTCCCCTTTTACCTTTGTAAACTGCCGTTTGCCTACACATCAGTCTGTCACTCTCTCTCCTCTGTTTCCAGAGGCAGTTTTTTGTCACTCTGGGACAAATACCCCTGCCCCCTCTCCTTTGTATTCTCACCCCTCTCTTGTTCCCTAACTCATCTCTCCTTCCTTTACTCCTCCTCTTTGTTCCCCTGGGATTAATATATCTCCTTTGTGCTTAAGCTTGACTTCCAGTCCTGACACTTTCTCCATTCCTTCCTTTCACATTTCCCTGTTATGACATTAGAATTCTCTCTGGTTTCTAAGGGTCTCTTGTTTTACATCGCTGAGGCAGCAGCTGTAGCTAGAGCAGGTCTGACTAGGAAGTAGGTGGTTCTGTACAAGAGGCTACCCTTAGGCTGTTTCCTCATCTAAGAATTGACAAGGCTGCACATAGTGCTACAAGTCTGTATCCCTATTATTTAAACTGGATTGTGAATTTGAGGCCATCCTGGGCTTCATAGTGGATTTCAAGCTAGCAAAACAAAACAAAACAAAACAAAACAAAACAACGCGCACATTTACATAGAAACAAATAGCAGAACACTTGTTGTTAAACTGTTTCATTTTCCAGAGACACTTACCTCCATAAGTGAGAGATCCCCATCCCGTGACATACGCGGTAGAACCAGGGATGATATTTTGGGTTGCTGCTGGAAGACAAACCCTATGGATATTTCTGGTGAAAGCGACAGATCTGTCAAGTTGTACAACTGCGATGTCATTGTCTCGAGTAATGGAGCTGTACCCCTCATGGGCTAAAATAGCTCTGACTCTCACTCTCAGCCTCGGGCTTATCGTAGAGACCCCAAAGGTGGCTGTCCATTGTTGAGGATTAGAGTAGCTAAAAGCAACACGAAATAAAACAAAAGACAAAAACATGCTATTAAATAGGGCATTTCCACATCACTTCATATATCTGTACTTTCGGTTTTATTTGAGTAATATTAGCTCTTTGAGAATTTAATATAATGTGTTTTGTATCTACCACAAACATCTTGTGAGTGGTTCCCTGAACAATAATCTCACAATTATA
Organism: Apodemus agrarius; assembly: GCA_964023405.1. Lineage (NCBI taxonomy): Eukaryota > Metazoa > Chordata > Mammalia > Rodentia > Muridae > Apodemus > Apodemus agrarius. The sequence continues at coordinate 21,347,347 of OZ030016.1, read as the reverse complement.
TCAAATTCTTTACTCGTAGCCTAGTAATTTTATTCTAAATATACAGAAAAAATTTTTCAAAAGCACATCTTCAAATAATCACTTTATCTTGACTTTTTTCTTTCTCAACCAGCATATTCTAACACAGTAATGATAACTATTAAAGGGGAATGCTATTGATCCTTCTCCTTCCTTGATATGCCTGTCCATACAATAAGGGATTCTGAAATAATCGACTTTTTATTTTAACTTGTTTTCTTTGCTGTTGTTGTTTTTAGAAGAAAAATATATTCAAATAGTGAGGTTGAAGGCTATCTTTCTTGTTAATATATGAATAATTTTTCTGTACTAAATTTGATGCATGTTTACATACATGTATATATAAATTTATATATGTTATATATGTTATATAAATGTTATATATAAATATGTTATTTATATATAAATGTTATAAATATGTTATTTATATATATAAATATGTTATATATAAATATGTTATATAAGTATATAAAATGTGTGTACATGTAAATATGGGCATACATTTAGGGAGATAATTTTGTAACATAAAAATGTAGGAAATTAGTGTTGTAACTTGGGACTATAGGGTGTTTTAGGTAAACAGACACTTGTAAGGCAAAAAGTAGATAAGTTTTAGTAAATCAAAATTAAGTACAACATACACAAGTCTATCTGATAAATGTGAAACCACAAGAAAGTATTGGTAATGCTTAATATTTGAATTTTGAGGTAGTCTCACATAGCCCAGTCTTGCTTAGTACTTGTTAGACAGCTGAAGATGATCTCAAACTCCAGATCCTTTTGTCTCGGCTTGCATTATACAGCATTGATTCCCAGGTAATGTCTATAAGCTTTGAAGCCTTACAGTAATGTCTATATAAACAATAAACAGACTGGGAAGCCATTGTAGAATGGACATGGGAGTATTAAGAGAAAATTCACGGAATGTGAAGCCCACACACTTCTGAAATATAAGAAGAGATGTTCAAGCCCACTGGCTAACAAGCGATAGAAATTACAGCAACGAATGCCTCGTGTGTATTAATAAGAATGACAAAAATTAAGCAGAAGCACATTACCAAATGCCATTAGGTTAGGTGGACAGCTGGCTCTCTTGCATTACTAGTCAAACTAAATATTTGCAAAGTTTTATATATTTATCAAGTTGCATATCTACTTCTGGGTACATCTCAGGAAAATTTCTAAATATTTATAGAAAGATAGTATTACATTGCCTGTATGTATTTGTGTATGTTGGGGCATGTGTTCTTTTCGACATGGGGAAGTTACCACAGCCTAGTAGGAGGAGGTAAATATGATGGCTGTGTATAACGGATTCCTGTGCAGAAGCAGTTTAAACAGATGGGAATTCCCATGATTAGGTAGAAACCATAAAGAATAATGCAAAACTTACCCACACTGCTGTCATCACAAATTAAAAGCACTTACACACTAAAAACTCTATAGGTTTAAGGTATGTGAATATTTAGAAATATTTAAAATGTATTAGGCCCAATAGGGCTACTGAGTGGAACTGGAGAAGTTGGAAGTAGGAACCATGGAGGAGAGAGGAAACAAAACTTAGGAGAGTTTGTTTGTTTGTTTGTTTGTTTGTTTTGATTTTGATGAAATCAAACATTTTCAACTTTGTAAGTTACTTAACTTAATATTGCTCCTCAGATGGAAGGGAAGCAAAATTCAATTAAATAATAATTTAAATGTTCTCAGGCCTGAGCAGCCTGCTATCCCAGGGCACCTCCTTCTTCCACCACCTCTCCTCCCGCCTTCATCAGACCTGTGGATCCTATAGGTTAGCTGCCCTTCCTGCACCCATCTTCCCGGCTCACTGAGTCCTCTGGTGCACCCCAAGCTGCCCTGAACAATCCGCTGTCTCAGGGGAACCTCCATTCTCTTCCAACCTCTCTGCTCGCCTTTATCAGACACGGGGATCCTGAACCATACGGAGTTGCTGATCCAGAACCACACAGTCCAAGGACACCCATCAAGGGCCTACTGCAGCAGGACCATGAAGAGTGACTCCACCAACATCCACTACACCAGAATTATCTAGGGACCAAAGCCACCCAGCTAGCTAAGGGCCCTCAAAAGAACCTGATCAACAAAGGCCAAGGCAATATGACACCATCAGAACACAGCTACACTGTAGAGCAAGCTCTGGATATCCTAACAGCAGAAATGAATAAATCCCTTAAAGAAATACAGGATATTAGCTTAGAATCTTGGGACACCAAAGACACAATTCACATACCAAATGATATCTGACAAGAAGAAAGGAATGGACACTAGTGCTGGAAAGGATCAAAGCATCAGTGTAGGGGAATACCAGAACAGGGAAGTGGGAAGGGGTGGATGAGGGAGCAGCGGGAGGGAAAAGGGCATGTGGGACCTTAGGGGGGTGGGGAAACAAAAAAAGGGAAATGAAATGTAAATATAGAATATATTCAATAAAAATTTTTTTTGAAAAAAAAAGAAATACAGGAAAATAAACTTAAACAGGTGAAGGAAATAAATAAAACTGAAAAACCTGAAACTGGAAATAGAAGCAATTAAAACACCTCCCCCCCACAGAGAGAGAGAGAGAGAGAGAGAGAGAGAGAGAGAGAAAGGAGAGAGAGAGAGGAAACCCTGGAAAATTAGGGAAGAGATCAGGAACAACAGATGCAAACATCACCAACACAATACAGGAAATGGAGGACAGAATCTCAAGCAAAGAAGTTATAATAGAAAAAATTGATACACCAGGCAAAGAAAATGTTAAATCTAAAAACACAAAACACCCAGGAAATCTGGGGTACCATGAAACAACCTAATCTAAGAATAATAGGAATAGAGAAAGGTATAGATTGCCAGTTCTAAAAACATTTTCAACATAATCATAGAAGAAAACTTCCCTAATCTAAAGAAAGAGATGCCTACATACAAAAAGCTTATAGAACACCAATTGGATTGGATCAGAAAAGAAAATCTTCCTGTCACATAATAATCAAAACACAAAATTTACAGAGCGAAGGAGGAATGTGAAAAATGGCAAGGGAAAAAGGCTAGGTACCAGAGAAAGGCAGACCTGTCAGAATTACACCTGACCTCTCAACAGAGACTGTGAAGGCGTGAAGGGCTTGGGTAGATATCTTCTTACCCCCCGCTCCCCCCAAAAAAACCCCACAGATGCCAACCTTGACTACTATACCCAGAAAAACTCTCAATCACTATTGATGGAGAAAACAAAATATTTCAAGACAAATCCAAATTCAAACTCTATTCACAAATCCAGCCATACAGAAAATACTAGAAGGAAAACTCCAACCAAAGGAAGATAAGTACACCCAAGAAAACACAGAAAATAATTAATTCCATACCAGCAAAAACAAGGGAAACACACACACACACACACCACCACCACCACCACCACCACCACCACCACCATCAAAATAATAATAATTAATGATCACTTGTCATTAAAATCTCTCAACATCATGGACTCAATTCCCCAATAAAAAGACATAGGCTAACAGAACGAATGCAAAATCAGGATCCTTCACTCTTCTACACACAAGAAACACAGCATCCTTGGTTATTGAGAGTTTTTCTGGATATAGTAGTGTAGATTGGCATCCATGGTTTTTTAGCAGTTGTAAGATATCTGCCCAGGCCAATCAAGCTTTTAGAGACTCTGTTGAGAGGTCGGGTGTAATTCTGATAGGTCTGCCTTTGTAAGTTACCTGGCAATAAAGATAGACATTACCTCAGAGAAAAGGGCTGCAAAAAAGCTTTTCAAGTAAATGGACCCAAGAAAAAAGTTGGAGTAGCCATTCTAGTATTTAATAAAATAGACATTCAACCAAAATTATTCAAAAAAGATAGGGAAGGACATTTCATACTCATCAAATGAAATATGTACCAACATGAATTGTCAATTCTGAACACGTATGCCCCAAACAGAAGGGCACATACATTTGTAAAAGAAGCATTGCTAAAGTTTAAATTGCACACAGAACCATATACATTATTAGTGGGAGACTTCAACAGCCCACTGTCACCAATTGACAGTTCATCCAGAAAAAAAAAAAAACTAAATGGAAAAATAACAAAACTGACAGACATTATGAGGCAATTTCCTAAACAGAATATCAATGGCTCACAATCTAAGATCAATGATTGATAAATGTGACTTCATGAAACTGAAAGCTTCTGTCAGGCAATGGATACTATCAATGGGATAAAATGGAAGCCTACAGCATAGAAAAGGAGCTTCACTAATCCTATGTCTGACAGAAGGGTAATATCCAAAATGTATAAAGAACTCAAGAAGTTAGATATCAAATAACCCCACTAAAAATAGGGTACAGAGCTAAACAGAGAATTCTCAACAGAGGAATCTCTAATGATGAAGAAACACATTTTTTTTAATTGAAAAGGGAAGTAAAAACGCTTTATGATAAAATTGAAGATTTACGTGGAAAATATTTCAGATAAACATTAAAATTGACAGTTTTCAAGGAAAATTAAAGAGTAAAGTGGTAGACATGTAAAACATTGCTAAATTAATTGAAATATGGGATAGAAACATTTTATGATAGAATCAAAAATTTATGTGGAAAATATTTTTGATAAAATTGTAGAAAATGTAGAAAAACATCTTAGAATTGAAGATTCTCATAGAAAATTTTATATAGATATAATAATGGTAGGCATAAAAGTATTCCTAAGTTGATTGAAAGTGGAATTATAAACATTTTCTGATAAACTTGAAGATTTACATGGAAAATATTTCTGATAAAATTGAAGAAATATAGAAAAACATGTTAAAATTAAAGATTATCATGGAAATTATATAGATAAAATGATAGGCATTAAGATAATTCTAAGTTGATTGAAGGTGGAATTATAAACATTTTCAGATAAAATTGAAGATTTACATGAAAAATATTTCTGGTAAAACTCAAGAAATATATAGGCAAACACGTGAAAATTGACTCATGGAAAATTTTACATATAAAAGGGTAGAGATGAAAACTCTTTCTAAGTTAATTAAAGGTGGAATTAAAAACATTTGTGATAAAATCAAAGATTTACATTGAAAACATTTCTGATAAAATAGAGGAAATACATAGAAAGACGTTAAAATTGAAGATTATCATGGAAAAATAATGCAGATAAAATGGTAGACATAAAAAAGTATTACTAAATTAATTAAAAGGGGAATTATAAATATTTTCTGATAAAATTGAAGATTTACATGAGAATATTTCATTAGTCTATGTCTTTTTATTGGGGAGTTGAGTCCGTTGTTAAGAGATATTAGGGAATAGTGATTGTTACTTCCTGTTATTTTTTGATGTTATTTTTATGTTTGTGTGGGTATCTTCTTTTGGGTTTATTGGAAGAAGATTACTTTCTTGCTTTTTCTAGGGTGTAGTTTCCCATTGTATGTTAGCACTTTCCATCAGTTATCCTTTGTAGGGCTAGATTTGTGGACAGATATTATGTAAATTTACTTTTTATCATGGAATATCTTGGTTTCTCCATCTATGATGATTGGGAGTTTTGCTGGGTATAGTAGCCTGGACTGGCATTTGTGTTCTCTTAGGGTCTGTATGAGGTCTGCCCAGGATCCAGCTTTCATGGTCTCTGGTGAGAAATCTGGTGTAATTCTGATAGGTCTGCCTTTATAAGTTACTTGCCCTTTTTCCCTTACTTTTAATATTCTTTCTTTGTTTAGTGAATTTGGTGTTTTGATTATTATGTGCCAGGAGGACTTTCTGTTCTGGTCCAGTCTGTTTGGAGTTCTGAAGGATTCTTGTATGTTCATGGGCATCTCTTTCTCTAGGTTAGGGAAGTTTTTTTCCTTCTACAATTTTATTGAAGATATTTTCTGGGCCTTTAAGATGTAAATCCTCGCTCTAGTCTATACCTATAATCCTTAGGTTTGGTCTTCTCATTGTGTCCTGGAGTTCCTGGATGTTTTGGGTTACCAGCTTTATGCATTTTTCATTTTCTTTGAGTTGAGTCAATGTTTTCTATGGTATCTTCAGCACCTGAGGTTCTTCTATCTCTTGTATTCTGTTGTTGATGCTTGCATCTATGACTCCTGAATTCTTTCCAAGAGTTTCTAACTCCAGAGATGTCTCACTTTGTGATTTCTTTATTTTTCTACTTCCACTTTTAGATCCTGGATGGTTTTGTTCAGTTCCTTCACTTGATTGTTTGTGTTTTCCTCTAATTTTTTTAAAGAGAATTTTGTGTTTCTTCTTTAAGAGCTTCTGCCTGTTGACCCATGATCTCCTGTATTTTTTAAGGGATTTTTGTGTTTCCTCTTTAAGGGTTTTTACCTGTTGACCAATGTTCTCCTGCATTTCTTTAAGGTAGTTACTTACATCTTTCTTGAAGCCCTCTCTCAGCATCATGAGATAGGATTTTAAATCCAACTCTTGCTTTTCAGGTGTGTTGGGGGTATCTGGGACTTGCTGTGGTAGGAGAATTGGGTTCTGATGTTGCCATGTGGTTTCTGTTGGTTGGGTTCTTGTGCTTGCCTTTCACCATCTCGTTATCTCTGGTGCTAGTTGGTATTGTCTCTGGCTGGAGTTTGTTCCTCCCGTGGGCCTGTAAGCCTGTGTCCTTACTCCTCTGAGCTCTAAAGTGAAAGCACTGCTGGGCGATCTCTCTCTCTCCTGACAGGCTTTGTACAGAAAGCTGTGGAGTTTCCTGGCTCCCTGGTGCAAATGGCTGCAGGAAGACTTCCATCCCAGCTGTTCCACTGATCTTATGCCCTGTGTGCTCCTAGCTGGGTTCCCTCCAGAGAAAAGGTGGAGATCTCACCTCTGTGCTCAGAAGTGAAGGTGCTTATGGGAGATCACTCTCTACTGGTGTGCTGTGTACAGAAGGCTGTGGAGTTTCCTGGCTCCCTGGTGCCAATGGCGGCAGGAAGACTTCCATCCCAGATGCTCCACTAATCTTATGCCCTGTGTGCTCCTCAACGAAGAAACACTTAGAGCAATGTTCAAAGTCCTTAGTCATCAGTGAAATGGAAATCAAAACAACTCTGAGGTTCTAACTTACATTGGTCAGAATTGCCAAGATCAAAAACTCAAGAGCTAGTATATGCTGTTGATGTGGAGCAAGGGGAACACTCCTCCATTGCCGGTGGAAGTGTAAATTTGCATAACCACTTTAGAAATCCATTTGTCATTTTCTCAGAAACCTTGGAATAGATCTACCTCAAGTCCCAACTATACCACTCCTGGGCATATATCCAAAAGGTGCTCCACTGTCCCACAAAGCTACCTGCTCAGCTATGTCCATAGCAATTTTATTTCTTATAGCCAGAGACTGGAAACAACCTAGATGCCCCTGAACTGAAGAATAGATACAGAAAATGTGGTATATCTACACAATGACATACTATTCAGCTGTTAAAAGCAAAGACATCATGAATTGTCAGGCAAATGGAACAAATTTGAGAATATTAGCCTGAATGAGGTAACCCAGTCCTGAAAGGACATGCATGGTATGAACTCACTTATAAGTGGATATTAGTCATAAAATTCAGGATATCTATGCTATACTCCACATGCCCAAAGAAGCTAAACAAGAAGAAAGGCACACTTGAGAATGTTTAAATCTCACTTAGAAGGGAAATAGGATGGCCGTGGGAAGCAGGTGGATGGAAGGAACTGATTGAGGGAAGGGAGGGGGAGCAGAATGGTGGTGGTTCTGGGTCAGGTGTGAAGGACAGGGGAGAAGGCTAGATGGCCATGAGAATGAATACAAATCTGCAACTGAGGGGGATGACAAAATTGAGGTATCTCCAAGACATGACAGACTTTGGATAGGAGAGGCATCCAAGAATCAATGGGGGGGTGATCTTAGCTGTGACTCACAGCATTGGAAATATGGAACCTGGAAAGGATATCTCCTGTAGTAAGAAACACCAGCCAAGAAATGGGGACACCAACCTATCCACAAAACTTTTGACCCAAAATTTATCCTGATTAAAAGAAATGTAGGGATGGGCAATGGAGCAGAGACTGAGGGAATGGTCAACTAGTAACCAGTCCAACTTGAGACCCATTCCATGGGCAAGCACCAATTTCTAACACTATTAATGATACTTTGCTATGCTTGCAGACAGGAGTCTAGCATGGCTGTCCTCTGAGAGGCTCCATCTTATAGCTGACTCACACAGATGTAGACCCTCATAGCCACACAGTTAATGAAGCTTGGAGATTCTTATGGAAGAAGAGTCTTTGAGATTCTTATGGAAGAACATGGGGAATGATTGGGAGTCTTGAGGGTTTTGGAACTCCACAGGAAGTCAGTCCAACAGTCAAAGTCAACTAACCTGGATGCTTGGGGCTCTCAGATACTGAGCCACCAACCAAAAAACATACATGGGCTGGATCTAGGCCCCCAAACACATACATGGTAGATGTGCAGCTTGATCTTCATGTGGGTCCTGAACAACTGGAGTGGTGGCCATCCTAAAAGTTGTCTGTAGGTGGGATAAGTTCTTCTAGCTTGATGTGCCAGGGTGGGAGAATATCTGGGGGGCAGGAGGAATCACCCTCTCAAAGGACAAGGGTCAGGGATAAAGGAGGATTGTGGGAGGGGGTAAATGGCGGGGGCAGCAAGCGGGATGTAAAGTGAATAAGTAAAATTGAATTCATTAAAAAGGAGTTTTCAGAGAGTGGAATTAATACAAAAAATAAAAATATGTGTATAAGAAGTTCCCGATTACATGCGAATGAACTCCAGTTAAAAACTGTAGAGACAAACTAAAAAGGAATACAAGCATTTACATGTAAACCTTATCTCTGCCACACATTAATAGCATTAGAATTATGCCAGTCCCTATAGGGATTCGTATAAAGCATTTGGAACCAAGCCAGCTATCACTGATTATAGTTGAAATTCTCTCCATTCATAGCTCAACAAGCCGAGGCTGTCTAGTTTGTAAAAGGAAAGTCTTTGGAATTAAAGCCTAAATAATTATGATCTTTATACTTTTGGCATCCACACACCACTCAAAGGGATAAGTGAACTATCAGCAAACACAAAGATTACTGGGAAAAGTAAGAAATTACTATAAGAGCTTCATCAAGGAGATGACAATAGAATAATCTTCAGTAGAGCCCCATCACTTCTGTGTCCCCGGATGTAAGGTTGGCTAGTCCCCAACAAGTTCCTGCTCGTGGTTCTCAGTGATGATCAAGCCATTACTGAGGGTACCAGTACATGGTTCATAAAGTTTTTCAGTTCTGGTGGGTCTATCAAGTTGGTGAGTAGTTTTGTGGGGGCAAAAATCAAAAGATGCTTCCTGAATTTCTTTGGTGCTCCTTGGTGCTCCTTGGGACTATAACTTTGAAGGTAGTGTTTCACTGTCCTCAGCTTTGATCACTAGGTTCTACTACTAGGTACAGATCTAATCCTGTTACCAGTGCATCCTTAATTACGGTATTTACACCTGCCGAGTCCAGGTATTTACACGTTTGGTTTCTACACTAAGGGTGTGACTGGAAGCCAATAGCACCAGTCTTACTGTTTGGCATTTCAAATGACACTGATGATTGAAATGGTCTTACGAATTGTGATTCCTGTGTTCCTTGAAATGCAGCAGCAACTGTGCCTGATTAAACCAGAATCTCATGATGTTAGGAGGATGTCCCAAGTAAATTTCAAATTTGTTCAGCCACATTGAGTTATAAAACAGCAGCAGAAAACTGTAGGGGAAAATGTGTGGTTTCCTAGAGGCTTTTCAGAGGCTGTCTGCCGCCCAGTCGTTTTCATGCTCAGTCTGCCTTCAGAGAGCAAACGGTTTTGTGAAGCACACTGCCGTGACACACAGCTTTCTCAGAGCGCTATAGCATTCCTTCGAAATTGTGAATTTGTCCAAGAAACCCCAGGACGAACAAATGAGGAACTGGAAAGGATGCCATTTCAGGGAGAAAATGGCAGTTTGAGAAGTGTCATAGACAAGAAAATGTCAAAAAGAGCCAGATGAGAAAAATTGTGCCGGTCTGGAGCACAGGCTGCACACTCTGGAAAATAAGATTGGGTTTATTTGACTGAGGGTTCACTGGAATATATGCTAAGGATGCTGCTTTCTACTAATCAAAAAAAAAAATCTTAGAAAAGAGTAAATATGGTTAGGGGAACACTGGAGTTTACTTTTCTGGGTGATTTTTTTTTTATTTTAGTTACTACCCCCCCAATGTTAAAAAATTATTTAATTATTTTAATTCACTTTATAACAATATCAGCACTCCCCCCTCTCCAGCCAGCCCCCTCTCACACAGATCCTTGTCCCAGTCTCCACTCCTGTCTCCTCTAAGAATGGGATGCACCCCTGGGTATCACCCCACCTTGGCACATCGAGTAATTGCAAGAGCAGGCACATCCTCTCCCACTGAGGCCAGACGAGGCAGACCTGTTAAGAGTAGTTTTCCTCATTTTTTTACGCCTTGGCCATTCAGTACCAGCATATGCCTGCGTCTAGAAGGCTTTCATCATGTTGAACGAAGGAATCCTTCTCTAAGGAGCAGTGTGACCTTCACCTGGTACCAACAGAGCACGTTTGCACAGGGTCCCTCCATCAGCCGCTTATCCTAGTGGAAGCCGCAGGCTGTAGTCACTCTTAATGCCTACTTGTAAATTATCTAATATAAGCATTCTGAAGGCGTTTGTATTCGGTACTTCTATGATGTATAATATTCTGCTCAATAAAAGTATTGAATCAATTTTAGAAAATCAAATGAGTGGGACTGTGTAGTCTCTAAGCTATCAGTCTAATTAGTTTCTATGATATAATGTGAAAACTCTTCATTAATAAAAAAATTAAAATAAAAATTCATTTTACTTAATTTGGCATGTATAAGTGTTTTGCCAGTATATATGTGTATGTATGTATGTATGTATGTATACACTTATATATGTATATATACGTGTATATATACATATACACACACATATATATATATATACATGTATATGTATATATATGTACACCGCCTACATGTCTGATGCCTGCAAGAGGTGAGAAAAGGTGTTGGATGCATCTGGAACCGTGGATGCTGAAAACTGAACCCGAATTCTCTGAACAAGCAACTTGTGCTCTTAATAATTAACCATCTCTCCAGCCTAGATAACAAGTATTTTAACATCTTTTTATTTTTGCATCACCCTAATCTGTCCTGCCTGTAATCACTACCATTAATCGATTAAGCTAAAGGAGAAAAGACAATTATGTTTCCATGAATTAAAAAAAAGAAAAGACTCAGAAACATTTTCCATTGAATCATTCAGGCATCGATATCCAATTATATTTAGTCATCAGTGCTATGGGTGGAGTCACCAAGTGTCTTTCTTTCTTAATTATTCCCAGATGGAAGAGTAGCTGTGGCCTCACCTTCTGAAGCAATGGGCTGCCGTCAGGACCCAGGAGTTACTGATCAAGGCGCCTCCACAGTGGTGGACATTACTGAGCTGGAGACTGACTTGCCAGGGCCAGTCACCTGTCTCAGCTTGAGTGCCTCCAATGATCCTCTCTTCCGACAGTGTGATAAGGTCTGGACGCGCTCCACATTCTAGCAACAGCAACAACACCATCATCCACAACATAAAGGTATCAACACACTGACAAGCTGCTGGTTGTTTCCCATTTAGAAAATTACTGCGGAGATTTTCCGTTTTTCTCCATTGTAGAGTGGTATTTAAATATCTTAAGAAACCTACACATATTTTAATGCCAGAGGTGAGATGGACTGGACTGGGTTCCTTTGCTCAGTTCTTCTCAACACAAAATCTTATGATAGTTTTTCTCATGTTCAGTTTATGATTTATCAGTAATGCTACAGGTATATCACAAATAATAACTTCTACTGTTATTGGGAATAGGTTGCTAACCCTAAGCATTTGCATTCTTACAAGTTTCCCAATATAAGAGGATCAACTGGACTTCCATTAAGAACACACATGGCTCTGGGTTCCTTTCCTGCCTTTTCCAAATAAATTCCTTAGTAATTAATTTATTTTTTTAATTTCAAAATAATCATAGATTAAACACAGAATTGCATTGAAAAATCTCTTGGAGTCTCACTACCTTTTAAAAACCTCTTAAATATCTAAAATAAATCAGAAATCCAAGTACCTGGAACTAACTTCTAAGTACATTCAGCTGATCTGAGAAGCAAAGTTTGTGTTTCTAGGAATTCTGTCTGTCCTCCCAGCCTCAGAACATCCGGGGTGACATTGGCACAATATGACTTTCCCTTCAGGTTATAGGCCTCCAACTGACAAGACATCTATGATTTATTACCTTATGGTTAACCCAAATCCACAACAAAGCAAGCCATTTTGCTGGTTTGCAGAAGCTACATGAATTTTGCCATCAAATGTAATTTACACGTTTTCAGACACATTGCTTCAGAACCACAGGAACAAAGCTTCCCAGAGCAGCTGAGAAAACTGGCAGGCGCTTGATGTTGAGTTGCAAGCGGATTGCCCTTCATTACACTCCCATTCCTTTTTTCTAGAAGGAGGAAGAACTGCTTAAACATTGTTCCATCGACCAGGGTGAAGTGCAGTGCCCGCGTTCAACAAGAGCCCTCTGGAGTGAACTCAGAATGAAGCCACTAACTTGACCGATATGGCCTTGTCAAGGAGCTCAAAAAGAGTCATGCTTAAAATCCTTATAATTTGGTAACTATTTCCAAAAAATTTAAAAACTTACCTTGAGTCAAAACATTTTCTGTATCCTGGTCAGTGAGTGCTAGCGATAAAAAAGAAAAGGTGAGAATAAAATCAACGAAACAGAAGCTGAAAATCATGTCACCTCGCTTTCATGAAGTCCAGTGCTGAGCCGACCAGAGATGCGGTCACTGGGAGGGTTTCCTGAAATTCAGATTCCCAGGCTCCGCCCCACGCTTTTGGAAATAACCTCTGAGTCATGTGCCCTAGAAATCTCTCTTTGCAACTTCATCCCAGTGTGTTTTGTACTCAAACTGTTGGTAGCTTGTGTTTACACACTTCATGAAATACTTAACAGATTTCGCTGCTCCAAAAGTCACTCATTTCTCTTGGCACAAGAAGGCTTAAGCAGACATTAGGTTATAGTGTGAAATGTGATAGAAGATGCCAATGGTTCATTTTTCAAATATACCTGTGAGTAGACATCGGTATATGTGTTTATTCCCTTAGTATTGCTATATTATGTGCTGTGGCGCATGCCTGTAATCCCAGCACTCGGGAGGCAGAAGCAGGCAGATTTCTGAGTTCGAGACCAGCCTGGTCTACAGAGTGAGTTCCAGGACAGCCAGGGCTACACAGAGAAACCCTGTCTCAAAAAACCAAAAAAAAAAAAAAAAAAAAAAAACCCAAAAAAGAAAAAGAAAAAGAAAAAAGAAAAAAAAAAAGAAAAAGAGAACAAAAACAAAGGGTCTCTTGACATATTATTTATAGGTGGATATCAACCAAAATATTCAAATGAAAAGTTAGGTGGAGAAAAGGCTAATAATACCAAGAGGGTGACCAATGCCATCCTGAAGGACATAACATTTGCACTGTTTGAAACTAAGGAATGGCTCATGAAAGACAAGAAGGGAAAAGACACTCCAAGCAGAAGGTAAAATAGCGTCTGTGTTCCCGGATGTCAGATGTGTGCGATGAAATAGTAGCAGGGTTGTTTGTTGGAAGTACCAGAAAAGCCAACAACGTCAGCATCACATAGTGACAGCCTGTGGACCCTACATCCAGGTCTGCATCCACAACGGTTTTTAAGGCAGGTCTGAGAGCCCTCTCGACCTGTGCATGAACGTGCTTTATTAAAACCATGGTACTTATGTTTCCTCCTTCAGTAAGAGACATCTGTAGGCAGCTAGGAATGGATTAAAATCTTCCTTCTCTTATTCTGATCCCTTCGAATGAACTTTGCTGCTCCTTACTCTGGTAGTTTGACATTTGTACAGTTATAATACCTTCAGACTGATTTCCACATTGTTATTTTATAGGAGCAATACTTTTAAAAACTGTATCAGATTGCATTCTGCCAGACTTCAAATTTATATTGGGCACTCTTCTTATTTGCAATAAAAGGAAACCAAACTCCCTAAGATGGGTTTTCATGGTATCTAAAAACTGGTTTATGCAAAACTTATTTCCAGCTAGAAGTTTCATGAGGCTTGTGAGCGTCATCTGCTTTGGTCGGCATAGGTAGGGCCAAGATATCCTGTTGGAGGCAGGAAAAAACAAACAAAAACAACTGATCTCTTTTCTTCCTTCTTTGAACAAGAAACACTAACGGAGGCAGCAAAAGTACCTACAGGGTATCCACCAGCTTCTCCTTTTCATGTCTGCGAGTCCATGTGTCTTCTGTCCATCTGTTCTTTTCATTCTGGCTCCCTAGAGTAGTCACTGTCTTTACACTGGGTAGGCTTGGTCTGATGGTTCCTGACTCTTGCTCAATTTTTTTTTCATGTTTTGAAAAGTAACCCAGGGCCTTATTCATGCTATGAAAGTGCACACAACTGCATCCTGGCTCTGTATGTCTACTCTTGATTGTCAAGTCCATTATCTTTCACTTAGAACTTTTCCTTCCTTCCCTCCCTCCTTCCTTTCCCCCTCCCTCCCTCCCTCCCTCCCTCCCTCCCTCCCTCCCTCCCTTCCTTCCTTCCTTCCTTCCTTCTTCCTTCTGGGAGGTAGAAACTGCTCTTGCTTTTCAAAATTTCCCAGCACACCACTGCCAAATAAATATCCAATACCCAAGAAGCTCTTTAGGAGCCTCCCTTAATGTGTAGGAGAAGAGGTGATGTTTTGTTACTTAGACCTGGTGTATGGGTAATTACAGTCAGAAACAGTGAAAGCGTTGAAGCAGTGTCTAGGGCAGTCATTCTCAACAGTCCTAATGCTGTGACCCCCTTTCCTACTTTTATGAGTCATAATGTAATTATCTGTGCTTTCCAATGGTCTTAGGCAACTCCTGTGAAGGGAGCGTTGGGATGACACAGGGATTGCGGCCACAGGTTGAGAACATCTGGGCTAGGAGTACTTTATGGAGTTAAACATTAACTCTTCAGTTGGAAGGGGAGAAAAGAGTTCAAGGAAGGGAAATAGAGACATTCAGAGAACATTGAGGACTGATCTTTGTCAGTCTAATGCAGTGATTATTTACTGCTGAGTAAGTGTTCTAACACTTTAACAAGTATTACTGTTGTAATAGGTATATACTAGACCAGGGTTGGAACTATGAAAGCCCTTTTGATCTTGAGCTCAATATAAAGTCATGACTTCTGACAGTAAGCAGTGCAGGCAGAGCCAGAGATGTCTGTTATTACGCAGTTCATTTATTCCAGCCATGTAATAATTATTTATTAATTATTATATATCAGATTCTGGGTGATAGAAAAATAGTGTAAACAAAACTGATCTGTTAATTGCCATTGCTGTTATGGAAAACAGTCTGGAGATTTTTAAGGAAGAAAGACTAAAACTACGGCTACCGTATGATCCAGCTATCTTCTGCTGGGTAAATCACAATCAGTTGTCAAAGTGATACTTGCACTTTTTCACAATACGTTTTATAGAATTAAAATATTAAAAAGGCATTTTCACATTTTTCTTAAGCAGATTGGAGATATCACTCAGGAATTATGATTCTAACTTTTATAAAGATCAAGAGAAGCCTTAAGTTCTCTTTGATTCCCACCTCTAACATGCACTGCTATGAGAACAGCCTTAAAGAACTACCTAGTAAATTTCAGAAAGAAAATGAATGCACTTTCTTTGTCATGTTCCCTCATTTTATACAAGACTCAAAGCAGAATAGAAAAAGACATGTTAACACAAGTTAAAATATATTGCCCTGGTGTAGACACTAGGAAACGGATCTCTTCCCACATTGAAATTACTACACCTAAAAAGAAAATCAAATCTTGAAACAATTATAACTAGTAAAAAATAAAAAAATAAATTCTTACATGTTCTATATTAGAGAGCTATTTATTATATTTAGAATTGTAATGCACTTTTTAAAGTTCAATTAAAAAGAGTGAGGTGAGTCTCATTTTATTAATATGTAAATTTGAATGAGTGAAGTTGAAAGATGTATTAAAATAAAAAGGCATAAAACACAGTACTTACATGTTATCTCATTCGAAGGGGATATTTCCAAGTTTCCAGAGCTGCTGAGCCTTTGTAGCACAGACTGTATTCTGGTTTTCATTGCTTTTTTGTTGTTACGTTTACTAGATCGAAATTTCATGACAACATCCGCGACCACACCACTCCCTTCTTTTCTGAAGTCATAAGAAACAGATCTTTTGAGTAATCTTGTACTGTTTATATACTCTTCTTGATTAAACTATTCTAAATCCATGAGAGAACATATTTGCATAATGGTGCGCACACAATGATATATCACAACGCTCACTCTTAAATTTGTTTTAACACAACTCACTGCGGTCACCTACAGTACATACAGCGGGGTATGAAGTCAGAGTACTGCCACCAGGTGACTCTTTGTAAATTGTTTTAAGTTTCTTAATACACTGTGACCAAATATCTTAGTGTTTTAAATGGGTTTTCATGAAGATTATATGCATAAATTGAGGGAGAACTTTTGGAAAGAAGGCATGGAAAACCCTAAAGTGCACTATTACTAATATGAGCCTCAAACTGAGAAAATACTGTCTTAAACAAATAAACAAACTTAAAAACCGATGAGGGTCCAAATCCATGTGAGTTAGAGCGTCCAGTTAATTTTTCGGTACATAGAGTCATTCATTTGACCATGACACAAAGTTTGTAGGCATATATTAATATTTTATTTATTTCTTGATTGACCACAGAGACACATTCCTCACAATAAACTTGTTGATATTAAAATCTAGATAAGTTCTACTTTATTTCATGTCAATGATGTTAATTATGAAATGGACACCCCAAATGCATGGAAAACACAAAAGTGCTAAGATTAGCCTGCTTTTTTCGATGCTCACACTGTCCTGAACAGAAGGACCCTGTTATTAGATAAACAGAAGCCTAAATCCAGCATTCCTCAGGAATTTTGTAAGGTAGGTTTGTGTTTACCAGGTAAACCACTACCTCCTTCATCTACCCCAAAGGTCAACAGCCTCGGGAAAGACCCTCTTCTTCTCCGTTAATCCAAACAACTTACACCAGCTCAACGATTCCCATTCCATTGACTATGAAATAAAATTGGATTGCTTTCCTGACAAGTTCCTGTACTTTGTCTCCCAGACACATTTGTCAGCTTGATCTTATGCCCCAAAACCTTTCTTTCTACCCACAGAGTGGTCCAGTTTGGTGGTTTCATTGTGCCCTTGGTTACAAATAACATCATGAGCCACCTCCTTCATTGGTGTAGGCTTGTGTGCTGTCTTATCATTATATCAACTTGACCCAAGCTACAGTCATCTAAGAGGAGGGAATCTTGATTAAGAAAATACCTACATAAGATCAGGCTTTAGGCAAGCCTGTAGAATATTTTATTTACGAGTGATTAATGGAGGAGGGCCCAGCCAATTGTAGGTCATGCCAACGTGGCTGAGGGTCTGAGGTTCTATAAGAAAGTAGGTTGAGCAAGCAATGAAAGACAAGTCAGTAAGCAGTATCTTTCCATGTCCTCTGCATCATCTCCTGTCTGCAGGTTCCTGCCTATTTAAGTTCCTGTCCTGTTCAATGTTGAACAGTGATGTGGAAGTATAAGCCAGATAAATTCTTTCCTCCCCAGGTTGCTTTTGTTTATTGTGTTTTTAGGACACCTTTTCTTTCTTTCTTTCTTTCTTTCTTTCTTTCTTTCTCTCTCTCTCTCTCTCTCTCCCTCTCTCCTTCCTTCCTTCCTTCTTTCCTTTCCTCTCTCTCTCTCTCTCTCTCTCTCTCTCCTTCCTTCCTTCTTTCCTTTCCCCCCTCTTTCCCCCCTCTCTCTCTTTGAAAAAGTCCAATAGGCATATTTGTCTTCATGTTTCTCATACACGTCTTGTTTCCTCCTTCCAACTCAACTGCCAGTTCAAATGGTAGAATTACTATCTGTCTCAGGAACTAATTTAGTACTTTTTAGAACATGTACAAAACCTTTTATGGTGCCTGGTACTACTCTAAGTTTCGATAAATTAGCTGTGGTGGAATTGCACTGTGGTCACTCTCACGGTTGGGCAGTTTAAATGTACCATCAGACACTGAACAATGAAAACTTACATGATGCTAAATCTAAGCAATTTTGAAATATTGTCAAATATTAGATAAAATGGTTTAAATTCTATTTCAGATTCAAAACGGAGCCTGTATGATAGTGAGGAAAAACTTGTGATAAAAAACAATCTATTCCAATACCATGCAGTTTTTAACACAATTGCTCTGTAGTACTGCTTGAGGTCAGGGATATTGATTCCTCCAGAAGTCCTTTTATTGTTGAGAATAGTTTTAGCTATCCTGGGTTTTTTGTTGCTCCAGATGAATTTGAGAATTGCTCTTTCTAGATCTATGAAGAATTGATTTGGGATTTTGATGGGGATCGCATTGAATCTGTATATTGCTTTTGGCAAGATGGCCATTTTTACTATATTGATCCTGCCAATCCAGGAGCAAGAAATATTTTTCCATCTTCTGAGGTCAAAAAAGCAGATCAATGGAACAGGATTGAAGACCCAGAAATTAACCCACAGACTTATGGTCACTTGATCTTTGATAAAGGAGCCACAACCATCCGGTGGAATAAAGATAGCCTTTTCAACAAATGGTGCTGGTTCAACTGGAGGTCAACATGCAGAAGAATGCAAATTGACCCACTCTTATCTCTTTGCACTAAGATCAACTCCAAGTGGATCAAGGACCTCCACATAAAACCAGACACACTGAAACTATTAGAAAAGAAACTTGGGAAGACCCTGGAGGACTTGGGCACAGGGGAAAAGTTCCTGAACAGAACACCAATAGCTTATGCTCTAAGATCAAGAATCGACAAATGGGACCTCATAAAATTACAAAGTTTCTGCAAAGCAAAGGACACTGTCAGAAGGACAAAACAGCAACCAACAAAGTGGGAAAAGATCTTCACCAACTCCACATCCGACAGAGGGCTAATATCCAATATATACAAAGAACTCAAGAAGTTAGACCGCAAAGAAACAAATAACCCTATCAAAAAATGGGGCACAGAGCTAAACAAAGAATTTTCACCAGAAGAAATTTGGATGGCCGAGAAACACCTTAAAAGATGTTCAACATCATTAGTCATCAGGGAAATGCAAATCAAAACAACCCTGAGATTCCACCTCACACCAGTCAGAATGGCTAAGATTAAAAACTCAAGAGACAACAAGTGCTGGTGAGGATGTGGAGAAAGAGGAACACTCCTCCACTGTTGGTGGGATTGCAAAATGGTAAAACCGCTCTGGAAATCAGTTTGGCGGTTCCTCAGAAAATTGGGCATGTCACTTCCAGAGGACCCTGGCATACCACTCCTGGGCCTATACCCAGAGGATTCCCCTGCATGCAATAAGGACACATGCTCCACTATGTTTATAGCAGCCTTGTTTATAATAGCCAGAAATTGGAAGGAGCCCAAATATCCCTCAAAGGAGGAATGGATACAGAAAATGTGGTATATTTATACAATGGAATACTACTCAGCAATTAAAAATAATGAATTCATGCAATTTGTAGGTAAATGGTTAGACCTGGAAAATATCATCCTGAGTGAATTAACCCAATCACAAAAGAATGCACATGAAATGCAATCACTGATAAGTGGATATTAATGAGCCCAGAAGCCCTAAATACTCAAGACACTAATAGCAAGTCAAATGATTTCCAAGAAGAAGAAAGGAGAGGACCCTGGGCCTGTAAAGATTGCATCCAGTTTAGTAAAGAAATCGAGGGGGGAGGGGGAATGATTGGGGAACAGTTGGGGGGGGAGAGGAACTATGGGAACTATGGTGGGTGGGAACTGGGAAAGGGGAAAGCCTTTGGAATGTAAACATAGAATATAGAAAAAAAAAGAATGCACTGTAATGCTAAAGCTATAAAATCCCAGAATAAAAATATGGGAGTAAATGGTAAAAAAAAAAATCTATTAAGTTATAAATGCTAGAATGTTAAGTAGGTTTCCATTTAACAAGTATATAACAACTGGAGGTGAGGTCTTAGGTGAGTGCAAAACAGGAGTTAGTACTGATATTTCAAACAACTGAACTCCAGTGTAGATATGAATAAGAAGAAAAAAACCCTACTCATCATAAAGTTTTATATCTTTCCAAGGCTCAATTATGAATGGGATAAAAAGATTTTTTTCCACATAATTTTAATAAAATGAACCTGGCTTTCTGATATTTACATTTGTGTTGATACTAGCAATTTATTCTCAGAATTTTTAAGGTATTCTCAAGCTAAAACAAAAAGAAAATAACAACCCTTGAAATGCTCTACACAGTATATTTGAAATGATTAATATACAAGAAGAAATTATAAATGTAAAAATATAAGATTTCACCCCCTCTAAAAATCAGGTAAGTGGGTATTATGGTTCATGTTTCTAATACAGTACTCTGAAGGTTGAGGCAGGAGAATTGGATTAGCCTGAGGTTATCCTAGGCTTTTAACAGTAAGACTTTATCTCAACAAAGCCCCCCCCCCAAAAAAAGAGCAAACTAACAAAAAGACCAGGCAAAGTTTTGCTGATAGAAAGCATCCTCACTGAAGTAATACCTTTACTACTCATTTACAAAGGAGGAATATATATATATATATATATATATATGTATATGTATATGTATATGTATATGTATATGTATAATCACAATAAATGAGAGTTGACTAATTGTGCTTTCAAAGGGTAAAGCTTCTTAGAAAGTTCACAAATGTCAATCCAGCTCTAATTCTCATAGGAAAAGCAATCTAACCTAGAATGATGTAAACAGTTTAAAAATAAGTGGGTAAAGCTATATTGAATAAATAAAACCCCACACGAAAACCAAGATAGTCATTTTGAGACTAGAGATGATATTTTAAGATGAAAAAAAAAACAAGAATAAAAAAGTAAAACTGTCAAATACAGAGTCAAGATAAAAATGGATAAGTCACCAAGTTTAGCTATGATCCATGTAAAACTTTTGAGTAAGGTAATAGGACTATCTTACAGTCCTATTATAAAAAGTTGGAAAACATTTATAAGGCTTCTATATAGCCGTTATGGATACATTTGTATGATAAATCTATAGGAGTATGCATAAGAACAAAAATCTTTTTCATCCAGTATCCAGTCCTGCCAATACTACTTTAAGGGCTCATCTGGAACCACATTACTTTTTGATATGCTCTAGGAACTTATTCAGGCCTGCAGCATCTATATTTTTTATTGCTTTTACTCTTCTGGTGATTCCTGCTGTCAGTGCTGGTCCTCCTCTCTGTTTTCCATCTCACAGTGTGGGAATCCTTTAAAGAATGTGTCCATTTGGGTGGGCATATGCACGTGTGGAGGCCAGAGGTCCACCCCAGATGCTGGAGCCAGATACTTTACTTTTTGAGACAGGATCTCTCCTTGGCCTTGGGTGCCTAGAATGACCAGGTTACACTGGTTGGTCACTGAGCTCTAAGGGTCCTTCTGTCTCTTTCTCCTCTTCTGGGATTATAATGATTTGACAATATATTAATTTAAAAAAAAACAAAAACAAAAAAAAACATGGACTCAAGGAAATGAAACTCAGGTTCTCATGCTTGCATGGCAAACATTTTACCAGTTGTAATATTTTAAAATCCTTTGACTCCATCCCTTCTTTGCAATGACTTACTATTTCATTCAGAATAGACTTTCCCTCCCTTTATCATGTCCACCAAGGCCTTCATGCTCCTGTTTCTGTCCATATTTCTGATCACCCTTAACTCCATTGTACCCTCATAGGCAACCTTTTTGTTTATTGACTCCATACATGTTATCATGTGAAAGGTTTGTTTTTTTTTCAAAGTTCATGTATATTGTTTCCATATTTCTGCTCAAATATCATTTCATCACAGAAGGCTTCTTAATCTCATACACTCTTCAGCCCTGTACTGTTTTTTTTCTCTGTGAAACATATTCCATCTGACCCACATCTGTGCTTTTTTCTTGTTCTTTATCATTTGACCTCCCTTCCCGGAATACATTCCCCATCGAATCTGAAACCCAGTTTTGTTCTTTGTATCTATACTTAGAACCAAATCACGAGTCTGACACATGGTAAGCATGTCTGACAGTCACTTCACTGATGGGAACTATGGGTAAAAGAAGCAATAGCATTGGCGGTGGGTGGAGTACAATTGAGATTTGAACCACATTGTTAGGTTTTGATTTCTTGAAAAAAGGTAGTAAAATGTTGAATTTGATAAATACAAAAGATTGATCCAGGCATTGAATAACTATTTTTATGTACTGTACTAAAATATCTCAGGGGAAGTAGCAGTGAAGGTCCATCTGAGATTTTAAACACAAGTAAGAAATGACTAAATGAGGTGCCTTAAGCTTGTTGCTTATTACCTGTGTCCTGATGGCTTAACATTTTGGGACATTTCATTCTTGGAGAATGCCACTCCTAGAGGTAGCAAAATTTGTGATGGTAGAAAACCATAAACCATTTAGCATGGTTTTCAAATAAAAACACACCATCCTGAGTCCTCAACTCCAAATAACTTTTGTCATTGGCATTTAAATTTGAAACCACTATTTGCCACCTTAATAATACTGTGCTAGGTACAAGGTGACTGGGGTAGAGTCCTTTACCTTTAGCCCTGAATGTTCTGGAATTCTTAAAACTAGGAAGAAAAATTTAATTACACTTTATTTACATATTCTTGATAAATATGTACGTATAATATATACATCTTATGTTTGTATGTATAATTTGTATATGTTTGTATAAGGATCCATTTATAGATATATAACTATATATCTATTTTATTTTAACATTCTCTTATTTAAATATGCAAATATTTATATTTATGTGTTTATATGATAAACATATAAACATGTATATTTATAAGTAAACAAATATAAATATAATACATTAAACTTTTCACATATAATAATGTTAAAATATTGACATTAGGATGGTTTTAATTAAGGGAATAGTATGTTTGGATTTTTCCTTCTAACAATGTTTATGTTTGAGATATTCAGTGGAGAAAGATGCATTTGGAGACTGTTACAGTCCAATATTGAGAAGGATGGTTGCATTACATTAAAAGTTATGGAGTTGGGAGGTATTTCAGTAATCAAAGTTGAAGACTAGGAAACTAGGTATGTGGACCCAAGGGAGAGTCAAGAATTGAAGGTGACTCCAAGATTTAGTTCATAAGCAATTGGTTGGTGGTGATGCCAGATACTGAGACAGACAATGCTAGTGGACTAATGCATTCAATTGAGATGATTAGACAGGTACAGATCTCTGTATATTAATGCTGTCTAAAAATATCATACATTTGTTCATATCTGTGAATGAAAAAATACGGTTGTATCATGTCAGAGATACAAGTTCAAGACTAATTAACAGATAACCAACAGAAGACTTGAAGCCAGTGAAAAGAATGACTGTGAACTGTCATGTGTGTGGCTCACAGTACACACCCATGTTCAACACATGAGGAATATACTAGTAAAGAGGGAAGATATCTAGATAGATAACAGGAAAATCATCACTATGTAGAGTCCTCGGAGCCAGAGGATGACATTTCAGCAACCATCCAACAGTCCCAAATGGTGCTCAGATATCCAAGAGTAAAAGTGAAGTGATTTCCTTGGATTTTGTGATTTGGATGCTGTTGATGAAATTCGCGAGAACACCTCATACTTTGGAGTATGGCCAGATGTTGGACAACAGTGAATTAGTGGCAAGTGAGAAGTTAACAAAAGGAAAGGAAAGGAAAGGCTTTTTCCATCTATTCCTCCAGTGTTGGCTTAAAACTCTGAGCGTTAACAGCTAGTACAAACACAAGGCACCCAAAGGAGTGCACGCTGAGCAGGTAGAATGTTTTCTGTACTCTTCCATAGTTTTTTCCACATCCTCTAATTCTTCATTAAAACTCAATTTAACCATCAATTTGCCTTTTCTGTGAGGTTAACAATACTTGAGAATAAATTCATAATATCAGCACATTAATAAACATTCACATTGTCATTTGAAGAACTGAGCAATGTGGGCCTTGAAGACAGTCCTGGAACTATTACTCAGTGTGACTGTTTTCCTTGGAAAAGCCTGTTTTATCACACCACATGGATACTTACATAGTAACTAAGGTATGAGTAACAGATTCTCACAAAGCCTGTGTCCAGCCACTCTTGCTATTAGTCCATGACAGACTTGTTATGGAGTTTGCTACCTTATCTTCCTTTTATTGTGACATTCTGGGAAGCCAAAAACTTACTTCTCGTGTTGGCATGGTGTACTGATCTTGGATGAATACATCCCAAGTATTGTGTAATTCAAGGAGACACTGTTTACATAGGCCACACTATGATATCTAGTGGATTTACACAGTATCTTGGCCCTGCTATGGTCCCCTTGATTATCAGCTTTTCCTGTCCATGTTCTTCTTTCTCTTATTAAGAATGAAGTGATATGGTTATTTATATCAATAGCAGAATAAATTCAGCATTTTACCTTGTCTTTTAAGCTACTTCTTTTTTCATATTTTCATATTATTAGAACAATTACATGAACATGTCACTTAACAGCCACAGAGCAAGCAGAAGTCAAATATTCTAAATTGCATCTTTGCAAATACAGTTTTTGGTAAGGTATCACTTACTTCAGTTTGACAACATGTGTCCTGATAAACTCACTTCTTAGATTTGATCCTCGAAATGCATCGGTAATCTGTAGAAAGAAAATGGGAACATAATCTCACTGTAATGGCAGGCTCTTCATTGCATTTTAATATCTGCAACATGGGACTTATATGATGAAAAATAAAAATCTATCAGGTGAGGTCAGCTTCGTTTTGTCACAGATAGCATAAGGTCAATATAGGCAAATGGTGTAACCTTCAGATGCATTTTCTATTTTGCTGCTGTTAAGCACAGATGATCTGGGAAGGGGATGCCTTTAGTCCAAGTAACTCATGATACATGTTTTGGTATCTGTGTGTCAGGTAGTTAGGAATCAAACTCGTCACTAGGGAAATCCTTTCAAACAACTTCTTCTATGTGTGTGGTATACAATGACTCAGTTTTAAATGGATGAAATAAAAATCAGTGCAAAGCTAATTAGAATGATTAGTGATGAACTGTCTGAAGGGAAGAAAGAAGCAATACACTTCATCAGAGTTCCCCTGCAGTGCACGATCAGGTATTTTCACAGTAGAGAATAGATTGCTTTCACTTATAACATGAGGCTGTGCCTTCATGTATGTCAGTCAACACGAGAATATAGAAATGATGAATTAGGCATGTGCTGAAAATTATATTATTCTAGGACTTGAAGCCAGTTTTTCAGAACTATATTAAATGCTTGGGTTATAACTGCTCAAGTTATCAGATTATTCAAATGAATTCATTTTTATATTTATTTGGTTTTGCAACCTGTTTTATTGATTTTTTATTTTTATTATTTTTATTTTCTATATTCTATGTTTACATTCCAAAGGCTTTCCCCTTTCCCAGTTCCCCCCTCCCTATGTCCCATAGTTCCTCTCCCCCCAACTATTCCCCAATCACATTAGAAGTCAAGTAAAAAAAGAAGAAAGGATTTTGTGTTTTCCTCATGATTGACAGTTCTAACAATCCTTTCATATTATAGAATACTCTAGAATCCTCACCAATCATATTCATGATTTTTAAGGACTAATATGAATTATATGTCAGTTAAGTAAATTCCAACAAATTAAAATATAAGTGGTCATCATTATACATATCATTTCAGTAGTTCATTTAAAAGCACTACAAATAGAATCAAAGTATAATTCTCACATTTTTGCATCTTAAGTGGAAACACTGTAGTAGCTGCTTGTGTGTTCTATAAATCACCTTTTCCAGTCTATATTAGTTGACAGCTGCTGTGCTTTCTGTTGTCTGTGAGGTTAGTAGTAGAGATGATGTTTTGCTGTCTTTACTGTCTATTATCACATTGTCCCACTTTCTTGAATCAAAGATTCAGAAAGCTCAGTGTTCAAGGAAGAAAGGAAATAAGCTATGTGGGCATAGATCTATCTACTAGAACACTGGTTTGCATGTCAACTGCATATATGCGTGCATGCATGCATGCAAACATGCGTGTATGTGTTTTTGTGTGAGCTTCATTTCTCTTTTCTGAAGAGGAAACAGAGAGGAAATGTAGTTGGGCAAGAGGAGAGGAGAGGTAGGGAGGAAGTTGTCCCGATGTATTGCATGAGAGAAGAATCTCATTTGTTTTCAATAAGATGATAAAAAAAAAACCCAAAGGAAATAGTAAAGGGACGGGTAATAACATACCATAGCCTCAATTCTTTCACTCAAGGTTCTGTATTCATGCGTAGCTGGTGAGGCTAAAGCCTCAGTATATTCAACATTTAGGATTTGAAAGTTGCTGTGATAGAAGTAAGCTTTCTTGTCTGGAGAAGGAAGTAAAACATGATTACTCTAATGTTACTAAGTAGATTAATTTTTATTTTTTATTTTGTACA
The DNA here is from genome assembly GCA_964023405.1 of Apodemus agrarius. Lineage (NCBI taxonomy): Eukaryota > Metazoa > Chordata > Mammalia > Rodentia > Muridae > Apodemus > Apodemus agrarius. The sequence continues at coordinate 21,320,695 of OZ030016.1, read as the reverse complement.
GCATTATGAGACTATAATACAATTAAAATAGTATTCCTTAAAAGAGAGAAAAACCCATATATAATATACATATAATTCAATTATTTTCTTTTGGATTTTCAAAAGAATGACAAAGCTAATTGTTAAGGTAAAAGAAATCAGACTAGTATTATTGGTATCTCCAAAGCTGTACAGAAATATTATAATTTTTATTAGTACTACATCAAAATAATCTTGATGTACTCATTCAGTAATCATTAATAGATATTTATAATAGATGATTCTTCATTCATTAATAAGAAAGAATTTATGTAATCAAATGGTTTTTATTTATTAAAAAAACCAAAGCACCACCATTCACCCAAAACAACCAAACAAAACCTTAAAACAGTCATTGAAAAAAATATGGATATATAGGAATATCTATTTAGGGAAGAATTCTAAGTAATATTGACTTATGTTCAGAAACAGATATAGCCATAAGAGGAAAGACTACTTTTTAAACCTGAGAGCATATTTAGTTATTTAATCTGAAAAGTACTTACCAAAGGCTAAAAAGTGAATAAGTAGACCAGCCATCATGGCCAGTAGCCCTACCGCTGTAATGACAATTAAAGCTACTGCAAAGGGATTGAAGAATCTTGACGGTGATAGCATTGACCTTGGCCTGAAACAGGAATAAAACAAAGGAGGGTCACCCAGTTCACTTGGTAATGCGTACTTTCAATGCTCGTGACTGTGTTTGACTCTTGTAGCTTGTCCATGGATTTGATTACAGAAACATAGTCCTAGAAATTAACCTGAACCCCACCAGGATGTTCTTCATATTTTTCCTTTCACACTTTTTCAGTTCATAGGACTGATGTATTTTTGAAGTAGTTAGGTAGAATTATAAGAACATCTGACCTATGGCATGACATTACTTTATCTTTTACTACCAGTTTGTGTATTTGGGGGGTTTTGTTTGTGCTTTTGAGAGAGGGTTTTACTATATACCTCTGTGTAGATAAAGCTGGCCTGAGCCCTCGGAAATCCTCCTCCTTTTGCGTCCTCAAAACTCGGATTAAGCATATGCAGCACAATGCCCATCCCACAATGGCATGCTCTTAAGATTGACCACTAAAGCTGCTGCCATGCTGCAAAGGCTTCCAAGATCCTAAATTTGGTACTCTTGCAGCAACCCATCTTAACTGGGGGCCATTACAAAGGGTGTGGTGAGGAGAGACCGCCCTGAGTGTAAAGGATGAAAGAGGAGAAAGAAGCTAGGGGTGAGATTGAGGATTATGACAATAACTTCCCTCAAGCTGTTATTTCATATTAATACAGATGATGGTATGGGCCATGAAAGTAGCAGGAGCTGAAGTGGTTTTCAACTGTCCTAATGTATGACATGTTTCTCACATTGTGGTGACCCCAACCGTTATTTCGTTGCTACTTCATAACTGTAATTTTGCTCCTGTTATGAAAAGTAATGTAAACACCAGATAGGCAAGATATCTGAATTGCAGCCCATGTGTAAAGGTTGTTCAGCATCTATAGAGGTTGGACCCCACAGGTTGGGAGAATCCCTGGATTAGAGCTTCTCCAGCATGAGAGGATGCATGTGACTTTTTTTTTTCTTATGACTTCATAAAGCACAGTGCAGGCTGACCAATCTGTACTAAAATATACAATCTCCTATTAGAGTGGGCACATCATCTAGAAGAGTCTGATTCACTGTCTCCGAGGTCATCAGGGAAGCTCCTTATTTGGGTCATCACGTTAGTTATCATTTACCTGAAGAAATGGGACTAGCAGTGCCTATCTCACAAGGCTATTAGAAGGTGAAATGGGACGATGTAAATGAGGTTAGCATGATAAAAGTGTTTCTAGTTTAAACAGGCCGATGTGTGAATTCTTTTAGAATAGATCTCTTCCATGCTGCTGTTTCCGATACTCTAGAAGGTCAGGCATTCTTAGGGTTTTTGTAAACATTTATGATTTTTATAAATATTTTTTGCACATGTAAATTCTTGGCTATGTTCCATATTTTGAAACCTAACAGAACTGGGAATCAGGTACATTTAGGCAGATTTTAATCTGACTTTCATTATCTTCTATTTGCTCTTGGACATTCTGAGTTGAGACAAGAATATTCTAAGGTGATCATTGTTTCCTTAACTTTAGGTTTCATGTTATGATTGCCATGAAATTGCATGAGTTATGTTCAGCTAACAGATTTACAAATGGAGCCCTTCCCCTTGTTGCAATAGATTCTTTTTTATAGTATGTACTGTGGATGGGATCAGTGATAATTTAGATGGAAGTTGGAAGTAAATGTAGATTTTCTAACTTGTGTTTTTATTGACTAGCTACACTATAAGTTAAAAATATAGCTCTGATCAAACATATCGTTTAATAAGAATGCATTTAAATATATGTACTAGGAAGGGCATTACCCAAGAGTAAAGCAATAAAAGATAAAAGATATAACTGTACCTTTCTAATCTCTTCATCTGATTTTTTTACTGTACTGGTGAAAACTGGCACTCTGAGTCCAACAATGGGAAAAAACTGGAATTTTGACATTCCCTATCTCTTTGAGTATCATTGGATTTACTTGTTGCCTCCAGGATTGTTGTGCCAGTATCTCTCAAACACGGGGCTACCAACCATGCAGCGTATCACACCAGGTGATATGAGTCCCCCAACACATATAGAGCAGAGGACTGCTGGGTTTGGTTTCAGTCAAAGAAGATGCACCTAACCCTCAAAAGACTGGAGGGCCCAGGGAGTTGGGTAGTCTGGTGGGATGGGGGCTGGGAGTGGGGACATCCTCATGTAGATTGGGGGGAGGAGGTATGGGATGTGGAACAGGCAGAGGGTAGACTAGGAAGGGGATAGAATCTGGATTGCAAAACAAAGATTTAATTAAAAAAATTAAAAAACGAAGAAAAAAGAATAAAGTAAAATTACAAAAGGAAAAGAAAATAAAACAAAAACAACAGTCGGAGTCCGCACATGCTTTGCTTTGGATGAGTCTTGTATCCCCTTTGAGTGACTTTGAGCCAACTTTGCCTTTAGTTCCCTGAAAACATCTTAAACTGGGAGAAGCACCAGGAGACATATGACTCAAGAAGCAAAGGGTGTGGAGCCTAAATTACCTTAATCTCTCAAGCGATGATTACATAAGAATTGATTGTTCCACCCTGTAGAAAGAGCTGAGGAAGTCTCTGCCCTGTACCCACAGGTAAATCTCTGCACGCTGGTGATTATAAAGCTTATGGTAATTCCAGTTGAATTGTAAGCTTTGGAAATGTATAGAAAGTTTTGCAATGTTTGCAAACATTTGTTTGAATTTTGACATGTAATGTAGCTGAAGTTTGTAAGGAAATAGTTTACTTTTCATTCAGACTCTTGACCTGAGAGATTTTTGGTACTTTCATTAAAACAACAACAAAAAAAAGTTCTTTGTTGTAATATGGTTAGCTTTCTCTCTTCCCTCTTGAGAAGTCCTTTTTATAGCCTTATTGTGAAAGCCTCCATCAGACACAACACATGTGGGCTGCTGGCTCTCGCAATGGTCTCATGAGCTCTCTAACAGAGTCCATTTTGAATAAAGGGAAAGTGAAGCTGAGAAAGTAAATCCTTTTTGATCAAGAATAACAGAGCAGGAAATGGAAACCAAAGAGGTTTCAATGAAAGAACATACACCTCTTATGTTATATGTCCTAAATCACAACACACTTCAGAAGGCAGAAAAGTGCTGGGTTCGTTGTCTCCCTTGATCTCACTTTAGGAAAAACGAGATTCATCAAATCTCAAATTTGTCTTCTCAAATTTCTAGAATTTTGTCTTACACATAATATGTATACATTTTACACATAGTACGTACTCACAGGAAGTATGTGATACAGGAACTGAATTTGAATTTGAAAATATATCTTAATATATTTATATGGGAATAGTAACTTCTGACATTGTTACATAGACATGCTTGATATTTAGCTATAGATGAATAGAAATTTGATAATAAATTCACATTATCTACAACAGTTGAAGACCTTAGTAGCAGGATATACTTATTAGATCAGATATACATAATATTTTGAATACTGAACTTTTTGAGACTTTTATGTCCATTTTAAAAGTCAGTTATGATGTTAACAGTGGTTTGAGTCACAGACCTTTTCTGATATGTAGTCTTTTCAAATGATGTCACTCATGTTATAGTTTTAGAAAGCAACCAGTAAAATATTTCTGACACCTCCTGAGCCTATAGCTCTCTGTGTGTTCTGTACCATTGCTTATAGCTGTTCACTGAATAGCTTATAGATGCTCTACAACCACCTAAATGAACAGTTTATAGGCCCTGTCCCCAGCACATACTCTTTCTCATGTTGATGAACATTACATACATCAGGCACTGAGAAGCTAGGTTCACTTCATCCCTCATGGATATGCCTCAAATACAAGAGATGACCAGTCAATTATTATTCTACTACCTAGGTATTTTTCTTTAGTATATCTCTATCTTAACTATGCTTTGACAATTGCTTCATTAATGATACTTTAAATACATTGCAGCTGGTCTCCTTGAAAAAAAGTCATAAACTAGACACACATGCAAGAGAATAATGATCTAGGCAGAGAGAATGGGTGGCCCTGAACCAGGGTACCCATTGGTGTGTTTGAGAGACAGCCTGGAGGGAGGATTAGTGAGACTAATGACCATGTGGGTTGGGAGGCTGGATGAATGGGGAAAGACAGTAGAATGAAATAAATTCATTGAGAGTGGTAGAGAAAGTCATGGCAGAGACAATAATTTGGGGCAGGGCATGTATAGGTCTTCGTTTGAGTGAGGCAAGCATTTGAAATTTGGGGCACAGGTAGAGCATCAGATCCTTTCAGTGGGCTCTTCTTGTTGCTGTTATAGGAATAGTAGGTCTGAGAGGTAGTGTGAGAGAGAATTAGGAGGTTCTTTGGCATTCAAGATGAAAGATAATGGCACCCTAGATAAGATGGCGAGTGGCTGGAGACTGGTCAGAGTCTGGGCATCATTTAAATTTTGAGTGTAGAAAGTTTGGGGCTGGCCGGGCGGTGGTGGCGCACGCCTTTAATCCCAGCACTTGGGAGGCAGAGGCAGGCGGATTTCTGAGTTCGAGGCCAGCCTGGTCTATAAAGTGAGTTTTGGGGCTGACTTTTTCTGAAAGGTTAAGTTTGAGTTTAAGATGAACATAGAATTTTTATTCTTTCTAATCAACTCATGAAAATACTCCTAGAGAATTTTTTAAGAAACAGAAAAAAAATCTCCCTTTCCCTTCCCTTCTATGCAATCTGCCTGTCTTTAAGATAGTATTTGAACTTTTCACGTGACATTTGTGACACATAATGATCACTCTTGCCATTTCATCTTCTGTGCTGTCCTGACCTGCCTAAGTCGCTAAGACTGAGCCAGGCTCAGTCTCTGTACATGACACCTCTTGAAAAATGTTTGTGGGTTAGCTGCCTGGTTAAATTATCTTATCCTTAAGATAGATCGTGCATCCCTCTTTCCCGGAGGGTGGTTTCTTCTCCCCCACTGCTCCCTGACTTCATGAGACTTGCTGTGTATTCTTTTTTTTTCTTTCTTGCTGTGTATTCTTCCTACTCTCTTTTACAAGTTCATATGTCAAACAAGGGGGTTTCCACATGTTTCCACTTACAGGTTACTTGCTTGGGAAAGGCACCACTGAATCTCCTTTCTTAGTCTCTGTGTTATGACCAGTAGGAGACCACAGAATTTACACCTGCGTTACTAATGGAAAAATCAACAAATGACTCTACAAAGAAGATTTTAAATGTAATTTTACAACAGTTTGGAGGTGCTTTTAAAAATTGACGTGCACATCGTGCACCCTAGTTTTGAACGCTGATGCACACAAATATAAATCAGAGAACGACCTCTACCAGCTTTTAAATGCGTGCCGTGTGCCTGCGCTGTCCCAGGCTTTCCTCCCTCATCTCTCTTAATCCTCATAAAAATACGTGCTTTATGGACGAGGAAACAGCAGCTGAGGGATTAAGTTACTCAGCCACTAAGTGACAGAGCTGTCATCTGAATCCAGGTTTGGCAAGTTCAGTCTGCCAAGAACTACACAGGTAGGAGGAGAATGCCTGTTAATTACACGTTGTGGTTAACACTCATCGTACTTGCTGCCTCTACTGTTGACATTAAAAAAAAAAAAAAAGGAAATCCAAGAATAATTCTTCCAAACAGGCCTTCTCTTATAGAATATGCAGATAAAGTGTGTTTATATTACATGTTGGAGTTGTGAAGAACTGTGTCCAAAAGGAAGGCATTTTATTTCAGCCTTAACTCCAGGCAGACTCTTGCCACAAGGCAGGCAGTGGGAACTATCCAATAAAGTTAGTTTTTATCTATTTATTTTGTGTTAAGGAATGCTCTGGTTAAACAAAGTCTCATTTGAAAGCTCAATACTTTAAAACAGATCAAAATGGAAAATCATTTGTTTTATCTTTTCGTGGACATGAAGGTCTCCATTTCCTGCTTTATTAGCTGAACTCTTTCAGTTTTTTTTTGTTATTCATTTTGTTTTGTTTTGTTTTCCTTGATAATCTTAAGTACACACAGAATACTCCAACAAAAGGAAAAAGACAGCATTCCTCGGCACTGTGTAACTTGTTGGCTGCCAGCCTCAGAATCTTGACTTGTCAAATGTTGGACATGCTTGATAGAGAATTCTCAGTTCCTATGGAAGAGAGAATTCTATACTTGAATGAAAAATATGCATCACTCTGCTAAACACCCCTCTCTCTCTTTTAATGATTTGTATTCTCATTTCTTTTGCTCTTGAATTGCATTTACATACATTTCTTTTTCTCGATGATGTCAACCACTCTCTACAACTTAAAAATATAGAGATAAGATCTGCGAGAGCCTATTTGTTTTCATGAGAACCAGAAAAAAAAGACAATTCCTCTACAGGGGAGTCCTTTAGGTTGCACGTGGTTCCTCTCTGAGGCTGACAGCCTACAGGGAGCATGGGCCTCACTTTAGCTCCCAGTCTTCCACTGGAAAGCCACACAACACATACATGGTTCTCACTGCACAGCTACAGAGAGCAAAGCAGAAACGAAGTGTCCTGCAGACCGATGTTTGGAGGATTAACATTCTCATAAAGATACAATGGGAGTGAAAGCCTACTATGTGATGTGTTTGTGTGAATGCCCACTCATGTGTGTGTGTGTGTGTGTGTGTGTGTGTGTGCGTGCGTGTGTGCGTGTGTATGTGTGTGAGAAGAAAGCGGGGAGAATGGTAAGAAAAGGGGAGCAGAGCAAGTGACAGCGCATGCGTGCCTACTGCCAGTGAGCCTTGGAATATGAGTTCTGTTGCTTCATAGGCTGGTTATTTTGGCTTTCTGGAGTTCAGCGTGTGATCACAACAGGCAAGTTGCTTTACTTCTGGGAGGGAAATTAATGTCATTCATTTGATGCCTAGGCTACATACACTTTCTAGGTGGTTCTGTTTTAAAATTGATTATTTTCATAGTCTGGAAGTCCTTTGACATGCATCTTTATATTATACTGTCACTATTATTTCAATATATAATTGAAATGTGGTCCAAGATGCTTTACAACATTAAGAAAATATTTTCACTACATCCTAGATTAAAAAGAGTGTTGTGACATACAGTAGAAGACTGCTGGGTCTGTGCTCATTCAGAGATGATGCACTTAACCCTCAGGAGACTGGAGGCCCCAGGGAGTTTAGAGGTCAGGTGGGGTGGTGGGTAGGGACATTCACATGGAGACAGGAGGTGGGGAGGAGGTATGGGATATGGACCAGTTGATGGGTGGACAGGAGTGGTGGGGGATAAAATACGGAGTGTAAAATAATAAATAAATTAATTCATTTAAAAAAGTGTGTGTGTGATTGTGTGTGTGTGTGTGTGTGTGTGTGTGTGCGTGCATGGTGCATGTATAATAACTGATGTATGTGTGTAGGTGCACACACCTATGAACATACACATGGATGCTAGAGGAGTTCTTCAGGTGTTTCCCTCTGTCACTCTCAATTGATTCTATCATTGACCCTGAAGCCCATCCTTTTTACCAGGCTCACCAGCAAACTCGTCTCTGCTTCCCCCAGCGTTGAGGTTCAGGCACTTGTACTCATGCTGGATGTTAGTGATTTGAACTCAGGCTCTCTTGTTTTCCCAGCAAGCTCTTCCCCCGCAGAGCTATCTGCTTAGCTCTGTATTCTCTATTTCAAAGGATATACCCTAGGCTCTTAGGATAATTATTAAATAAGACAATATTGCAGACTATGCTCACAACAGTGACTCTAAGCTGAGAAGGTCTTGGGACAGGAAGTATCTTTTATGCCTTCTTGTCTTAGACGTAGAGCTTAAGCTTTGTAAAAGTGGTCCAAGAAGTCAAATATGACTACAATAAAAATGATTGGATTAAAAATATAGACTCTAGTATATAAATCTCTAGATGAAAGTGATCAGTAATATTTACTGCTCAGTTCTAGTAGCTTGTGTGTAACAGACTTAGGCAGTCATGAATTAGTATTTAAAAAACACAACAACATGATCTCATTTTATACACAAGACTAGAATTTTAGTGGCGCCTGAACCAGAGTAAGCGAAACTTTACTATGGCTTACCAATAGAAATGAAGGAACTACGAATTTGGTCTCAACTTTTTAACTAGCAAATGCTAACTCTTAATACAATAATTTATAGTGATGAATGAAAATAAACTAAATGTTCATGCTCAGCGCTCAGGTATGTGGTTATTCAAGCAGTGGGTTGAAGGACCACACCTACTTTATTAAGCCATCAGTCAGTAAGGGATTAGCTCATGCACTTAGGGCACGGTATAATAAGTCTGCAGTCAAAGGTTTAATTTTTGAATAGATTTTTTTCCCTACTAGTTCTTAGCTATAGGCTGGACAGTTATTCTTATTTGCTTTTTCCAAATAGGTGCTGCTTTTGTAGTAATGCCTTTTCTCTACTACTGAAAGCGGGGGGGGGGGGAGGGGGAGGAAAAAGAAAGAAATGTGGAATTGAAGGGGATGGTCTGGGAACAAAACTACTCCACCTGTAGTCCATATTCATCATTCCACTGATGACGTCATGCTGGACCCATGATTTCTTGCTTTATTTTGCATATTTTAATACATTCTAGTTATTTTAACAATAAAATTGCTGAGGCAATTATGTTTATTAGATATCTAGGAAAACTCTAGGTACTTGCCTGAAAATGTTTTTCCTTCTTAATTCTTAGTTCCCTAGTGAGTCACTGTCCATATGTATGGCACAACTCTATCCACTAGAAATGGCGGAAGTCTGGAAGCCAGCACAGCTGTATGCCAGCACAGCTGTATTGGAGTTTCCGCAAAGCTGAGCTGAATGCTACTATCACTGTTATTCTGTGTCTCACTTTTAGATTTCTGTCTCCGTGTGTTGAATTACTGAGGGCTTTTTGCATTATGATTTTTTTTATGTGTTTTCCTGAGAAAATTATGTCTCAGGAAAGTCTTTTTTAGGAAAGTCATAAATGTAATATTCCTTCTGCTTTCAGGAAAATAATTCTATCTAGCCCTATTTGGAAGTCTTTTTTATATCTTGAAGATTGTGATAAGCACAAATCTAGAAATTAATAGATTAGACCATGACTCAAAAAATCTTTTTGAGGTATCTTCCACCCCTAAGTAAACAGTGTAATTGGTACAGGACAGAGATAATTGACAAACTCTGATTGACCAGGAGAATTTGTAACAGATTCAAGACTTTTCTTTACAATATGCTGAGAGCTTTCTGAAAATGCAGTTTAAAAGTAGGGGGTTGTACAGAGAAAGTATAGCCCTGGAAGAGTAGAACTTGGTAAATAAGAGAGATTAACCTGAAATAACCTTTTCTACTTTGTAACTTAGATGCTGAAAGGCTAGTAAAAGGAGTTAGGTATTGGTGTTTTCTGTTCATAAGAAGACCAGATAAGATATTTGCTGTTTGTCTGGAGTACTTTAAAACCTTAAATACTGCCAGTCTGAAAGCAGGCTGTCATATAATAAATGTGTTTGCTTTGGTGGAAATATTCTTTAGATTCTTTGAATTAGAGTTAGAGGGCTAATACTAATAAAAATAAAATCTGGTCTGTTTGTATTTTCTAATTGTAACTGAACTTGTAATACTGGGCATGTGAGGAAAAATCAAACACATATCCAGGACAAAATTATATAATCTGTACTTCTCAGATAATCATTGGCCTGTCTTTGTTCCATGAAACTTGTTTATATAAAGAAGCGACTTGATGAATATTCAGACCTACAAGATTCCCCTGACCACCATACCTGACTCACTCCTCCCTCACAGACTCCTTATCTCCTCCAGCTATTGGACCACACTGCCAATAGCTGGGTCTGGCCCCTGGCAGATCTATCATCTGTCTATCTATCTATCTATCTATCTATCTATCTATCTATCTATCTATCTATCCATCCATCCATCCATCCATCTATCTATCTATCTATCTATCTATCTATCTATCTATCTATAAATGTTGTGGCTTTTGCCTCACGTAGCAAATAGTTCAGCTTGGTAGGATGTTGTGAACTACTGAAGAATACTGATGGACATAGCTTCATGAGAGTGGCCAACTTGCCTCCTCTCAATGAACGGCATCATATTTTATGCAGAGTTGCTCTTATGTTTATTCATTGAAGGCATTTACAGACTACTTGACATTTCTGTGAGGAGTCTGCTAATGACTTTAAGGTATGTTCTTCTTACGGCTCCATTGTAAATTAAATCTGTTTTTTTCTAAGAAGGCTATATCGACAGCACTGTAGAGCTGCCCAAATAGTAGGTTTTGTGTCCGATCATAAGTGGTCCTGTGAAGCCTATTTTGCACGCATATGGATACTGCCAACAGAAACACTTCTGGAATTGTACGATGTTGGTATCTCATGTACATTCACTAGAAGTCATATTTTTGTGTGTGTGTATGTGAGTGTGATATGTGTACATGTGTGTTTGTGTCCACACACCTATGAGTGAGAATGAGATGGGGTATGTGCACGTGCATATGTTTGGAAAGTCAGGTGAGTTTCTGTGAGCTTCTCCATCATTCTATATCTGACATACAGAGTCAGGGTCTCCCAAGGAATCTGAAGCTCCGGAATCCCTGCTCGTCTGGCTAGTCAGCCTGTCTCGAGTATCCTCTGTCTCGGACTCCTATGACGAAATCACTGTCAGTTCCTGTGCCAGGCAGGCTTTTACTTGGGCCTTGGGAATCAGGTGTCTGAAGCTGACAATTGTTTGGCAACTATGAACCACGGAGAAACCTCCCAGCTCCAGTTATTATGAGTTCTTAAGGGGATGGGAGCAATTACCTCATTGTCTCTATTGTTAAAGAACTTGTTCTAGTGCTCTGAAAGGGCTGACTCAGGCTATCATAGGACGTAATGGATTCGTTAGCTGAAGGGAGCAAAGCACATCCTCTAGAGGGCGCTATTGTACAAAGTTAGAATTCTATTTCCACATTCAAAAAAGTTTGGGCATTGACAAACACAAAAAATCCACTGAGTTTCAAAGCAAGAGATAACTACTTGGTTGAAGATTTGCTCCTTGCCTGTTTCCAAAGATAGCCCAAATTTATATATATATTATATATATTCTATCTGGATTTAGTGGTAAGTTTTATTTTTTTTCTTATTTTCATTTTCAAAGAGCTCTTCTTTCACCTTTATTTTCCAACTATTTGAAAATGATGACTATTTATGATGGTATGTAATATTTAGTATCAAAATACCACTTTTGGAAATGAATATATTGAATACTTGGGTGTCTTTCGGAGTAAAACTGTCCTGATAGGACTTTGGTGAGAATTACATGTAAAGAATCGCACTAAAAACTATTTTATTCCACACTTCAAATGCATGAACTATTCAAATTTATCTTTTAATATTCTTTGACATTCTAATCCTAAAATGGTCAAGGTTTCTGCAAGCCATAAACAATGTATGTGGGTTTAAATTTTAGGAACAGAAAGATGACTCAGAAACTCGTTCAGTTCAGCACTCAATGCAGTTGGCAGGCAACAGATCTAAGAGAGAATACTAAGTGGGGTGAGGGTATTGTTGATGGTAAGCAATTTGTTACACATAATAGTAAAAGCATCAGAGATTTGGAATGATTATCTTCTTACAATATAAAATGCTCTTAACTCTAGAATAATGTTCCTCCCACACACTTGCATTTTCTTTTACCGGCTGGAGATACAAGCAGTTCATTAGAGACTGCTCATGAACCCAGTGAGCCCTCCAAAGGTGTAATGTGTATTTGCATCACCTGTCACATGTCGGCGTGGAGAAAAACTGGGGAGACCGAAAACCTCACAATGGCATTCAGGCTGCTGGAACCAAGAAAGCTACTGTCTTGTGAATATTTCTCAGCTTGATTTCCTCTTTCCTGTGCCTGAACTGGGGAGACAGGATTGTTTTTCCAACTTACCTGAACACAGAAACATTTGTATCTCAAGTATCTAGCATTTTAAAAGTGCACAGTGTTCTGGAGCTCAGGAAAATGCTGCTTTGAGTACTTATTGACTTTTCCAAAGCAGGAGAGAAAACACCGCTTAAAGGACATGTTTAGTCATATTTAAATACACCAGAAAACTGTTTTGATATGCATCTCTGTTTCCATATTGAAAACTTTAGAAGCTATCTAAGATTTATAAAAACTGTCATTTCCTATGGCACTTCTTAAATTTTAATGTCCATGTGAATTGTCTGCTAAAATGCGCATTTTTAAGTCAGTGGCTCTGGTGCAAGACTTCGTTTCCAAAGAGCTTCTAAATTATGTGTAACTATTACATTGTTTTGCAGCAGGAGCTGTAGAAACAATTAGACTACAGAAGTTCAAAGAGAAGATGAAGAGCGTTTATGGATACACACTAGGTCCCTGTCTCTTAAAGTCATCCATTAGGCAAGTTCCTTCTCTAGATGTTCAAACCCTTAACTTATTACCCCATTAAAATATACTAACCCTAATAAGGAGCTAAGTATAGTTTGATTTTTATAGAAAAAGAACAGAAGAATTAGGGGTGTGTCTGTTCAGGTCATAGAGATATGTATTGTTTTCCTTGTTACCGTCACTACAAAATACATTCCAAAGTGATGAGGAATTGGTACTCTCCAAATAGTCTATTGAATACAGGGGGTGGTAATACTGGTGAAAATGTGTGCAATCTCCAGTGATTAATTGGACTGTTCAATATAGACGTAAATATGAAAATGTTCTGGACAATTATTAAGAGGATGACCGTGTTAAATTTGAATACAAGGATAACTGCAAGGCACATGAAATTCATTTAAAGTGTCAGGGTCAGGAGTGGGGAGATCCGAAGTGGAATGCTAGGGATGATGGAGTAGGAGGAATACAGAAGAAATAGATCGTTTAATATAAAAGTTCTCGCTGTAAAAAGAATCATGGATAAAGCTTGAAGCACAAAAGATAAGTTAAAATATATTGAATAAGAGAAGTCAAAGGAGAGGATACAAATATATTGGGGCCATTCCTTCAGAACAGCTGACCAATGGTTACCATGTTTAACTTAATGCGGAGGACTTGGAGGGAGCCCTGTTTGCATTCGTCATGGTTAGTTTTAATTACTCTATCTAGTAAATGACAATTGTTATCATGGACAAAGAGAAAAGGAAGCTTTTAGTGAATCACGGGCCACACCTAAGATTAGCTATTCCAAATACTTTTAGGTAGTATTTACTTTCATTAATGTGTTTTTCAAGCATCAATCTTGTATGGTTTTCAGAATCAGAACAAAGAACTGGGCTGCTCTTTATCATCCTCCTGGGATGCTTCAGTTCATGACAAAGTGAGCAGAGTTGCATGGTCTACGAAACAATAGTGCTGCAGCCATTTTTAAAGGTGTCATTTCTCAGAGCTTGTGAGATATCTTGCAAGTCATGTGCTTATGACCTGGGAAGCAGTTTTCATGGAGGGATTGTGCTATGATCGGTACATCTGCTTGGCACCCGAAAATTCTTACTCTAGACTTCGTTTTTTTTTTCTTCTCTGTCATTGGAACAAAAAATCGATGAGGTTTCTGGTGACTGACACAGTTCTTCCTCCATTCTTCCTCATTGAAGGGACTTCCTCAGTTCCATGGCTTTTCCATCAAGGAGATGCCCCCACCTCTCATATAGGCTCCCCAATTTTGTCAGCACTATATTCCCAACAGAAGTGTATAATAGAAGTGGGGAAGAAGAATCTGCAATATCACATTTTATTCAAAAATGCCATGATGATAATGTTGCACGGTGTTTAAATAAGGAAAGAGGCATGTCTTCTGACTTGTCAATTACTTGTCTGTCCATCTCTTCAAGCGTCTTGTACGAGACTGTAAGATCCATGAGGGACAGAGGGAGGCAGATGCCATAGTATACTCAAGAGCCTAGATTGAATCTATCCTAACTGAATTCTCATCCAGTTTTTATCTACTCCGTGAACCTAGGAAGTCATCTAACTCTTAATTTCCATATATATTAATTACATGCAACATGGCTTAACTTCCAGTTGTATTAGGATAAATGAATTAAAATTTTGGTAAAGCAACTATGATAGATAATGTTTGGCTCTTGGTAGACCCTGTACTAGGATTTGGTATATTACAACAAAAACAATAAAACAAAACAAAATGAGTACATGTACTGACTGATTTGTTTTGTACCGTATCATCCTACCTGAGTCTGTATGGACTGTGATGGAATCAAGCCTTGTACAGTCTGAGTTTCTGCCACACTTTCTAACACTGAGCGGAAAGCCAGGCATCAAAGGAACTCTTTTTTTTCTTGAACAATGTATCATGTAAAACACTATACAAAGCCTCATATCTTTAATTGCTACACAAGTAATACAGAAGATACAATTGTGACAACTTTGTGTTTTGAAATCACACAGTCATATTTGACTGCTATAAAGCGACAAAACCTCTCTGAACTTTAGTTTCTATGTGCAAAACAAATATGAGACTATATACTTACAAATTGTGAGGATTAAGTGAAGCATTGTCAGTAAATTATATTTTTCTATGTAAATCCTAGTTTTAGTAGGAAATAATATACTATTATCATGCAACAAAACTGATATATCATTTAACTGATATATCATTTAATATATAATATTAAACTGACAAAACTTTAAATTCAGGTGAATAGCAGGATACTATTTTTAGAATACTATTTATTTATTATATGCACAGCATTCTGCCTGTATGTATCGCTGCAGGCAGGAAGAGGACACCCAATACGTTATAGATGGTTATGCGCCACCATGTGGTTGCTGGGAATTGAACTCAGGACCTCTATAAGAGCAGTCAGTGCTCTTAATTTCTGAGCCATCTCTCCAGCCCTGCAGAGTACTTTTTTAAAATAACATTATGCAGAAAGATTGGTAGCAGTTTGAAGAATGACAGACTATTGGCAACAGAAAGGAACTTTAAAAGCATCTCCTTCCCTTTTCTGATACAGATGAATAAAATGATATGTAGACGGACACAGTACTACCAAAGGTCAGCATTTAGGCTTCTTGACCTTTTGCCTCACAAGATTCTTGGAAATTTTAATTTTTTTTTTGGTAACCTAGTGTGTGATGGGTGCTGCATAAATACAGTGTTTATTAATGAACATTGGAAGCATTCATAACTACCGAATGGATGGGTGTTACCTTGTAGGTGTGATGGCAGATTGCTGACGTGTTGCCCTTGTTTTCAAACCCCCATTTCCCATTGAAGATAAGGCGTAGGTATCCCCTCCTCCGAGTGTTTCATAGTCACAGAAACACTCACTTTCATTAAAACACTGTCTTTTGTTGGTAGAAAATAGAGCAAATGGGGTATAACACACACTTAGTTTTCAGTACAAATGATAAAAGATTAATTTCAGACATGATTCTGGCTGATGGACATCTGTATTCTTGTATCATATGGCTCACTTAGACATGATATTTGTATAACCTTAATAAGTGAGTACTGAGGGGTCTACTCTGTGGTCGACTTTTCCATTAGAGTGAGTAACAAATGTGATTGGCACTCTGCTGCTCAGCCTAGACTGCAAACCAAATACTCACAAAGCTGTCCTTTTCTAAACTAGTCTTATCTTTCTCTTTCTTTACCTCTCTGAATCTCTTAAATACTGCTTGCTAGATGCTTCATCTTTAATTGCTTAGTTTTGTTTCATGCTCTGTTTATTTTCTCCTCATTTCCTTTGATCTAATTACTGTTCCAGCTGATCATGTGCATAAGAACAGAGGAAGCTTGGGAATAGCAAATTGTCATGTTCACCAGCCATACAATTTCAAACAATCTGGTTGTGCTGTTCAAAAAAATCTACATTTAGGAATCTACCAGACAAGACTAACCAAAGTTCATATATAAACATAATTTCTTGGCTGTAGAACCTTCACATATCTCTACTTGATATTTAACATTCAGTGTTCCCAAAATGAAGTGTTCATCTTATCCTTTCTAACTCTCAAAACCCTCTCTTGTCTCCCACCCTCAAATTTTCTGTCTTATTGAATGATACCAATATCAAACAAGTTGCTCCTGTTACTCTGGCAGGAAATGCTCCTGGTCATGGCCTTTACTAGCTTTACAATCCTTTTTGGGGATATCATGCAAACTCTCTAATTGCCTTTAAGAGAGTGTACAATCTGTTCTGTGCACACTTAAGTTTGTGCTTATATAATAGGTAGGTCCCCAAGGAAGTTTTCCATAAATAGGTGGATTGATATGTTTTTCATGCCAATAGACATTTCAGTGTCTTCTTATGGACAAAAATGAATTGTGAAATTCTCAATTACTAATACCATTTGCTTTAAGCCAATTACGTTTGGATCTTCAGGTAATATTGTTGCCTGGTATTGCTGAAATTTCCACAAAGCAAATGCTTCACAATTGCTTCCATTCATCCTGATTAACCAAAGCCCCTAAAGGTTTTTATGTGGCATTATTATAATTAGATACCCCAGTATAGGGGATACCAGGACAGGGAAGTGGGAGTGAGAGGATTGGTGAGCAGGGGGGAGAGAAGGATGGGATAGGGTGTTTTTGGAGAGGAAACTAGGAAAGGGGATATCATTTGAAATGTAAATAAAGAAGAAGCTTAACAGCACATAGAACAGAAAGAAACCAATATACCCAAGAGGAGTAGAAGGCAGAAAATCATCAAACTCAGAGCTGAAATGAACAAAGTAGAAACAATAAGAACCATACAAAGAATCAACAAAACCAGGAGCTGGTTCTTTGAGAAAAACAGTAAGATAGATAAACCCTTATCCAGACTAACCAGAGGGCACAGAGACAGTATCCAAATTAACAAAATCAGAAAGGAAATGGAAGATATAACAACAGAAACTAAGGAAATTAAAAAAAACATCAGATCCTACTACAAAAGCCTATACTCAATACAACTGGAAAATCTGGATGAAATGGATAATTTTCTAGACAGATACCAGGTACCAAAGTTAAATCAGAATCAGATAAACCATCTAAACTGTCCTATAACCCTAACAAAATAGAAGCAGCCATTAAAAGTCTTCTAACCCACCCACCCCCCAAAAAAGCCCAGGACCAGATGGGCAGCTCCGTGGACTGTGTGCTAACCCTGTCAGGGGTTGTTTGCCCTACAGACTGAACAGCACTGGGAAGGGCACTCCGCCATCTTGGCTCCCTGACACCAGAGAGATATAACAGAGCCAGGTACGCAGACATTGCCCGAGGCTAACATCACTTGGGTATCAGCCTGGCAGGCTTTTGCCTGCACCCAGGGCCTGGGCAGCTCTATGCACTGTCTGTGTGGCAACCCTGTCAGGGGTCGTTTGCCTGGCAGAGTGATCAGAACTTGGAAAATGTCCCCACAGCATCCACCATCTTCACTCCCTGACAGAGCAGACTGGCAACACCACGTTCACAGAGACAACCCAAGTATAGCTTTGCTTGAGGGAAGGGCTCCAACGACACCCAAGAGTAGGGCAGCACATCAGCAATCTGTGCAAGGAGGAACCCAGTCTTCCAGAGGTGCAGAAATAGTCTTACAGGCTCACAGGAGGTTCAAGCACCAGCCAGTGACAACAAGACCAACTAATGCCAGAGATAACCAAATGGCAAAAGGCAAACATAGGAACATTACTAACAGAAATCAAGGCAATATGGCAGCATCTGAACACTATTCTCCAACAACAGCAAATTCTGGATACCCCAACACACCAGAAAAATAAGATTTGGATTTAAAGTCATTGGTCATGATGCTGTTAGAGGAACACAAAAAGGACATAAATAAATCTCTTTAAAAAATACAGGGGAACATGAATAAGTTAGAATCCCTTGCAATGGAAATACAAAAATCACTTAAAAACATTCAGGAGAGCGGTTAGACTGAGCCCTGATACCGGCCACCATCTTGAGCGGGTAACCGAGCAAGGTACAGTGGGCACCAGAGGGAAGGATTTCCCAGGGTATAGCCTGCCTGGGTGCCTTCTGCACCAGGGAGCTGGGCAGCATTATGGCTGCCTAGGCAGGCTGGAGAACGTCTGACCTGCAGGGGGTCCCCTAGATAGACAGAGACCCAAGGACCGGGATCCCCACCATCTTGGACTCTGCATCCCAATGGGGGGGGCACTCCAGATCCACAGAGAGCCCGCCCTGAGACAGAGCTTCTCGGTCTAACACTATACTGGGGAGAACAGCTCAACCAGACGATTGGGAGAGCCACTGCCTAGTCTTCAGCAGCCCAGCCAGGAAGCCCTGGGCCTGCAGGGAATCCTGCAGTTAGACAGAACCCTGAGACTGGCCACCATCTTGGTGCTGGTAGACTAACCAGGCAAACCAGGAGGAGACCACTGGAGGCCAGTTAAGTATCCAGAGGCAAGTAGGGAGGAGACTTGAATCCAGCGCAGCAGAGCTGAGGAGGTAATTTGGAGCCCAGTGGTGGAAACCTTCCAGTTTCTGCCTCGGGAGCACAGACACCCTCTGAGACAGCAACACCAAATGCCAGGCTCTCAGGAGCTTTAAACACCAACCAGTAATAACAAGACCAACTAAGTCCAGAAATAAACAAATGGCAAAAGGCAAACGTAGGAACGTTACTAGCAGAAATCAAGACAATATGGCAGTATCCGAACCCAGTTCTGCACCTGCAGAAAGCCCCGGATACCCCAACACACCAGAAAATCAAGATACAGATATAAAATCATTGGTGAGGATGCTGATACCAGTACACATGGATAAATCTCTTAAAGAAATACAGGAGAAAATTGATCAAAAGTTCGAAGCCCTTTCAAGGCAAACACAAAAATCACTTAAAGAAATTCAGGAGAATATGGATCAAAAAGCAGAAGCCAATAACGGGGAAATACAAAAATCACTTAAAGAAATACAGGAGAACGTGGGTCAACAAGTAGTAGTCATGAAAGAGGAAACACAAAAATCTCTTAAAGAATTACATGAAATCACAAACAAGCAAGCGAAAGATCTGAGCAAAACCATCCAGGATCTAAAAACAGAAGTAGAAAAACCTAAGAAAACTCAAAGGGAGACAACTTTGGAGATAGAAAACCTTGGGAAGAAATCAGAGGCCATAGATGCAAGTATCAACAATAGAATACAAGAGATAGAAGAAAGAATCTCAGATGCCAAAGATACCATAGGAACCATGGACTCAACAATCAAAGATAATGCAAAATGCAAAAAAGCTTGTAACCCAAAACATCTAAGAACTCCAGGACACAATGAGAAGACCAAACCTAAGGATTATAGGTATAGATGAGAGTGAAGGTTTACAACTTAAAGGGCCAGCAAATATCTTCTAAAAAATTATGGAAGAAAACTTCCCCAACCTAAAGAGAGAGATGCCCATGAATATACAAGAAGCCTACAGGACTCCAAACAGACTGGACCAGAACAGAAATACCTCCCGTCACATAATAATCAAAACCCCAAATATACTAAACAAAGAAAGAATATTAAAGGCAGTAAGAGAAAAAGGCCAAATAACATATAAAGGAAGACCTATCAGAATTACACCAGACTTCTCACCAGAGACCATGGAAGCTAGAAGATCCTGGGCAGATATCATGCAGACTATAAGAGAACACAAATGGCAGCCAAAACTACTATACCCATCAAAACTCTCAATCACCATAGATGGGGAAACCAAGGTATTCCATGACAAAACCAAATTTGCACGATATCTTTCCACAAATCCAGTCCTACAAAGGATAATAGGGGAAAAACACCAACACAAGGAGGGAAACTACACCCCAGAAGAAGCAAGATAGAAACCTCCTCTCATCAAATACAAAAGAAGATAGTCACTCAAATATAAAAAATAATTTCAAAAATGTCAGGTAGTAATAGTTACTATTCCTTAATATCTCTTAACATCAATGGACTCAATTCCCCAATAAAAAGACATAGACTAACTGGATAAGGAAACAGGACACTACAATTTGCTGCATACAGGAAACACATCCCAGTGTCAAAGACAAACACTACCTTAGAGTAAAAGGCTGGAAGACAATTTTACAAGCAAATGGTCTCAGGAAACAAGCTGGAGTTGCCACTCTAATATCGGATAAAATTGACTTTCAACCTAAAGTCATCAAAAGAGACACTGAAGGTTACTACTTGCTGGTCAAAGGGAAAATCCACCAAGAAGAACTCACAATACTGAACATCTATGCTCCAAATGCAAGGGCACCCTCATTCGTGAAAGAAACTTTACAAAAGCTTAAAACACACATTGCACCTAACACAATAATTGTGGGTGACTTCAACACTCCACTATCCTCAATGGACCGATCAGGAAACGAGAAATTAAACAGGGACACAGTGAAACTAATTGAAGCTTTGGACCAATTGGATTTACCAGATATATATAGAACATTTCATCCTAAAGCAAAAGAATATACCTTTTTCTCAGCACCACATGGTACCTTCTCCAAAATCAATCATATAATTGGTCACAAGACAGATGTCAACAAAAACAAGAAGATCGAGCTAATCCCTTGCCTCATATCAGATCACTATGGAGTAAAAGTGGTCTTCAACAGCAAGAAAAACAACAGAAAGCCCACATACACATGGAAACTGAACAATACTCTACTCAATGACACATTGGTCAAGGAAGAGATAAAGAAAGAAATCAAAGACTTTTAGAATTCAATGAAAATGAAGGTACAGCCTACCCAAATCTTTGGGACACAATGAAAGCAGTGCTAAGAGGAAAACTCATAGCCCTGAGTGCCTCCAAAAAGAAACAGGAGAGAGCATACACTCGCAGATTAAAGGCACACCTGAAAACCCTGGAACAAAAAGAAGCTAATTCACCCAGGAGGAGTAGAAGACAGGAAATCATCAAACTAAGGGCTGAAATCAATCAAATAGAAACAAAGCGAACCATACAAAGAATCAACAAAACCAGGAGCTGGTTATTTGAGAAAATCAAAAAGATAGATAAACCCTTAGCCAGACTAACCAAAGGCCACAGAGACAGTATTCAAATTAATAAAATTAGAAATGAAAAGGGGGATATAACAACAAAGACTGAGGAAATTCAAAAGATCATCAGATCTTACTACAAAAGTCTACACTCAACACAACTGGAGAATCTGGAGGAAATGGACAATTTCCTAGACAGATACCAAAATTAAATCAGGATCAATTAGATCAGCTAAACAGTCCCACAACCCCTAGGGAAATAGAAGGCATTATAGAAAGCCTCCCAACCAAAAAAAGTATGGGACCAGATGGTTTTAGTGCAGAATTCTATCAGACCTTCAAAGAAGACCTAATACCAATACTCTTCAAACTATTCCACAAAATAGAAACAGAAGGGACACTGCCCAACTCATTCTATGAAGCCACAATTACACTGGTATCAAAACCACACAAAGATCCAACCAAGAAAGAGAACTACAGGCCAATTTCCCTTATGAATATCGATGCAAAAATACTAAATAAAATTCTTGCCAACTGAATCCAAGAACACATTAATACGATCAGTCACCATGATCAAGTAGGCTTTATCCCAGGGATGCAGGGATGGTTCAATATACAGAAATCCATCAATGTAATAAACTACATAAACAAACTAAAAGAAAAAAACCACATAGTCATTAGATGCAGAAAAAGCATTTGACAAAATTCAGCATCCTTTCATGTTAAAAGTCCTGGAAAGAACAGGAATTCAAGGTCCATACCTAAAATAGTAAAAGCAATCTACAGCAAACCAGTAGCCAACATCAAAATAAATGGAGAGAAACTTGAAGCAATCCCACTAAAATCAGGGACTAGACAAGGCTGCCCTCTCTTTCCATATCTTTTCAATATAGTACTTGAAGTTCTAGGGAGAGCAATTAGACAACATAAGGAAGTCAAAGGGATACAAATTGGAAAGGAAGAAGTCAAACTATCATTACTTGCAGATGATATGATAGTATATGTAAGTGACCCAAAAAACTCCACCAGAGAACTCCTACAGCTGATAAACAACTTCAGCAAAGTGGCTGGTTATAAAATCAACTCAAGCAAATCAGTAGCCTTCCTATACTCAAAGGACAAGCAGTCTGAGAAAGAAGTTAGGGAAATAACACCCTTCACAATAGCCACAAACAATATAAAGTATCTTGGCATGACTCTAACCAAACAAGTGCAAGATTTGTTTGACAGAAACTTCCAGTCCTTGAAGAAAGAAATCGAAGATCACCTCAGGAAATGGAAAAATATTTCATGCTCTTGGATTGGCAGGATCAATATAGTAAAAATGGCCATCTTGCCAAAAGCAATCTACAAATTCAATGCAGTCCCCATCAAAATCCCAAATCAATTCTTCATAGATGTAGAATGAGCAATTCTCAAATTCATTTGGAGTAACAAAAAACCCAGGATAGCTAAAAATATTCTCAACAATAAAAGGACTTCTGGGGGAATCAATATCCTCGACCTCAAGCAGTACTACAGAGCAATTGTTTTAAAAACTGCATGGTATTGGTACAGCTACAGGCAAGTAGATCAATGGAATAGAATTGATGATCCAGAAATGAACCCACAGAGTTATGGTCACTTGATCTTTGATAAAGGAGTTACAACCATCCAGTGGAAAAAAGATAGCCTTTTCAACAAATGGTGCTAGTTCAACTGGAGGTCAACATGCAGAAGAATGCGAATTGACCCACTCTTATCTCCTTGCACTAAGATCAACTCCAAGTGGATCAAGGACCTCCACATAAAACCAGACACACTGAAACTAAGAGAAAAGAAACTGGGGAAGGCCCCAGAGGACATGGGCACAGGGGAAAAGTTCCTGAACAGAACACCAATAGCTTATGCTCTAAGATCAAGAATTGACAAATGGGACCTCTTAAAATTACAAAGTTTCTGTAAGGCAAAAGACACTGTCAGAAAGACAAAACAACAACCAACAAATTGGGAAAAGATCTTCACCAACCCCACATCCGACAAAGGGCTAATATCCAATATATACAAAGAACTCAAGAAGTTAGACCCTAAAGAACCAAATAACCCTATTAAAAATGGGGTACAGAGCTAAACAAGGAATTTTCACCAGAAGAAATTCGGATGGCTGAGAAGCACCTTAAGAGATGTTCAACATCATTAGTCATCAGGGAAATGCAAATCAAAACAACCCTGAGATTCCATCTCACACCAGTCAGAATGGCTAAGATCAAAAATTCAAGAGACAACAGGTGCTGGCGAGAATGTGGAGAAAAAGGATCACTCCTCCATTGTTGGTGGGATTGCAAGATGGTACAACCGCTCTGGAAATCAGTCTGGCGGTTCCTCAGAAAATTGGGCATGACACTTCCAGAGGACCCTGTCATACCACTCCTGGGCATATACCCAGAGGATTCCCCTGCATGCAATAAAAACACATGGTCCACTATATTCATAGCAGTCTTATTTATAATAGCCAGAAGCTGGAAAGAACCCAGATGTCCCTCAACGGAGGAATGGATACAGAAAATGTGGTATATGTATACAATGGAATACTACTCAGCAATTAAAAATAATGAATTAATGCAATTTCTAGGCAAATGGTTGGACCTGGAAAATATCATCCTAAGTGAGTCAACCCAATCACAAAAGAATACACATGAATTGCAATCACTGATAAGTGGATATTAATGAGCCCAGAAACTCTGAACACTCAAGACACAATTAGCTAAGCCAAAGATTCCCAAAAAAGGGATGGAAAGGACCCTGGTCCAGAAAAGACTAAATCCATTTTTTTTGGAGAGTACCAGAACAGAGAAATGGTGGGGAGGTGGGTGATTGTGGAAAGGGGGGAGAAGAGGACTTATGGACTTATGGTAAGGGGGGAACTGGAAAGGGGAAAGCCTTTGGAATGTAAACAAAAAATATAGAAAATAATAAAAAAAGGAAAAAAAAGAAATTCAGGAGAATATGAGTCAACAGATAGAAGCCAATAATGAGGAATCACAAAAATCACTTAAAGAAATGTAGGAGAAATTGAGTCAACAGGCAGTAGTCATGAAAGAGGAAAGAGAAAAATCTCTTAAAGAACTACAGGAAAACACAAACAAGTGAAGGAACTGAGCAAAACCATTCAAGATCTAAAAACAGAAGTAGAAACAACTTAAGAAATCGCAAAGGGAGACAAATTTGGATATAGGAAACCTTGGGAAGAAATCAGGGGCCATAGATGTTAATATCAACAACAGAATACAAGAGATAGAAGAATCTCAGATGCTGAAGATTCCATAGAAACCATTGATTCAACAGTCAAAGAAAATGCAAAATGCAAAAATCTTGTAACCCAAATCATCCAGGAAATCCAGGACACAATGAGAAGACCAAATCTAAGGATTATAGGTATAGATAAGAGTGAAGATTTACAACTTAAAGGGCCAGCAAATATCTTCAACAAAATTATGGAAGAAAACTTCCCTAACTTAAAGAGAGAGATGCCCATGAATATTCAAGAAGATTACAGTACTCCAAACAGACTGGACCAGAACAGAAATATCTCCCGTCACATAATAATCAAAACCCCAAATGTACTAAACAAAGAATTTTAAAGGCAGTAAGAGAAAAAGGCCAAGTAACATATAAAGGAAGACCTATCAGAATTACACCAGACTTCTCACCAGAGACCATGAAAGATAGAAGATCCTGGGCAGATATCATGCAGACTCTAAGAGAACACAAATGCCAGCCAAGACTACTTTACCCAGCAAAACTCTCAATCACCTTAGATGGAGAAACCAAGGTATTCCATGACAAAACCAAATTTACACAATATTTTTCCACAAACCCCGCCCTACAAAGGATAATAGGTAGAAAACTCCAACACAAGGAGGGAAACTACACACTGGAAAAAGCAAGATAGTAACCTTCTTTCTTCAAACCCAAAAGAAGATAACCACTCAAATATAAAAATAACATCAAAAATGACAGGATGTAATAATCACTTTTCCTTAATATCTCTTAACACCAATGGATTCAATTCCCCCAATAAAAAGACATAGACTAACAGACTGGATACGGAAATAGGACCCTACATTTGCTGCATAGAGGAAACACACCTCAGTGTCAAAGACAAACATTACCTTAGAGTAAAACGCTGGAAGACAATTTTACAAACAAATGGTCTCAGGAAACAAGCCGGAGTAGCCATCCTAATGTCAGATAAAATTGACTTTCATCCTAAAGTCATCAATAGAGACATAGAAGGACACTTCTTGCTGGTCAAAGGAAAAATCCACCAAGAAGAACTCTTTATTCTGAACATCTATGCTCCAAATGCAAGGACACCCTCATTCATAAAAGAAACTTTACTAAAGCTCTAAGCACACATTGCACCTAACACAATAATTGTGGGTGACTTCAACACTCCACTATCCTAAATGGACAGATCAGGAAAATAGAAGATAGCCTTTTCAACAAATGGTGCTGGCTCAACTTGATGCTAGCATGCAGAAGAATGCAAATCAATACATTCTTATCTCCTTTGTACTAAGCTCAAGTCCAAGTGAATTAAGGACTTCCACATAAAACCAGACACACTGAGACTAATAGAAAGGAAACTGGGGAAGAGCCTTGAACACATGAGCACAGGGAAAAATTTCCTGAACAGAATACCAATAGTTATGGCCTAAGATCAAGAATTGACAGATGGGACCTCATAAAATTACAAAGTTTCTATAAGGCAAAAGGCACTTTCAATAGGACAAAATGGCAACCAACAAATTGGGCAAAGATCTTTACCAACCCTACATCCAATAGAGAGCTAATATCCAATATATACAAAGAACTCAAGAAGTTAGACTCCAGAGAACCAAATAACCCTAATAAAAATGGGGTACAGAGCCAAACAAAGAATTTTTACCTGAGGAATACTGAATGGCTGAGAAGCACCTAAAGAAATGTTCAACATTCTTAGTCATCAGGGAAATGCAAATCAAAACAACCCCAAGGTTTCACCTCACACAGGTCAGAATGGCTACTACAAAAAACTCAGGAAAAAGCAGGTCCTGGCGAGGTTGTGGAGAAAGAGGAACTCTCCTCCACTGCAGGTGGGATTGTAAGCTGGTACAACCACTCTGGAAATCAGTTTGGCGCTTCCTCAGAAAACTGGGCATGATACTCTCAGAGGACCTTGTTATACCACTCCTGGGCATATACAGAGTGGAGCATGTAATAAGGACACATGCTCCACTATGTTCATAGCAGCCCCATTTATAATAGCCAGATGCTGGAAAAAACCCAGATGTCCCTCAACAGAGGAATTGATACAGAAAATGTGGTATATATACACAATGGAGTACTATTCGGCTACTAAAATCAATGAATCCATGAAATTCTTAGACAAATGGATGGAACTGGAAAACATCATCCTGAGTGAGGTAACCCAATCACAAAAGAACACACATGATATGCACTCACTAATAAGTGGATATTAGCCCAGAAAGTTGGAATACCCAAGACACATTTCACATATCAAATGATGACCAAGAAGGAGGAAGAACAAAGTATGGATACTCTGATCCTTTGTAGAAAGGGGAGCAAAATACCCACAGTAGGAGATACAGAGACAAAGAGAGGAGCACAGCCTGAGGGAAAGACCATCCAGAGACTATTCCATGCAGGGACCCTTCCCATATACAGTTACAAAACCCAGACACTATTATCTGCCCACAAGTGCTTGCTGACTGGAGCCGGATATAGCTGTCACTTGGGAGGCTCTGCCAGTCCATGAGAAATATGGAGGGGGACACTCTCAGCCAGCCATTGAGCTGAGCACAGGGTCCCCAATGGAGGCGCTAGAGAAAGGATCCAAGGAGCTAAATAGGTTTGCTGTGCCATAGGAACAACAATATGAGTCGGCCAGTACTCCCAGAGCTCCCAGGGACAAAAACCATTAACCAAAGAGGACACATGGAGTTACCCATGACTCCAGACACATAGGCAGCAGAGGATGGTCTTGTTAGTCACCAAAGGGAGGAGAGGCCCTCAGTCCTGGAAAGACTTGATGCCATAGTGTTGAGGAATACCAGGACAGGGAAGCAGGAGAGGGTTGATTGGGGAAGGGGACATGGCTTATGGGATTTTGGGGGGAGTGGGAAACCAGAAAAGGAGACAACATTTGAAATGTAAATAAAAATATATCTAATAAAAAATAAGACAAAAAGAAAATATCTAATAAAAATAAAAAAAAAGAATTGGACAGAGACTTACTTATTTAATTTTTTAGTGGATGTTCTTCCAATAAATAAGAAAATAACAGGTCTCAGCCCTTTTCATTCTAATTCTGTATACCTTGTATCTAATGGTATCTACTAAGAAAAGCAGACTTATAATGAGTATATAATGAATAAGGTAAGCAATAATAAGACAAAATCCTACAAAGGCAATATTAAATAAAACAGCTAAGCATGGCTTATTTTGCCATAGGATCTTAAGGCTCATTTTCAATGAAGAAAACATTTTTGCTTCTCTTTGAATGATTATGGTCTCCAGGGACTACTGAAGGCCATCAGCTTAGACAGTACCAAATTCACAAGGATAGACAGGATCACACAGAAAATATAGCTAGAAAACAGAAGAACTACTCCTCCACTCCAAATATAGGGGAAAGGAAAATGAGAGCCATCTTTTTAATAAGCTGGGAAGTGGAGAGGATGAGAGGGGTCAGGGAGAAACCAGGAATGTAGAGAATTTAAAGCTTGATGGAGACCATATACGGGGAGAGAATGGACTGGTATGAAACGCTTATATGTAAGGCAGGCATGGAGACCTACATAAGACTTTGCAATGTGGGTGATCATTAAAAACTAAACAAGAACTGTTTCAGAGTTTTTTTGTAAAGTTAAGCATGCACACAATGTGTCACAGAAAACTAACTTGTAGGAATATACCCTAAAGGGGCTCTGTGTGTTTGTACCACTGAATCTGCTTAGGAACGCTCTGAGTGGATATGTCGGTTGTAGGAAACTCTTAAAATGTAATCCAGATAACGATGATTATGGATACACTATTACTTGACAATTTTAATCACATTTTATGCATTTATGAAAGTAGAAGTTATGTTTTAAAGGATATGCCCCAAGGGTGGAAAACCACAATGAAGGTCATTAAGACATCATCCACAGACAGTGGTTACATTAGAGAAGGTGGAGAAAAGGAAGCTGGACAACACGGTATACTTGTGTAGGTGCCTACAAGGGCATGGATATCAGTGGTATAATTTCTTTTAAGTAAATATTAATTATCCATGAATTCATTTTTAAATGTCCACACACTTGAGAATTGTTAGAATTATTATTTTGACTTTTGTAATTTAAAAAGCATTCAATATAGGTAATTTATTTGTAAATTTAACAGCAGATTTTGCAGGAGCTGCATCTTTTCAATATAAGGTTAGCTCACATAAAAGTACCCTTTCTAACACTATGAACAGGTCTGACATTAGGCATGTGCCATGATTTTGTGTTAAACTGTATGACCTGGAAATGCCTTATAGGTTATTGTTACGAGTAAGGCAACATTATCAGCATAATTGCCCAATAAATATCTTGTACCAGCATCCAGAATAGAAAATTGCTAATGTCCTGCCACTTTAGGTCTTTTTTTTTTTTGTAAAATAAATAACATTTTTTTTGTAACATTACAGGTTATATCCCTTTATTTTTTTCATCTTCAGTCTGGCTTCCTGTTCCAATCTTATAGCAAGCCATACAATATGAGTTTAATGCCTTGTTTTTGTGGTTTTCTTATAAGACCTTTGCATACTTGGATATTATATTCATGAATTAGGTACAGTACTGTTTTGCTAGTTTTTACAATGAACCAAAGCAGTGCCTAGTATAGGTACTATTATGAATAATTTTTGAGTTATTATTTGATTTGCATCTGAATTATTTACTTAAACTGCTATACAGTAAGTCTGTGTTATTAGTATTATGCTATATTTGTCTTTAAATGAATGCTAAAGACTTTCAATTTAAAAATAGCTTGTTTTGATTTTGGAGCACTTAGCCCTAAATGGGACATCTTTATCAAACCCCTCTCTTCAAGGCTCAGGGATCTATGCAGAGAAGAAGCCAAAAGATTGTCAGAGGAAGAGATAATGGATGACTCCAAAAACCAGTGCCTTCCAGACACAACCATACTGATACACGTGACCTCACAGAGACTGTGAGAGCATGTGCAGGGCCTTTACAATTCATACCTGACAAACCTGAGCACTGAGAAAGGAAGTGGATAAAAACATCTGTCCCTTAACCAAAATAAACATCAGTTTCTTCCAATGGAATGTCACCCATTCTGTCAACTACATTTCAAAGAAATGTACAGTTGACAACACAAAATTTGTGTGTGTGTGTGCTTTTTGTTTTGTATTTATAATTTTGTTTTACTGACTTGTTTGTTTGTTTTTGATGTTTGTTATTTGTTTTAAATGGAGGTTTGAGAGAGAGAGTGAGAGAGAAAGAGAGAAAGAAAGAGAGAAAAAGAGAACAACAAGAAGTTAAGTGGGTAGCAGGGTGAAAGAATATGATTAAAATGTATGGTAAAGGCTTTTAAATGAAGAATTTTAAAAGAAGAATAGCTCATCTGTGTTTGATTATCATTTACTTGTTTTTTTAAACAGATATATAAAGAAATATTTGCTTATAGGGTACCATGTGGTATTTTGATACTTGTATGTATTGTGTAATGTTTAAATCAGCATATGTGTGTTTATGTGTCCTAAAATATTTATCATTCTCTTATGATAAAAATTTCAAGTGTCTTTTATACATATGTATACTCTTCATACATTATCATTCTGCTCATCTTTAATTGGACTTTATGCGTGTTATAGTTCATAATGTGATATCTATCATAACAAAAATTAAAAATAAAAAAAAGGATGGAAGATAGATGCAGGAATAAAGGAGATTTTAGAAAAAGTTCTGCTACTACGGAGGGGAGGTGTTAAAACAAGAAATGTTGGAGGAAGGGTTTTCTAAGTGTAGATAATTCTACATGTCCTTACACTGACGGTAATGTTTCAGCAAGAGGATGCATGGGTTAGTTTAATGTTAAGGTTGGGCAGACTTACTTTAGAGGCACCAAGCACAGACATCATGGGTTACAAAACAGCTCAAGTTTCAGGGGAAAAAAATGAAATTTTAAAGAAATTCCTTGTGAGTGATTTCTGGTGGTCAAATTGACAATAGATATGAACTAATTTGCTATAAAATATCTAATCCTGGACGACAAATAGGAGCTGACCTTTCTGTGTTTCATCATGACATCATCACTTCTCCATCCCATCCCAGCATTAGATGGTCTCCATGACTTCAGAGACATAATGGTGCTTACCTACCTAGTTTTTATAAAGAAATACATCCTCTGCCCAGTGATTTGCAAATCTAAACATGCATTTTTTTGCAAGTTGAACCAACACTTCAGAGACCAAAATGGAAACAATAGAGAGGGTGTAAAACACATTTGGATACAGGCAGAGTCAATTTTCCACTTATCTCATGTTCTTCCAGGCTTGGATTACAGTGTCTTATTCTGACCAGCTTTGGCGTGTCTTCGTATTAAGCTAATTGTATCATGAACAGTGACAAAAGAGAAGAGAAAGGAAATGTGGTTTGTTATGAAGGGAGGAACCCTGCCAGGACCTGTCTGTTCCTGAGTTGAGATATCCTCATGCACCTCAAGTCTTTCTTTAAACTGTGTTCTGAATCCTGACTTGAAAATCATCACCCTGATTTCTAAATCTCAGCCTCATCTTGCAATTTTTATGAAATCTGGTGGATAAGAATGCTCTGGACGGACCTAAGAAATCCTGGAATACCACAGAACCTAAATGAGTAGCAGCTATTTCCCAACATAAGTGCCTAGGTTCTAGGGCCTGATTTGAGATTTCTGTCCCAAAAGACAGGAACATGGATAAAGAAAGGAACATATCCTGTGTGCAACCTTCATGAAAGGGCAGCTTGGATAAAATCTCAGAGTGCAATGTGTGTGGGAAAGCAAGCAAATATCCCAAGAAAAACCCCTGTCAAACCAAAGGTTTCAGAGTGACCCTAAGATGCAACTAAAATTAGGTAAAAACTGCCTAGAACTACCTTTAAGAAGTATATTATAGAAATTTGTTGCTTTTTTCCTACCCAACCTGATGCCCTGACCTCTCAGAATGTGTGGGAGAACCGGGAAGCTGGAATTTAATAAAAGAACTCCCTGTGCCATTAGAACACTTCCCCAGTTCCACACACTGGACATTCCAAGCTTGACTCAGGTTGAGAGAGTGCACTGTCTCCCGGTCAACCTTTCCCCAAGATCAGGACTTCATCAAACTTGCATGATTGTGGATTATAGATATTTCATGCTAATGAACAAAGTGAAGATAATGACGGTAAAAACAACTTCTTTAAGAAGCAAACTGTGGTCAAGTGTAGAGCCTGTGGAACCAAAATTCCAAGAGAAATATGAAATAATTTATTTTTACGTTATTGTTGGAAATGTAGACTGCCATCTAGTTTCCATTATTTTATTTACTTATAAGTATACTAATGTAGATATATTCTTACATAGGTTTTCGTTATTCGATATGGTTTAATTTGTGTTTCTTTTGTTTCTAATGAGATTAAAGAAAAACTCAATTGAACTTATACCTACGCAGTGCCCTTTCTTTTATTGATCCTTCCTTTAGCACAGCCTGTCAGTTAGAATGATCTTTCTTCTATGCTAATTGAAACTCAATATGTATAACATATACACTTCTGTAATGATTTTCATTATGCTAACTAAGCTTGTACTGCCTGTAGGCAGGTTAGAAGACAACTTGTCTTTTATGTAAATGTTTATGAATATAATTGATTATCAATCACACTGAAAATTAAAGAGATGACAGTTTTCTTATATATAAGTGATACTAACTAAAAATAGAAATATCATTATTGCATAAAATACAGGCAAATACTGCCTTAAACCTCTTAGGGAAGGACTTTAGGATTTATGTCATATTTAGTAGCCAGTGATGATACTGTTAGGAATAAAAATATCTAAATTTCAAAATGTTCTAAAGCAACAGAGGAAGTTTTTTTTTAATGAATATATATTTTCAACCATCACACTTCAGTTTTTGTAAATGAAGAAATGACAAATAAAAATCCTTCTTTTTTTTAAAGATAATGTAGTAATGCTAAATCATCTTCTCAGGTTTATTCATTTGGTTTAAATAAATTCCCTTCCCCCCAAAAGGCAGAGAATCAGCTAAGTATGCTATCTAAACATTAGGCATATTACTTAAACAATATCCAACAGTTTCACTAATGTTTTCAAAGAAGTGACTGTAATTGTTTTATACAGCCCAAGTTTCTTAAACATCTTTGCATTTCACATGCTTTAAGACATAGTAAAACTTATAAAGCTACAGAGGCAAAAGGCAGGACTTACCTATACATTTTACCCTTGAATAATGAAGAGGTCCTTGCTTCTGTGTGTCCAGCTGCTTTGAGATTCCCTCTCAACTGAATGACTCTTTCGTGTTATGTGTACCTGAAGCCAAAGGAGGAAATCCCAGGTAATTAAAACCCAACTTGTAAAACAAGTCCGAAAGAATCAACTTGAGCCACTAGTGTGACTTGTGGTCCAGAATCAGGTGGGGGAAACCTTACAAATCAGAAACAATCCCATTTACTCTGGTAAGTAGTGAATAAACATGACTACAGGTGGCCGGTGTTTTTTTTCACAACCCTGTGACCACATATCTCAGTGTTGTTTCTATTCAGGAGGATGTGACACTTCTGCTTCTTATCATAAACTTTATTCCTCACTACAGAAAACCAAGAACTAACAGAAAATACTTCCCATTCACTGACAGACACTCTCTCTGAATATGATTATCTCTGTGATAAAATACTTTCCCCCTCTTAATCTGAGAGAGAGAGAGAGAGAGAGAGAGAGAGAGAGAGAGAGAGAGAGAGAGAGAAAGAGAAGAACTTGAGTCAGCAGGACACGTTGTTATGGGATAATCAAGCATGAAATTTGAAATTAAAACACACCTACTCTTATACCAAATATTGTCTCCTGAAAAAGTATCTTAACTCAGGGATCTAGAAGATAAGCAAGCAGAAAAGGAGAGTATGGATATGTGGAGGATTAGGGCAAAGATGCAAGATTAGGAGGGTGTTTCCAGGCAGGACCAGACTCTGAGAAGCTATTCAGGCAAGAGTAGTATGGGGATGAGAAAGGGCATTCGTGGCTCCTGGGTTGGCAAGGAGGATGGGTGAAGTTGGACGGCTGTGCTGGGAATGCTCCCTAGGAAATATTGAATGCTGAAGAATTGAAGTGGAATACAATCAGATTGGGAATTAAAATTTGAATTCCAATCTTAGCCTTTTCACTAACTGATTGTGTAACTTGGGGTGGGGAGCTGGTCCGGGTGCTTAAGTCAGTGGCACTTACTTCACATGCATGAGGTCCTGGGTTCAGTGATTAGCATCAAAAAGGAAAGAAAGGAAGGAAAGGAAAGGAAAGGAAAGGAAAGGAAAGGAAAGGAAAGGAAAGGAAAGGAAAGGAAAGGAAAGGAAAGGAAAGGAAGCAACAAAACAAAACTTACTCCTTCTTGAGTTTCTATGTGCCCATGAGAAGTGGAAAGCTGAAGAGGTTCTTGGAGAAGGCTTTGACTTTATCTTACACATCACTGATAGGCAATGGCTGATGAATTAGCCATAGGAATTCAATTAAAACAAGAACTAAGTGGTGGTCCCCCTCTACACATTATAAATTCACCTTTAGACACTCTCTCTTATGCCTAATTCTATGTTTAGTATTTTCAATGAAAGGAGTAAAATACATTTGAAAAATTACACATTTTACCTGAATTTTAAAAAAAAAATTTCCTAACTTCAAGTTACTCACTTACAGATCTCTTCGGTGCATTTGAATTGTATCCTGGTACAAAAATTTATATAGTATTTTAATAGTAAGTGTTATTTCCATGAAAATGTTCTGATTTCTAAGTTTTATATCTAGTAGTTTATATTTCTCACTTAATATGTCAAACTCAAAAATTAAAGTACCTGCATTTAACATTTATTGACAATTTATTTTGTCAATAAATTTTATTTTATTTTATTTTGACAATATAAATTTTATCAAATAAATTTATTTTGACAAATTATTATTGACATTTATTGACATTTATTGACTGACAATAATTCATAAAAGATGGATCATATTATCCTGAGTAGATTCATCATTAAGTACAGAAACTGCTTTTCTCATGTGGAATGTCTTGAATCATTTCTATTTTTTCTATTTCAGATGATTCTTTCTTTGTTAACTTCATAAACATAGTATTTCTATTTCATGCTCCTACTGAACTGGGACTTAAAATACATTGAGAAGTCATATTAGACCAAATGTGTGCAAAAGTTGTCTTTGAACTAACAATTATCCTCCTACCTCAACCTTCTAAGTGCCAAGATTATAGGTGTGCATTGCTATACATAGGGAATTTAAATATTTTAAGGGATTTACATTTTAATCTTGTTTTTAATATTTTTTCTAGATTTGAAGTGCTGTCTTCTGTTTTCATTTACAACAATTTCTCTTAAAAGATATGGCTTTCTTCTACATCTTAGCATTCCTGCATACTCATTTCTTTGGATTCATCAAGAGTATTTTTATCAAGTAAGTGTGTAGTCAACCCATTCTGTTTGAATGTTCAACATCTTCCTATCCTGCCATACACCTACTGCTAATCGGTTACACAATGTCACAACAGAACTTGAAGATGAGTCAAGGGAGTGTCATGGGGAAAACTGTATTCAGTCTGAAAGTGACTTCCTGGATACTTACAATGAGCTCAACACAGAAAGGGAGGTGGGGCAGACAGTACGGCTGATGAGACCAAGTAATTGTTTATAATAGGAGCTAGTTTTAAAGGTGTTGACTCTTAATCTTCAGATCCACAGGGAGTGGCAGTCCAATTCTATTCTTAGTCAAAAAAAGAATAGGGAATGTAGAATGGTATTATACACAAAACATGAGAATTAACTCTCCATTATGCTTGGTTTGAGACCTGCAGTTGTATGATTTTCAAGTAGCCTGCCAGGTTGATTGACACAGCCTTCAAGGAGATGGCAGAGATCAGTGAGCTTGCAGAAGATAGACTTGTGCAAGAGATATTGACATTGGGGTGTTTTGCCTTTTGAGGGTGAAAGAGAGATTATGACTAAAATAGTATCTTTAAGTTGGTCACTCTTAAGCTTTGGAATATTTATCGCTTAATACCTATTGTGTCTTGCTTAGATGGAAGGATGACTCATTCTGTGGTGCTCATCAAAACATTATGAGTAAAAATCAAAAGAGCATCCAGCAATAACCTGAAGCTGATGATCTAAAGGGTGTGTGTGACCAGTGGTGTTTTCTTTGTTTTTGGAGTTTGTTTATTTATCTAGTTCGGGAAAATACAGTCCTATGGATGTTCATAAATTTGTCATAACCTCCTTTACAGAGTCACTGTAATGGTAGAAAATAATTATAGAAGAAAAGAAAACAGACAAAAGGGGGGAAAATAGAAAATAAGGTAATACAGCTTCCACACCTAAGGCTCAACAATCGTTGCAGAAGGGTGGAGAGATGTAAAAGCTAGGGGATCAGGGAGTTGGCTGTGAGACTGTTTCTCCTAGAAATGTCAGAAGCTATTCTTATAGAGTCTCACCAGCAAGGCTGCTGACACATGAGCTAAACAATGATGACGCTAATAGGCATGCTATTATGGATGTCAAGAAATCTCACAAGGCCTTAGCCATAAACAAAAGACTACAGACAATGAAGAAATTCTGAGAGCAGGCATGATAGTCTTCCTCAGGGAAGAGCACACTGATTGCATATCGAATACCAAGTGGTCATCCTGAAAACGTATGTCCAAGGAACATTATGTAGACTGAGATGACTATATTTAGGAGAACTGTGACTCTCTCTCTCTCTCTCTCTCTCTCTCTCTCTCTCTCTCTCTCTCTCTCTAAGTGTGTGTGTGTGTATGTGTGTGTGTGTGTGTGTGTGCGTGTGCGTGTGCGTGTGCATGTGTGTGTGTGTGTGTGTGTGTGTGTGTGTGTGTGTGTGTAACAACAATGAATGAAAAAAGAGGCCATAAATTTGAATGTGAACAAAGAAGTATATATGGAAAAGTTTGGAGGGATGAAAGGAAAGAAGAAAATGATAAATTATTATCTCAAAAGATTAAAAAAAATAAATAAAAGTAATGGGTGTACTCACCCAACAAAGCTATAAAATTATATTTGACTATATTTTTTGTTTTAAATATTAGTGTAAAATTGGGTAATAATTAGGTTTCAAAATGTAAACAAATTTAATTTTATGGATTGTAATTGTAACTTGTAAGCAGTTAGAAATAAGATGGGTAATAATATCTTATTTCACAGTTTTTCCAATTGAGAAGCAGAAACATCCTTTTTTGGAAAGAGACACCTTTTCTTTCTCTCTTTCTCTCTCTCTCTCTCTTTCTTTCTTTTTTCTTTCTTACATATTTGCTTTATTTACATTTCAAATAGTATACCCTTTCCTTGTTACCCCTCTGAAACACCCTATCCCATCCCCCCTTCCCCTGCTTACCAACACCTCCCCCTTACTTTCCTGATCTGGCCTTCTACACTGGGGAATCAAGCCTTCATAGGATCAATGGCCTCTCCTTTCATTGATTTCTGAAATGGCCATCCTCTGCTACATATGTAGCTGGAGCCATGGGTCCCTCCATGTGTACTCTTTGGTTGGTGGTTTATCCCCTGGGAGCTCTGGGGGTACTGGTTGGTACATATTGTTCCTCCTATGGGGCTGCAAACCTCTTCAGCTCCTTGAGTCCTTTCTTTAGCTGCTCCATTGGGGATCCTATGCTCAGTCTATTGGTTGGCTGTGAGCTATGGGTATTTTGATCCACTTTCCAAGATGGATCAAAGTATCTACACTTTGGTCTTCCTTCTTCTTGAGCTTCATGTGGTCTGTGAGTTGTATCTTGGGGCTTTTGGGCTAACATCCACTTATCAGTGAGTGCATATCATGTGTGTTATTTTGTGATTGAGTTACATCACTCAGGATGATATTTTCTAGCTCCATCCATTTGCCTAAGAATTTCATGAATTCATTGTTTTTAATAGCTGAATAGTACTCCATTGTGTAAATGTACCACATTTTTTGTATCCATTCCTCTGTTGAGGGACATCTGGGTTCTTTCCAGTTTCTGGATATTATAAATAAAGCTGCTATGAACATAGTGGAGCATGTATCCTTATTACATGTTGGAGCATCTTCTGGGTAGATGCCCAAGAGTGGTATAGCTGGGTCCTCAGGTAGTACTATGTCAATTTTTCTGAGGAACTGCCAAACTGATTTCCAGAGTGGCCTTACCAGCTTGCAATCCCACCAGCAATGGGGGAATGTTCTTTCTCCTCATCCTTTTAAGCATCTTCTGTCCCCTGAGTTTTTGATCTTAACCATTCTGACTGGTATGAGGTGGAATCTCAAGGTTGTTTTGATTTGCATTTCCCTGATGACTGAGGATGTTGAACGTTTCTTTAACTACTTCACCATTCAGGTTTCCTCAATTGAGAATTCTTTGTTTAGCTCTGTATCCTATTTTTTAATAGGGTTATTTGGTTCTCTGGAGTCTAACCTCTTGAGTTCTTTATATATATTGGATATTAGCCCTCTATCAGATATAGGATTGGCAAAGATCTTTTCCCAATCTGTTGGTTGCTGTTTTGTCCTATTGAGTGTCGTTAGCCTTACAGAAGCTTTGAAATTTTATGAGGTCCCATTTATCAATTCTTGATCTTAGAGCATAAGCTATTGGTGTTCTGTTCAGGAAAATTTCCCCTGTGCCCATGTGCTCCAGGTTCTTCCCCACTTTCTCTTCTATTAGATTCAGTGTATCTGGTTTTATGTGGAGGTCCTTGATCCACTTGGACTTGAGAAGAGACCCTCTCTTAAATAAAACCTTGGCTTTTTAGTTTACTATCCAACAAGGCTTAGAAAACTTATTTCCCCATCTAGAGATTATTATTTTACTTTTCTTCTTTCTTTCTTAGTATTTATTGTATTTTTTATTAATCATTGCATTCATTTACATCTCAAATTATACCAACATCCTGGTTATCCACCCACAAATTCCCATCCTATATCTGCCCTCTTCTCCCTCCCCCTTTGCCTCTATGAGGGTGCTCCCCTACCTTACTACCCCAGCATCCCCCTACATTGAGACATCCAACCTCCACAGGACCAAGGACCTCCTTTCCCAGTGATGTCAGACAAGGCCATT
Source organism: Apodemus agrarius (assembly GCA_964023405.1). Taxonomy (NCBI): domain Eukaryota; kingdom Metazoa; phylum Chordata; class Mammalia; order Rodentia; family Muridae; genus Apodemus; species Apodemus agrarius. The sequence continues at coordinate 21,281,826 of OZ030016.1, read as the reverse complement.
CTCTGCTGTATATGTATCCAGAGACATGGATCACTGCCTGTACAACCAAGGAGTCTTGATTGATGGTCTAGTCCCTGGGAGCACTGGGTGGTCCAGCCATCCAATGTTGTTCTTCCGATGAGGTTGCAATTTCTTCCATTCTGCTCCTCCCGGCCTTCAGCCAGCTCTCCCACCAGGGTTCCTGGGTTACTTTTCTTACATGTAAATATAGAGTTTACATACCACTCTCATTCAGTGTACTGACTGTTTTTGTGTGTTAACTTGACACAGGCTGGAGTTATCACAGAGAAAGGAGCTTCAGTTGGGGGAGTGCCTTCATGAGATCCAGCTGTGGAGCATGTTCTTGGTTGGTGATGAAGTGGGGAGGGCCCATTGTGGGTGGTGCCATTCCTGGGCTGGTAGTCCTGGGTTCTATAAGAAAGCAAGCTGAGCAAGCCAGGGGAAGCAAGCCAGTAAGTAACATCCCTCCATAGCCTCTGCATCAGCTCCTGCTTCCTGATTTTCTTGAGTTCCAGTCCCGACTTCCTTTAGTGAGGAAATAGCAATGTGGAAATGTTAGCTGAATAAACCCTTTCCTCCTCAACTTGCTTCTTGGTGATGATGTTTGTGCAGGAATAGAAACCCTGACTAAGACATAGAGTTGTGAAAATTAAATTCAAGCAAATAAAAATAAAATAAAATAAAATAAAATAAAATAAAATAAAATAAAATAAAATAAAATAAAATAAAATAATGAGCACAAGGCACCAGGCTCCTTGAGTCAGTGGTAGTGTAGCCATTCTTTCAATAGGAATATTTGAGGCAGTGCGTGTTTATTTAGGGATCATGGGTACTGAAGAGCAGAAGACTCATACAGCTTGTAAATGGGCCTCTTTTTACTTGTACATTATCTTCATTGAAACCATTCTTATCCTCAAAACATTCATACAAGCGTTGCTAAAACAAAACAAAACAAAAAACAACAACAAAAAAATCACATTCGTTATAGCCTGGCATGGTTTTCATGCTGGCACTCAACTCTTTCTTTTCCATGTTTTCATGATACTTTTAATTAGGTCTTCACAGTAAGTTCTGAAAGAAGGATCTTACTGATAGACATTTATTTTTAATCTTGTTAAAGGTAAGAACCTATTGTTTATATTCTTTGAGTCTTTCTTAAAATTCATGTTATTTTTCTCCTATAAAAAGTGTGATCTTAGCCGGGCGTGGTGGCACACGCCTGTAATCTCAGCACTTGGGAGGCAGAGGCACGTGGATTTCTGAGTTTGAGGCCAGCCTGGTCTACAGAGTGTGTTCCAGGACAGCCAGGACTACACAGAGAAACCCTGTCTACAAAAACCAAAAAAAAAAAAAAAAAAAAAAAAAAAAAAAAACCAAAAAAACAAAACAAAAGTGTGATCTTGATGAAACTTAAAGCCAGAAATTGGAAGGAGCCCAAATATCCCTCAAAGGAGGAATGGATACAGAAAATGTGGTATATTTATACAATGGAATACTACTCAGCAATTAAAAATAATGAATTCATGCAATTTGTAGGTAAATGGTTAGACCTGGAAAATATCATCCTGAGTGAATTAACCCAATCACAAAAGAATGCACATGAAATGCAATCACTGATAAGTGGATATTAATGAGCCCAGAAGCCCTAAATACTCAAGACACAAATAGCAAGTCAAATGATTCCCAAGAAGAAGAAAGGAGAGGACCCTGGGCCTGTAAAGATTGCATCCAGTTTAGTAAAGAAACCGAGGGGGGAGGGGGAATTATTGGGGAACAGATGGGGGGGGAGAGGAACTATGGGAACTATGGTGGGTGGGAACTGGGAAAGGGGAAAGCCTTTGGAATGTAAACATAGAATATAGAAAATAAAATAAAAAAAAAACTTCACTGTATGGGCAGTAGGTACTCCCAAAGGTCAAGGAAATAAAGCTATGAAACTTACAAGAAAAAAAAAAATCACCTAGGAGACGAATCTCTGGGTGTGTCTATGGTGGTGTTTAACTGAAGTGGGAAGACTCACCAGGAAGGTGGGCAGCACCCTTCTGTGCACCGGGATCCCTGAGCAAATGAAGATGTGTACAAGTGGAGAACCAACATTTACCTCTCTCTGCTTCCTGCCTCCTGGGGAAATGCTACCTTCTAACAGACTATTGCCACCATAGTCACAGCCAGTCTCATAGCCAGGCCCCCCCAACATACCATGACGGACCATATCCTCAAACTGTGAGCTAAAATAACTCCTTCTTTCTTTAAATTCCTTTTGTCTAGAATCTGACTGCAACAGTAGGAAAAAAAAAAGAAATGGCAGAGTCTGGTCATCACTGTGATAATCCTGATTATATATCTTTAGGCCTTTGAAACAGGTTGGGGGTTGGGGTGACAGAGCATGGAGCTGTGCACTAGAGAAGCCTTAGACTGTCCTAAGCACAAAGTAATTGGGCCATTCTAAGGGAGTTCGGAAATCCAGGATGCCAAGAGAAATATGGAAGGTGGGGACCCAACTCAAGAATTTTCAGAAGAGATTGAGGATTCTCTTAAGAACTGGGCTGGGTAACATCATGTTATAGTCTGGCAAGGAGTCTAAGAAGGCAGCAAATAGGGCAGCAGGTTAAGAAAAATGTACAGTTTGGTGAGGAAAGTCAACAAATTAAAGGGAGGCACTGAGAAGAGGGCTGCGGTTGTAAAAATAGATCAGCACGATTAAAGAGCACCCTTCTGCTCTGTGCTGAGACGACAAAAGAGGTTCCCAAATGCAAGACTCCACATATAGGCTCCAGCTTATGAAAACACAGGTTTATTTGAAAGAAAAAACCTAAATTGAAAATCCCCCTGAAGATAGAGAAATTTCCTGCTCAAAAACAACTATCCTGGAACTGTTTTCTAAATTTTGGCTGCTAAGGTACACCGACATCATTATAGCTGTGACAGATGAAGGCTAGACTACATCTTGAATAGAAAGAGGGACATGGTAGCCTTATTCATATCGTTCTAGCTTCATTGGCATGCAGAGTGTAAGAGTTCTGGGGTCAGGCAGGTTTACACAAAGGTTACAGGCAACATATGGTCGGGTCAGGTTCCCTGCAAGAAGGTCTGGAGAAAACACTGCAAAGCTGTGAGAGTAAAGCCTGACTTGCACTGAAGACTTTAGGATGCTGGAGATGCCAGGTCTGTGTGACATCAACCTAGGAAAGTCACAAACATAGACTTGACCTGGTCCAAGAGAGAGGCCTCATTTAGTAAAAAAACTGGAGGGTTCAAGTTACCCAAGACTGTTGGAGATCAATGATACCATTATCCGCCCAGATGTGGATCAGAGAACCACAAAACTTGGTGGTTTTCCTGCTGGTTTCTGGACTTTATTTGGCCTGATCTTTCTGAGATATGCTTCTATTCCTTTCTTTTGAAATGGGGATGTTTATCCAGTGCCATTGGACATTAGAAGTATATAACATACCTTTTATTTGATAGAGGCTTACAATTAAGAGATTATCTAAGACTCTGCACTTAAGATGGTTCAACTATTTGTCACTGTTAAAAGAGTTTGTAGAAGCCCAACCCACCAATGTTGACTGCATATAAAGCTCTATGCAGCCCACAAGGTCAACTAATGGCTTTCTCAAGCTCGCTCCACCTTGCTTCCTGTCCAAAAGGCTTTAACCAGACTTTGAGGACTCTGGTAAGAGATTTCTCTGTCTCAGGAATCTCCCATGGCAACCCCATTTTGCAGAACATTAGAGAAACTCAAGCAAGCCCATTTTGGCCTGGCAAGAGTTCCCCCTGAAACCCTGAGGAATTCCCCAAGCCCACCCCACTGACTGTCACAAAATCTCCAGTTGGCCTATGAGGCCCTAGCCAGAGTTCCCCTTCCACAGGTCCCCTTAGAAATACCCCAAGCCAACTCCACTCCACTGACAGCCCTCCATATATCAAAGCTGCATATAAAATACACAAATACCAACCTAATCCTACAGGCCCAAGTCCCATCACAAAAACACCACAAATACAAACACCAATATAGAACATGCTGTCTCCCCCAACGCCAATATCATATTAATGATCCTTATTAAGAACAACTTAGAAGCCAGGCGTGGTGGCGCACGCCTGTAATCCCAGCACTTGGGAGGCAGAGGCAGGTGTATTTCTGAGTTCAAGGCCAGCCTAGTCTACAGAGTGAGTTCCAGGACAGCCAGGGCTACACAGAGAAACCCTGACTTAAAAAAAAAGAACAACTTAGAATAAACTCAAAACATGAAATTCAAAAGAACATTTATAAACTTGTTCCAAGAGTTTAAAAGTTGAAAGAGGACATAAATAATCACCTGAACCAACTTAAGGAAAACGGAAAAAAATGGACAGAAGCCCAAGAAAATGCAGAGAAATGAAATGGGGGGGGGAATTCAGTATATGAAAGTATAATCCAATAATGGGATGGAAATACTAGAACAAACAACTGAAATGAAGCTGGAAAGGAATGTCAACAAGCCAGAAAAAACTCTTGGATACCCTCTCTAACAGGATGAATCATGTAGAAGGCAGAATGTTCAGATTTTAAGACAAAGCAAAAAAATTGGATCATTCAATCAAAGAAAATGATTAATTTAAAAAAGCCCACATGGACAAAAAAATATAAGATTTTGGGGAAACTATGATAAAACCACATCTATGAGTCATGAGCATTAAAAAAATGGAAGGCATAATCTCATTAATCTAATACTAAAACCAGATAAAAGCATAACAACAACAAAACTACACAGCAATGCCTTTGATGAACATAGATGTAAAATATCTTTACAAAATGCTTGCAAAGCCTCATCACTGAACACAATGCTGTAATAACAACCTACTAAGAGAAATGCCCAATGTTACGACAGTGGTATGTCCATAATGGGGGGTAACTGATTGTTCCTGGTTACATTTGAGGCCTATTCCACAGAAGAAAAATTAATGTTTGGTAATGTAAACATGGTCCAAAGCTCATAGCTAGAAAGTCAGTGATTAATCTAGTGAAGAACCCGTTAATTTGCTTAATGGTAATGCTGCTAAACAAATCTTCTAGATATACTTGTGACTATAGCCATAGATCAGTGTCGCTTTCAACACCATGGTCAGAGCAACTACATATTTTTCTGTTTCTGGTGGCTATGCAGAAATTTATAACTAGTGTACATGTTGAAAATACATGCTTTTGAGAGCTCAACCATAAGTACTGTTTTTGTACCACCCCTTCCTCCAAATATTCGGATAACATTATAGAAGAGATGGAAAGTGTATAATGGCGAGAGGATGGGGAGTAATGCTGTGAAGTGCTATCTTCCAGATATGATGTAGCCCCTTGACTCATGAACTGACAGTAGATATAATTGTCTTCAAGACCACATAAGATCAAACCAGACCAAATACCAGCATGGACTGGTTGGGGGCAACTCTTGAGGACCCACGTCTATCCGAGAATCTATTAGCATTTGATTGATATTGCTGAGAAAGGGAGCACCATATTTTTTCCTCTGCGAGCATGAGCACTGGAATGTAGCATTAGTGGATGGTCAACACCTGTTCACCTGTAGACAGCTTGTGTACTCATAAGGTTATAAAATAGATGACATGAAGTTTGGAGACACATGTGTTAGGGGCTTCAAAACATTTGGGAGTAGATACAATGAAAAATATATTGTACAAATATGTGCCATATTCAAACAATAAATTAAAATATTATTAGAATGCTTGCAAACACGATATATCAAAAATATCATTCACTATGATAAAATTGGCTTTATCCCATGGTAGCAGGTTCAATATACACAAATCCATATATGAACTACATCATATGAATGAACTTAAAGACAGAAACATGATTGTCTCAACAGATACAGAAAATGCCTTTGACAAATCCAATATTTTTCCTGATAATGTCCTGAAGAAATAGGGTTGGAAGGAACACATTTTTAACACAATAAAAGAAATATATAACAATTGTGACCTACATCATCTCATATGAAGACAGACTTGAGACAATATTGTAAAAATTAGCAACAAGACAGGGCTCTTCATTGTCTCCAGGCCTACTCAACACAGTGTTTGAAATCTTTGCTAAAGCAATTAAAATAGAAAAAGAAATAAAAGATTTACAATTGGGAAGGGTAAAAGTTATGTGTGGTTCTTCTTCTGAGCCCCATGCTCCCAGAAATAAGGCTTAGACGCAAATATATTTACAAATACAAATAGAGCTAGACTCTTCTCTGACTAGCTCATAACTTCTTATAACCCATTTATTCTGACTTACTTTCTGTGATGTGGACAGTTACTTGTGCTCAGATACCATGTGTTTGATTTGTTACATCTTCCTGGGCAAATCTCCTGTGCCTGACTAAATCCCAAAATTCTTTCTGCCTCCAGGATACCCCACCTTCTATTCTACCCTTTCCTATAGCATATCATTATCACTATTATTATTATTTATTTACATCTCAAATGTTGTTTCCCATCCTGGTCCCTATTCCTAGAGTTCTATTCTCATCCTCCCTCCTCTTTGTGTCTGAGAGAACCCCCCCACCCCACAATCCCCCTTCAGCCAGTCATCAAGTTTTCACAGGATTAGGCACATCCTCTGCCTCTGAGGCCAGACAGGGCAGTCCTCTGCTACATATGTGTCTGGGGCCTCAGGCCAGCCTGTGTTTGCTCTTTGGTTGGTAGCTTAGTCTATGGGAGCTCCCAGGAGTCCAGGTTAGTTGACACTGCTGGTCCTCCTACGGGGTTGCCATCCCCTTCAGTTCCTTCAATCCTTCCCCTAGCTCTTCCATAGGGGTCCCTGATGGATCCTAAGTTGGGCTGGTCACTGGATGGCCTTTCCTTCAATCTCTGCTCCATTTTTGTTTCTGCAATTTTTTTAGACAGGAAGAATTTTGGGTGTAAAATTTTGAAGGTGAGTTGGTTTCTCCCTCCACTGGGGACTCTGTCTAACTACTGGAGAGGCATCCATAGGTTTTTTGTTGTTGTTGTTGTTTTGTTTTTTGTTTTTTGTTTTTTTTTTAACAATACAGAAGATATAAGACAAGCCACCTGGAAAACTCTTAGAGCCGATTAATAATTTCAGCAATGTGGCAGGATACAAAATCAAGACAGAGAAATCAATAGTCTTCCTACATAGCAATGACAATTCCATTGAAAAAGAAGTCCAGGAAATTTTCCCATTCACTCTAGCTTCAAAAATAATAAAATAATTTAGAAAACACATGCTCTTTGATTCGTAGAGTTAGCACTGTGAAAAGTGACTATCAGGTCAAACACAATGTGCAGATTAAATGCAATTTCAGAAAAATCCCTATGGAACTATTTACAGAAGTTGACAAAAGAATCTTTAAAATTCATATGGAATTATAATAACCTTGGAGAGCCTATACAATCCTGAGGAGAAAGAATAATGCTAGAGGCATTATCATACCCAATCTCAAGTCGAGCATATATCTAACGGGGCTCTATATCCTGCTACAGAGATACCGTTCATGTTTATTGTTACCCTATCACAATAGCTAGAAAGTGGAACCATCCTAGCTGTGTGTTGACTAGAGACAAGGTGATGAAAATGTGATACATATACATAAGGTAATCTTATTCAGTCATAAAGTAAAATGAAATTATGACATTTATCAATGAAAGGATGCAGCTGGGGAAAATATTCTGAGTGAAGTAACCCAGGAGGGGAATGAGAAGCACTACACATTTTCCTTCATATATGAATCCTAGTTTTGATTCTATAATTTTGTACGCATCTCTAATTATGTATATTCAACCTGGAATATCTGTTAAGCCCATTTGGAGGTCACCTTAAGTAAGGCAGAATAGTAGAATGTAGGGACTGTGAAAATATATGCATGGAGAATACTAGGAATGAATCAGTTTAAGTAAGATTGAGGTGGGAGGGTGAGGAGATGAAAGGGGGTCACTGAGGGGGGGGTTCAACCAAATCAAACGATTTTTGAGAAAGTCATAGGTAGACCTAATAACTTATAACCCAATTAGAAATATATAATTTGATCAAAATACAAAAGATTCTCTGACTCAGCAAATCTATGTAATAACATGTCTAGAAATGATTCAAACAAGAGCCCCAATACCCCAAACCTCCTTATAAGTTGTTGGCTAATGAAATATTAAAAGTTCCTGCCATGTATGTTAGTTGGTACTGTTATATTTCTAGAGTTAATAAAACAACTGATCAAGCAGCATTTAGAAGAACTCATTTGGACTTAGGGTTCTAGAAGGATAAGAGTTGGTTATCACCACTGTGAGGGGAGGCACGATGTTAGGAAGCCATGGCAGTTGGAGAAGTACAGTAAGAACTCCTTGAAGCAGACAGAGCAACTGATATTGGTCTTTAAACTCTCAAAGCCCACCTTCAGTGACAGGCCTCTCCAAATAAGTGTACACTTACTAATCCTCCCCCAAAGACCTCTGCTAACTTGGGATCATGTATTCAAAATACATGAGCCTGTGGGGGACATTTTCATTCAAACCAGCATAGTTGCTCCTCAGACCTAAACACAGTATTCCTGAAGCTAACACAGCTGGAAGCTTTCTCTTTGCTTGCTGGCTTTCATAGTGCCAGATGATACTATTTAGCCTGGTGGGTGAGAAAAGATGTCACAAATCTTACCCAGCTGGGGACCATATGAACTATAAATACCACCTTGATAAGGGAGATCTGGACAGCTGTGCAATGGTAGCATGATTGCTAGCAGAGTAATCAACTATTCTTTGATTTCTTTTCAGGACTCCTCCAAAGGATGGAATCTATTTGTAGTTCTGTAAATCCAGTAAAACAAACAAAATACAAAAAGCACAAAAAAGCAAACAAAAACATGGCAGAGGTTATCACCAGACTACACAGGGAACTTAATACTGTTTTTAAATAGACAAACATAACAGAAAGCATAGAATATATACGTTTATACTCATGACAACTGCTACTTTCAGCTTTAATCAGAGTTCTTCTTTTCAATGAATGTAGAGACTTAAGACCACTTAAGGCATTGATAAGTAACAGTTGACTGCTCAGCTATAAACATATTTATATAATACCTCATAAGGCTCAGGGAACGTTGCAGAAAAGGGACTAAAAGAATGTAAAATTCAAAATATGGGGAAATGGGATGCATTTTCAGTGCAAGATGAAAAAAAAAAAGCCCAACAATAACAATGAAAACAGTAAACTACAAGCACAAAATTACTAGCTGAAGTTGCTTGCACAGAAGCAACCTCAAGAATGGAGCTGACAATAGGCAGGAATTGATATGGAAGGAACACTGAAAGTCTCATACCTCAATGATTATCAATGGGTATATTCTGGGATTTAGGATCTTCTTGTCTTTAGTTGTTTACCTATTGATGATACCACCAGATTCCAATAACTAACTCCATGTGAAGGTTATACAGACAGCCTTGGTTGAATTCAGGACCCAGAACAAAACAAAACGACAAAAACATGAGTTTTGGAAAGTGATATTTTGTGTATTATAGGAATGTGAGGAAGATAAAAGAGGGTGAGAGATGAGAGCCACTAGAATGTGTTAGATACATGTATGGGGTTGTTAAAGAATAATTTAAATTAAATTTGCCTTATTACACAGACATGAAGAGTTGTGGACCTTGAATGCAATATTATTATTTCTAAGTGAAGCATTTTAGATGTCAAGTTGACACAAGCTAAGTAACCAGGACAACTTCCACAACTTCAAAATTGAATGTGGGAAACATTATTCCTTTGTTAGACTGTGGGAAAGCCTTCATTTTATGTGTTGGGTAATCAGGAAAAGCTGAGTGCTGAGCACAAAGCTGGACAGAGAGTCTAAATGCCACAACTTTAATGCCCAACAGAGATAGTTCTGTCTCTCAAGGTCGGGACACTGATTGGAAGACCTAGAACCCAACATCTGGAATGCGAACATTTGACTCAGTGTCTTTGGAGGCCTACAGTCTGCAGGCTTATTCTTATTTTCACTGAGAGTGGGCGAGGACTCTGAAAAGACATTGCAGAGTCATTTTTTCCCTACAAACGACAATAAGTAACTTTTCCAGGAGTTATGTGCATCTCTTCTGGCTGTCAAGTCTACTATCAAAGTTAAGACACAGCATAAGAGGCTTGTTATGTTGTGGGAGTGTCTCCTAGGATCCCAGAAATAATGACGGTCCATACTGAACAGCACTGGAATGTCAGCATTATAATTGGACTTGTGGAGGCAAGGGATTAAGAGGCTCAAAATAATGAACATGGTGGAATGAGTATTTTACGTGAAGCCACAAGACTCATCAGAAAATTATGTTTCACGAGAAGTTACAGAGAAGTAACTCCTCAAGACCATTAGGAAGCTGCTAAAGGCATTAGGGCGAGGCCAACTGACACTCCTTTGTTCGGGAATGTCTACATTACAAAGGGGAAAGTGTAGCATCTGGAAACCCCTTAAACTCTGGGCAAACTGGGGTAATCTGTTTCCTTAGACCAGAACTGCTTAGTGTTGCCATGATGGGTAGACAAATAAATGACAAAATGGAAAAGATGGAGTCTCACTTACAAACACTAATCTATTGCTGCTTCCTCCAAAATGGCCAATGCACCATCGGCAGAGGAAAACACAGCACACACTAGGCAGCCCTATTTCTCCAGGAGACCAATTGGTAAGTCAGCTGCAATTTGACTACACTGGGGACCTTTCACACTGAAAGAAGGGGTGCATTTTTACCTTCACATATAGGCATGTATTCCAGGTATAGGTTTGCCTCATAATTCCTAGAAGGCCCTCAATAACAGTGCTATAGTGGGTACAGTTATTGTGAACACTCTAATTGGGCAAATCACTTATATCAAACTGTAGTCTCCTTTACCCTGATGTTTTCTAAATATTCATTGAGATAGTTATCAAATAATTTGTATTAGGCTGTTCATTTGGAAAGTGTTTGACAATATCATCAGCCACTTCTTAGTACTCTTTTGACATGTAGAAATAAAACCTCATATAAATTATTATTTTATCTTTCTATGAAATGTGTTCCTTTTTGGTTCTAACTGAAATACAACTACGTGATATGACGTGAATTCACCTTCCCCAGTATCATGTTTGTATTCTTATTTTTATTTTTCACTTTAAAGGACTTTCCCTGTACACACACAACTCAGAACTGGGGATTAAGCTTGAGGCCTCAGACATGGTAGGCAAACTCGTTACTGCTGAGCTATATCCCAGGTTTCTGTTTTCTTTATAGACAGTGTCATTTCAAATGGTCCAACTTGGCCTTGAGCTGGCTGTCTTCCTACTTTGTGTTCTAAGCAGCTGATATGATGAGCCTGTAATAGGTCTAGCTGCTTTTTGATCAGTAATTAAAACATAAAGTGCCATTTTAAATGATATTAATTGTATCAAAGATGTATATGAAACTCATAAACTCTTGGACATTATTATTAACCAATTTTAAGAAAGTTTTAGGGTCGGGCATGGTTGATCATACACATATAATGTCAGGAGTTGGTTGTGAGTTTGAAGCCAGTCTGGGGCTACATGAGAAGAACTTTTCTCAAAGAAACAGCAACACACACACACACACACACACACACACACACACACCCCAAACAAACAAAACTCCCATAAAACCAAAAAAGAGAAATAAGATAAAAGATTCTGACATTACCAATGATATGTTTTAGAGTATAGATTATATAAAAATTAAAGAAATTGAGTTATAATATTAAAGTTAAAGTCAATGCCTTACCAGATACTGACTCAAATGTATGGTAATGTTTTTAATTTAATTTGTTTTGAAAAACAATTATTATTGTGCATGCACTATATATGCATGTCTTTAATGTGTGTGTGATGTGTGCACAGGCATATAAGTGAAAGTCAGAAAAGAAACTGTGATGTCAGTCCTTGTTGTCCACCTTGTTCGATACAAGGGCTCTTGTCTCTCACTGTGTATGTCAGATAGCTAGCCTGAGGGCTTTCAGGGACTCTCCTGCCTTTGCTGCCCATCTTGCTGCCAGAGCATTAGCATTATAGAGACGTGCTACAATGTCTAGTTTAATGTGGGTTCTGGAGATCTAACTCAGGTCCTCATACTTGCCTTAAAAAATGCTTTACCAGAGACCCATCTCTTCAGCTCTCAGTGTTATATTTTAAGGGCCAGAGAACTCATGCAATTAAGTGTGTGTGAGTAATATTCTTACCACATTATGATGATCTGCCATGACCTCTTTAGAAGAACACAACCAGGTCTCTATCAAAGAAAGAGGAACACACTAGAGAAGTATTAGTGGTTTGAGAAATTAAGGGTATATTAGGACAGAATACTATTTTTGTTTTTAGATAGTTAAAAGGAAATAAACTATTAACTTTTTAAAAGGACTGATTAAATTATTGTAAATAGGATGTAGCAGACTTCCAGTCAAGTGTGGGAATGCTCAAAAATACTTGTTGAGGCAGGGATGGATTTGTATTTAAAGGGTTTTTTTTTAAATTTAAAGATTATATATACATATACATATACATATACATATATATGTAGATATATTTACAAATCTTAAAAATGAATAAAAGATGATAAATATTATTATTTAAAATATACTTTAGAGTTAGTGAAATTAGCACTAATCCCTTTGACTTGAATTATATCTTTAGGACCATTATGTTGGAATGAGAGAACGAGCTCTCACAAATTGTTCTCTGACCTCCATGTGTTTGCTATGGTACATTTATGTATTTGTTCATATAATACATAAATATATAAATCTTTGAAAAATAATCAGGGCTGGAGAAATGGCTTAGCACATAAGATCATTGGTTGTTCTTCCAAAGGACTGGGATTCAATTCCCAGAACCCATACATACAAGTATCTGTAACTCTATTTCCAGAGGATATGATGCTCTCTTCTGGCTACCATGGGCACTAGGCATGCCATACATACAGGCAAAACACCTATATGCATAAAATATAAAAATTAAGAGAATGTATGCATAAATTTTGTGATGAAATATCTTCAATTTAGGGTTTTATTTGCAAATGCCCCTTTCATTTCTATTATGGCATGATATATCCTACTTGATCAGTAGTTGCATAAACCTTTTATTGAGTTGGAGTTTCCTTGCTTTGACCCTGGGGGATTTCAAAGTTAATTTCAGGTATTCCAGGTGCCCTACATGCTAAAACAAACCATCTCAACATCTCTCAAATCTGGTGAAAAAGAAAAGAAAAGAAAAACCATCTAGCTCTCTATATTGTCTTGGACCAACTCAGAAAATTCAAGATTATCTTAATTATATGTAAATAATTAATGACCTTAATTATATCTGAAAATACCTCTCCATATATGCCGCATCTATATGAGCTTGATAGCAGTGATGGAATGACAGTGAGAATGGGGAAGGAGTCTGACTACCAGGCTAATTTTTTTTTAAAGGAAAACAAAGCATCCTGAGGGCCACAGTTGGCAGACAGATGAATAATTTCAGATTTGGTGGTTAAGTTTTAAAGAGAGTGGATGTTGACTAAATATCTGAAGAATCTGGAAGAAAAGCAGTGGATATCTAGAAAGACTGTTCTAGTCGTAAGGAGCAAAAAGCCTAAACTCACACAAGCACTAATGCATTCAAAGATCTGCAAGCGGCCTACGTGCTAGAACACAATGTACACAGGGGCGGGGAGAAAGCATGAGGAAGAGAGACAACAGAAACCAGATGACTGGTTTATGATGAACAAGACGTCACCAGGGCTTCTATGAAGACTAATGACACACTGAGTGTGTCAGTATTGCACTGAGCACAGTGGTTTTGGCTGTTCCAAAGTAGGTGAGGGCAGAAACAAGAAAAACAAGGAGGATAATAATAATCCTCATCTCTCACATTCCCATCCAACCCATGAACAGATCCTCTTAGCTCTATCTGTAGGAAAGAACCATAGTCTCACAGCCCCTCCAGGGAGCAGTACTTGACATAATAGAATAGAAAATAATGAAGGAAGTTACAAATATTTTGGTAGAAACTCAGAATGTACCTATTAATTTTAAGTAGCTTCTGCATTTTCCTAGAATGTTTGACCTAGAATGTTACAACACCTTGTGCCAGCCATCTCTACCTGAAATATGAAGATTGGTCCTATAGGTTTTAACTAAAAATTAAAATTCTTTGAGACTGTAAATTTGTGCTCTCCAGAGTAACAAAAGTAACTAAATGCATACACACACACACACACACACACACACACACACACACGGAGAGAGACAGACAGAGATACAGAGAGAGACAGAAAGACAGAGAGAGATAGAGAGACAAAGAGACAGAGAGACAGAGAGACAAAGAGACAGAGAACTGACTTTAAGGAGTTGACTACTGTAGTTATGGAGATGTGCAAATCATGAATCTGGGATGTCAAACTAGAGACAAAGGAAGAACTGATATATTCATCTGAAAGCTACCTTTTGGCAGAATTTTGGCAGAATTTCTTCTTTCTTGAGGTGGGGGCACATTTGCCTTTGGTTCTGACTGGCCCTTCAACTGGCTGGATGAGCGTTCTGTCATGTTATGAAAGAAAATTTATTCATTCAAAGTCCACAGAGTTAAATGTGTCTATGGTTTTGGTGTGTCCCCAGCACCTACATGTTGACCACATAATTATAAAATTCATAGGTTAATGGTATGTAGGGAACGGGCCTATAGAAGAGAATAAAAATAAGACATATATCATCAAGGTGGGGCCTTCCCAGTGACATTAGTAGCTACATTAGCAGAGGAAGGCCTGAGCTAGTTTGTTGTCTTCCCATCTGATGTGCTCTGCCATGTTACAAAGATTCATGAAAATCAATCAGTAGATATATGTGCCATGGCTGAATTTCTATACCTCCACCATTGTAAGTAAATTTTAAAAAGTCATTCTTAATAAATGACCCAGAATCATGTATTCTGTTTTAGCAATCCAGAACAGTTAAAGACAGATGGGAATCTTATTTAAAGATGTCTCCAGAGAAACATGAAGGATAAGGTTTGAACCTAGTATCTGAGCATTTTGGGCCAGACAAGTTAACCCTAAAAGTTAATCAGCACAAACTGGTTATGGTATAACATTCCTATAATCCAAGCACCATATTGGAGATTAGTCTGGGCTACAGAGTCAGATCCTGATTAAAAGAAGAAGAAAGAAAGAAAATTAGTGATCATAAAGTTCAAACAGACCCATACCACTAACCTAGCATATTGTAGAGCTAGGCTGTGAGCTATTGTGTATATCTTCATACCATTTACCTTGACATGATGCCATCTGAATCCAGGAAATGTGTGCTATGGTTAGTTTATCTTGTACATATGTTTTAAAAATATTATTTGAGCCCAAGTTAGATAATCAACTTGGTTTCATACGAGACTCTGAGATCATGGTTTGCACTAGTGCCTTTCTGTTTTACCAAACTGAGAAATATGGCACTTAAGCAGCATTCGAGGCCAAGTTGAAACCATAAAATTAAAACAACTCTCTCACATAAAATTAGCAACTCCCTACTTGCTGTTGGAGGGTGTGTACTTGATATGTTCTTTAGTAATGGATTCATTTTTATTTTTCCAAGAATTTTTAGATGATAGCTATCTGGGATGAAAGGAACAGTTTATGCTCTTGGAACACAAAGAATCTGTCCACCTTACTCTGAAATCCAGTCGACAGTTTCTTTTTTATTGTTTTGAAATACAATTTTAAAGTCTGTTCTTTCAGAGGCATTTAAATGAGAAGTGAATAAAGAATATAAAATGGGTGCTATAATCTGAAGTTGGGTTACAATGTGCATGATTCAAGCTCTAAGGTAATGAATGGAAGGCAATGTAGGGCCAGTCTGTTCTCTAGGCAAGGGTGACTACGAGATAAAATTCCTTGTTTATCCACAGTGCAACATACCTTTCAAGTTTGTGAGTATTACTCTGAGGATACCATGTCATGAGTCACGGTCTAGACTTCCACCTGGAATACACCCTGCTTCTTCACTGTTTTTACTCAGAGCTTATGGTCAAAAGAGCCAGAGAACTCTCATCCTAGAAGCCAAGAAAGAGCATTGAGGATGGATAGAAGCTTCTTAAGACTTCTTTCAAGACAATTTTGAACTTATGCAGCCTCAGGCTCCAATTGATACATATGATTTCTCTTAAGGATAGACTGAGCGTTCCTAGCAGAGTCAGGGACTCACAGAGTCTGTGGAGATGATCCTGGAAGGCCCTGAATTTAGAGGTGGTCTACTCTATGAAGAGAGTGACTGTACAACCCAGCGGTGACAATGTTGAATTTTGCTTCTTATCCTATGTTACTTTTATTAGTTCCTAGACACAATGCAAAGTATTTGGCAAGATGTGAGGATAAATCTAATGACTTCTCATGGCGTATTATGCCATCTATTCTAATACCTGAAGACAAAAGGCAAATTAGTATGATCTAAGGAGCTTCTCCATCCCCCTCCACCAATTCCCAAAGTCTAGTTGCTTCTCTGAATATATTGATTAATATAACACTAGTCTGCTTTCATGAAATTCAGTCTCTATATTGATCCACTATCCATACCCACCATAGAATTTTTTAAGCTGTTTGATAAGTACTATTCAATTATTTGAGAAAATTGCTTTTGGTTTCTGCTTTCTTCTAAAATCTATTTGTAAGTGTGTCTGTATGTTAATTAAATTTTTCTGATTTTTACATTTACAATTATAGCCAAAAAGTCCTTTAGATTATAGATGAATTAATTTTGTTACACTTACTTCCAATACTTTTTTCAGTTAAAACACTATGGTTTGCCCCTTTATTTTCCATTTTATGCTCTATTGTGACTCTAAGTCATTCTTAAAATTTATGGATATTAAAATATAAACATTTTAAGGGGAACTTTAGGTTCATAGCATAACTGAGTGGAAAGTATTGAATACCCATATATCTCCATCCCCCCAAAACCTCCCCCACCATCTCAGGCAGTCCATTTGTTGCCATCTCAAAGACAGCATTAATGCACTTTTATCATTAGGAGTCCACCAGGCTTCATTCTTAGTGTTGGTATTTTTATGGGTTCAAACACATATGCCAATATATATATATATATATATATATATATATATATATATATATATCTACCATTATATTTCCACAGAACACAGTTCATTTCCCTAAAATTTCCTTGGTCCAACTCTTCATTCATTCACCTTCTATGCCTAAGCACTTGGAACCATCAACTTTTTAATATCTTCCTAATTTACATCTCCGTAAAGCGATGGAATTAAGCTCAAATATTACACAGCTTTTTCATAAGTGTCTTATTTAGCAATGCTCCTCTGTTCTCAAGGGCTTGTCTGGATGTGCCAGTTTATCCACTTTCTGAAGGATGTCTTGGCTGCTTCCATGTTTTGAAAATTAGTCACTGGTGTCAATGTCTGTGTGCAAAGTTTTGTATGAACATAATTTTGGGGTCATGTGGGTGAATATTAAAAACAGTGCTTGATGAGGGAAAAGGGCATATGGGACCTTTGGGGGGGGATGGGGAACCAGGAAAAGGGAAATGAAATGTAAATAAAGAATATATCCAGGAAAAAAAGAAAAAAAGTACAAAGTTTTCTAAAACATCTAAAACATTTTTACATTGTAGCTCTTGAAAATTATTTTTCCTCTGTATCTTGTGAGGTAACATCTTGCCATGAATCACAAGCTGTTCTCAAACTCATCATCATCTAGCCTTATATCCCCATGTGCTGGGATTACCTGTATATGCTTCCATGTGCACACCATTTGAGGAAGATGTAGGCTATATAGAGTCAACACGTTCAGGCTAAGTGGCATGTCAACCTTTGGATAGTCTGCTGTGTAGAATACAATGTCTGATGATCTCAGGCCAGTGTCAGATGCCAGTGGTCTGTTGGATGAGTCCCTTTGAGGTGTTAGCAATTATTAATGTGTTCTTCACTACTCATCATCAACATTGATCTTTTCTTTCTAAGCTGGTGTTTGTGTACAATTCACTAAGACTCTTACTTCTATCTCCAAATCTAAGCAATGTTTAGTAGAGACAGAAATCTGAAATATGAAGAATTTTCCAGCTACTATTTTTGTCTACTTAGCAGTGTTGAGGCTGAAGGAAGATGTTGGGGCAGATGTCAGCATCATAATGCTCCATGGTGAAGAAATGTACTAAATATACCTGAGTCTTTTAGTTAATAAAATTGAGATAGTTTCATTATTTGTGCTAACTTTAGCCAATAGCATTACTACACTAAAATCTACCTGATTTGCCATAAACTTGGATACCTCAGTTTCATATTTCCACACTCTTCTTGCACCTGCTGGATTTCCGATTTTCTAATGTCTAAGTAGTTTGTGTATGGATGTTCTTCTTCAGGAGTTAAAATATTCAGATTAAAAGTCTTTAAGATGACCTTTGAAGTGAGTTTTTCATAAAACCAGTCAGAGTAATTCTAACTTTATGTTTCTAAATGCTACAATTTATATACAAATGACACCTTGATTACTAAACCAGAATGATAGCATGCTGCAGACTTGAGATGGATACTCCAAGCACCTGAGAATCCTAGCATTTACTCTAGTTTACAGTCCTTTATTAACCCGTGAGTTCCATATGATTTCTATTAGTGTACTTTTGGATTCATATAACCTGTAAGGTTTTCTCATGTGTTTAGTGGTTTCTCTTATGAGATGGGCTTTCTGGGCTTCCAGCATTAATTTTTGAAAAGTTAGCTTACAGGCTTCGTTCTTAGTGGACAGTATGCTTTCCAGAGCCTGCCCGAATGCCAGGCAGGTGTGGTGTCTCATTTATAATCCCAGTATTTAGAAATCAAAGACACAGTTCCCGAAGGGGTTTGACAAGCCAGACTAGTCTATATTGTGAGCTATGAGTTCAATCCAGTTACCAGTTTGTCTTAGTCAGGGTTTGTATTCCTGAACAAAACATCATGACTAAGAAGCAAGATGGGGAGGAAAGGGTTTATTTAGCTTACACTTCCACATTGCTGTTCATCACCAAAGGAAGTCAGGACAGAAACTCACACAGGGCAGGAACTTGGAGATAGGAGTTGATGCAGAGGCCATGGAGGGGTTTTGCTTACTGGCTTGCTTCCCCTGACTTGCTCAGCTTGCTTTTTTAAAAGAACCCAGGACTCCCAGCCTAGGGATGGCACCACCCACAATGGACTTTTCCACCTTTAATCACTAATTGAGAAAATGCCTTACATCTGGATCTCATGGAGGCATTTCCTTCAAGGGAGGCTCCTTTCTCTGTGATAACTCCAGCTTGTGTCAAGTTGACATATTAAACTAGCCAGTACACTACTTCAGTGAATAAGGTGAAGAGCAGTCAGGGAAGACTCCCTATAACAACCTTGGGCCTCTACATGAACATGCACACATGTGCACAAGCACTCACATACATATGAATAATCATATACACATTCATAAATACAATGCACACACTAAAAAGCAAACAAAATTAAGTCTTTTTATTTTTTTATTTTTTTGAGACGTGGTTTCTCTGTAGTCCTGACTGTCCTGGAACTCACTCTATAGATCAGGCTGGACTTGAATTCAGAGATCCACCTGCCTCTGCCTTCCAGTGCTGGGGTTAAAAGCGTGCAACCACCACTGCCCGGCAGTACTAAGTCTTAACCCTAATATAAATAAAAAGGCAATCATATATGAATAACTCAAATTTATGAATACCCCTGTTTTATATCCCCTTGCTTCTATGAGCTCTAAAGACATAGATATTGCATAGAACTATCAGTTTTATTTCTATTGTTCCTATTAAAAGACATAAACAAGGAAAGTCTTCAGAGGAAATCGTATATTTTGAACATGGCCACCTGGAAGTGCCAAAACTTTGAGACATTTGAGACACAGAGAAAAAAGAGAGGATACTGATAGATTCAGTAAAGAGAACAAAGGCACTGTAAAGATCTTCAGAATGAAGATGTGATTGTTGACCTAATTTTTAGATCTATGTATGATTCTCAGATGTGTTCCTGTATGGAGATATGGATAAAGATTTTCAAATAACAAGTGCTCAGAAATGGTGTTGTCCTATCTGAGAGGATGCCTGTATTTCTTGCTCTTGGCATAGGTTAAGAGCAGAAGGTCTTTAGGAACATTCAAAAATTGTAAAATAGGACCATTTCAGTTCAAAAATTTAGTAAGGGAAATAATGAAGAGAGGAGCTGGGTAACATGAGAAATAGGTTTCTTGACTTATTTACCCTTTTAAAAAATTGTTCTTTCACTAAACAATTATCTAAAACATATATTGAGTATTGTATACATACTGTGTGAGATAAAATAAATAAATCAGTTTATAAGCCTTATGGAATATGAAATACTTTAAGAACTAATACACTTATATAAAAACTACAATGTAGAGTAAAGGCTCATAAATGATTTGGAGAAAGAGAGAAATCACTACAAGAGATTTGTATAGTGAACAATTTTGCCTGAGACAGTAAGAGGAACACTACATGCAAAGATAAAAATTAATCTTATATTGGCGTGCCTGGTCCTCCCCCATACCATCAGTCTCCCTGTCTCACTGGAAATCTGTTGTAACCAGGGACACAAGTGAGGCTCTTGCCTAAATAACCACCCTAACTGGGGCTCCCATGGAGCCCAGTGGATGCGGGACCCCTCCCCTCTGCACGACCCCAATCTGCTTTCTGGTTTGCACCTCTGCCTGGTCAGATCAGTGTGCCTGCTCCTTTCAAAGATACCAAAGCCTGCCTGTCTCCCAGGAGGTCTATCACAACTAGGTGACAGGAGGACTGCCCTAACCAGGAACACAGGAGGATAACTTTAACCAGGAACACAGAAGGCTTCCTCTAATCAGGGACGCAGGAGGACCCCCCCCCCAACTGGAATGAACACCGCCTGCTCTATCGGGTCACAGAGCTCTACTTTGCTCCAAGGAGGCAGGGTTCAGATGGAGATACCCAGGCCAACTAGCACCAGAGATAACCAGTTGGTGAGAAACCAGCACAGAATCATAAGCAACAGAAGTCAAATTATTTTGGTATGATCAGAAAACCATCACACACCTGATAAGCATGATGCTGACCTATTATCTCATCTCATGACTATAATAGAGGCCTTTAAGGAGAATATAATAACTCACTTAAGAAATACAGGAAGACACAGGCAAATATGTAGAAGCTCTTAAAAAGGAAACAAATAAATCCCTTAAAGTGATACAGGAAAACACAACCAAACAGGTGAAGGAATTGAGCAAAGCAGTCCAAGACCTAGAGGTGGAAATAGAAACAATAAAGAAATGGAGGCAACCCTGTACATGGAAAAGCTAGGAAAGAGATCAGGAGCTACAGATGCAAGCATCAGCAACGGAATAAAAGAGATAGAAGAGAGAATCTCAGGTATAGAACATACCACAGAAGATATTGACACAATAGTTAAAGAAAAACAAAGTGTAAAAATCTCCTAACCCAAAACATCCAGGAAAGTCAGAACACAATGAAAAGACTAAACCTAAGAGTAAGAGGAAAAGAAGAGAGCAAAGATTCCCAGCTCAAAGGGGGCAGAAAATACTTTCAACAAAATCATAGAAGAAAACTTCCCTCACCTATAGAAAGTTATGGCAATAAACATATAAAAAGTCTACAGAACACCAAATAGATTGGGCCAGAAAAGGAAATCTTCCTGTCACATAATAATCAAAACACTAAATGCACAGAACAAAGAAAGAATATTAAAGGCAGTAAGGGGAAAAGGCCAAGTAACATATAAAGGTAGACCTATTAGAATTACACCAGACATCTCAAAAGAAACCCTAAAAGCCAGAAAATCCTGGAAAGATGTCTTACAGACACTAAGAGAACCCAAATGCCAGCACAGGATACTATACCCAGCAAAACTCTTAATTATCATAGATGGAGAAACCTAGATATTCCATGACAAAACCCAAGTTAAGCAATATCAACCAATCTATCTCTACAGAGGATACTATAAAGAAAACTAGAGCACAAAGAGGGTATCTACACCCAGGAAAACAGAAGAAATTAATCATCTCACAACAAAACCAAAAGAAGAAAAACACACACACACAATACCACCTCTAACAACAAAAATAACAGGAACAATCACTAGTCTTTAATGTCTCTCAACATCAATGGTATCAATTCTCTAATAAAAAGACTTCGGCTAACAAACTGGATATGTAAACAGGACACAGCATTTTGCTGCATACAAGAAACACATTTCAGTGACAAAGACAGACAATATCTCAGAGTAAAAGGCTGGAAAGAGTTTTCCAAGCAAATGGTCCCAAGAAACAAGCTGGAGTAGCCATTCTAATATTCAATAAAATCAAATTTCAATCAAAAGTTCTCAACAGATGGGAAATGATACTTCATACATATGAAAGAAAATATCCACCAAGATGAAGTCTCAATTCAAATCATCTATGCCCTAAATGCAAAGGCACCACATTTGTAAAAGAAATGCTATTAAAGCTCAAAACACACATTGATGCTCACACAATAATAGTGGGAGACTTCAACACCCACTCTCACCAATGGATGGGTCATTGAAACAGAAATTAAACAGAGACACAATGAAGCTAATAGAAGTTATGAACCAAATGGATTTAGCAGATATACACAGGACATTTCACCTTAAAACAAAAGAATACCTTTTTCTCAGCAACTCATGTTACCTTCTCCAAAATTGACGATGTAATTTCACACAAAACAAGCCTTAACTGAGACAAGAAGATTAAAATAATCCCATGCATCCTATCAGATCACCACAGACAAAGGCTAGACTTCATTAACAACAAAAACAACAGAAAGCCCACATACTCATGGAAATTGAACAATGCTCTGCTCCATGATAACTTGGTCAGGGCTCAGTTTACAAAAACCCTAAAGAGACCACCAGGAACCACAACTCTGATGTAAGCACATGAGAGTCTTTATTCAAGCTCAAGCCTGGGCCACAAACCTTCCTGATATAGGATATGAAAGTGAACCCCAGGTGTAGATGAAGGGGGTGTATAAAAGAAGAAACCACAAGCGGGGGTTTCCAAGCCTTGGCATTACATGAGAGGGTAAAGAAATGTTGGTCTTTAAGCTAATTGGCTTACAGACCTGGTTAAACCACAAAAAGAGAGCATACACCAAAAAGGAGCTTTTTGACCTGGGAAAGTCTTATATTTTCTTCGCCTACTCTGTTGTTATCTGCCAGCTGCAGCTGCTTTGTCTATTTTGCTACTGCCAGGAACATTCCATGAATTTTCTTAGACCTCAAGGGTGGAGGCCATGCCTCTCTAATGTTAATGTATAATGGAGTATTAATAACAAAATGGAGTTTATTCTGCTACCTCAGTCCCTTCAGTGGAAGAAATAAAGGAAAATTAAAGGCTTTCTAGAATTCAAGGAAAATTAATTTCCAAACTATGGGACACAATAAAAGCAGTGTTAAGAGGAAAATTCATAGCACTAAGTGTCCCTGTAAGGCAATTGGAGAGACCCTACACTAGTAGCTTAAGGGCACACCAAAAAGCTCTAGAACAAAAAGAAGCAAATATACCCAAGAGGAATAGGATTCAGGAAATATTCAAAACAAAGAGAATGATACAAAACCAAGAGCTGGTTCTTTGAGAAAAGCAACAAGATAGATCAAACCCTTAACCAAACTAACTAAAGGACACAGAGACAGTGTCCAAAATCAGAAATGAAAATGGAGATATAACTACAGAAATTGAGGAAATTCAAAAGGTCATGTACTGGCTGGTTTTATGTGTCAACTTGTGTGACGCAAGCTTGCGTTATCACAGAGAAAGGAGTTTCAGTTGAGGAAACGCCTCCATGAGAGCCACCTATAAGGCATTTCCTCAATTAGTGATCAAGGGGAGGGAGGGCCCACTATGGGTGATGCTATACCTGGACTGGTAGTCCTAGGTTCCATAAGAAAGCAAGCTGAGCAAGCCAGGGGAAGCAAGCCAGTAAGAAACATCCCTCCATGGCCTCTGCGTCAGCTCCTGCTTCCTGACCTGCTTGAGTTCCAGTTCTGACTTCCTTTGGTGATCAACAGCAATGTGGAAGTATAAGCTGAATAAACCCTTTCCTCCCCAACTTGCTTCTTGGTCATGATGTTTGTGCAGGAATAGAAACCCTGACTAAGACAGATCATCAGATCCTACTACAAAAGCCTATATCAACAAAACTGGAAAACCTAGATGGAATGGATAACTTTCTAGACAGATACCAGGTAACCAAGTTAAGTCAAAAGCAGATAAACTATCTAAACAGCCCCATAATCTCTAAGTAAATAGAAGTCATTAAAAATCTCCCCCCAATCCTCAAAAAGAAAGAAATTCCCAGGGCCAGATGCCTTTAGTGAACGATACTATCAGACCTTCAAAGAAGAGATAATACCAATACTCTCCAAACTATTTCACAAAATAGAAACAGAAAGAACACTACCTAATTCATTCTATGAAGCCACAGTTACTCTAATACTTAAACCATGCAAAGGCCCAAGAAAGAAAACTTCAGACCAATTTCACTTATGAATTTTGATGCAAATACATTTAGTAAAATTCTTGCAAACTGAATCCAAGAACACATCAAAACCATCATTCATCCAGATCAAGTAGACTTCATCCTAAGGATGCAGGGATGGTTCAATATAGTAAACTCCAACAACATAATACACTATATAAAAAAAAAAATCACATGATCATCTCATCAGATGCTGAAAAGACCTTTAACAAAATCCA
The DNA here is from genome assembly GCA_964023405.1 of Apodemus agrarius. Lineage (NCBI taxonomy): Eukaryota > Metazoa > Chordata > Mammalia > Rodentia > Muridae > Apodemus > Apodemus agrarius. Next base: position 21,257,046 of record OZ030016.1, on the reverse strand, counting down.
ATACTCCTTCATGTTAAAAGTCTTGGAGAGATTAGGAATTCAAGTCCCATGCCTAATCATAATGTAAAAAGAATACAACAAATCAACAGCCAATATCAAATTAAATGAAGAAAAACTTAAAGCAAACCCGCTAAAATCAGGGACAAGACAAGGGTTCCTACTCTCTCCGTATATATTCAATATAATACTTGAAGTTCTAGCTGGAGCAGTAAGACAACAAAAGGAGATCAATGGGATGGAAATTGGAAAGGAAGAAGTCAAGTTATCACTAGTTGCTGATGACATGATAGTATACATAAACAACCCCCAAAATTCTACCAGAGAACTTCTACAGCCGATAAACCACTTCAACAAAGTGGCTGGATATGAAATTAACTCAAATGAGAAGCATTCCTTTATACAAACAGTATACAGGCTGAGAAAGAAAATAGGGGGAAAACACCCTTCATAAGTCACAAATAATATGAAATATCTTGGCGTGACTCTAACCAAACAAGTGAAAGATCTGTATGACAAGAACTTCAAGTCTCTGTAGAAAGAAATTGAAGAAGACCTCAGAAGATGGAAAGATCTCCCATGCTCATGGATAAGCCGGATTAACACAGTATAAATGGCCATCCTACTAAACACATTCTACAGATTCAATGCAATTCCCATAAAAAATCCCAACACAATTTGTTACAGACATGGAAAGAGCAATTCTCAGCTTCATATGGAAGAAGAAAGAACCCAAAAATGAGGAGATGTAATGGGAAGAGACCAACTCCAGTAGACAGACATGGCCCCCAGTCAAGGCAGGGGGCCACCCACCCATCTTCAAAATTTTTAACCCAGAATTCTTCATCTAAAGGAAATGCAGGGACAAAAATGGAGCAGAGACTGAAGGAAAGACGATCCAGACCAGCCCATGCATGCGCACACCAAATACTAACACTATTACTGAGGCCATATTTTGCATGCAGACAGGAGCCTGGCAAAACCGTCCTCTGAGAGGCTCTACCAGCAACTGACTGAGACAAATACAGTTACTTACAGCCAACCATTGAATTGAGATTTGGGACTATAGCTGTCTCCTGAGAGGCTCTGCCAGTGTCTGACAAATACAGAGGGGGACACTCTCAGCCAACCACTGAACTGAGCACAGGGTCCCCAATGGAGGAGCTAGAGAAAAGACCCAAGGAGCTGAAGAGGTTTGCAGCCCCATAAGAGGAGCAACAATATCAACCACCCAGACCTCCAAGAGCTCCCAGGGTCTAAACCACCAACCAAAGAGTACACATGGAAGGACCCATGGCTCCAGCTGCATATGTAGCAGAGGATGGCCTTGTTGGACATCAAAGGGAGGAGAGGCCCTTGATCCTGAGAAAGCTGGATGCCCCAGTATAGGGCAATGCCAGGACAGGGAAGTGGGAGTGGGTGGGTTAGGAAGGGGAGGATGGGCTAGGGGGATTTTGGAGGGGAAACCAGGAAAGGGGGATAACATTTAAAATGTAAATAAAGAAAATATCTAATAAAAAAGGATTTTAAAAAATAGAGCTAGGGGAAGAACTGAAGGAGCTGAAGGGAATTGCAACCCCAAAGAACAACAGTGTCAACTAACCTGGACCCCTCAGAGCTTCCAGAGACTAAGTCAAAAACCTAGGAGCATACATGAGCAGGTTTGTGGCCCCGTGCATGTCCATAACAGAGGACTGCCTTATATGGCCCCAGTGGGAGGGGATGCGCTTAATCCTGCAGAAACTTGATACCCCAGGGAAGAGGGGGGAAGGGCAGAAGGGTGAGTACCCTTTCTGAGGTGTAGTGTAGGGAGGAGGGTGGATGGGGTGTAGAATTTGGGAAGGGGGGACCAGGAAGGGGGCCATCTTTTGGAATGTAAACCGAATAGTTTAATATATAATACTTTTAAAAAATCTTGGTTTTATACTGTAAGCAAAGCAGTGTGATAAAAAAAGGAAGGCTTTCTCACAAAGGAAGGAAGAAAACAATGGGACTAAAGAGGAAGTTGTGTTCACGAGAGCCAGGGTCACGGGGCATGAGCATATTTTGTTGATTGGGACAGGGCTGATTTTCAAGCGAAAGTGGTATCAGTGATATGTTGATGGAAGGGAAGCAAATTATGGAATCATACAACGTGGTAACCACTCACGACGTGAATGCCACCAGGGGAGCCGAGGAAGAGGAGAGCAGCAGCGTGACAGTGGGTGGGCAAGGGTAACAGCAATGGCTATTCAGATCTTCTGAAGGTGATGGCTTATTACATTACAGTCATCTTGGTTCTAGTACTAGTTTCATAAAAACAATCAAACTGCTGGGCAGTGGTGGCGCACACCTTTAGCCCCAGCACTTGGGAGGCAGAGGCAGGCGGATTTCTAAGTTCGAGGCCAGCCTGCCTGGTCTATAGAGTGAATTCCAGGACAGCCAGGACTACACAGAGAAACCCTGTCTTGAAACAAACAAGCAATCCCCCAAAACAACAACAACAAAAACCCAAACAATAAAACTATTCCATTACACTCAGTAGGGGTAAGTGTTGCTTTATGAAACTTCAATCTAAGTTATTATGTAGGTATTTTATTCTGTGTTGATGTATGGAATTATGACAGTAAAGTATACTTTAATCCTTCCTGTGTGTTATAGTCAAGCTAAATGAACTAGCAGAAACCCTGCCTTCATGATCTCCCTCCACACAGTGAGCTCAGAATACACCTCTCTGCCTGGAGTGTGACTTGGTGCTGGGTGGCACGCTAAGGGCAGATGATTAGGAAAAGGATTTTAATAATATTTGTATTCCGTGCAAGTTTTGTCCATTTCGATAATGCGTGTTTATCATACCCACCCACCACTCTCTCCCTTCAGCTCACTCTACCCCCCCCTTTCTCCTCAGCTTCACATCCTCTGGGGATTTAACTTAAAGTCACCCCCTTGAAGGAGATAGAAATTCTCCGAGCTCAATGTGCGTGGGGAGATGTGCCTGTATATGAAACAGCTACGGACAAGTATTGATCATCCATCCAGCTACTGCCTCTTGATGACCATACCGTACTTTTCTGTACATACTGTACTCAGTAGTGATCAGCCACCTTCAACATAGCAATTCTCCTGGGGCATAATTTCATACCTTGTCTCCAAGGGAGGTATTCGCTAAAGCCTAGAGGTACTTACTTTTGGTTATCAAAATTCGTGGCAGAGGGGTGCTACAGACAGGCAAGAGGGCATGCTGAACCCTCTGAACGGGGTAACTTCTCACACTCAAGACTAGTTCAAGGCAACGCTTCAATAGCACCAAGGTTAAAAAACCTGTTTTCTTTTGTGATTGGGTTGCCTCACTCAGGATGACATTCTCCAGTTCCACCCACTTGCCTAAGAATTTCATGAATTCATTGTTTTTAATAGCTGAGTAGTATTCCATAGTGTAAATATACCACAGAACACACTTGGTATGTACTCACTGATAAGTGGATATTAGCCCAGAAGCTTGGAATACCCAAGAAATAATTCACATATCAAATGATACCCAAAAAGGAAGGAGAGGCCCCCTGGTCCTGGAAAGGCTCAGTGCAGCAGTGTAGGGGAATACCAGGACAGGGAAATGAGAAGGAGGTGATTGGGGAACAGGGGGAGGGAAGAGGGCTTATGGGACTTTCGGGGAGGGGGATCCAGGAAAGGGGATATCATTTGAAATCTAAATAAAGAATATATTGAATAAAAAATGTTTGTATTCTCCAGCAATGTAAGAAAACAAACAAACAAAACAAACAAACAAACAAAAAGAAACCTTGTTTTCTTCAGAGTTATGCTAACTAGTTATCTAGTGAGATTCTTTTGTTCGGATTTTTTTTTAAAAAAGAGAAAGTTTCCCACAACCCAGTTTGGCCGCATGTTTCCTGAATACCTGAGAATGACCTTGGGTTTTTTTTTTTTTCTTGTTTGTTTGTTTGTTTTTGTTTTTGCTTTTTTTTTTAATAAAAAAGAATGTAACTCTTAACATCACTTGAAAGACACACACTAGTGTCTGAACACAGACTCAGAGATATTGTCTATGGAATGCTCTGATCACCAACTTTATTTGATTTAAAACAATAAAACAATATTTGTTCCCATACAACCCTGAATGAAATGCCGCAGAAAACAGTTCGGAGCGCATTATTTACAACTCTAAGAACTGCTTTCTGAATCTTAGCCTTAGCAACACAATCATATTTAACCACCATGATACAGAAAATTTATGTGACACTGGGTATTTACGTACATGAAGAAAGAACCTTGCTTTGAAGTGAGTAGTGGTAGTAAGCGTTTCCTAGTTTAAAAACTGATCCAATAGCACTTAGTGAGAAATGTCATAGGTACCCTGATTCGATAAATTCAGCAGCTATAAACAGACTTTGTAAGGAAAGGGGACATGTGAATTTGACAGCTAAGGGTGCAAATTGCAAATAACTTTGTAAAGCTGTTTATATGCCTTAACTTGCAAATCCAGACATCTCACAGGCAAGAACTATACCAATAAACCCTTATTTAGCTGTATTTTGGGCAACAAAGTTTTACTCTCCTGATGCCTCCATGACTCTTGTTCGTTCGTTTTTACTTCCGGGAGGATATGTGTATGTATGTATGTATCGAATGTTTTTCTACATGTTAATTAATTCCCTCTTGTTTTCAGTCATTTGACCTTAAGTTAACACTGGACAAAGTCTCCGCCTGGTGACCAAAATATGTAAGTGCACATTGAAAATGTCATTCTTGTACACCTATCCTGGGACAGCTCACAAAGTCATCATCCCCACTCAATTTTTCAGGATAAAAATTGTATATCGATTAAGTAGTTCCTTTATATAAAACATTGATCAGTATGTCTTTTATGTATCTCCATGCAATTGGGATGATGATATGAGTGCAGGTCACATGGTTGTGTTTCTAAAAAGTCATAGGAAAAAACAGAAAATTTTCCTAGCAAAGTTTAAACTACCTTTGCTTCATTTTGCCACAAAATTTTGATATAATCTTCTTTTCTAAATCCTCTGATACACATTTAGAGGTAACAAACTTATTTCCTGTGATGGGAAAAACTTAGGAAAATCTAGAAGAAACGTAAAGAAGACAAAAAGACGTTTTGTGAGTTCTGGATAAATCATAGGGACTTGTATGAGCACCTTGAGATTTCTGAAGATTCAAAACGTTTTCACTTGAAGGGCACTCAGGAAAAATCATACTCTAAAACCCTCCCTGACTATCTGCAAAACCATGTCATGCATCTTGTGTACGTGTGGTTTAAAGAGATGAATATCTTTACTGCATTTTTTCCAATGATAGATCAACCCATCCCTTCACAAGTATGTGATTCTGAAATAAATCATGTGTTTCATATTGCTAAGTCCAGCTATTTAATCTCGCTTCATTGTACCAATGCCACCAAATGAATGTCTGAATTCTTCTGTACATATCACCGGCATGCTACTGTTTCCTTTAACATCTATCTGTGGCGAGTTAGAGACCCGTTTTTGAAGCAATCCAGCGTCGGTAATAAGTCACTTGAGTGTACACCCCAGGCTTGTTCTTTTGACCACAGTTGTCTCCCCAGCTCACAATTCCAATGAGATACCAGGTGTCTTTGTTGTCTCGTACAACCAAGGGTCCCCCAGAATCACCCTGAAAATAAGTAAGAGATAAACAATCAGCTAAACAGTTTATCATTTACAAAAGTTTGATGAACCACTTATTTTATTCTAAGCATGTGTGTAGATTATCAACACTGAATAAGTAAATAAAACCCATGACTTACAAGCAATAGACCAGTACAGTAGAAAATGCCCAAACATAGCAATATGAGACAAAAATATCCCAAATGACAATTGAGTTCATTTTGTGTTGGTCATCTACTGCTGGGCACAGGGCCTGCCCTTAAGTGTGATTTGTATACTTAGTGAAACTCGGTTGGAGAAATTAATTGGAGCTGTAATGGAGATAGCTTCTCCCACCCACTGTTCTGTAGCGATTTGAACATCACCTAAAGAACCACCTCCAATCCTGCCCTCCCCACAGTGCCTGGTAATGGTTACAACTGGAATCTTTATTTGATCAAACTCTTAACTGAGCTCCAACCAGAAATAAAATTGCAAATCTGTACTAAGTTGTAAACACATTTTTTGGGAGAAGGCGTGGGTTCTCATCAGCCATTCTGATGTTTTTAAATTTGTGCTTGGATCTTGTTTACTGAGCTGTTTGCTCTCAGGATTTTTGGATCCCAGGAGGAAAAGGAGGAGGGGGGGGGAGTGGGATTCTGATCAGGCTGTGGAGCAGAGAGGAAGCAGCAGACATAATTCTCGGGGACCGATAGCTTGTAGCTGTTTGGTGTTTTCCATCCGCTGTGACTAAGGTGGGCAGGAGAAAGGGCACAGCCTCATTAGAGGTTTGTCGAAGAGAGCCATGGGTGCTGGGTGAGACAGCCGTTGCTGGCACGGGGCAAGGGACAGAGACCGGATTAGCTTGGCAAAGCTCTAGCCATGTGTGCTGGGTGGGACTACTGTTGCCAGCACTGGGCAAGGAGCAAGTGCATTTTTAAATTACATGCTACATTGATGCTTGTAATTCTGTATTCTCAGATGCTCTGAAGCCTTGATCATGAACCCTGGTTACCATGACTGTTCTCCAGCACTTGAGCTACTTTTCCAGTGACTTTTTCTGTGAGTAGGGGCTTGCTTATATACTGTTGAACCTGATCCCAGTAAACCCTCTGGGCCACAGAGCTTTCCACGGATCTCTGAGCTTTCTGCTCCAAGCCTTCTGGTGATCTTCTGGTTCCTTCTTCCCATGCGCTCCTTGGATCCCTAGTATAGCTGTCTCCTTCCACACTCTTGGCAGCAGAGGGTAGCTGTGTGTTAGACTCCGCTCTGGTCTGGCCTGTGTGTTGCAAATTTTTGTTCCTTTTCTTTTTCCCAAAACACAGGTTGTTCGTTCTGTGTCGTTTGTGGGCCTGTGGGCAGGGCCTTTTGTCACCCCATGCTACCAAACGTCTCGTCATCTCAAGACGGTGTAGATTTACCTTCTTGATGTTTACAAGGGTCTCAATTCAAAAGAATGTTTGCGTATGGAAAGAAACAGACTCATGTTTTCATCAGAAAACACACATAGCACACAGATTCTGGAAGATTAAGGGAGACACCATGAAGAACTGTAGGATATTGACAGGTGCACGAATAAATAGCTTTTCCACCCACCACTCTGTGCTTTGGGGTTACCAACTACAAATTACAGTAGTTGATAATAAAAAGAATAGTTGTAACTATTCTTTCTTTTCTTTTTTTTTTCCCTGTAATTGCATAAGGGCTACTGATTCTTTAGGTCTCATTAAAGCATCATTTCTCTAATGAGAAATTAGAGATGGACTGAACTTAGAGACTCTGGAAAATGTTTGTTCCAAAAACGTTTTCTTGAAGGGGAGTCTATTTCTTTTCCATTACATTCTCAGAGAATCACACGATTGTTGCCTTTGTGATTCATGAGCCTGTTGTGTATGACGACATTACAAGACCCTTATCCTGAGAGCTTCTGGACTAAGACGTCTATATTTTGTGTCTGATAGCATCGATGAGAGCTTTGCTTGTTTCAGGTTGCTCAATCATAAGACACTTAAAGGTCCTTAGATGCTATGACATTAACACATTTGAAGATGTCAGCATGTCTGTGTCCCACGGGATCATAAGGAACATAGAGTATTTCCTGGGCTAGGCAAAAAGATTTTGAGTTAGTGACTTTGAACTATTTTCTCTCCGACCTACCCTGCAGGCATCGTAAATTCCTTCCAGAAACCCGGCACAGAACATCCCACGTTTTATTTCATTGCCGTACACTTGTCGCTGCTTGCACACGTCATTGCTTATGATTTGTACCCTGGCTTCACGGAGCTCATTCTGGGACTCCCCTTAAAGAAAAACAAACAAAGCATCCTCAGACTTTTCCATAAGTCTTAGATGGATTGAGGAGAGGAGAGTCTTTGCTAATCTTCTTCACACAAAAGTTGTTTACATAGACTAAGGCTAGTGTGAGCAGTCCTAGAAAAAAAAAAGTGTAACTAAGATATGGCACATGCCATTACCACTAATTCCCATAGAGGCAGAGACAGGTATATCTCTGCAAGTTTGCCTCCAGTTTGGTCTACATAGGAAGTTCCCAAATCAACAGGGTTACACAGGGAGACCCTATCTCAGAAACAAACAAAGGAATTGGATTATTCATTCTAATAAATACTGCCGCAAGCAGGATTGCCATCTATTTTCTGGAAAATCCTTGAATCTTTACTTTAAAAAATAACTTATTTTTATTAATCTTGATTTTTGTTTTATGCATATGGAAGTTTTGCATTCCTCTATGCTTATAAACCACATATGACTGGGAGCTGCCATGTGAGTATTGGGAACAGAACCTGGGCCCTTTGGAAGAGCTATCAGTGCTATTAACTGCTGACCCCTTCAACTAGCCTTTAAATTTAAAGACAGTATTCTTTTTTTTTTTAATGAGTGTTGTATTTATTGATCTCAGATTGTTTCCACAAAATTAACATGTTTTGTTGGTATTGTTTCTTGGCCTGATAAAACACCTCTTAAATGATATGTTTGTTCAGTCCATACATTACAAAGTTCTTTCATGTATATGATTGTGTTACATGACAATGGCTTTGTCTCAGAAAAATATAGAATCTAATCCAAGCTAGGTCCTTATGACAAGCAGAAGCAGAGGACAACTAAGAATATCACAAATATTCTGGAATTCTTTTTTTAACCACGGACTAAATAAGAAATCATGATACTCTGGTTGGCAGAACTCTAGCATGGTCCCAAGATTCTTGTCTTATTTCTCTTTCCCCAAGCCTGGGATGGACTTGGTGAACACAATGAAAATCATTTTTATAATTAAGTTTAAGTTATATGTGTCGAAGTGCTGAGATACTTTTATATAAAATAATATCTTCAATCAGATTGACTTAATCTGATTGGCATAATCAAAATGGAGGTTATCCGAGGCATACCTGGTCAAATCAGGTGAGGTTTATAATTTCTCTGTGTTTGCTCATGCATGTTTGCTGAGGAGGCAAACTCTATAGCTGCAAGAAACAGAATCTAAGCCCCCAGTCTGGAAGGTTCTCCTGAGCTACAGGTGAGGCATCACCCGAGTTGTTACTTACTATTTATATTGTTTCTTCTGGCCTGCTCTTAACTCCAGTCGGCCAGCCCCCAGGACCACATCTTTATGGCTCTCCTAGCCCATGGCAGTTTCTCCTTCCCCCTCCTGCACTCCTATTCTTCCCCTCGTGGTTCATTCCTGGATCCCAAGCCCAGGAAACTTAAACCTTAACTATGTCTCTTCTGCACAGCTATTGACTTTCAGCATCTTTATTTACTAATCAGAAATAACTTGGGATCAGGGTCACAGGGACTAGTGCATGCTCCAAGTCTTGGGGGGCCCTCACTTGCATTACAATAGATGGTAAAAAGACAAGACCTCAACAATTTCCCCCTTTTAGTCCAAATAAAATGCTTCTTTCTCTCAGAACAATCATGTAAATTATGATATATATTTTATAATGGCTAGTCTATAATATTTGGCAATTTAGATAAAGCATTTTATCATATATCCTAATGAGTTTATAATTCTATATCTAAATCATGTTTGATTTTAACTTGTATTACCATCTGGAAACCATCCTTTTAAATTTAGAACATCTTCAATGCTAAACAACTCAAGTGTAATTATGAGACTATAACTATTTAGTCTTCAACCCTGTCAGTGATTTGAGAAGGGATTAAATACTATTTCAGTATTCAGGAAGCACAAAGACATAACTTCCAATACTATAGAAATGACAGAGACAGCTGACTGCCTGAACAGTCCCCAACATGCCTTATAATGTTGGAGAATCTATCTTCAGCCTTCTGGTCCAGAATATCTGATAGACCCTAAGTGAAGTAGGAACCATGAAGGACTATCTTACCCTGTATTAGCAGAGCTTAGTAGTGGGCTATCCTGCATCCATCTGTCCTTTTGGACACAATTCTCTCTGCAGATAAAATTAGGGCATTTCTTACTTGTTGTCTAGCTTGACTATACTTAAATCAACTCTACATGGAGGTATTGATGCTCAATATTGTCTTTGAAGCAGAATGGGGGTACTGTCAGGAGCAGACATGTCTTATAGTCAATAACATTAAATTCTATATTCTGTGGATCTCTGACAGTTTTGAAGACTTTAGCTATTTATAGCATAACTGAATTGCCAAATATTTATTTTAGCAATTTGCTATTTGAATAACCTTGAAAACATTTTATTTTAATTAACTAATTTGAATCTAATATGACCATGATTTGAACTATTACCTTGTACTGTTTAATTATTTGAAATAGTTTGTAATAGAAGCTATTAAAAGGACTGTGTCTAAGCCTTCTATTCTTAAATGAGTTGCATAGGAACAATACCTATCTAAGAGTAAAAAAATTGTAAATTTTGTATCAATATACAAAGATATATATATCGATGAAAACCTTAAACTTGTATCAATATACAAATTCTGTATCAATGTAAGAAAATATAACTTTGATTCTGCATCAAAATACAAAGATTTCTATTAATATAAGATTATGGCTATAAAATTCTTTATATATAAATATAGATATTCTGACTATGCTTTTAATTTTTTAAATTCCATTTCCACTTCTTAGAAGGGTTAGTGGATATGACAATTGATATTTTCTAGGTAATTGATAAATTAATTAATTTTATAGTAAATACTTGACAAAATATAATAAAATTAAAAAAGCATAGATCCAATATTACATCCAAATCCTAAATAGCTCCCAACTACTTTTTGGCCCTTCTGACATTTCTTTGAAGAGTATTGATTTATATAGAAGAACTTCATTTTTATCTGCCCATTTTCTCTATTTTTCAACTTTATTGTTTCTATCCTTCTGCTTTTTTTAGATTATGTATCTCATCTTTAATAGTTTATTAAAATTAACACTTAGTTTATATATTTGAGATCTTCTTTTTGATGTAAAAACAAATACACTCTGTAAACAGTATTTTTAATTTGGTACTATCTACTTTTAAGAGTTTTCCCCCCAAAGACTTTCATTTATGAATGTGTTCCTTGAGTTCTAAGCATTTGGATATTTTCTTGTTTTTTTTTTTTTTGTTATTGCTTTCCAGTTTGAGTTCATATTGTCTTAGAACATTTCCTATTTACTAATGGTGACTTCACAAACATGGATATGGACTTTATGTGAGAGCAAGCCATAAGTGCTTGTAGTTAATATGTGGCTTCCTATTTCAAGAGAGATTATTTTTGGAAATGTCTTAACTTATTTTTAGTCACAATGTACTCTGTCAGGTCTATGTCTGTTCCAACCTCAAACTATTGCTAGAAGAGGATATTCTTATACCAAGAGGTATTCTTCATAATTATGTTGCAGAGAGAATCCATTAGTGTGCAGACATGGTATGATACTTACTATTCGCTGGAACTAAGAAACAATGGGTAATATTTTCTTTAACCAGTGCTATGACCAGGAAGAAAGCAATGCATGTTCAACATGCCTAAGATGAAACTGAGCTGCAGAGGATGTCTGAATTAAGTCTAAAGTATACAGAGCCCCTTCCTGGTGATGTCTAAGTGTTTTCCTAGTTCCTTGCTGGAGCCTGAGATTAGAGTCTTCTTCCTTGAAGTTCATTGTGTATACATAATATAGGCTGAATCTTTGAATAGATTTTCCCATTTTTCATTTTCTCAAGACGATAATTAAACTTTTATTGATTTTTATTTAAATCCCCAAGGCACATTCTAGACTTCAGAGTGTGCCTGAGAATAACCGAAAACATTCAGAAACAGTCATTATAGATTAGTAATAAAGTTGGATTGTTGTAGGGATGGGAAGGTTTTGAAGATTTATCCCTACATTGGTTTTATTCTTAGCCACCATTAAACTAGCCACATAGGCACAAAAATATTTAAATTGGTCAGTCAACTCCGTATTCCTGGTCCAACTGTGAGCCACTTCTGCCACTGGGTGGAGCTAGAGTCCCAGCTGGTGAAGTTAACTTGGGGTTGAAAAAGGACTTGGAGGTACAAAGATTTAGTGGTCCAGGGTTCAGCAACATCATTTAAACTCTGCATTCTGGATATATTTACATCAAAATGCCCACAGGAGACTCCTGAATTACAAGGGCTAAATTTGCATTCTTTCTTTGTGTTGGATTTCTGTCCCTTGTAAAACAAGAGCACTAACTAACCATAAGGAGCTGTAAGGAAAGGGACAGTAAGGGAATTCAGGGGATCGTGATCAAAGTACTCTGTTAAAGAGCTGAGAGGTCTGCTTGCTGTTCTGAGGTACCCACCACCGTAGTAGAGTGCTCCGAATCCTGTGATGTAGACGGTTGAATTTGCTGGGAATGATGCAGAGGGTTCTGGCAAACAAATCCGACGCACTTCATCCGAAAAAGTGACTCTGGGAGAAAACTGCACAAGAGCAATGTCGTGGTCTCTTGCAGGGGGGCGGTACCTTTCGTGCATAATAATTCTCCTGACGTCTCTCTTCATTAAAGGAGGATTTATTGTTGTTCCAAAACTAAGAGTCCATTGGCGAGGGTTTGCATTGCTAGAAAGGATTAGCAGCCAACATAAGATGTACAGTATCCATTAACCACAGCATTTAGATGAACTAACAACATGCATTTACGTCACTACAATAGAACATACCATCCTGACAATCGTTGGTTGCAATTATAGTCTCATTGGCTATTTAAATATGCCTGTTGCTCATGGCTTAAATATGCCAATAGCGCATTGCTGGTAAATGTAATATTGAATTATGGAGTTTTAGAACTGTAAAGTGCACATAATATTATTTGCTTGTTCCCTCAGCACATACTTTTTAATCATGCATATGAACAAAAACATAAAATTTCAGTTCAATGAGTATTTTGGTTGAAAAGAAAAAAATTATTAAAATACTTTAAAATGTTGACAAATAATAAGAGTTCTAAAGATTTAATAAAATAAGACAGGACAATGTGTAATATACTAGCGTGAGGATATGGAAGGTGTTGGGATTTTTTTTTTTTTGCTTTTGTTTTTGTTCTGTTTAGTTTTTCTAAGAACAGTAGATGTAGGGTGAGTCATGGCCGAGGGGGAGTCTGAGTTATGAGATGATCGGGGGGACAGGTTTCCGGGTGGGACTTGGGCCAGGTGGGTCTCAGTTTACAGCACTAGGGGAGCAACAGTGGAAGATGGCTCTGGAGATGAGGAAAGACCAGAGCGTCTTACAGGGAGCGGGAAAATGCTTGGGCTCTGTTTAAGGGAGAGTGGAATTAATTCTTTGATGTTTTGAAAGTGGGAGTTATGTAGTCTCACCTATGTATGCATATCTTTTGATGCTAGAACATCCCTTTGAGAGATCAGTCTTTCATGTAATGAATTCTCATGTTTACTCAGTGTTAGATTGAAACAATATGGTAGCTTTGTTCTTAATATGTTGTTAAATGATACATCTAATAAATAATAAAGTGGTATTTTCTGTTGTCTGTTTTATAAATCTGTACTTTTGAGTACTTCTAGATACACGTCTCAGTGAAAGAGCTTCCCCATCAGGCCGTACGTGGAGGGCGGGCTCTAAGAATTATATACAGTAATTCTGAAGTGTCTAATCAAGCGCCTGTAGCACGTGCCTTAACAATTGTGCTGTTTGCTGCTATAAAGCCACTGTCAATCTCCATTGCCTCTTCTTGATCCCTCTGCAGATGGAGGCCTGCTCCTCTTAAGAATCCCTTTGTACACCTTGGCATCCCTTTCATCTTTGAGCAGCTCTGCCTGCTGGCAAGTTCTTTCTTGACTCTCTAAGTCCCTTCCAGAAACACGACAGGACTTCAGATCAGTTAATACAACTCTATTATCTGTATTAGCGATTTCTCAGAATAAGATTGCATCACGTGGGACAACGTTTCTCAAGTGTCATTGTGCACACAGATGTTTTTGGGGCTCTTATTAAAATGCAGCTCCTGAGTCTGTAGCTCTGGGATAGGGTTTAAGCATTTTCATACCTCACCCATTCCTTAGTGATGTGGGTGCTGCTGTTCGGTAAACTGCTCTTTGAGTGGCAAGGCAGATGGATGGTGTACTGCCTGTTGCTTTGTCATCTGAGACTTTGTAACAGTATTTCATCTTGTCAAGCTCTCTGTAAGTATTCCACCCAGTTCAGAATTAACTCTCCCAGGTAAGATATGGCCAGCTTAGCTCTCACATGTCCTATATCCTGGCTTTGATTTTTAAAGATGTAATGCAAATCACAATCAAACTTTGGCTACCAATGTCGGTGCTTTTAAATTTGACCTGAGCAGTTCTGCCATGGTCACCCACTCCCTGTCCACCTTGAAGATGTCATCTTCAGTTTATTACTTAGCACCCTCATGATACTGACCAAGTACCTACTGGAAGCAGGCACTAATGTTAAGAGGAGAGTATTACTTAATAAAAGGCCGGATTTAGCAGTAAATTGTTGTTAGAATAACTTCTGCTACTGTTGGAATTTCTTTAGTTAAACTCTGAAGACTTAATTAATGGATTCTGGGATGATGTTCAGCACTCCTTTATTCCCACCGAACTTTCCAAATAAGTTTGCAAGTACAGCATCATTTTAGAAAAGATCAGGAAGGTTTTCTCATTTACTTGATTGGTCCTAGAATATGGAAATAGCCACAGTTTTAAACAAAACTGGGGAGTGACTTAAGTTCGATCACTTACGTTCTAAAGCAGTGTGCTGCAGTGACGACCCACATGTTACCAATCAACGTGCCTCCACACTGATGCATGCCGCTGCGCTGCAGGGAAACTTGCCAAGGCCAGGCACCCTTGACTGCAGGGTTTCCAGACACTATTCTGTTGGCAATTAATGGGATAACTCGCTTGCCACAATCTGAAAGAGATGAAACTACTCATAAGAAACGTCTGTCTAGCTTTTGAATGCAGAGGATCCCACAGAATGCTACAACGTAGAGCTCACACCTGTCACTTTTTAGGCATGGCTGCTCTTCATTCTTTGTGTTTCCTTATGCACTGATACATTGTTTTGCCCGATCTTTGTATATGTGGATATCTGTTGTTAGTGAAGCTTTTCTAAACTATAACATACTGGCAGTATCAGTCCCATGGATTCACAATTGGTAGTTATACAGTTACTCCAGTTGCTTGCACCAAGATTATTGTTTTGCAGTTGTAGGTAATCCAACAGTGTTGGCCTGTTACCATGGAGTCCTCATCAGAAGGACAACACTTTCTAGGCAGCTAAGCTGTGGCCTGTTTGGTGGAAACCCCTTTGATGTCTACCTTTCTAGAGTGACTACATTCTAAAGTGTCCAAGGATTAATGCATCATGACTAGTTATTCATTCATTAGGCTGCAGGTGTCCATGTTTCCACATAAACATGACATCTACCACCAACAAGAACAAACATGTACTCCATCAGATGCTGCTTTTGTACTCGGGGGTTGCTGTGAAGACAAAAAGCTTATTAAGGTCATAGTGTTTAGAAAACTAAAGAAAGAAAGACAGAAAGACAAGACAGAAAGAAAGAAAGAAAGAAAGAAAGAAAGAAAGAAAGAAAATTTAGTAGGTTGACTCTAGTCTCAACAAATAAATATGAGAAAAAATCATTTTATGTGTGTTGATTGTATTTCCAACCTGGCCATCTTGGAAATCTCTATCGTGTTACCATGACTCTCCTGTGGACAACCATTTTTCTCATCTGAAAGAAGAGAAGAGTTCCCCCATCATTTCCTCATTTCAGTCCTGTCCTTCTACATTCTACTGACTGCACTGGACATTGAATGACCTTTCTGAAATGTGGGAAAGTTTTGTTGTCCTCCAAATAAAGTAAAACTCTTTCCAGGGGATTCTAGTAATATATGACTATTAGTCACATTGCTTTCCCACACATCCAGGTTCCAAGTCTTTGTTACAGTCAAGCAGACATTTTACTTTGTAGGGAATGATGATGACTTCAGTTGCCTGGTCTCCTTGTCCTGTATACTTAGTACCGGTCACTTGATTCATGGACTCTCTTCTTGCCATTTCAGGGATTATTTTATATCACAACAAGACCAGTTTAGCTAACTCTGATAGACCATAAAAGAACTGTATATTTTCTTAAATCATTTATTATACTATATTAACATTTCTTCTGATTTATTTTTGCCTTTCTTTATTTTGGAACTGTGGTTTAAATAGGATCATGTCTTAGTCACGGTGGTATGACCTGCTCCTGAAATGCTTTTGACACTGTATTAATAGATGTTAAAAGGTATTACAGAAATGAGAAAAAAGTAGTAAGAGTGTTTGCAAGACACAGAAGCAAAAGAATGACTCACTGCTCAAGTTCTTTACCATATATGGTGGTTTCAATATACGTGGCCCAAGAAGTGACACTATTACAGGTGTGACCTTGTTGAAGGAAGTGTGCCACTATGCTGGTGGGCTTAGAGACCCTCTTCCTAGCTGTCTGGAAGATAGTATTCTCCTGTCTGTCTTTGGAATGACTATATAGTACTCTCAGCTCCTCTAGCCCCATAGCTGCCTGGACACTGCCATGCCCCAACTTTGATGATACTGGACCTCTGAACCTGTAAACCAGCCCTAATTAAATGTTGTTCTTTATAAGAGTTGTCTTGGTCATAGTGTCTGTTCACAGCAGTAAAACCCTAACTAAGACATCATGTTTGTAAAACCTTTCAAAGTTCAGGCCACAGTGAGTTTTAATGAATTGATAAAGTCACTTCTGGTCATGAAGCTAATACTAATATATTTCCATAGTCAATTCCATAGTCATTCCAGAGTCAAACAAACCCCAGATAATGTGTTTGCTTCTCCCCCTTGTATCTCCTAGCATCTTAATTTCAGCAGAAAGCAGGTCTCATAGCCTTTTTTAAAACTTAGAAAAGTAAACCCACTCAAAACCAGAAAATATAATTTTGTTTTAACTTTCTTAGAATTAGAAGAACACATTTCCTATTATTATGACTTAGAAAAACACGTATCATATTGACTATTCTGTGAGATGAAGAGGTGAATGTGGATGAGAAATTGTGATCTGATATTTGAAGATACCATTGCTGATGTAGAAACTGAATTTGTTTGTATAAGCTAACTAGACTTGCATGCTTGCATTCCCTGCTGATGAGCATACTGCTCAAAACCAAACTATAGTAAGAGCTGACTTCATGGTCTCTGGGCTCACCATAGTGACCGGAAATTTCCAGAGGCTACTAACCATGGATTAACCAGGTCATCAAACAGACAAGTTAGGACACTGGGTTTTTAACATCTATTGGATATAAGAGGTAACATCTACTTAGCTGGGTAGTATCTTACTCATTGTGATAGACAAAAATAGTGGGTGAATAAAACCTGTAAACAGTTTCTGTTAATTTTCCAAGAGTGCAGAGTAAATCCTCTTAGATTCCATTGTAGGATGAGAAGAGAGAATAATTACACAGGCCCCTAGGTCTCACAATTTGTTTCTATCAAAACATGCCTGCTTTTGTCTCTTTTGTTTACTTAAGATTACAAGATATAAGCTTGTTTTTTTCTCAAGGAGTTTAGGCTGAAAAGACTTTAAGAAGCTCTAACATAAATTGTGTTTAAAGTACTTCTCAGACATGCTCCTAACTAATTAGATGCTGCATATTAAGAAAATATTTTAGGTGGGCATAGCGGTGCATGCCTGTGTCTCAGGAAAGTCACAAGACAGACCACTTTTCAAAAGATAAGCAAAAAATTAAAAAGGAAACTATCATGTATCATTATATAATATGAGCTGAATATTGTGAGAGATAGTCTTTGAGGTCAAATTCTGCTCATTTCTAACAATGTCAGAAATCTGACAAAGGAAATGAACTTTAGGTATATATGAAATAACATGTTAGAAATAATGAATACTTACAATTTGTACTTATAAATAACACTTGGGAAATGTGACGGTGGAAAGTTGCATAATAACTGGTGATATTTTAGTTAAAGGGACTCACAGCACAAGATAGTGATAAACTACAGGGCCATGTTTCTCAGAAATAGTATTTGCCACCTATTCCTCTTTGAGGAAAACAATAATTTGTCATTCTACTAACTCTTTATAAGTCCTATATGAGTTATAGGAGTTGCTGGTGACAATGGACTTTATGAAGCAGGAACTTATGGAAATAAAGCATATCATCCTTGAAGGCTTCCTCCAGTCACAGTAAAGATGCAATTGTTTAAGCGTTAGCCTATGGGAGAAACTCAATTTTTTATCTAAAGTAGTTTGGTGGTTTGTAAGTTTCTTGAACAACACACACAGACACACAGACACACAGACACACACACACACACACACACACACACATGCCACTAAAAGACGGTATCCACTGTTTCCTCCCTTGTCTTCTGGAAGAAAGTTGCTTGTCTTTATCTGCCTTAGGTTTCTGAGGGAAGGTGACCATTTGCTATCTACCCCTTCTATTCTGAGAAAAGATGCTCTTTTTGTTTTAATAACAATGGCAGAATTAACGATTAATTGAAAAGGGCACAAAGAGAATGTTAATCCCAAAACTTTCTTATCAGAGACTTTTCTTTACATTTACAGAATCCAGACCATGCAGCAATGCAGTATATTAGCAGTCGGTTCAACAGTATATCCTGAATTTGTAACTCTCCTGGTACCCACCTATTTGATATGCTTCTGTACAACTCCCTAGATAAGTTGGGTTCTTACTTCCAACAAAAGGATGATATTTATTGGAAAGAGCCTGTGGTGGTTTGAGTGAATATGGCACCCTGTAATCTTGTGTATTTAAATAACTGCTTTCCATTAGTAGAACTGTTTGGGAAGGATTAAGAGGTGTGGCCTTGGCAGAAATGGTATGTCACTGGTATCATTGGGGGCAGAGTTTGTGGGTTCAAAACATGCATCATTCCCAGTTAGTTTTCTCTCTCTCTCTCTCTCTCTCTCTCTCTCTCTCTCTCTCTCCCTCCCTCCCTCCCTCCCTCCCTCTCTCTCTCTCTCTCTCTCTCTCTCTCTCTCTCTCTCTCTCTCCTCACTGTTGTCATTTTGGATTGTGAGCTGTCAGCCACTGCTTCAGTACCATGTCTCCCTGCCTGCTGCCATGCTCCCCACCATGAAGACTATGGACTCACCTTCTAAAACAGTAAGCTCTGATCAATTCTTTCTTCTAAGACTTGCCATGACCACGATGCTTTGTCATGACAAAAGACAAATAACTAAGACAGAGGTTCTGGTTTCTTTGCTTTGGTTAAATTTCTGAACACATCTTTTTCTTTCCCTTAATCCAATAACTTATCATTAAACCATTGGTGCTTTTGAGTAGCAAGCAAGATACAAGGCTCATGGTCACACATTAGAATTTTTTTATGAGATCATTGATTTAGTATCAGGGAAATACAAATTGCCCATTTCCAGGAATGACTCTGGGGCAAGCACTATAGCAGCATCATTTGAAATCGTATTTCTGCTTCTTCTGTTTTTATTTTTGACAGAATCTTGCTCCATTGCCCTGGCTGACCTGAAACTCACTATTTATACTGGCTTGGCTTTAATGTTAGGGAAATTCTCCTGCCTATGCCTCTTGGGTGTTGGAATTAAAGGCATCTACCTCCATGCTTGGCTTTGTAATTGGATTGCTAAGAACAAATTTGTTAGGGAGAATGTTATATTAAAAGGTTATCTGTCAGTTCCTAGATGATTAATTCCAATTTTTATAAAATACTTTATTCTTTCTAAGAATAGGCATGAAAGATATTTTACTTAAAGTGACCATCTCTGACACTTTTTGGAGGCAAGAAAAAATTTCAGTATTAGTGGTACTATTTGCAGACTACAGCCCTTGTGATGGGAAATGGCACTCTGACACACACAGTCAGCTGTTTTGTAACTATAATGACCTTAGAGATACAGAAAATCGATTGTACCTTTGTTTTCCCAATATTGTATCTAGTGACAGATCCACACTAGACACTTAGTTATTCAAATGAAATAGATTCTTGTTCAAGTATGGAAGAACTTTGAGCTAAAAGGTTATGTGTAGATTTAACTTAAGTTCTGTCATTTTCTAATTTTTTGAATAGGTCTCAAATGAAGTGTTCTCTGAGAAAATAGTTTTATTTGTCTTTTGAGGATTTTGTACAATGTGTTTTGATCATATTTACCTCTCCCCACTTCCTTCCCTGATTCACACCCCTCCTTATCCACCCAACCTTCTATCTTTTTTATTTCTTCCCTTCACCTTCACATACACCCATTTTTATTGCTCATACATTCTTGGGTGTGTGGCCTTCTACAGGGATGTGGCCAACTTATCAGGAACAACACTCTGAAAGAAAAGTGACTCTTTCCTAGCAGTTACCAGTTGGCTCGTACCTGTGAAAACTGCCTTAATAGATAACAGGAGAGGGCTCAGTCAGAAAAGTTCTTAGCATTCACACAAGAAAACCCTAGTTTGGAGCTCTAATAATCATGTAAAAATCTCCATGTGGCAACCTTAGCACGGGGGAGGTAGAAAGAGTAGGATCTGTTTAATTTACTACCAAGACAGTTTACTCGAAACCACTGTACTCCAAATTTAGCAGGAGACTCTGTCTCAAACAAAACAAAAAACAAGGTGGAAAGAGATAGAAAGACCTCTCACTTAAACACACACACACACACACACACACACGCACACGCACACGCACACGCACACGCACACGCACACGCACACACACACACACACCTGCCCCCTAAAGACTGTGCATATGATCTCTGTAGTCGGTGGTTCTTTTCTAGCTGCTAATAAACACTGTGCATTTGGAATTTCTGAAGCCTTTGTAGTTCTTGCTCTTTCTCCTACTAGTCAGTCAATTTCCAAAGGGCATACAATTTACCGTGGTCTGAAGCAATAGTTTTCCGGTGCTCTATTGTGTTTTCTAATTTCCCATATATTTTCCTCATACTGTTGTGTTGTCAAGAACAAACATTGTCATTGCACTTTTATAGGTCTTTTAAAGAGATGCACACACAGGCGTGGGCAATTACTCATACACTGCAGTAATGAAGAGACTTCAGAACTAGGTAACTCAAATCAGGTTCTGTGCAGGAACTTCTTCTTAAATATAGTACAATCATTACTCTAGTACATGAAACTTACAAGCTGAGCCCATACAGCACATGAAGGCCCGGCAGCCAAGGATCATGTGGAGCTTCATCTCTGGATAGTGCAGGCTTTAGAGTCCCTGAAAATTTAACTCATTATTGGAAATTACAGACTGCCTGCCTTGTAGGTCATCAGAATGGACATTATTTCACAACTGCAACATTTAAAATGGATCATCTTTTTGGCAGGCTCCTTCCTGCCCGCTGGGAGGGGTCCGTAGATGTATGCTCTTAGTAACCGACTCCGTGTCGTCTGAGCAAGCACCTGGTCATCCGTTACCATGGTTGCTCATTTCCTAATGAGGTTTCCTCTTCAAAAGTCAGCTTGACCCTTACAAGGGCAGGGCACTCTGTTTTCTTTCTAATACAGATCACTTGTTCCTAGTGTCATAAATCTGGTGTCCAGTGGAGTTTATGAGATAATCTGTGCCTGTTTGCTGGAAGTAGATGTTATTATTGCACAGTCTGCAGGGCAAGTAGATTTCTGGCTATGTGGGCTCCTCAGAGTCTCAGACATGCTGATGCAAGGATGAATTTCCAGGAGCCAACGATCGTAGGGCTCCAACATCTGTTTAAACTCAAAATTCCCTTTTCTTTATGCCCGTCAATGAATGTCTAGATTTGAATCTTGGCTCCTTTTAATTATTGTTTTCCTTAAAATATTTATAGCAATGTAATAGAATTTTCATAGTTCCTTAAGATACATAAATTAAATTAATTACTGTATGTAAAGTGTATAGATGGACCTTGATAGAGATGGATTTTTTTTTTTACAATTAGAGAGGTGATATTAGTAATAACGAGTGAAGATAAACAAGTGGAGTAATATACAAATATAGAAGTTATAGTGACTTATTTTTTCCACTGAGTTGCATTATCAGATGGTTCGAGCAGCTCTAACTCAGGTAACCTCTTTTCTAATTACTATAGGAAGAAGAAGAATAAGAATAAAAACTTTCTAACACGGTCAAATACAGAAACTACCTATGTTTTTAAAGGCTACAGACGAGTTTGTGTCTTTAGAAGGTCCCACCCAGAAATCAATTATTGCTTAAGGTTTTCACTTGCTTAATCACGGAAGCAGTGGCTGGGTTGGATTAACCCCGCTTGCGGTAAAGATGCTTTTACTGAGAGATGAGCCCCAATCAGTTACTTCCAGGAAAACCACTTGATGACTAACGTCAAACTTGCTTTCATCAGAGAATGATCAAAATTTGAAATGCCTCATCTTTAGGTTGATTTTTTTTCATATGATTTCTTATTAGTTGGAATGGGAATGGTAAGTGAGTTTATGAGCACAGGAAGAATTTGTATCCCGTGGGAATCGGCCTACTTACCGTTGACTTGAACCAGCGAGACATCAGCTGGCAAAGCTCTTGCGTTCCTTGTCTTCTGATTTAAGATGCTGTGGGTCGCTTTCTTTCCTACGGTCCTTTGCCCTGTAGAGCGAGGCTGGAACACCATAACGATGTCTGCTTTTGTATCATCCTCTTCTGGACTGGGAAACACGACAGCAGTGTTCACATTGGAAGGGTACATGGGTATTGTCTCACGGTCTTCCCTGCGACTTCCCGATCTCTGCCTCAAAGCGCCAGGCAATCTGCTCACATCGTCGCTCCGCCGTATGCTACTCCCTGACTTAAATGCGTTTCCCTTGTTTCCTCCTCTAGTTTTTTTTTTTAATATTTTGACTGCACCCCCTAACTTAAAGATATGTTTCTGTGTTTTTATTTTGTAAAAAGGATTGGTCCTCTCGGGCTTTTGCAATCTGTGTAGGTCTCGTCCCTCAGCTGTTCCGAATGCAGAGTAAGTAGCCAGCTGCAGGTGCCAGTTCTAAAATGGGAAACAAGCCTTATATCCAAATCACTGGGAATATCACGGAAGGGGGTATGGAAGATTATACCCAGGGAATCAGGAAGTCAGCTGCAAAGCAGTCATCTGGTCATGACAGATGTTATGCTCGAGAATTCTCATCAGCTATGGTTGACTGCCTAAGTTCTGTACAAGACCATATGTACTGTTGACGAACAGTACTGGTGGGAAAGGGGGTCCAAAAGACCTGTATTACAATTGTGGAGCTACAGGCAGCCAACAGCCACTGAGGAGGAAGAGTCCGTTTTCCTCAGGGACGAGTTTCTTTGGAGATTGCCTACATGCCAGAGGTCAGCCTATGTGAATATATGCTCAATGCTACGTATATGGGGGATGCTAGCTGAACGTGTGTGTGTGTGTGTGTGTGTGTGTGCTGTATACATATATATATATATACACATGTAATAATAGAAACAGAGGACACAAATCACAAATGTGTAAGAGAAATGTGGGCACACAGGAGGAATTGTAGGATGTGATAAAATGCACTGTGCTTGCAACAGCTTCTTGAAACATAAACACCTCCGAGGGCTTCTTAAACTGTAAAAACCTCCAAGGGCTGAAAGAAGTCCCCCGTTCTCATGGGGGAATGAATCAGGTATCCGCTTCTCACCTCCACAGCATCGGTGAGAAGTGGTTCCCCGACCCCAGTGCAGTCATTAAGATGTAGAAATCTTGCTTTGCTAAAGAGACTGTTCCTTGTTTGGCTCTATTTTAAAAGTTGTTTATGGAGAACTTCAACTGTCCACCTTTTAATTTTCCATTACAGAAAGCTTAGAGCAACCAGTTTCAATGCATTTTTTTAAGCATCGGTTCCTTCTTCCACGTAAGATATTTGAAGGCAGCGGCGCGTGGTCTCCGGCGCCTCAGGATGATCACACCTGCTTCCTTAAAGGGCTTCAAGTCTGGTCACCTGTGCAAGCGAACTGTCACAGGGACACACAGGGATAGGAAACTGTGAAAGGTGCTCCTTTTTGGTGATGGGGAGGAGGGTGAGAACTGAGGTTTTGTTTGGGACCCTCAACGTGTGTATCTTTATGTGCAACTAACCTGACTTAGATGTTCAAACCCAAGTGCTAGACATTTTCTTTTGAGTACTGCCTTGTCTTTCTATTTATGTGCAGTGAAATATTCCTATGTGGTTCATTCAAGGTGCTTTTAAAGTTGAAAATGATACCTAATGATCTTTCATTCCCCCTATTTTTATACTACAAAACGACAGTTCTAAAAAAAAAAAAATCCTGTCTAATCTATTTGAATCTTTTGGTTAAAAATTAAGGAAGTGATATCAATTCTGAGACATTCCATTTTGGCTCTAGAATAGGGAAGTATAACTAACTAAAACTTAATGTTAAATTGGCAAATGGGGACCCGAATATTTTTCCATCGTAAATAAGAGGAGTTAAGACAGTTTACTGAGTTTTAATGTCTACAACAGCAACATACTCAAAACTGGCTACAAATTAGGAGTTTCTCAGACTATGGCATCACTGAAATGCTACAAAAATTAGAATTCAAAGGCAGAGGGTATAAAAAGTAGAAAGTTCCAGCATTTGTATGCTTTTTATATCCTGAATTATCCAACCATACTATAACAACTTCATGCAGGGGCTGGAGAGATGGTTCAATTGTTCAGAGTGCTCACTGCTCTTGCAGAAGAGCAGAGTTCAGTACCCCCTCCCCACGCCCCCCTACATGGTGGCTCACAGCCATTCATTGCTCTGATCGGGCCTCCAAGGACACGGGGCAGGCGTGATGAACATGGACTTGTGGGCAAAGCACTAATTAGAGTAAAATTAAAAATAAGTTTTTAAAAATTCCTCCTGGAAGTCATGTGTTATCACATGTACAAAACTCTAGTGAGCCTTCAATAGTGCACCAGTCTACTGTTAATAAAAATGGTCGCCACCCTTCCCTTCCAATAAATTCAGCTAACTGTTCCAGTAGTTCTCATCAAGCTGTTTTTAGTATATGTTTGTTGTACAGAGTCGCGGGTTTCATGATTACATCTTTGTTTGAGTATCTCTTTTCTCTTTGAAATGATTCATACAAACTCTTGGGTTTGTACCTGTCTGTTCTGTGTGATTTCTTTTTTAATAACAAAGTTGAAACCTCTGAGTAATTTCAGCGACTGATATGAGTCGTACCTCCCCACCCAAGCAAGAGGGAGCATCTATTACAACACGATTGTCTTTTGGTTCAGGCATGTTGCCTGCCACTAGGGCTTGCTTACGGGTAAAACTTATGATCCCATTTTGTCGTAAACTTCGCCTTCTTGGTGTTTTTGAAACGCCATATCTGTCAGAAGTATAGGACTTGGAGCATGCAGAGACAAGGCCTGGGTTTACCCAGGGCTGTGGATTAAGGTGGATTCTGGGTGGCGCAGCCAGTGGGTAGGGCTTGAGGGCTCTATCAGTTGTAACCGTCTTTGGGGGTAACATCTGCATATCGCTACTCTCCTCCCCACATCTTAGCTTCTGAATTTACAGGATGGGTTCAGCCCTATACCTTGAGGCTATTGTAGAGACAATATTTCTGAAGACTCCCCGTAAAAAGTCTAGAGACACGAGCTATGTGAGGGGCCCCATGTCCTTTCTCTTTGTCCCCAGAAGTCACAACTACACCCTTGCCCAAATATACGTACGTTAGTCTGACTTTGTGGTTTTTGACGTAGCGCTTGTTCAAGGCTGAATCTATAAATATTTCATCTACCTGCCATTATTGAAAAAAAGAAAAACAATGTGTTAGTAGGATATTTTATAATAAACTATTAAATAATAAACAAATAGAATTTTCGCGGTAACAATATGATTAAAGTTAGTGATTTGTTTTGCAATAATTCAATTATTTACTCCTCTAAAAAAAGCCTAAAAAAGAAGATAGCTCTTACCCACAAGGTATTTGTGAATGGCACTTAAAATGGGTGGTTTTTATTGAGTCTTTTAGTGTACTTTACCAGGGCTGTATTTTATTTTTAAATGAACATCAGATAATTTTGTATTATTTTCCAACTGTTTGCTATATAGAAAAGAATCTCATTGCAAAGTATCCGAAGGAAAAGGGAGGAAAATGAATTTGGAATTTCTCATATGTGTACAGCTTTTACATAAAAAAGGTTCTGAAATATTCATGCAAACATTCTGGATGACCCCACCCTGATTCCACCCTCTTTCTCATTTTGATCTATGAAAAGAGTTTCTCTTTCTTCTAAATTTCCAAATTTAAAACCAAAATAACTTCTCAATTTTTAGTAACCTATGGTTGTACATTTCAGATTAATTCTGTAAAAATACATAAGCAAAATAATTCATGTTTAAGGGAAATGTTACACAGACTTTTTCACACAGAAGAACATAATAAAAAATGTAAATGGCAAAAACACATTGCCATTCATGTATAATATATTTAGCACATAATCACTTGCTCTGTAGATCTTTAGTTATGACATATACAGGGTATTGGGTATTAGGGAGAAACAGATTTTTGTTTTGTTTTGTTTTTCGAGACAGGGTTTCTCTGTGTAGTCCTGGCTGTCCTGGAACTCACTCTGTAGACTAGGCTGGCCTCGAATTCAGAAATCTGCCTGCCTCTGCCTCCCAAGTGCTGGGATTACAGGCGTGCGCCACCACGCCTGGCGAGAAGCAGATTTTTAAATTCATTGTAGACTCTAAGACTAACAAGAAATGGGTAAGATAATGTTGAAATGTCAAGTAAAATTTCTGGATCTAGTTTTATACCACCAAGAAAGAAGGTAAGTATGCAGTTTCAAACTTGCTACATCAAGATGCTATAGTCTGTCACAGTGTGTTTGATTTCAATACCCTCTAAGGGCCATTTGGTGGTGATAGTGTCATCTGAATATAAGTACCCTCATTATTGCTGAGGGGAAACCAGATAAACTAAATGTGGAAGGGGAAAAGAGAAAAAAGGAGAGGGAGAGGGAGGGAGGGAGGGAGGGAAGAAGGGGGAAGAAAGGGATGAAGGAGGAAGATGAAGAGGAGGAGGAGGAGGAGGAGGAGGAGGAGGAGGAGGAAGAGGAGGAGAGAAAACCAAAGTCCTAAATCCTAAAGGCAAGGCCAAGAAATGCAACTTTTAATTTTAAAAAAGCAAAACATACAAATGGAGGAAAGGTGTTTTAGGGATAGTGGAGCAAGTTATGACTTCTTTACCACTTTTAAAATCTTATAGATGCTTCATTAGGAGCCAGGGTTTTCATTCCTTTAGCCCTTCCAGTTCCTCCATGATTCATTTGATCAGGAGTCATTTGATTCATCCTACGTACTCTATCAGTACTATGACATCCCAGGTTCCAGGACACCTTCTTTTTGTTCCAGCGAAGATATGAATGAGTTTGCTAAAAATTCATTGTCATTAACACCATCTAGTAGAGTCAATGACTTAAAAATCCTACCTGTTGCTTCAGGGCATTTGTAGCTTCGTAATTAGGAGCCGAGTGTCCTGATATTGAACAAAAGACCCCTTTAGGGTAGTACTTAGTTTCTGCTTAGTGACTTTGGAATGCGGCAAATTGCACTGAGATTAAGCACTAAGAGGGCATCTGGAGGTTAGTTGGGTGTTTCATGAAAAAGGCAGGGAGAGGCTGACAACTCAAACAGATACACCCAGCCTTGAGCTCATTCCCAGTCACTCCTGAAGTCGCTGTTCGCACTTGTCAAGGGCCCTTTCTGTTAGATCCTTCCTAACTGGCTTCTTCTTTGACAGTAATCTATGTTTTCACAGGAGGGTATTTCTAGGTCGAGATTGCAAAACTCAGATAGCTCTTCTACTGAGGATTTCATACCAGCTCCTATTTCCAAAATAACTTTAGTTGACCTCCTGAAAACTAAAGGAACTAAAATTGTGCCATTAGAAAAAAAAATAGATTCTGCTGTTTTATCCTAAGTATAAGAATGATACCATAGAAAGTATGGTGGGATATACATTCTTAAAAATAACCACTCATTTTAATTGTAGAACTACGCCCATGTGCCTGTGCACTCATATATGCACCACATGTGTGGAGTACCAGGACACCAAATATTCTAGAGCTAGACTCTCTAACAGTTGGGAGCCATCAGATGAGGGTGCTGGGAACTGAATCCACCTCCTCTGGAAGAACAGTTAAATGCTCCTCATCTCTCAGCCAATTCTCCAGCTTGACATAATTTTTAAAAATATCTTTAGGTTTAGTAAAGCTTACTTGAAGTCACTGTTGCTGCAGGGCTGGAGTCGGTAAACCAGGGAATCGGATGCCATTACATTGAGTCTTTGTCAACATCAGCAGCATTCATTGGCTTCCCAGTCTCCTGCCAGCCTGTCTGTTCAGCCCTCTATGCCAGTACCAGACCTGGCCTCCATTATCCCGTGTACTTGGCCTTTGAGCTATGGAGTCCTTCTACTTTCTGGTAGTCTTGCTTCTCTGAATCCCTGTTACCCTTAAGATCTCTCTCAGGAAATCCTCTGGGGTTGAGTTGATTCTTCCTCCACACTTGAATCTCACTTTCTCCTGTCTTGATTTTTCTTATCCAAGTTACATATTCATATATTTATTAAGATAAGCTTACTGTTCCTTCTATCGAACTGTAAAGAATGATGTGCAAACATGGCGATGTTGTTTTCCTAGTCTGTAATATTTGTAACGGTCGCTATGTCGCTTGTTGTTGTAGAGTGAATAAATAAAAGAGAGACATTTTATATCAGAAAGCCTCATGTTTTATATCAGAGAGCCTCATGTTCGATGGTAGGTTTCAATGTATCCTTTACATAGGCTGAGGTCAATGCTTCTATGCAAAAAAAGAACAATTGCGTGTGGACTCGTTGAAGGAGTTCTTTTCCTCTTCTTACGGCGTGCCACCAGTAGTTTGTCTCCTTGTGGCAAGTAGCTCTATCCTGAGTCTCCATGTGGTAAGTGTAGGACTTGGTATCACTACTGTCCGCTAACTGTGCTCTAAGTTCAAACTCTTCTGCATGTGGGTGCATCTGCTTGTCTCATCAACAATCGGAGGGGAATACTATTACCATTATTTGGGTGAGGAAGTGACTTGCCCTCATTGGCACAGCACCTAAAACCCACAGCATCAGGGTTAGGCCTAGGCTGGCAAGCTTCTCAGCTTGATAATGTCCTCACAGTACTGACCGGCCTAAGGCTGAGCACCTGGAGCTCCCCATGACAATGGCCAGTGACCTGTGCCTACCTGAGCCAGAAACTGCAAAGGTCTGCCAAAAATAAATAGCAGATCCTAGTACCTTGTACTGTGATACAGTTATCATGTTATCTCATGGATTGGAAATTCTGGGTACTGCGTGTAATGTGCATCTGCGTGTAATGTGCATCTGCATGTAATGTGCAGAAGTCAATGTTAGGCATGTTCCTCCCTCATCCTTCACCTCTTTTTGGTGGAGAGAGGGGCACGGTTCCTCACTGGAGCTCACTGATTGGCTAGATTGCCTGGGCAGTGAGATCCAGGGAATCTCCTGTATCTGTCACTCTTGTGCTTCAGGGAGAAAAGCTTTTGTGCCCGTCTTTCTAAGTGGGCGGTAGGGATCTGAACACAGATCCTCATGCTTACGCGGCAAGCACTTTAACGACTGAGCCGTGTCCCCCAAATGTTGGGGAGGGGGGGTTGAAAAAGTGAGCTCTAAAGCCTTCCTTCAGGGTTGGGTGGAGCATGGCCAGCCTGAGCACCGGGCAGTGTTTATAGCATCTCCGGGCTGGATGAACTGAGGTAAGTTCTACCTCTTCTGGCTTTGAACACAGAGCTACGTCTACTGGAGAAAGGAGTTGGACCCGGGGTCATCTGAGGTCTGGCTATGTGGGTGGAGTGACAAGAAGTGTGGCTTTCTCATTACCTTAAATCAAAAGGGAATGAGATCACTGAACAGGGTGTGATGTTTCATAATGCTGTCAGTTTCTTGCACTATTCTTTTTCATTGTCTCTTTGTAGAGTGCCTAAAGGAGATGCACATCCGTGACTAATCACGCACTGCTGGATTTGCTGTGCTAGGCAACCGTATCCCAACTCGATTAATATTCCTGAGATGGGAGAGGCAAAGTACACATGTCTACATTAAAAGGTTACAATAAAGTAGCATAAGAGATAAAGTGCTAACTCTCAGTGTGCCTCAACAATCAGGATCTACAGATTATCTTTGTAAAGACATAGCAGATAGGTATCTATTTAAAATAGTACTAACGATATTTTAAAGCAGGAATTCCAAAGCAAGGGAGAGAAGTCACCATGTAGAAAGCTCATATCCTCTCCAGGCTTATCCCTTAAAATCTCTAATTTGGGGAGAGACAGACAGACAGACAGGTTTTATTCAGTCTCTTTTTCATGTCTAATGTGTTTCTGTATTTCCAATAGTGAAATAATAATCTGCATATATTATAGGTTATCCAGAGAAGGGAAGACTTTGCAGCACCTCTGTATTTATCATAATCAGAGATGTCTTATATCGCTGCCCTTCTCAGAAATCTTTCCTCAAACAGCACACTCTGTACACAGCTTTTGTGCAGCTATAGATCATTTATGCTAACATGCATGTAAAGTTATGACCATCAACATTCTCTCTTCGTTCCACTTGCTTCCATTACTGTTTTCCTCACCAAACACTGATGCCAGGAAAAGATGAGAACACCTTTATATAATAAGTGATTCCAGTATATTGGTTAAGAAAATATATTTTTATATGAAGGAAACTAGATGAAAGAATTTTAGGTTTTAATCATTTCATTTTCAACTTTGGCTGGGCCTCTCCATGCCAGGAGAACAATTTACTAGAAAAGGACCACATCTGGAGTTTCCTGCATGGCTTCAGGTTTTTCCTCCATCAGTTAGTGGTTGCAAACTTTAAACTTGGAGGCTTAGTTCTCTCACTTGGGGAAGATAATGACATTGCTATTATTCGGATAAATATTGGAGATGAAATTACAACTCTTATTCCTTGTGAGGATGCACATGAAACAGATCTATAGTTATTCATACCATTCCTAGCCAGCTTCGCCAGCTCAGTTCCAGAAGGAATGCAAGTCTGAGTCCTCAGTGGGGCTCCCGCACATTCCGTTCCCACGTTCTCAGCCTATGGGAATGAAATGCCTTCTGGTTTCTGCTACTTTTTAATTATCATTATTGAGACAGGGTCTCACTGTGTAGCTCAGGCTGGCCTCAGACTTGTGTTTACTGGACTGGACCACCATGCCTGTCTTTGTTCTTTCTTTTCATTTAAATTTTCTTCAAGCTTCTGCATTCAATGTCTTCTCTCAAGACATACAGCCACAGCTCAAAGCCAAACAATGAACATCTCTTATGTCTCTACTTAGTGTGAGTTCAAACATCAGCTTTTCTTTAAGACTGTTGCTGGGTTGAAGTTCAATACCATCTTGTCCCTACTTTTTCCTCAGTAGCACTTCTGCTCTGGTGTTCATCAAAGGCCAATTGGAGTTATTCCTAAAATAACTCTTTAAAATAAATTACTACCTGCAAAAATTCATGATGTCTTTATTTTTAATAGCTAAGTAGGATGAAGACAGATGCAGAGACCCATAACCAAATGTCAGGCAGAGCTCAGGGAGACTTGTGGAAGAGTTGGGGATAGAAATGAACAAGCTGGAAAGATCAAGGACACCACAAGAAGACCTAGAATCAACAAACCTGGAACCACGGAGGCTCACAGAGCCTGGGCCACCAACCAGGATCATGTTGGAGCTGCATCTAGACCTCCTACACATTTGTGGCAAATGTGTGACTTGGTCTTCATGTGGGTACCCTACCAAGTGGAGCATGGGGGTGGGGGCTGTCTCAGTCGCTGATCCCCTTTCCCCTACCTGGACTATCTAGTTGGGTCTCTGAGAAAGGAGGTGCCTAGTCCTGCTGGGACCAGTTGTCTCAGGATGGGATAGTACCCAAGGGGGGCTTCCCTTCTCTGAAGAAAAGGGGAGGGGGCAATAAGGAGAAGAATTCATAAATGTGAAACTGGGGTGGGGGGGGAGAGAAGGGAGTGGAGACTGTGACCAGGATGTAAACTGAATTTAAAAAAAAGACTGGGGGGGGGATGATTGGGGAATAGTTGCGGGGGAGGAGGAATTATGGGACGTATGGTGGTGGAGAACTGGGAAAGGGGAAAGCTTTTGGAATGTAAACAAAGAATATAGAAAATAAAAATTAAAAAAAGAGACAAAAACAACAAAAATCTACAACTGTAGATAAAAAAAGAAATCAAGGATGTTTCGGGGGTAATTTGGGGCTCTGTGTCTGGTGTTTCTGAGCATAAACAAGGCAAAGTGAAGAACTTCTTTGGCATGGTAGTAGGTTCTCAGTTCACAGGGAAAGAGAAGAAAGCTCCAACTGTTGCCATGGTTTGCAATCTCATGGGAACAAGACAACGGACAGAGAATAGTGTGTCAGAACCAAAGAGGTTCTGGGAACTTGAGCAATGACACACAGGAAAAACACTCACAGAGATGATTCTTCCAGATGACCCCTGTCTTGGGGACAGATGCTCACTAAGGATGGGACTCTCACACTGTAATGCCTACTCTCATAGCCTCGCTGTACCATTGACCCAGATGAGCAAAATGTGTGTTCTTGAACACATTAGATTTTCTGTTCCCACCTGTAAAAATTAGATGGTAATTTATCTCCCTCAAAGGGTTGTCATTGAGGATTAAATAGAGTAAATGTATAAGATGCCCATGAAGCTATTTCATCTTATATATACACATATACGAATATATATATTATTACTATCATGGTATAACAAGTTTATACCTTCCGTGGGTATAATGATCCTAGCGGTTTCAAGTGTCATTGATATTTCTGAAAATATTCTCAAAGTAGAACATCCTCTCAGTGATTCTCCTTATCCTCATAAGATCTAGATAGAAATTAAATATCCTGTTCATTGTGTGGTTTTTATTCTTCTTTACAGTCAGTAGAAACTGTGCTTTGAACATTGAATTTTAGTCTTTTCTTGGATCAGCAGTACAGGGACATGTTCTCCCAGTGCTAGGCAACAATACTCAGCAACGTGATGTGTTTTAGTAATTTTTTTGCATACGAATATCTAGGAAATAACTTGAGTCATTTAATCAGCTTATTATAAAACAGGCTTTCTGTGTGATTATCTTGTCTAATTCTAGGCTAATGTATTTGTCCTGGGTGTCTTTAGGCTAGCCCAGGCTAAGTTATGACATTTGCAAATGTAAGATAAGTGCATCACATGCCTTTTTGCCTGATTATATTTTCAGCTTATTTTGGGCTCATTGCGGCAACGTGATAATAACTTAAAGCTTATCTTTCCTGGTGCCAGGAAACCAGTCTTCTCTAAAGGATATAAGGGGATATCTCCGACCCTCACACTATTTCTTGGAACTGGGAAGTTTTAGTAATTATCGGGGCATGAACTCAATTTACTTTTACATCTCCATTCAAAGGGGTAAAGCCAAAACAATGAGGCAGAACAGGATCTGCAGCCTGTCTTTCTTGGCATTGCAATTAGTATCCACACAGGAAAGAGAAGAAGCTGGTTGTGCTCATTAGGATTTAGCAACTGTTAAGAGGAGTGGCTTGGGATGAGGCTTGGCCCCTCAGGAAGTCCTCTAAAGCGACCTCTGCAGGGGAAGGGGAGAGCCTGCGCGGGTTAAGGTAGTGAGATAATACAAAGCTCTTCCCGACCACAGGGATCCTCCTCCATCTGCTTTCCCTTTGAGATTCTCCAACACTTACTGTCTTCTACACACAGTTTAATCCTTAATTACATCCTGCCCAGCCTTCTAACTCCATGTGCCATACTCACACCGCCCCCCCAAGAGATTGCAACAACTCGAAAAGACAGATCATATTTCCTTTGCTGAAATACCTATGCGCCAAGAAAAACAATAAGTTTAATACTCATATTAAGAAAAGCTTAGGCTGCTGCCTGCAGGTGGGATATGTTCTTCTGCCTGGGTGGTCTCCTTGGAAGAGGAAATGCCTAGTTGTCCCCACCCACTCAGAAGAGAAGAGGAGGCTGAGGGGAAAAGACTGTGGAAGGGGTGACTGGGAGGTGGGCAGTCAGCTGGATGTAAAGTGAATAAGCAAAAAAGCAAAATTAAGTTAAAAAAATTAAAAAACAAACAAACAAGAAAAGCTTAGATTGCTTAGCTGTTTTTGAAAACTAGTTCATTAGATGGTATCTAAAAGCTGGTTCTCTGTGAATGTCACACTTGAGAGTATTCACTAGATGAATTTAAGAGCTAATATAAAAACATAAAATTCTAAAATTAATGGAAGAAAATACAGTAAAATGTTTTTCATTGACCAGGAGGAAAGGACTCTCACAGAACTTTGAAAAAACAGTCACAAGGCTCAGAAAATTGGTATGATCGCACGGATTTCGATTTCATAATCTAAACAGAAGAAAAAGGTTAAGCGTGGTGTCTACTACAAATGCAAGCTCGGTATCTAGAAATTATATGTAAGGCCTAAAACATGTAAGCAAACAAAACTAAAAACATAGGCAAAGAACATATACAAAGAATTTGTAGAAGGAAACGCCCCCAAAGCAATGAGGTACTCAGTTGTAGTTTGAAAAGTGCAAATTAAAATAAGGTAATGCTGCTACTTTATGCCCACGAGGTTAGCAAATAATACCAAGAAAAGAAAAATAACCCCAAATCATATAATGTGAGCTAGATACTTGTGTATTCCTGTTATAGGCTAAACAGCAAATGCCTGTGACACGCTCGTGTTTTAAAAGCTTCACTAAAAGAAAAAAACCACATGGTCATCTCATTAGATGCTGAAAAAGCATTCGACAAAATTCAGCATCCTTTCATGCTAAAAGTCTTGGAAAGAGCAGGAATTCAAGGCCCATACCTAAACATAGTAAAAGCAATCTACAGCAAACCAGTAGCCAACATCAAAATAAATGGAGAGAAACTTGAAGCAATCCCACTAAAATCAGGGACTAGACAAGGCTGCCCTCTCTCTCCATATCTTTTCAATATAGTACTTGAAGTTCTAGCGAGAACAATTAGACAACATAAGGAAGTCACAGGGATACAAATTGGAAAGGAAGAAGTCAAAGTATCATTATTTGCAGACGATATGATAGTCTACTTAAGCGATCTAAAAAACTCCACCAGAGAACTTCTACAGCTGATAAACAACTTCAGCAAAGTGGCTGGTTATAAAATTAACTCAAGCAAATCAGTAGCCTTCTTGTACTCAAAAGACAAGCAGGCTGAGAAAGAAGTTAGGGAAATAACACCCTTCACAATAGCCACAAACAACATAAAGTACCTTGGCATAACTCTAACCAAACAAGCGAAAGATCTGTATGACAGGAACTTCAAGTCCTTGAAGAAAGAAATCGAAGAAGAACTCAGAAGATGGAAAAATATTTCTTGCTCCTGGATTGGCAGGATCAATATAGTAAAAATGGCCATCTTGCCAAAAGCAATCTACAGATTCAATGCAATCCCCATCAAAATCCCAAATCAATTCTTCATAGATCTAGAAAGAGCAATTCTCAAATTCATCTGGAGCAACAAAAAACCCAGGATAGCTAAAACTATTCTCAACAATAAAAGGACTTCTGGGGGAATCAATATCCCTGACTTCAAGCAGTACTACAGAGCAATTGTGTTAAATTGTGTTAAAAACTGCATGGTATTGGTACAGGCAAGTAGATCAATGGAATAGGATTGAAGACCCAGAAATGAACCCACAGACTTATGGTCACTTGATCTTTGATAAAGGAGCCACAACCATCCAGTGGAAAAAAGATAGCCTTTTCAACAAATGGTGCTGGTTCAACTGGAGGTCAACATGCAGAAGAATGGGAATTGACCCACTCTTATCTCCTTGTACTAAGATGAACTCCAAGTGGATCAAGGACCTCCACATAAAACCAGACACACTGAAACTATTAGAAAAGAAACTTGGGAAGGTCCTGGAGGACATGGGCACAGGGGAAAAGTTCCTGAACAGAACACCAATAGCTTATGCTCTAAGATCAAGAATTGACAAATGGGACCTCATAAAATTACAAAGTTTCTGTAAGGCAAAGGACACTGTCAGAAGGACAAAACAGCAACCAACAAAGTGGGAAATGATCTTCACCAACCCCACATCCGACAGAGGGCTAATATCCAATATATACAAAGAACTCAAGAAGTTAGACCCCAAAGAACCAAATAACCCTATCAAAAAATGGGGTACAGAGCTAAACAAAGAATTTTCATCAGAAGAAATGCGGATGGCTGAGAAACACCTTAAGAGATGTTCAACATCATTAGTCATCAGGGAAATGCAAATCAAAACAACCCTGAGATTCCACCTCACACCAGTCAGAATGGCTAAGATTAAAAACTCAAGGGACAACAGGTGCTGGCAAGGATGTGGAGAAAAAGGAACACTCCTTCACTGTTGGTGGGATTGCAAAATGGTAAAACTGCTCTGGAAATCAGTGTGGCGGTTCCTCAGAAAATTGGGCATGTCACTTCCAGAGGACCCTGGCATACCACTCCTGGACATATACCCAGAGGATTCCTCTGCATACAATAAAGACACATGTTCCACTATGTTTATAGCAGCCTTGTTTATAATAGCCAGAAATTGGAAGGAGCCCAGATATCCCTCAAAAGAGGAATGGATACAGAAAATGTGGTATATTTATACAATGGAGTACTACTCAGCATTAAAAATAATGAACTCATGCAATTTGTAGGTAAATGGTTAGATCTGGAAAATATCATCCTAAGTGAGCTAACCCAATCACAAAAGAATACACATGAAATGCAATCACTTATAAGTGGATATTAATGAGCCCAGAAGCCCTAAATACTCAAGGCACAATTAGCAAGTCAAATGACTCCCAAGAAGAAGAAAGGAGAGGACCCTGGGCCTGTAAAGATTGGATCCAGTATTGTAGACCCAGAACAGAGAAATCGTGGGGGGGGGGGGAATGAGTGGGGAATAGCAGGGGAAGGGGAGAGGAATTATGGGACATATGGTGGGGGGGGGAACTGGGAAAGGGGAAAGCCTTTGGAATGTAAACATAGAGTATAGAAAATAAAAATTAAAAAAAAAAAGCTTCTGTGTAGCTGAGTTGCAGCAAACTTTATCCAAGCGCTCAACATTATTAAAATATAAAGGTATCACTATTACTTTTCCATAAATGAGACCAAACACCTGACAGACACAACTTGAGGGATGGAATATTATTTTATCCCCCTCCATCGTTTGATAAAGTTCTTTGATGGTGGCAAGTGAGGGCTAGCCAGCCAAAGCAGGCTACCAGTGACAGGCGACTGAAGGCTATACAGGACCCCTGGTCTTTAGGGAACTCTTTTTCTCCTTTCGGATTGGCTGTGCCACAACAGCTGTATGCTCACTACTTTTCTCCATCTGTGGTGCTGTTTGAGGAGGCTGTGGAACTTTTAGGAAATGAGGCCTGGCTAAGGGAATCGGGTGACCTCGAGCTTGTTCTCAGGCCCTGGTTATATTACTGTCTATTTTCTTGCCTACCATGACGCAAGTGTGATCTGTGTCGCACATTGCCCCAGCAGGACGCTCTGCCGAGTGCATGGGACCAATCAACTGTGCGCTGAGATGAAATAAATATTTCTTCTCTCAAGTGATATCTGTCAGGTTTTCAGTCTCATTTATGGAAAACTTACAAATAATTATCCCTTTCCACTTTGAAGATAGTTTTCTATGACCAAGAAGGAGGTCTTCACCAGATACCAAGTATGCTAAGAACTTGATATTAAACTTCTGAACTTCCAGAGCTACTTGAAATGAAAGTGAGTTGTTTAAGTTACCCTGTTTATGGTACTTTTTGTTATAAAAAATGAGGATAGAGTAAGACATCCCATTTTGGGAAAGATGTACGGGCACATGAATCAAAATGTACTGCAGGTCAGAGAATGTACTGATTCAGCCACTCTCAAGAATGGTAGTTAACCAGCAAGTGAAATTATGCAAAGTGGACCAGGAGTTCTGCTTCCACAAATACTTGGATGTATCGATAATGGGAAAAGGAGAGGCATGATTAGGACCTTTCTTACAATGAGTAGCAGAAACAAAGGTAAAACATGGCAGGTCCAAACTATTTGGTGGAAGTTACAATGAATTCGATACATGATCAGCAGCACGGGTAGTTCTTTCAAAAAGATTTGCATAAAAACATAATGGGACATGGTCGGTAACACAAGAGGTAAGTCTGAAGTATGCTCACATAAAACAAAATGTCGTTTTGCAAGAACGATTTCAAACAAGCAAACAGAAATTCTCATAAAACAAAGCCCTGACCTGAAGGGGAAGGAATATGTGTGTGTTTTATGACAGTAAAGGACACTAAATATGCAACAGGCCATGTGGCTCCTTAGCTTAGTTGCTTAAAGTATCTATCCCATAAATATGTAGTGACAACCATTAAAGGCCCTGAATATACCCATGAGACTAATATGTCATTATCTAAGTCAGTGTCTGTCCCTGGGGCACTTACATGCCTAGAAACTCACATATAACTGACCCTTGAAAATATACTTCAAACTCAGTTTCTGTTACACATGTATGCCCAAATTTTGTCCATTTCTGGCAGTGTTCTCTGATGAGATAAATTTTATCTGACTTACCAAATCTTCATTCATCTCCTGTAAATCCTTCAATGGATTTAAGCTCTTCCGACCTGAGTTGCTATTGACTTGACTATCCGAAATTGTAAAGGTCCCTTGATAATATTCCATTTTCTGGCCTGTGATGATAATGAAAAGTATAAAATGCATAAGCTGTGCAAAGACTTCAGGATCTAAGACCTAACTATAATGATCCAGAAATGAAGCTGTAAATTTACCACCAAACCTCTTTCTAGTTGAACTTAATAGAAATATAGTAGCATATTAACACAGTTTTATGGTAATAATAGTAGCTGATATTTGTTGAATCTTTACTATGTACAGAACCTCACATGTATCATTTCATCATACCTTGAAGCTTACTATACAACCAACAGGTGGTCTTTCCAGAAGTTTCAATTTTACAGTGAAGCTCCAGAGTTGGGTATTCATTGCTATGGTTTCTTGTGTGTGTTGAGGTATAAACCATCTAAGAGTAGAGGTGAGTGAGTATGCTTGCATACTTTTACTTGTGGAGAAAGAACCATGTAAAGTGAAGGAAATCACCAAGATAAAGGCTGTCAGTGATTGCAAGCGACAACAGTTTGTAACAGTGGTGTCCTTCAGCTCTCTGGCTACCAGCGATGAAAAGAAAAGAGGCCGCTGGTCTTGGAAAGGCTCAGTGCAGCAGTGTAGTGGAATACCAGGACAGGGAAGCGGGAGGGAGTGGATGGGGGAACAGGGGAAGGGGAGAGGGCTTATGAGACTTTTGGGGAGTGGGGAGCCAGGAAAGGGGAAATCATTTGAAATGTAAATAAAGAATATATTGAACATATATATATATATATATATATATATATATATATGGTCAGTGTCTGGTGTAAACAGTTAAAGATGCTTTTGTATAATTAATATGGACCTTTTGTCATTGGTATAAACTGGTATTGGGATTTCTTTTTTTTTCCCAGTAAATTTTTTTTCTTTATTTTCTATATTCTTTGTTTACATTCCAAAGGGTTTCCCCTTTCCCAGTTCTCCCCTCACCATATGTCCCATAAGTCCTCAGAAGCGGTATAAAGTCATTTCACTTTCATCTCATAAAACAAGCATCTCTCTGTTGCTAAGTCTTTAAAGGTGAACTAGGAGTGTGTTTAGAGCTACCGATCTCTGGATTGGAATGAGTACATGTACCACTTGTGGCATATTCTTGAGAAGATTAAGGCCTTCTCTCTTAACTTTGTATTATTTGTGTGCATGTTGTTTATATTAAAGATGACGCATCTTGTTAAAAATGCTATTTCCTTTATTACCTTGGAAACTGATTTGGCTTCTTGTTGCTCTTAATTAGGGCTTTTATCTGCAACTCTTGCTAAGTTGCAGAGAAAAGGATTCATTTTAACAAATAGAAGGAGGTGATTCACCCTCTGCATTATAAATATATGAATGTGTCTAAAGGTCTTTATCTGCTTTCTGTCAGCATTTATATTAAATGATAAATTAATGAGGAAAAATAAGATGACATCATATAAAACCATTCAAGTGATTACCTCAAGCTTCTCATTTTTATAGCACACATACATCCCTTGAGCGTGCCACCGTAGAGATTTGTCAAAAAATGTAAATGGATTATACTTAGCCAAGAGTGATATAATGCAGACAGAGCATTATTTGTGTTAATATAAACATATTAGACAGTAAAAACAAAATCTTTAAATACTGTTTTAGGAGAACAATTTTTTTCTAGAAGTAAGAGATAATATTAAGTCGTAACTTACATGTGATTTTAAAATTCATTATTTTATTAGATATGAGTTTCTGTCAGGGGAGTTGCCCTAGAAATTCTACTGGACAGAGAAAAATGGCAAATTAAAGAATCAATTTTGATAGCAACTTTATTATAGCTTTTCATCTTGATGTGCAGCTAATGGTTAGACTTCCTTAGTCTGCCTGCTATCAGCCAAATGGCAATGAGTGTTTTTTAATATTACACGTAGATTCTAAAAAACACTGTACCCAAGCAAGTGAGAACCTTTTATACCTTGCTGAATGCTGTATTAATTCTCATAAGTACCCAGAAAAATACTTGTACTTAGGAGCGGTGCAATAATTATTTGTGATGAGATGACAGAACAAACTCTAAAATATTCTGAGTGGGGACAGTCCCAGGTAAAAGTGTGAGTCTCATTTGCACTGTGCTTTGTGCAACAGTGAGAGTCCCAACCGTCCCTTACCGAAAACGAGGGAGTGAGCCAGAAGTCCGATGGTCACTACCACCATCACCAGGGAGAGAGCGGTGAGAAGGGCAGTCATCCATGGCTTCAGATCTCTGTTGTGGGCACCGAATCTTGCCACTCTGCATAAAGGAACACCATGGTTATCTTCTCATGGGAGCAGTTACAGGTTCTCTGGTTGTGCTTGGATAAATCCACATTACTATATGCTTCGTTTTACACCAGGAGGACATTATTTTGATTTTGGTTAAAGTCATTTTAGTCCTGTGAGAAGATACTGAAAAGACTAGACCTGGGAATTATGTTTTTGCCCCTGGTTTCTGCTTCCAGTGACTTTTGCAAAGGCTCGCAGAAGCCCATTCCTCCCCGTCCAGTGCTCTCTAAGTCTTGCCAGTCTACCTAAGACTTGCAAACTAATGTCAAATACACTGTTTATTCACCTTAAAAAAAAACACTAATGTGGAATTTTAAACGTGGAAAAATTAGAAGTCTAAATAAATATATTTATCTTATAATTTTATCAATGACATTTTTGTTGTCATAAAAACTCATTTTGATCTCTGCATTAAGAATGTACCTTAATTAATAATTAATGGTCTTTCATGAAATCATTGCTATGAACGGGTTATTTTCAATATCACAAGCTAATCATTCTCTCTCCTGAAATTAATAATGCTCTAATATCTTCTAATGGTCAGTCTAGCATTTATAGTAGTTTTACACTGGCCAGGATACAATCCTGTTTTATGCAGGTCAATGGAGAGTACTTGGTAATTATGGCTTATAAGTCTCTTTTAACCGAAAAACAACCACGCTTCCTTGACGTCTGAATGTCATTGAGTTGCTGAGAAAATCAAACCAACAGTTTTTAGATGATTTCACCTTCTGTTCTTGACTGATGTTTCTTTGTGGCACCAGCCAACTTGCTTTTCTAATTTCCTTTTGATTAAAATTTACATCTAAAACCTTAATTAGGTCTTGGTTCAATTCATTGACAGATATACTTTCTATGTGCTATTGTGTTCTTCATATTTCATTAAACTATGAGTAGAGAAAATTGTCACAGTTTTGGATAAAAAAAAAACCCTGCCTTTCTTCTATTAACTTTTCGTGATCAACTGTGTTCACTGTGTTGTATCAAGTGGTTGCATGAGCGCACAGAGTCAAGTGGAAGTCCTCAGTGGGATGCCGTGGTTTAGGCCATCTTCTACCACCAAAAGCCGATGAGGAGTCTGGTACAGAGTAAATTTATAAACCTATAAGCTACACACATATCGAATCAAGATTGCATAGGAATTACAAGATATCGGCAGAGAGGTCGCCAGTCCCTGTAACTTTAGTGATCCATTTCAACAATTTCCCATAATAGTGGCTTGTTTTCTTGTTTCTTTAGTTTGTCATTTCGTCTTTATATATTGATAACAATATTTCCTCAGGAGCAAGAGACATTCTTCATATTTCCTGCACAGAACTTATTGAAATGCTTTGTTCTAACATTTGGTGTATAGTGGTTATTTAATTTTGGGGGATATAAGGCCATTTTGATAAGTTAATGTCGAGGTAAAAAAATTATTATACTTTGAGCCTAGATAGTAAATAAAAGGACATATTTCAGATGGGCAGCCACAGTCGGTGTGGAAAAGCTCACAAAGCCTCAAGACTACACAACAAATATCAGGCAACTGGGGAATGCTGGGAACACAGAGGTGGAACTCCCTAGGGGAGAGCATGTCAATAGCTGTCCAATGTAAAATGATCAGCTCTGAAACAGATATACAAGTTCATGGGCTGAGCAGGTTATATTTAGGAATAGGCATGAATGTACACATACACATACACATACACATACACATACACATACACATACACATACACATGCACATGCATTCTTGCATGCAATAACCATAAATGAAAGAAGATACCATGGATTTGATGGGGTGGAAAGGGATGTATGGAAGACATATGAAGGAGAAGACAGAAGGGAGTAATGTAATTACATACATTTTAAAAGAATACACTTATCCAATAAACCTGAGAGGAATGAATTCTGTGTGTAGAGAATAGAGACTGTGTAGACAATGATTCATTAAAAACAAGACAAAACAACAAGAACAACAAAAAACCCAACAAACAAACAAACAAACAAACAAACAGAGTTGTCTGAAGAAGCGCTGTATGTTCTCTGACTGATGCAATCTAACACACTCAATTACAACACCAAACTGATGCTCACCATAAAAGCTATCACTTTGCCTTCTCAGTGGCTGGATGTTTAAATTCAGAATAAAAGAAATTTTAGAGATGCTTTAGTACAATTTAGCTACACTCTGAAAGAAGACACCTATATTCAGAAATATAAAGTGATTTCCCTCTCATGACAGAAATTGGAGGTTTTTCAAACTAAGTTCTTCTGACTTCTAGAACACAATTTCCCAGTAGCAAACTATCTTTCAATTAGTTCCACTTGAATTCTTAGAGGTGCTTATGGTTTATGTGTGCATCTACCCAGTTCTACATGCAGCGTGTTTGTTCATGTGTGAGGGAGTTTCCCAGTGACTGGCCAAGAGAATGGGGATTGGAGTTAGCTTGAAAAAAGTATTCTGTCTCATTC
This sequence comes from Apodemus agrarius, assembly GCA_964023405.1. Lineage (NCBI taxonomy): Eukaryota > Metazoa > Chordata > Mammalia > Rodentia > Muridae > Apodemus > Apodemus agrarius. The sequence goes on along the minus strand of OZ030016.1, from coordinate 21,213,511 downwards.
GGGTGCTCACTGTCCTACATGGCATCGTATTAGTGTGCCGAAACAAAAGATGCTCAAAGAGAAAGAAATGTTTAACTCAAGAACATGGACAAGCTTTCAAATCTATCCATCTTCTCACACAGCAGTTCCTCTGAATAGGAAGACAGATGACAACACATGTTGGAGAGGATGTGGAGAAATAACACTCCTCCATTGCTGGTGGGATTACAAACTGGTACAACCATTCTGCAAATTAATCTGGAGGTTCCTCAGAGAATTGAAAATAGATCTACCTGAACACTCAGCAATAGCGCTCTTGGTAATATACCCAAAAGATGCCCCACCATGCCACAGGGGCATGTGTTTCACTGTGTTCATATGGGCCTTATTTGTGATAGCCAGAAGCTGGAAACAATCCAGATGTCCCATGACAGAAGAATGGATACAGAAAATGTGGTTCATTTGCACAATGGAATACTACTCAGCTATTAAGAACAAGGACATCCTGAGTTTTTCAGGCAAATGGATGGAACTAGAAAATATCATCCTGAGTGAGGTAACTCAGACCCAAAAGGACATGCATAGTATGTACTCACTAATAAGTGAATATTAGCCCAAAAAAGTAAAGAAAATCCGATAGTTTCCACAGAACTCAAGAAGGTCACCAAGCTGAAGCGCCCAAGTGAGGATGCCTCAGTCCCACTTAGGAGGGAGAAGAAAGCAACCACAAGCCGGGAATGAGGGACCTTGGAGGGAAAGTGGACAGGGGGGAGGGAAAGGGGATGGGGGGGGAACATGATCTAGTATTGGGTGGGGGAAAAGGACTGAAGCCCTGAGGGCCAGCAGAAAGAATGGAAACAGGCAACCTCAGGAGGTAGGAGGTGGGGGGGGACCCTCCAGAATGCACCAGAGACCTGGTAGGTGAGAGACTCTCAGGACTCAGAGGGAGGAACCTTAGATGAACTGCCCTACAATGTGGAAAGGTAACTTATAGAGCCCACCTCCAGACAGGGCATCAAATGAGGGATGGCATGCCATCTCACAGTCAAAACTGTCACCCATAATGTTACCTATCTAAAAGAACTGCAGGGATGGAAATGGAGAAAAGCCCGAGGAAAAGAAGGTCCAGAGACAGGTCCAGGTGGGATCCAGCACAAGGGGAGGTCCCAAGGCCTGACACTGTTACCGAGGCGATGGAGTGCTCACAAAATGAGACCAAGCAGGACCTCACTAAAGAAGACCCAACAAGCAGCTGAGTCAGATGAAGATATTTGCACCTCACCAGTGGAGAGAAGCAGCTGACCCTGCTGTTGAATTAGGGAAGACTGAAAGAAGCTGAAGAGAAGGGCAATCTTGGAGGACCAGCAGTCTCAATTAATCCTGACCCATGAGATTCCCTCAAACACTGGACCACCAAACAGGCAGCATACACCAGCTGATATGAGGCCCCCAACACACATACACCAGAGAACTGCTGGGTCTGGACTTAAAGAAGATGCACCTAACCCTCAAGAGACTGGAGGGCCCAGGGAGTTTAGAGGTCTGGTGGGGTAGGGGTGGGGGTGAGAATATCCTAATGGAGAAAGGGGTGTGGGGAGGAGGTATAGTATGTGGAACAGTTGGAGGTTGAACGGGGGGGGGGAATAAAATCTGGAGTGTAAAAATTAATTAATCAATCAATCAATCAATCAATTCATTGATTAATTAATTAATAATAAAATGATTGCTGCTCTTGCAAAAGATCAAAGTTTTGCACCCAGCAGCCATGTGGGCACCTCACAACTGCCTGTAACTCCAGCTCCATAGGGATCCAATGCCTCTGGGCTCCTTACATTCTTGTTTCGGAGAACCTTTGGGGACTACACTCCCCATACAGCCTTGAGTAACACAAGCTACAAAGCCCTAAGTCCAAGCTACTGCTGCTACTGCCACTTAAGCCTACATGAATAAACACTTCATTTAAGACCAACTTTTCTTTATTTGTTTCTGTTTTAATCGTTTTTTTCTCTCATACATTGCATCCTGGCCACAGTTTCCCCTCCCTCCTCTTCTCCCAGTTCCTTCCCTCTATACACATCTCCTCACTTGCGGTCTGCTTCTCTTTTCCCTTCAGAAAAGGGCGGGCCGCCCAGGGGTGACAAACACACATGGCATACCAAGTTCCAATAATATTGGGCACCTCCAACTATATCATACATATGTGTATACATAATATACATACATACATACATACATACATACATACATACGTACATACATAATATTAAAGCTGGATGGACCTGCTTTTATGGTTATAATTATGTTAGCCAAAAACGCAAAAAAAAAAAAAAAAAATCCACCATTTCTGCACAGACTTCATTAGTCAACTGCTTAAGATCACTCAGATTAGAAAATCAAACAACAACAACAAAAAACCCGAAATCAAAAAGTCTCACTCAGTGCAGCTGTTTGTAATATATAGCCTGTCTGTAAATTTAAGCAGCATTTTGTTAGACATTGTTTCCCTCACCAGCTTTGCGTGTGTTTGCAAAGAAACAGAGGTACACTCATCTTCTGTCTCTGAGTGACTAATTACTATAACATTTGCAGCACAACGCAATAACCATTTGCTGTATGTGGCACAGCTGGCTTCCTTGCCCCCATATAGATATTGAATACTATGATGTATTTGGGGTTATTCATTTTTCTTCTTATTTCTGAAATTCCCTATCCTCCCTCCAAACCCTCCTGTATACCATTCCCCACTTTCCTTTAAATTTCTTTTTTCACTAATTATTATTGCAAGCATGTATGTGCAGATATATAGTTATATTTCTTTAATTTTTTTTTTGTTTTTGTTTTTCGAGACAGGGTTTCTCTGTGTAGCCCTGGCTGTCCTGGAACTCACTCTGTAGACCAGGCTGGCCTCGAACTCAGAAATTCGCCTGCCTCTGCCTCCCAAGTGCTGGGATTAAAGGTGTGTGCCACCACTGCCCAGCGGCAAAACTGTCTTTAAGTGTTTTTTTTTTTTTTTTTTTTTTTTTTTTTTTTTTTTTTTTTTGGTTTTTTGAGACAGGGTTTCTCTGTGTAGCCCTGGCTGTCCTGGAACTCACGCTGTAGACCAGGCTGGCCTCGAACTTGGAAATCCGCCTGCCTCTGCCTCCCAAGTGCTGGGATTAAAGGCGTGCGCCACCACCGCCCGGCTATAGTTATATTTCTAAACATAAGAAGTTCAGTCTGTATAATGTTATGTGTATGTATGTTTTCAGGGCTGACCACCCATAGTCTCATGACCAAGATCGAGATTCTGGTTGGGGCTACTTTCATCATCTGTGGTTTGTGACCCACTTCCAAGCTCACTAGAGTATTAGAGCTCAATTTCTTAAGGGCGAACTGAGATCAAAATAAAACCCAATCTTCGCTTAGGGTATCTTCTGGTTAGACCTCCAAGGATAACAACCCATTTTTTAAAATGAATTTTCTGGGGACTTTGTTACATCTGTAAACCCCTCTTAAAGCATCAAGATAGACATTTGATTGAGTAACTAAAGAAGCACTATGTAGAAGAGAGGGTGCGGATGTGGGGGTCATCTAGGGATTGGACCTCACTACAACTAAAAATAATGTGAGTTTAGAGAAAAGGGATGCGTGCATTCAAAGAGAGCATGTGAGTAATCACCTTTAAGACCAGTTCAACATCATTAGTCATTAGGGAAATGCAAATCAAAGCAACCCTGAGATTTCACCTCACACCAGTCAAAATGGCTAAGATTAAAAACTCAGGAGACAGCGGGTGTTGGCGAGGATGTGGAGAAAGAGGAACACTCCTCCACTCCTGGTGGGATTGCAAGCTGGTACAATCACTCTGGAAATCAGTCTGGCGGTTTCTCAGAAAACTGGGCATGACCCTGAGGACCCTGCCATACCACTCCTGGGCATATACCCAGAGGATTCCCCGGCATGCAATAAGGACACATGCTCCACTATGTTCATAGCAGCCTTATTTATAATAGCCAGAAGCTGGAAAGAACCCAGATGTCCCTCAATGGAGGAATGGATACAAAAAATGTGGAATATTTACACAATGGAATACTACTCAGCAATTCAAAACAATGAATTCATGAAATTTTTAGGCAAATGGTTGGAACTGGAAAATATCACACCAAGTGAGATAACTCATTCACAAAAGAACATACATGGAATGCAGTCACTGATAAGTGGATATTAACCCAGAAGCTCTGAATACCCAAAACACAACCCACATATCAAATCGTTCCCAAGAAGAAGGAAGGAGAGGGCCCGGGTCCGGGTCCGGAAAAGGCTTGATTGCAGCATTGTAGGGGAATGCCAGGACAGAGGAGCAGGAGGGGGTTGATTGGGGAATGGGCGGGAGGGAAGAGGACTTATGGGAGTTAGGGGGAAGGGAGAACCGGGAAAGGGAAAATCATTTAGAATGTAAACAAAGAATATAGGGGGAAAAACGACTGGTAATAGAGCACCATTCTATGAGAAGGCAATTCTACCATGGGCTTGGAATAAGGTGAAAAATGGGGAATGTTTTATTCCAGTAGTGCTTTTGAACACTCAAAGTGAACTCTTACAAATTAAAACGAGAGCTAAAGCTAATCCCTGTCATGCCGTAATTGGCGCTTTGCATTCTTTGGGGGAACAAGCTAGTACAAATGATCCTTCTTCTGAAACACACAGTCTATAATCTCCACGGAACCCAGTTTATCACATCCATTACCTTCCTTAGTCATTTTTGAGAAGGGTGTGTTTGTGGCTTGTTTTCTTTTTTAAGATGCTGACAAAGAAAAATGGTATTAACTCACCGATGTGACTTTGCCTTTAAATCTTGCAGGATGAAAAACACTCAGAGAGTTAGAGGATGCAGTTCCTTCGTGTCTTTGTGTGTCAGAGATGATTTAAGCCAAAAAGAAAAAAACATGTCGAGCCTCCTGACCCATGGGGATGTTCTTTTCCCTAGGAAGACCTTCCCTGACAGGCAGCCTACAGCCTGTCCAGTTGGCCCACCTTCAACTTTAAGTCCTTTTTTGTATCGTCTATAGGCCCTAGGGTTTTCATTCTTTCAGATTATTTCTCTGCTCTCCCTAAAACGGTGCGTGCTATTGATATAAGAGTGGGTTGTATGGTTACCTTTGCTGTGATGAAACACCATGACCAAAAGCAAGTAGTAGGGGAAGAAAGGGTTTATTGGGCTCACACTTTCACAGCACAGTCCCCCACTGAAGGAAACCAGGACAGGAACTCAAACGGGGCAGAACCTGGAAGCAAAAGCTGAAGCAGAGGTCATGGAGGGCTTTCTTCTCATGGCTTGCTCAGCTTGTTTATTTATAGAATGTCCTTATAGATAACCAGCCCAGGGGCAGCACCACCCGAGGGGGCTGAGTCTTCCCCCATCAACCCCTGATTGAGAAAATACTCCTCAAGCAGCCTGATCTTCTGAAGTCATCTTTCTCAATCGAGACACCCTCTTCTCAGATTACTCTAGCTTGTGTCACGCTGACATGAAACTATACAGAACAATTGACTCCTCGCCAAGTTGACACAAAAACATCACTGTTAAGCCACAGACTTTCCTTTCTTGTTCATTCTCAAGATCACAAATTAATAAAGGCCTCACAACATAAAACATTTTACAAACTTAAAAAGCCCTGCAGCCTTACAAATTCAAACACTTTTAAAAAGTTGTACCTAAAACAAAAACAAGAAAATTCAGTCCCCACTGTTGTCTCCTTTTTAGGAAGCTCTTTGAAATGCAAAAGTTGTAGCCATGAATAGGCTGAGGGTTTGAATGCATGTGTATTAATGACCTGTCTCAGAAGCAGCTTCCTTCTATGATTTTGGAGGGTAGATCAATTGGGAAGAGGTTTTTATGTAATTTGAGACAGCTTACAGAAAGAGACTTTTTCTTTATACATAGATGTTTGTTTAGGGTGATGTGGAGTAAAGGCCTAACATTATACAGGTTGGCTACTACTGATAATTTAGGCATTTTTTTAGAACACCATGCACAAACCACTTATTTACTGTAACTATACAATACTCCATTAAGTTCTGAGGATTGAAAAAAGAATCAGTCTTTTTTAAAATCCAAAGCTGTTGGATCTTAGAGTTTCTCTTTTAAAAAGTTTGTCTCTCAACTTTATGAACTTATGTGATATATATGTATATATGTGTGTGTGTACGTGCGTACGTGTGTGCGTGCGTGTGTGTGTGTGTGTGTGTGTGTGTGTGTGTGTGTATTCTCACTTCAAGAAATAAGCACCCAGGCAGAGTCACAATTTGAACAATGCAAAACCTAACTCCAATAGTGTAAATAAGTCAATGTTCAATATTTGAGATTCACTCATAATCTTTTGGTTTCTCTAGGCAGCTGGAGTCATCTCTTCATCTCCACTTTCTGCAGCACACACAGCTTGTCTTCTAAGCTTGGAAATTTCCATCCCATTACTGCTGCTGTTTTCCATGATCATCCCATGGTAATGGCATCTACAAAATACCAGGGTCTTTGCTGCAGCTGGGCTGCACTTCACCAATAGCTGTTCCTAGGTTCTCTTCATGGTACCAAGCCTCAACTTCTCTGTACAATCCCTTCAGTCCTGGATCTTCAACGGCTATGGAGGCTACACATTCACCAATGACGTCTTAGCTTTTTTGCCAAGCCTCGGCTGTTTTCCCTATCATGTCTTCAAAACCAATCCCACTTGGGGGGACTCTAACACTACCAAGTTTGGCTTCAAACTTGAGGTAAACCTCAGCCACCTCTGAGACAAGCTTCTATGTGCTGACTCTCGAGAAATACTTCCCAGAATATTTTTTTTTTTACCTCAGTGACGCTGTTTCCTTCCTAATGAGCTGATTCTTCAGTTCCACCTGACCAGCATCCATATTACCAGGAAAACAAAGGTTTTACTTTTGTGGCCCTGGTCTATTGTTAATCACAGCCAACTCTTCAGCTCTAGATGATCAGAAGCACAGATTCTTTACACAAAATGGCCAGTAGAGTCTTTGCTTCCTTCTTAAAATTCACAAGCTAGGCCTCCATTGTCTACACTGCCTTCAATAGTCATATTCACCAAGCTCCTACAGAATAGCCCACTGAGCTCTCAACATTCATAGCTTTTCTAGTCAAATGTTCGAAATTCCTTCAATAATCTTCCAGAAAATAGCATCGTCGGGTCTGTTACAGCAACACCCTACTACCCTAGTACCAATTTCTGTACTAGTTAAGGTTACATTGTTGTGATGAAACACAATGACCAAAAACAACCTGGGGATGCCAAATGGTTTGTTTGGATTACACTTCTACATCATAGTCCATGATCAAAGGAAGTCAGGACAGGCACTCAAACAGCACTAGAACCTGGAGGCAGGAGTTGATGCAGCGACCATGAAGGAATGCAGTACCAGTTTGCTCATCAATCACTAATAAATAAAATGTCCTATGGTCTTGCCTATAGACTGATCTTAGGGAGACATTTTCTCAACTGAGGCTCCTTCCTCTCTGATGACTCTGGCTTGTCTTAGTTGACATCAAACTAGCCAGCATAAAGTATATACATGTGATTGCCATACAACTGTCTATTTACACATTAATAACATTTCTATCAATATTCATACAACCATTGTTTAAACTTCAGTAAACATTATCTGATGCTTACTGATTGTTACTCGACTTCCCATGTGGTAAGTCTTACTAATTTAAGTAAAAATGGGTGAAAAATTTATTCTCAGGAGTTCAGAGAGGATTCGGTGGTTTAGAATGTTTACTGTGTCCACAGTGGAGCCAGGCTCAGTTCTGACACCCACATGGTGGTTCAGCCTGTCATGCTAATGCTAGGGAGTTGAACCCCCTCGTCTAACTTCCATGGGCCACACTCACCATTTTTTTTTTGCCTGGAAACCTTCAGTGGAAAAAAGTCCTACAGAACCTAAATCTTTTCCTTGGAGCATTGGTACAAGAAGTCCTCAGCCACTTGCTACATGAAAAGGGCAAGGAACATTCTGCAATGACTTTGACATAGAACTGACAACTGCTCAACCCTTCCATCCTTTTAAGAATCACCCCTTAATATAGAAAATTTAAAAATATGACTTATTATTTGGAAAGTGTACTTTATTGGGTTAACTGATTACTTTGTGTGACCTATAGTCATTCTTGTAACTAGAATTGCTCATAGTAGATTTGTGAGTATTTTGCCCTGAGAAAAAATTTGCCCAGTACTTATATCTTAAATATGCAGTTAGAACTTGATCATTTAGAAACATATATTCTAGATTCTAATAGATGATACAGAGTTATGTCTATGTATGGACTATGTTGTGATAGTTCAGGATATGTATGTAATAAATAGTGAACAAATCAAGGTTGCTTCATATCTATAACCAGGCAGGTTTTATTTTTGTGTTAGAAATACTCAGAAATCTTCCCTACTAGCAATTTTTGAAATGGTCATTAATTATTACCATTAATTATTTTACTAGCTATAGAATATTAGAAGCTATTACTTCTCATTTGTGTAATGATACCCACTAGGTGTTCTCCAAAGAGTTTGACTTTGACTTGTACAACTCAGAATAATTTTTCTTGAAGAGCAAATTGTTCTGTAAGAGATTGGTTTTAACTTTTCAAGAAAATCTTCCCATTGCACAAATGGATGATTTGTGGAATTTAAGCCCCGTGGAAATAGAGGCTTTCCTGAAATGAAGTAGAGACTGTTTTATTGGTCAAAAGATTTAACAGTCTTTGTTGTGCTTATGTCTTGAATTTGAGTTAGATTTTCCACATTCACCTCTTCTGCTGGCCTTAAATGTGTGTGCTTTCCCAAAGTGATGATTCCTTTCTGCCTCGACTTCAGAGAGCCTTTTGTGAATGTAACAGCAATGGTTTGGAGAGATGGGAGGCTAAGAGGAGGCATACAAAGGAAATGTAATGACCACACTTTTCTATTCTACCTAATACCTTCTGATTTTAGTGTGTGTGTGTGTGTGTGTGTGTGTGTGTGTGTGTGTGTGTGCCTGCATGTGCGCTCATTCACATGCACAAAAGCCAGAGGAGAAAGTTGGATGTTCTCTACTACTACCTGTCTTATGAATTTTCCTCTAAATCTTTCATTGAACATTAAGCTAGACAGGGAGCAAGTGCCAGGCATCCTTCTGTCTCCACTGCACATTCCCAGGCTCAGTAACGCAAGGGCGTGGCTACACCTCGCTTATTCCATGAGTTTTGGGGAATTTTACTTAGATCCTCATACTTGTGGAGCAAGTGTTCTTACATATCCACAGTCCATAATTTAATTCTTGATAGTTTTATTTGGACACATATCTTCTGTAAAAGAGTAAGATCGTGAAGGCAGCGAATAAGTCATGCATAGCACTGAGACATTTCTTAAGCATGTTCCCAAGGATAAAGAAGACGGGAGGTTTCTCAGATCAAATATGTTTGGTAATGAATATAAAAACGATTTAGGTAATGTTGAATGGAATCTTTCTTTCTGAGTTTTTGGTGACTTCAGGAAGTGTGTCCCCCAAGTTTTCTATATGTCCTGGTCACTAACAGACTCACTGTGTCACATACCATTTAGGTCTTAGACACTAACAATTTCATAGCATGAAAATTTTTCGCCAGCATCTCTTCCTGTTTCTTGGATCCTCCTGTTTCTCACAAGGGGCATAAGACATGCCTGTGGGTCTTCTCTCACCAGCACGAGGCTTCATTGTTAAAGAGTTGCCAGGAGAGCTGACAACAGAGGAAACCTTCGTGTGTTTCTTTCTTATCCATCTCCCAGAGCTGGTGGCGGTGAAGGCAAGACAAAAAAGGAGAAAACTATGTAAAATATCATTGTGAGTTGAGAACAAGGGATGTTTTCTGTGGGAAAGGACAATGAAGTTCAGGCTGTGCTGGATTCAAGGAACTAAGAAGGACCTTGGGTCTACAGAAGAAACCTCAGCTCCTCATCAATTCGCTGTGAACCTGGGGATGCAAACTGGAAACCAAAACTGGGCTTAAGGGGGCTCAACTGTGAGAAGCCTGACACTGTCAGATGAGAGTGAGAGAGGAAGACTATGGAGAACACTTTGTCTTGACCACCACTGATGTTCTCCATGCCCGTGGAGGGGAAGTCCCTGACATTATACTACAGCTCACTCCTCATCACATCTGGCCTTGGAGGTGGGACTTCCTCCGAGTTACCCAAAGTGCAGTGGAAGCACACGTCCTCTGATACCTCCTGACCTTAATTAGTGAAATTAGCTCCTGGTTCTGCCTTTTAGATCTCTGTTCTTTTCAGCAAAGTGGTATTTTCTAGTTCTACCCTGAAACAACTTAAGTTTAATATAGAGAAAACAGCAATAACATGACTTCTGATTATCCTACCGTTGGCTTCAAAGTCTTTATTAAAAATTGTTGAGCTTGGTGTTTGAATAAGTGACAGCTTGAATTAATGCAGAATAATTGAACAGACATCTGATTGGTCATGGTATACACCAGTTTTTAAAATTAGCCTGAGTGTTTATCCCAGCCTTGGCATTCTGCAGTGGGAGGCAAGGCATTTGGCCTGTCTGTATCAAATGTCCAACATCTTGAGGCTGGAGAGATGGCTCAGTGGTTAAGAGCACTGACTCTTCTTCCAGAGGGTCCTGAGTTCAATTCCGAGCAACCACATGGCGGCTCATAACCATCTGTAATGGTATCCAATATACACAAAATAAATAAATCTTTAAAAAAGTCCCATATTTTTAAGTGGAAATAAATATTGTACCTATTTATAAACTAAAGGCATTAATCCATGTAAAGAGACTAGCACACAGTAAGTGTCTTAGTTACAGTTCTATTGCTGTAAGGAGGTAGCATGAGCAAGGCAACTCTTACAAAGAGAAAATATTTACTTGGGGCTGACTTACAGTTTCAGAGGCTCAGTCCCTTATCATCATGGTGGGACACATGGCAGTACAGAGGCAGACAAGCTACTGGAGAAGGAGCTGAGAGCTCCATATCCTGATCATCAGGAAGCGGAAGGAGATTGCCACTCTACATCTAACTTGAGTATATGAGACCCAAAGCCCACCTCCACAGTGACACACTTCCTCCAGCAAGGCCATACTTATTCCAACAAGACCACACCTCCTAAAAGCATTACTCCATGTGGGCCAACCTTTCAAACACATGAGTCTTTGGGGCCATTCCTATTCAAACCACCACAATAAATACCATACAAGCATGACTGTTGTGAATCAATTTGTTCTTCTTGTGATTACACACAATAGAAATCAGCTATTCTGAGAAAAAGCATTTTATTATGAGGATATTGTAAGAAAATTTGACACCAGAAACATCTTGGTCTTCCCCAAAGAAGGGGTTTACATAAATAAACATCAAAAAGTACCCAGAATATTTTTTAGTGCAAGTTAATCAATGATAAAAATACATTCTACTGTGGTACAAGTGACACAATGAAATCAAGATATTATTTAATATGTATACTATTAATAGGACAATAAAGAATTAAACATGCTGGCTTAAACAAAGCTTTTTATACAACATTCTAGGTTCCCCCAAAAGATAGGTAACACTTAATGTTCCTGTGTGTTAATGTGTGTGCATGTACCTGATTACTCTTGACACATTATTGATTTTCATCTATTAAAGTGTGTAAAGGATATGTTAGATTGAAGATTAAGATTCAGGCTGGAATGGCTATTTATATATTAAGAATGAACTCTTTCTATGCAAATACCTGTGTCATAGCATCATACAATACAATATATTCTAAAAACTACTTCTAAGAAGTTAGCAATCCACAACAATAAATTCTATTCTTTTTTTTTGTTTTTAAATTCATCTATCAATGTTCATTCCACTTCTGTCTACTTATACACTTAAATATGTTTTCTACATCCTTTCTTGAAACTTAATAAAGAGTTTTAAACATCATAGTGAGTTTGGGGAAATAAGGATAAATACAGGAGTGACTCTAAATTCATGCAAGATGTGTTACAACCCTTTCCTCAAGTGTTGACACAGAGTCTCACTGTGTTGCCTCACTGAATTGAACATACACATTTCTCCTGCCTCTGTCTCCTAGGTGCTGACATTAGAGGTATATGTATGTCACTACACCCAGCTTCAGGGTACAACTTTTGAGACCTGTGAGATTCAAAATAACTCAGTACTGCAAACTTTTGTCATAAATGTTCAAAATAGTAAAAATATGACAAAATTTCATTTTGCTAACAAATATTAAATGCTTAAAATGTTCTAAAGTTCTCCATCTATATGGAACAACCCTCTATAAACATTTTTATATGGAGATGTAAGTTTGGATTTTGGGGTAAGAAATGCTTGGTGTGGTGTGGTGTGGTGTGGTGTGGTGTGGTGTGGTGTGGTGTGGTGTGGTGTGTGTTTTGAAGTTTATAAACCTGGTCTACTTCAGTTTTGTGCCATTTTGAAGGGGAGATAATAAATTTTACCCCCGGGTGTGAAAGCATTGGGTGAGTGAATAAAGGGCACTATCAGATACCAAGCCCTATTCTAGACAGAGTTTTCATATAAGTCAGTGGTTCTCAACCTGTGGGCTGTGACCCCTTTAAGGGTCAAACGACCCTCTCACAGGGGTCATATTTCAGATAGCCTGCATATCAGATATTTACATTATGATTTATAATAGCAAACTTATAGTTACAAAGTAGCAAAGAAAATAATTTTATGGTTGGGGGTTACTACAAGATGAGGAGTTATACTAAAGGGTCACAGCATCGGGAAGGTCGAGTATCACTGATGTAGATGATTTCATGTGCTTACTGCCACAGCCTTAGTGCTATCACTTCACTAGAGAAGTCAAATAAAAGAAGGAAAGGCCTTGTCTATGCAGCTTGTAAACACCTGCCTGTTTGCAGCCAGACCATCTTGATACTAAATGTGGAAGCCCAAGATAGAATAGTATCAAAGATTTGCGTATTGGATGGCACTATTAGTGGGTCCATTTCTGGCCACTGGTCAAGATTTTCAGACATATTAATGGGTGTGTAAGGTTTACAAAATGAAATTGAATAACTGTGATCTGCAGTGATGTTGTCCCCTCATATAAACACAATGATCACAGAGGTGTGCTTTCACCAGGACTGTAATGAATAAATAATCTAACACTATGATTCAAATTGATGCATATTTAGTAAATAGGCAATAAATAATAGTTCTTAGTATAAGGACAAATTAATTACCACTTAATGTGGGATTGTGACTTAATCTGATAATAAATTTCTACAATTGTGAGTATAAGTTATATATATGCATACATACATATATATGTATACATATATATCCTCAGTCTTTCTCTTTAATTAGAAATGTTATTCCATTTATTCCAGATAATCAGGAAATGAAGGCACAATTAGCAATTATTTGTAGGTCAACTTTTAAATCTCAATGACACAAATATTCATTTCAATCTACTGACTATAGATGGATATGTGGATATGATGACTGTGAATACTTCATAAAAATAGAGGATTAGAGAACACAAAATATTATGGTCTTAAAAATTATTAAATAGGGACAAAAGAAGGGGACCCTTTTAGTTAATCTTGGGCTTTGCCTTTCCGTTCAGGCCCTGCCTTTTCTTCCTATTAGCTTGTAATGTCAGGCTGGTTACTTTCCCCACCTATAAAACCAAGTTGCTAAGTCACACACTAGTAAAAATTAGTGATTTAACAGAGGGTGTAGAGGGCATGTAATGAGCACATGACTTTTTTGGAAAAATAGAAAATATAATATTTAATTGACAATTTACCAGTTAGTACTTTTAACTCTGAAGATGGTTTTAGGATGTGTCGGACACTAGAGTTAACAAATTAGCAAGTTAACTGAAACAATTATTCAAAACATTAAAATCTAAACCACAAATATTTTTAATAGACTTATCCAGAAATACCTTTTCCTCTAAAGGTAATAGACCAGAGATGGATTTAGTTTTTGCTTTTTATTAAACTAGAAGAAGAGAGGGTTGTACAGGTTTCTGAGAACTAGATCCTAATTTCAGATGAAGAACACACTTGACATTTTATCTTTTATAATTTAAAGAAATTAGATTTTAAAGTGAATGAAATCCTTTAATCAATAAAGATTTTGAAATGGGACCATGGCTATTTTGGGGGAAAATCTAAACAGAGAGGTCTGGAATTTACAATTTGTTCCACTAAAGCCAGCCCAAGGACAGAGATGAAATTACGGACTCCACGTAATAAACTCCAGGTTTATTACAGCATAAACAACAGGCATTTGAATCAAATTTTACATTCCAAGTCTTCCCATTGTGTTTCTTGTTCATGAAGAAATAAGAATTAAAACCGTGGGCAGAGCTGTGGCATGCACTATAGAGTGATTATAGATTTGGCATAGGCTATCACAGCCATTAGTAGGCATCTTCTTGTCCTTAATCCTTATGCCTGCCTCTTAGCAGGATTTTTTTTAATTAGGTATATTTTTTATTTACACTTCAAATGGTGTCCCCTTTCCTGGTTCTCCCCTCCCCCGAAAATTCCGTAAGCCATCTCCCCTTCCCCAATCAACCCACCCCTGCTTTCCTGTCCTGGTATTCCTCTACACTACTGTATCAAATCTTTCCAGGACCAAGGTCCTCTCCCCCATTTGGTGTACAACAAGATTATCCTCTGCTGCTGATGTGTCTGGGGCCATGGGTAACTCCATGTGTACTCTTTGGTTGATGGTTTTGTCCCTGATACAGAGAAGATTAGCAGGATTTCTTGCAAATCTCCCATTTTGGGTTAGTGTTCCTGAATTTGACTCAAAGCAACTACTGCTACCTAGAGTTTCTTACTGTGTCTATTCTTTGTTAATAATCTGTCACTAATGACTAAAATAGGAACAATTGAACATTAATATTACCTCAATAATTTACTTCCCTAAAACTGTAAAAATTCATAGGTGCATAATTGTTCACCAGAAAAGAAAGGTTTTGGTGCCTATACTTACAAGACTTGATCGTTTTAATAGAAAAAAAATGGGAAATGTAAGACTTTTCCTTACAATTTTACTGTCTATAAGCATTGAGTATGGAATTTCAAGTTCAATGTATATTTAAAAACAAGTTAAACATTAGTACAAAACGTTCATATTGTTTACTTTCTCATTTGTTCAGTAAATACCTGTGAGGTGTCGTCTATGTGTGAAGTAGTACTGACCTTTCAAGGAGTGTCAGAGACCATTGTTACTGTACAATTTCTTTCTAATCACTGATCGAAATATTACTATTAAATATAAGTATTCTGAGGGGGGCAAGTTTTTCAGGGTAGCTTGTTGACTTAGCAGGCTGTCTCATATCAAAATCTCACATCTGAAGTTCCCAGGATGGTGCCTTCTATCTAGAGAGATGGAAGTTAATAAGGTGAATACGCTAATTCAACAATAAAACTGTATATTATATAGTTTAGGACTTCTCCAAGAAATTCTGGCATCTGATGGCCCTGTGAGTCTGGAGAAGTCTTTAGATTTGTTTATTAGGATAGGCCTTAATGATACCCTCTCTACTGAATACATGAGGCTTGTCTAGGCTCTTAAATGAAATAACATATGTAAACATACTTCAGAAAGATCATAAATATTAACAAAAATGAAATATTATCACCTTAACTATATATACATATACATATATATGTCTCTCTCAAACCAACTTTTTTCCTTCTTTGAATGTGGCAAATCATATTTAAAATTTTATATTTTTATTTTCCTTGCTATTTAAAAGGAGTTTTGGAAAGTTGGCATACTGTCACCAGTCTTGATCTCCTGTTAGCTCAGTTTCTCCTCAGGAAATGTAGGGTTCTCTACAGTGAATCAGATGTCTCTGAAACTCATGACTTCCTAATTTTCCTCACTCTACCAGAACCAACACACACTAAGGGGGAAAAGCTGAGGGAACAGCCTGTTGGGTTGGAGCAGTGAGGACTGCTTTCAAACAAATGATCATTTCCCTCTGAGATCTGAATCCAGCAGGGCAAGGTGGTATTGACTTCTCCACTGCAGTCCCAATTACCCACTATTGAACTTGGAAACATGAGACAATGATGATGCTGAGTTGTATATAAAACATTGATTTTGGAACAGGAATTCCTTACTCCAGCTCACTGTGAGAATTCCCCAAGATCCTTCTAGCTTAAATGCAGTTTGAATTCCTTAAGGATTCCTCACCAGCTAGCCTCTGGCATGGGGAGTCTACACCCCAGACACAGCAAAGGAGCAGGGCCCAAAGAACCAAAACTGAACTTACCGATGCAGACACATCACGGCTGGGAGGAAGGAACCCTGCAGGTATCACCCACTGGACTTGACGTTCCAATCAGCTCTATGACATCCCTACATGGCTTAGAGATCTACTCCTGGAGGAAAGACGGAAACAAATGACAAGTGGTTGAAATGAAACAAGTTTGGCAAGTCTGAACACAGAAGACGCAGCCCATAGGACAGCCTGGAGAAAGCAGTCAGAGAAAACATCTCCCAACATAAAAGAAATAGTTTGGGCTTTCCCCTTTTTCTTTTCCTTTTCTTTGATTTTCTTTGATTTTCTTTGATTTTCTTTGATTTTCTTTGATTTTCTTTGATTTTCTTTTCTTTTCTTTTCTTTTCTTTTTTTTTCTTTCCTTTCCTTTCCTTTCCTTTCCTTTCCTTTCCTTTCCTTTTCTTTTCTTTTCTTTCTCCTTTTTCATTTCATTTCATTTCATTTCATTTCTTTCTCTCTCTCTTTTTTCTCTCTTTTGTATTGACTACTTTTGTGAAAGAGGTATGTGGTTTCCGGGGTCTAAGTGAGAAATGTGTCAGGAATGCACAAGGATTAAGCATCTAAAGCAGATATTTGGTAGGCATGTGAACATCTTGGAGACAATAATATAAAAGTTCTTGGCAAGAAATAATCATGCGATTCTGGTTGAAATACACTTATCTTACAGTTTTAGTATATAGTGAGCCTATTGGTATACAATGCTAATTTATCATAAAGATACATTGTTATAATAATCAATACACTAATAATTGATTTTAAGTGCCTACTATCAGAATACAGGCAAATAAATGCATTTCACATGAGGGTCTTATGGCTACAGCTACATATGTAGCAGAGGATGGCCTTATTGGACATCAAAGGGAGAAGAGGCCCTTGGTCTTGAGAAGGCTCAATGCCCCAGTATAAGGGAATGCCAGGGAAGCAGGAGTGGGTGGGTTGGTGAGAGGGGGTGATAGGATAGGGTGTTTTCAGAAGGGAAACCAGGAAATGGGATTACATTTGAAATGTAAATAAGGAAAATATATTTATTAAATAAACAAACAAACAAACAAACAAACAAACAAATAAAAGAATGACCTAACGTAATAAGCAGTAACATCTACATTTGGTATTTATCAGAATGGAAAAAACCTAAAATGAATAAACAGATTCTTTCATTTCAGCAAACACGTGCTTGTGTGCTCTTTGGTCACATTAATATCTTAGAAACCAGACTGGAGCCTTTATCTCTTTCCCTTTGTACTCTTTTGATGAAAGGGAACTTTTGACAAATTTGAGTTTCTGTCATTCATCATTAGCCACCTTCTAGAGCAGATAGACGGAGTTTATAGCGGGCTCCATGATTTCACTCTCTCACTCTGTCCCCACTGTGGAGTCATGCTCTCCCTCCCAGCTGGCAATCGCATACTCCTCTTTTCTAGTTTTCCATCAATCACTCTTTCATTCTTTCTACGCCCCCTCCTCACCAACCATAACAGACAGTGACCACCTTAGCAAATTACGACAAATGTGGCAAGTTAGCAGTAACGCCACAGGTGATGATACATGTGTGTCAATGTCACGACAACTTACCTACTTAAAATACAGACTAAAAGATTAAAAATAGAAATGTTTTCAATATTTAAAAAAAAGTAACGTGTTCTCTCACCATTGTCAAGACCATACATCCCAAAGCAAGATGTCGACTCTAGGAAAAACTCATCACTCTTTTTTTCTTTTATCGAGGTACTAATTGTTGAATTAATGACTACATATATGCAAGACTATTGCTCTACCAGTGAGCTACATACCAATCCTGCTTTACTCTAACAAAATTAAAGACAAGGTCTTGTTAAAGTACCCAGGCTGCTCTTGAACCTTCGCTGTGGCCAAAACAAGCCCTAGAATTATGGTTGTTCTGCTTTAGATTCCCGGGGGTCTGGAATTGCAGATGTGAACCATCAGGCCTAACCTTTGCTACCATCTTCCGGCACTGACGGGAGCAGGCATCCCTTGGCTTGTGTGTGGCGACTCCAGCCTGCATTCACTACTCTCTCCTCTGCCTCTCCTTTCACTTTTTTTTGTTTTAAATATTATTGGAAAATATGTATTTATAACATAAATTTTATTACATAAACTATAAGCATATATTCTCTGAAGTCTGTAGATTCACATCTACAGTAGATATCTTGCAATCATGACAACTGTCTGCCTCCTGGGCTTTTTCTTCTTCCCAAACTGGCACTCCGGATCCACTCAGCAGTAAATCCCCATTCCTTTCCAACACCAGCACTCAGAAACTACTATTCTACTATAGCACTGTATAATTATTAATTTAAATTAATTAGTACTAATTAATCAACCAGTCAAGTAATTATAAATAGTGTGGTCTGACTATTCCTACTGCCTCGTAGGTGGCGTCCTGTGTGCCTCACCGTGACTGAATGATTTCATTTAACATAAAATTCTCAGGGTAGATCTATGTTATAGCATGTGTCAGAATTTATTTTTAAGGCTGGATAATAGGGGGTGTGTATTCTTTGCTTATGGTTTGTCTACCTGTTCATCTCTTAGTCTGTAGACAAATGTCTATCGTTTTCTGTTGTAGTTGATTTCGTTGTGAACATGACTATAGAAATTTCTCTTTAGAGTCCTTGCTTTTAATTATTTTTGAAAAACATCCAGAACTGGAGTCGCTGAAGTGTATAATAGTTTGTGTTTAATTTTTGAGTAACCAACTAGTATGCTTTCATGCAAAGATGCTTTAAGTCTTCATGTAGTTCAATGCACGTATTTGTACTTTTGTTGTCAATCTCTCTGGTAAGAAGTTATATATTATCCAGAATAATCTGTTGCCAAATCAAACATCATGAAGTTTGCCTATGATGTTGTTTTCTCATAATTTGTATCCTTTAACTCCTGCCTTAGGCATTTGATCCCATTAGAGTTAATATTTGTATGTGATATAAGTTAAATGCTACAATTATATTAATTTTTCACGTGGAATCTAGATTTTGAGAATAATGCTATTTGTGGAAAACATTATATCCTTCACTCATTGGTGCTTTCTACTCTCATTCATTACTTCATGTGTCTGCTGTCTTTCTTCCAGTACTGAACTCTTTAGACCAGTCTTGTTACCTAGCTTTGGCTATCTTGAAACTCACTTTGTAGAACAGTCTGGACTCAGATTTGCAGAGATGGCGCCTGCATCTGTCTTTGAAACACTGAGAATAAATGCTTGTGCCACTGTGCCTCGCTTGCACTCATTGAAAATATATATCTTTATTTTTTTAAGCGTGCGTGTCTGTGTGTGTGTGTGTCTGTGTGTACATGTGTGTGTGTGTTTCTGTGTGTGTATATGTGTGTGTCTGTGTTTGTATGTGTGTGTGTGTCTGTATTTGTGTGTGTGTGTCTGTGTGTGTGTACGTGTGTGTGTGTGTGTGTGTGTGTCTTTCTGTGTGTGTGTATATGTGTGTGTCTGTGTGTGTATGTGTGTGTGTCTGTGTTTGTGTGTGTGTGTCTGTGTGTGTTTGTGTGTGTATCTGTCTGTGTGTACATGTGTGTGTGCTTCTGTGTGTGTGCGCGCATGCATGCGCGCATGTGTGTGAATACAGTGCCTGCTGAGGTCAGAAGAGAGCATGAGATCCCTCAGACTGCAGGAGGCTGTAAGCTGTCTCGTGCTGCTCAGATTGTGACTCAGCTTCTGTGCAAGAGCTGTGCAGGTTCATCCCTGCTGAGCCATCCCCGCGGCTCCAGCCCTACACCCTTGATTAGATTTGCATCAGGTTTCAAAATCCAGAAGTATAAATCCTCACCTCTGTTTCGTAAAGATGTTTGGGATAGTCCAGATTCCTTGAAATCCTGTATGAATTTTGCTATAAATTCTATTTATGCCCAAAAGTCATTGAGGTGATTTAAGAGTCACTGACTAGTAATCCCTATGACATAAAATAGTATGCTGTGGCAACACTAGAAATCAGAGTACTCCCCTTCCACATTGGTTATTGTTGTTTTCTGTTGTTTGTCTTGCATGGCCTCTAAACTCTTGGTTTTGTTTGTTTGCTTGTTTGAGTTTTGTTATTTTTTATTGCTGTTTTTTTGTTTTGTTTTGTTTATCAATGATTTCTTTAAGTTCATGGAACCTAGCAACAAGACAAATGAAGAAACAAAGTATTCTCCTAGATCTTTTAAAATTAGCTCTGGGAAGAGGCATGCATTCAACACAGCTGATCACTTAAAGAACTCTTTCTCAGACTCCACAGGATCTCACATAGCCTACTAACGTTCATAATGCTAAGTGTCTTAAAATACGTCTTCTATTTACGTAAGAATCTATCTGTACCCTTTTAATGAGGATAACACTTTTTAAAAGTCCTCTCGGAACGATAAATTACAATTGTTAGCAATTCTTTAATGGGGGATGATTCCATGTTTGAGCCACTGTTCTAAAGGTTTTATTCTAAAGCTAAATACATTGATCACACTGAGGCAGTTTGAGCTGAAGCTGGCAGGGTGTTTGACAATCCCACTTACTCAGCATTCTGGAATCTTCTGAGAGATGGTGGCTGTGAAACCTTTTGTTCTTGAAACTTCAGGAAAAGCCTGTTTTCCTTGTTCCATGAAAAAAACGCTAGGATATGGCCTGATAATGATGTAAAAATAATATCTGCTTATCACTCTTCTGTTCCCACTTTTAATAAACTAGATCAAGATGGGAATTCGTGTTAATGTGTTAGAGTTTCCAGTGAGTCTAAGTAGTGGCAAGTATTTGTTTTGAATACGAAAGACTTTGTCAATGAAAAGATTACTGTGCGAAACCTTTGTGTCAATTGCAGCAACACTGAGAGATGAAATCTGGTTGTTTATTTTGTAGAGTTCAAAGGTAATCCTTTTGCAAGGTAGTCCCTTTGGGCTTATTCTGACAACCTTGGGATGTTCATCCAAGATAAAAACACAAAGTTTTCTCCTCCCTGGAAGAAGTAAACACAGAGACAGTTCATTGTTATGGTGAAGAAAATGCACAGAGAGACGGTTTGAACCTAACTTCGCTCATGATATGGAATGGTACCAATTTTCTGGTCACACGACATTTGTATAGCTGATGAGCATGATCTGTTATACCCGCATCCATGAAAATTCTCATCTTTCCTTACATTTATTCTGCTTGTCTGCTGAGTGCGACGTAACGCTCCACTCTGGCTTTAGTCCGATTTCTCTGAGAAGTAAGTCGCTGATGATTTCACCACCAAGGACCTTGGAAAACTGCCTGGAGCTTCCGGGTATAGGGTCAACTTTTGTGGGTGATTCGTGGCAACCTGACCGAATCTGTAGTCACCTGCCATAAAAGTCTCTGGGTAGGTCTGGGGGATATTATCTTGATTGTATTAATTGATGTGGGAAGATCTTCCCACTCTGGCTGCTGGCAGTTCTTGACTGGGATCTTAGACTATGTTACTAGAGAAGGGGAACCCAGAATCAGCATGCATTTACTGCCTTCAGTTGGTGACTGTGGATGCAGTGTGACCAGCTGCTTCTCACGCCTGTAGCCTTCGCTTCCCTGTCATGTCCATTGTACCTTGAACTGTGAGCTGTAATGAGCTCAGACAAGAAGTGATATATATATATATATATATATATATATATATATATATATATATATATGTATGTATATGGACACATACACACACACATATATACATATATACATATGTATATATATGGCTGTTTTGATAAACCTGAATGATCTTAGACCATTAGAATTGTTCTGCATCTGAAATGTGAAAGAGGTTGGAATTTGGAGTGAGGAAAGCTCTTAAGTGGCCATTATGGAAGGATCCTGGAAGATAAGAATGCTGAGAGAATTCGCAGGCGAATGGATGGAACTTGAGAATATCATCCTGAGTGAGGTGACTGACTCAATCACCAAGGAGCAAACACAGTATGCACTCATGGATAAGTGAATATTAGCCTAAAACTTTGGAATACCCAAGATTCAATTCACAGACCATATGAAGCCTAAGAAGAAGGAAGGCCAAACTGTGGATGCTTCAGTGCTTTTAGGATGGGTGAACAAAATACTCACGGGAGGAAATATGGAAACAAAGTGTGGAGCAGAGACTGAAGGAAAGGCCACCCAGAGACGGCCCCACCTGGGGATTCATCCTATATACAGCCACCAAACCCAGATGCTATTGTGGATGCCGGGAAGTGCTTGCTGATGGAAGCCTGATATGGCTGTCTCCTGAGAGGCTCAGCCAGAGCCTGACAAACACAGAGGCAGAAGCTCGAAGCCAACCATTAGACTGAGGTCTGGGGTCCCTGATGGAGGAGTTGGAGAAGGGACGAAGGAGCTGAGGGGGTTTGCAGCCCCACAGAGGGAGCACCCAGAGTTCCCGGGGACGGATCGCCAAACAAAGAATACACATGGAGTGACCCATGGCGCTGGACGCATATGTGGCAGAGGATGGCCTTGTTGGTCATCAGTGGGAGGAGAGGCCCTTGGGCCTGAGGGTTTTCGATGCCCCAGTGTAGGGGAATGCCAGGGCGGGAAGACAGAGTGGGTGGGGGGAGCACCCTCATAGAGGCAGGGAGAGGGGGATGGAATCAGGAATTTTTGAAGGTGCGACCTTGAAAGGGGAAAACATTTGAAATGTAAATAAAGAAAATATACAATAAAAAATGCTGAGAAAAATGTGGAGAGCGGACGCCTGGCTCATGAGGGTTCACATGGGAACAAGAATGCTAGGTGGAGCGCATCCATTCATGTGGTGTGTTTTCCAAGAATCTCCTTTCATTGTGCTGATGTCCTGAAAAGTTAAATAAGGTTGAATTTGAAGATAATGGATCATTATCATCATCATTATCTTTATTTTTGATAGAAGAGATCTCAAGACAGGGTTGTGTTTGGCCTGGTGTGACAAGGCACTGCCCTTGTTAAAGAGATCATCCTTAAGGAAGAGAAACAGCCCATGCTGCATTGGGACAATAGAAAGACTGTCTTGGGTGGTAAAATCTCCCCCCAAGGCTCCATCTTGTAAAGAACCAAATTCATTTAAAGAAAGCTTATATTTTGTCACGTGTGTGTTGTTATGTAAATTAATAAAACAAGGTTTCCTTCAGGTGTGTTCAAGGCCTGTGATCCATCACAATCACCAGCCAAGAAAGATGTACTCATTGGCAGGACAGAGATAGTTTTTTTTTTTTTCTTTCTTCTTTTTTTTTTAGAATATACTTTTTTTTTTTATTTTCTATAGTCTTTGTTTACATTCCAAAGGCTTTCCCCTTTCCCACTCCCCCCCCATACATCCCATAAGTCCTCTCCCCCCCAGCTATTCCCCAATCATCCCCCCACTATTTCTCTGTTCTGGATCTACAAAACTGGGTCCAATCTTTTCAGGCCCAGGGTCCTCTCCTTTCTTCTTCTTGGGAATCATTTGACTTGCTAATTGTGCCTTGAGAGTTTAGGGCTTCTGGGCTCATTAATATCCACTTATCAGTGATTGCATTTCATGTGTATTCTTTTGTGATTGGGTTAATTTGCTTAGGATGATATTTCCCAGATCTAACCATTTGCCTACAAATTGCATGAATTCATTATTTTTAATTGCTGAGTAGTATTCCATTGTATAAATATACCACATTTTCTGTATCCATTCCTCCTTTGAGGGATATCTGGGCTCCTTCCAACTTCTGGCTATTATAAACAAGGCTGCTATGAACATTGTGGAGCATGTGTCTTTATTGTATGCAGGGGAATCCTCTGGGTATATGCCCAGGAGTGGTATGCCAGGGTCTTCTGGAAGTCACATGCCCAATTTTCTGAGGAACCGCCAAACTGATTTCCAGAGCAGTTTTACCATTTTGCAATCCCACCAACAGTGGACGAGTGTTCCTCTTTCTCCACATCCTCGCCAGCACTTGTTGTCTCTTGAGTTTTTAATCTTAGCCATTCTGACTGGTGTGAGGTGGAATCTCAGGGTTGTTTTGATTTGCATTTTCCTGATGACTAATGCTGTTGAACATTTCTTAAGGTGTTTCTCAGCCATTCAAATTTCTTCTGGTGAAAATTCTTTGTTTAGCTCTGTGCCCCAATTTTTGATAGGGTTATTTGGTTCTTAGGGGTCTAACTTCTTGAGTTCTTTGTATATATTGGATATTAGCCCTCTGTCGGGTGTGGGGTTGGTGAGGATTTTTTTCCCACTTTGTTGGTTGCTGTTTGAGATAGTTTTATCTTAGGGGTAGCCAATTCTGTTTGATCGGACGTACCACCCATTAAGTAGGAAGGAGATTCAAGTTAAGTACTGTAAACTCAGCCAATTACCTTTGGTTGGAAGGGTCATAGTCATTTAGTCCCTAAATAGATATAGTTTCTCATTGTATTATAAACACTTCTTCTTACAGGCACCAGTAAGTGTAGCTCTCCTCACCTCTATCACTCATCAATTACTGTGATAAAACATGACCAAAAGTAACCGAGGGAAGAAAGCGTTTATTTCACCTTATAGCTTATAAATCAATCATGGAGGGAAGCCAAGTCAGGAAGTCAAGGCAGGGACAGGAACACAGGCTGCATAGGATCGCTGTTCACTGGCTTCCTTCCCATGGCTCATTCAGCCTGCTTTCTTCCAGTACCTAGGACCATCGGCCAAGGTGTGGTCCTGCTCACTGACTTGGGCCTTCCTATATGAAATCAAGAAAATGCACCACAGGCCAATCTAGTAGGGGAATTTTCTTAATTGAGGTTCTCTATTTCAAAATGTCTGGCTTGTGTCAAGTTGACATAAAACTAGCCAGGACAAGCCTTACCAGAGAAGCTTGTTTCTGTGGCAGACAGAGGCTACTACCAAGATTCACAATTGGTTATAATGCAGAGACTAAGCGACTGTAGGATGCCCATATACAGCGAGTGCTGTATACACAATACAAGCCCAGAAATGGAGAGATGTAGAAATAGTCTAAGGTCTAGAGGTCAAGAACACCTGCTGAAAGTCAGATGACTTCTAGCTATAGTAGCGAAGCTGCTCCAGTGAACTTGCAGTCTTGTGGTTGTTTATACAAGACATGCCTAATAACCATAAACTTGACATGTCAACATAAAAGGGGGGTGTGTCACAAGGTCCCACCCATAGATGAACTTTAGGCAATTCACGGTTGTTAGGGAAGGATGAAACAGTGTTCTCCAGGAACAGGACAACTGATAGGTTATTCAATCCCAATCCCAACTGGTAAGTCCTGAACACATGTATATATAAAAAATGGTAGACAGATTCACTAAGTTCTCTCTCTCTCTCTCTCTCTCTCTCTCTCTCTCTCTCTCTCTGTGTGTGTGTGTGTGTGTGTGTGTGTGTGTATACAGTAATAATTGTAGAAGAGTCCATGAATTTGAGTTGGGGGTGAGGGGGAATGGAAAGGGAGAAGGATGAGTGGAAATGATGTAAATAAAGTGTACTCATGTACGGAATTCTCAAAAAAATATATATATCAAAAGGGAATAAAGTTTAAAAATAAGAGGTTCTCTGTTTTTCAAAAGCCAGTGTCTAGGAACATGTTTCCATAGCATCAGTGTACAGATGTTAATATGGCAATGTCTCCAAAGTGTAGCAATGCCATTCCTATGGTACTGGCTTTGTGGATATGATGAAAGATCGTGACAGCAAGGAAATCCTCATGAGGTCAGGCCATGTGTGCTATGGTTGAACTCTTAGGAAAAAAAGCCATTACGTACAACTGTGAAATTGCAGCTGGGTTACATGGAGACTCCAGGATCCTGGAAGTGCCAGTACCATGTAGCACATTCCATGGAAAACTATGGCAATAGAAGAGAGACAACCTAGGAGAGACTCAATGAGTACAAAAGAAGCTGTCTTAATTAGGGTCACTCTTACTACGATGACTCATTATGACCAAAAGCAAGCTGGGGAAGGAAGGGTTTATTTGGCTTACACTGCTAATCACTGTTCATCATTGAAGGAAGTCACGACAGGAACTTAAGCAGGGCTGGAACCTGGAAGCAGGACCTATATAGAGGCCATGGAGCAGTGCTGCTTACTGGCTTGCTTCCCAAGGCTTGCCCAGCCTGCTTTCTTAAAAAAATCTAGGACCACCAGCCCAAGGATGGCACCACCCACTATGGGCTGGGCTCTGCCCTATCAATCATTAGTCAAGAAGATGCCTTACAGACAAATCTTATGGAGGCATTTTCTCAATTGAGGTCCCCTCCTTTCTAGTGACTCTAGCTGTGTCAAGTTGACATAAAAACCAGCCAGCACAGCAGCAGAGCTGGGAGGAGGGATGCCAAGCCTTTCAGAGTCCGGCTGATTACAGAACCATCCCTAGATGGATACAGAGCTTCAGCATTGCATGTTTGCTGGGCAGATTTTTGGTTTTCCTTTTGTGTGATTATATCTTGCTCTGTTCTGCTTCTCCCACTTTTAAATAGGAACGGTTACTTTGTATCATATGTTGGAAGTACTTAAATATTCTTTTTGTTTGTTTTCTTTTCTTTTTCTTTTGTTTTCCTCTTTTTTTTTCTTTTTCTTCTTCCCCCTCCCTTTTTTTCTTTTTTCTTTTCCTCTTTTTTTTTCTTTTTTCTCTTTTTGATTTTTCAAAACAAGGTTTCTCTGCATAGCCCTGGCTGCCCTGGAACTCACTCTTAGACCAGGCTGGACTTAAACTTAGAAATCTGTCTGCCTCTGCCTCCCCAGTGCTAGCTAGGATCAAAGGCATGTGCCACCACAAAAAGCTCACAGTTAAGAGTCTTAGAGTTTTAGAGTATTGAAATTGTTAAAGACTATTGGATTTTTTTTTATGTTGGATGGAATTCCATTTCCATTTTCAGGTTTCTATAGATACAATAGGTCATAGATTAAAAGTCATGGGTTTTAGTTTCAAGTTGACATGTATGGATACCGGTTTCTGGGCATGTCTGTGAGCCATGATCTTTGTTATACTGAGTTGGGAAGACGTCCCATTGTGGAGCTCAGTCCCTAAATGGAATCTGCAACTTTGTAAACAGACAATGGGGAAAAGAATTGGCATGTACCCACACTTTCTGATTACAGATGCCCTCTGTTTCCAGCCAAGAGTGCCTGTTACAAAGATGGAAAAGTAATAGGTTCTATTGACAGTGTCCTTTGCCTTACAGAAGCTTTACAATTATATGAGGTCCCATTGGTCATTCATAAGCTATTGGTGTTCTGTTCAGGAAATTTTCCCCTGTGCCCATGTGCTCAAGGCTCTTCCCCAGTTTCTCTTCTATTAGATTCAGTGAATCTGGTTTTATGTAGAGGTCCTTGATCTACTTGGACTTGAGCTTTGTACAGGGAGATAAGAATGGATCAATTTGCATTCTTCTACATTTTGACTGCCAGTTGAACCAGCACCATTTGTTGAAAATGCTTTTTTCCACTGCATGTTTTTAGCTCCTTTGTCAAAGATCAAGTGACCATAGGTGTGTGGGTTTGTTTCTGGGTCTTCAATTCTATTCCATTTATCTACCTGCCTGTCATTGTACCAATACCATGCAGTTTTTATCACTATTGCTCTGTAGTATAGCTTGAGGTCAGGGATGGGAACAATATGAACCAACCAGTCCCCCCAGAGCTCCCAAGAACTAAACCACCAACCAAAGAATATACATGGAGGGATCCACGGCTCCAGCTACGTATGTAGCAGAAGATGGCCTTTTTAGACATCAATGAGAGGAAAGGCCATTGGTCCTGTGAAGGCTTGATTCCCCAGTGTGGGGGAATGCCAAGTCAGGAGAGTGGGAGGGAGGGTTGGTAAGCAGGGGGAGGAGGGATGGGATAGAGGGGTTTTCTGAGAGTTAACGAGGAAGGGGGATACCGTTTGAAATGTAAATAAAGCAAATATCTAATAAAAAAGATAAAACAAAAAAAAGTAGTAGGTTCACCTCAAATTCCTTGGCTGTGCTGCATGGGGATGGAAACATGTATGTAGAACTGGAAACATGTATGTAGAATCTATAGTCCACCTAGTAAGAGTTGAGGATAGAAGCAGTTACCAGAGACTGAAAGAAGGGGGAAGGAAATGGTGAGGTACGCATCTATGTATACAATAGTACATTTTGGTAGGCATAATTTCTGGTTGTCAATGGCACAGTAAATACAGTTAACAAGTAGAATAGATGATAGAAGATTTTGAATGTGTTCATTATAGATAAATAATGAAAATTTAAGGCAATGGCACAAATATTGCTGTGATCAAACATTATGAAATATATGTATCAGATCTAGGCATCACATTATATCTAGTAAATATGAGCAAATATTATGCATCAACTAAAATTTATTTTTATAGGAAGTTAACAATCAGTTAACTTCTAAGTTTAAGAGTTTTGTTGTTGTGTTTTTTTTTTAAATCAAATCTCAGATCGCAGCTAAGGAACAGCCTGATGATCCAGCTTGCTGGAGTTTGATGTGTAGTCAGAGCACATCAGCCGTCCGTGGGTCCAAGCTCTGGGAAAGGAGCAATGAAAACTAATGATCCTGAAACCTAAGACAGCACAACTGCATGATAGAGCTCAGTGGTTTACTCTGTTGACTCTCAGAATCCTCACGATTTATAGTAGTATGTCTGTCCCTCAGCAAGTGCTGGCATTTTAATCCTTCTGACAATCCCCTTCCCTCATTTGATATACTTCTACTTTACTGACAATAACTTGGGCCAGTAACTTAGCTATCATGTACTTTGACTGACAATGAAAGGGAATGAGTAGGTATTGAAAAGACTGTAATAGTCAATTAATATTTCTACTCTTGACAATGGTTTAGGGACTGTTTGCTTGAGGAAGTTGATAACTGGATAAACAAGAACTTGCTAACTAGAGGGGCAGTAATTTTCAAGATATGGAATACAACATTTGTGATGGTTTGAATGAGAAATGCCACTACCACCACCAGACGCATCTTTTCAAGCAAGTTGTCCCTGGAAGGTGGCACTTTTCTGGCAGGTTATAGAGTCTGGAGAAAAGCCTCCTTGAAAGAACTAGACCCCTGGAGATAGGTCTTAAGATGTTATAGCCCTGGGGCTGGTGAGATGGCTCAGTGGTTAAGAGCACTGACTGCTCTTCTGAAGGTCCTGAGTTCAAATCCCAGCAACCACATGGTGCCTTACAACCATCTGTAATGAGATCTGATGCCCTCTTCTGGAGTGTCTGAAGATAGCTACAGTGTACTTACATATAATAAATAAATAAATCTTTAAAAAAAAAGATGTTATAGACCCACTTCCTGCTCTCCCTTCCCCTCCCCCAACTCCTCTCAGTGTGATGATGAGACTTGACCTTGCCACATGTGGTTCCTGCTATGCTTTCCTGGCCAGGAGTTCTGTATTCTTGGAACCATAGACTAAAATAGAGCTTTCCTCCTCCAGCCATTCTATGTCATGGTATTTTATCACAGAATGGAACGGTGAGTAATTTATACAAGGAGCACGGCAGCAAGGGTAACTACCGAGCAAATATTATGCACCATTTAAAATTTATTTTTATCGAAAGTTAACAACCAGTTAAGTTCTAAGTTTAAGAGTTTTTTTTTTTCTTTTAATCAAAACTCAGATCGCAGCCGAGCAGCAGCCTGATGATCTAATCGCTTGCTGGAGTTTGATGTGTATTCAGAGCACATCAGCTGTCCTTGGGTCCAAGCCCTGGGGATGGAGCAGTGAAAACTCCAGCCTTGGAGGCTCTTAGAAGGGCTGCGTTTCCGTGTCTGTCTTTCTTATTTCTGAAAATTTTAAACTTCATTTACATATTTTATTTTTAATTCCTACAGAGCTCCACATTTTTAAGTCCCTAGTGGCGACTGTGCGGCTGCCGGTCACCAGCCAGTCTTTCTCGTTTCTGTTCTGATCATGGACTAATAGCTCCCTCTTTTGTGCTCTCTCTGTGTCTCACTGTCAGCCGCATTCTCGTGCTTGAACGAGGTGAGCAAGGTGACATCTTTCCTCATCTATTTAATTATTGATATCTTATTTCTTCTACATTTTTGAACTTCTGAGACTCTGGGCTATCTCATCTAGTATTCTCATGAGAAAGTTCAAAGTGTTTATGTTGGAGTATGGCTTCACGTTTCCCCGAGAGGAGTTAGCTATTGTATCTGGCTGGCACTGTGGAAGAGCCCAGCCTGCTCTTCACCTGTGCCAAGGTGAGTTTTACAGAACAGGTTTGGGATGGATTCCAGGGTTGAGACCTCACAGACTCACGGTCTATTGCAGCGCACTCCCATTTGCTGACTGTCTAGCACGAACTAGCTCTGCCAGTCCCAGGGCTGATAACTCAAGGGTGAACCAGCCCCAGGGCTGGACAGATGGCTTAGCAGTTAAAGTGCTTGCCACAAAGACAAGAAGGCCAGAGTTTAGATTTGGACAGTGTACATAAATGCCATGACCTCTAGGTTTGACTGAGAAGTCCTGTATATGATAAAATTATTTCATTTAAAAAATAAATAGTAAATATATAAGCAAATATTTTGTTGTGTAATAGGATAATGTAATAGTACATAAAAAACTTTAAATTTCAATTTTCTTAAGATAAATAGGGGAAAGAATGTTAAATTTTTTTTTCTTTTTTTTTATTTTCTATATTCTTTGTTTACATTCCAAAGGCTTTCCCCTTTCCCAGTTACCCCCCACCATATGTCCCATAATTCCTTTCCCCCCCATGCTATTCCCCACTCTTTCCCCCCGCCCCCTACGATTTCTCTGTTCTGGGGCTACAATACTGGATCCAATCTTTACAGGCCCAGGGTCCTCTCCTTTTTTTCTTCTTGAGAGTCATTTGACTTGCTAATTGTGCCTTGAGTATTTAGGGCTTCTGGACTCATTAATATCCACTTATCAGTGATTGCATTTTGTGTGTATTCTTTTGTGATTGGGTTAGCTCACTTAGGATGATAATTTCCAGATCTAACCATTTACCTACAAATTGCATGAATTCATTAATTTTAATTGCTGAGTAGTACTCCATTGTATAAATATACCACATTTTCTGTATCCATTCCTCTTTTGAGGGATATCTGGGCTCCTTCCAATTTCTGGCTATTATAAACAAGGCTGCTATAAACATAGTGGAGCATGTGTCTTTGTTGTATGCAGAGGAATCCTCTGGGTATATGCCCAGGAGTGGTATGCCAGGGTCATCTGGGAGTGGCATGCCCAATTTTCTGAGGAACCGCCACACTGATTTCCAGAGCGGTTTTACCATTTTGCAATCCCACCAACAGTGGAAGAATGTTCCTCTTTCTCCACATCCTCGCCAGCACTTGTTGTCTCTCGAGTTTTTAATCTTAGCCATTCTGACTGGAGTGAAGTGGAATCTCAGGGTTGTTTTGATTTGCATTTCCCTGATGACTAATGATGTTGAACATCTCTTAAGGTGTTTCTCGGCCATCCGAATTTCTTCTGGTGAAAATTCTTTGTTTAGCTCTGTACCCCATTTTTTGATAGGGTTATTTGGTTCTTTGGGGTCTAACTTCTTGAGTTCTTTGTATATATTGGATATTAGTCCTCTGTCGGATGTGTGGTTGGTGAAGATCTTTTCCCACTTTGTTGGTTGCGTTTTGTCCTTCTGACAGTGTCCTTTGCCTTACAGAAACTTTGTAATTTTATGAGGTCCCATTTGTCAATTCTTGATCTTAGAGTATAAGCTATTGGTGTTCTGTTCAGGAACTTTCCCCCTGTGCCCATGTCCTCCAGGGTCTTCCCAAGTTTCTTTTCTAATAGTTTCAGTGTGTCTGGTTTTATGTGGAGGTCCTTGATCCACTTGGAGTTGATCTTAGTACAAAGAGATAAGAGTGGGTCAATTCGCATTCTTCTGCATGTTGACCTCCAGTTGAACCAGCACCATTTGTTGAAAAGGCTATCTTTTTTCCACTGGATGGTTGTGGCTCCTTTATCAAAGATCAAGTGACCATAAGTCTGTGGCTTCATTTCTGGGTCTTCAATCCTATTCCATTGATCTACCTGCCTGTTGCTGTACCAATACCATGCAGTTTTTAACACAATTGCTTTGTAGTACTGCTTGAGGTCAGGGATATTGATTCCCCCAGAAGTCCTTTTATTGTTGAGAATAGTTTTAGCTATCCTGGGTTTTTTGTTGCTCCAGATGAATTTGAGAATTGCTCTTTCTAGATCTATGAAGAATTGATTTGGGATTTTGATGGGGATTGCATTGAATCTGTAGATTGCTTTTGGCAAGATGGCCATTTTTACTATATTGATCCTGCCAATCCAGGAGCAAGAAATATTTTTCCATCTTCTGAGGTCTTCTTCGATTTCTTTCTTCAGGGACTTGAAGTTCCTGTCATACAGATCTTTCACTTGTTTGGTTAGAGTTACGCCAAGGTACTTTATGTTGTTTGTGGCTATTGTGAAGGGTGTTATTTCCCTAACTTCTTTCTCAGCCTGCTTGTCCTTTGAGTACAAGAAGGCTACTGATTTGCTTGAGTTAATTTTATAACCAGCCACTTTGCTGAAGTTGTTTATCAGCTGTAGAAGTTCTCTGGTGGAGTTTTTTGGATCGCTTAAGTAGACTATCGTATCATCTGCAAATAATGATACTTTGACCTCTTCCTTTCCAATTTGTATCCCTTTGACTTCCTTATGTTGTCTAATTGTTCTCGCTAGAACTTCAAGTACTATATTGAAAAGATATGGAGAGAGAGGGCAGCCTTGTCTAGTCCCTGATTTTAGTGGGATTGCTTCGTTTCTCTCCATTTATTTTGATGTTGGCTACTGGTTTGCTGTAGATTGCTTTTACTATGTTTAGGTATGGGCCTTGAATTCCTGCTCTTTCCAAGACTTTTAGCATGAAAGGATGCTGAATTTTGTCAAATGCTTTTTCAGCATCTAATGAGATGACCATGTGGTTTTTTTCTTTTAGTTTGTTTATGTAGTGGATTACATTGATGGATTTCCGTATATTGAACCATCCCTGCATCCCTGGAATGAAGCCTACTTGATCATGGTGAATGATTGTTTTGATATGCTCTTGGATTCGGTTGGCAAGAATTTTATTTAGTATTTTTGCATCAATATTCATAAGAGAAATTGGCCTGTAGTTCTCTTTCTTTGTTAGATCTTTTTGTGGTTTAGGTATAGCATAATTGTGGTTTCGAAGAACGAGTTGGGCAGTGTCCCTTCTGTCTCTATTTTGTGGAATAGTTTGAAGAGTATTGGTGTTAAGTCTTCTTTGAAGGTTTGGTAGAATTCTGCACTAAAACCATCTGGTCCCCTACTTTTTTTGGTTGGGAGGCTTTCTATAACCCCTTTTATTTCTTTAAGTGTTATGGGACTGTTTAGCTGATCTACTTGATGCTGGTTTAATTTTGGTATTTGGTATCTGTCTAGGAAATTGTCCATTTCCTCCAGATTCTCCAGTTGTTTTGAGTATAGGCCTTTGTAGTAGGATCTGATGATCTTTTGAATTTCCTCCGTTTCTGTTGTTATATCCCCCTTTTCATTTCTAATTTTGTTAATTTGGATACTATCTCTGTGCCCTTTGGTTAGTTTAGCTAAGGGTTTATCTATCTTGTTGATTTTCTCGAAGAACCAGCTCTTGGTTTTGTTGATTCTTTGTATGGTTCTCTTTGTTTCTGCTTGATTGATTTCAGCCCTTAGTTTGATGATTTCCTCTCTTCTACTCCTCCTGGGTGAGTTAGCTTCTTTTTGTTCCAGGGCCTTCAGGTGTGCTGTTAAGTTGCTAGTGTATGCTCTCTCCAGTTTCTTGTTGGAGGCACTCAGGGCTATGAGTTTTCCTCTTAGCACTGCTTTCATTGTGTCCCAGAGATTTGGGTAGGTTGTACCTTCATTTTCATTGAAGTCTAAAAAGTCTTTGATTTCTTTCTTTATTTCTTCCTTGACCAGGGTGTCATTGAGTAGAGTATTGTTCAGTTTCCATGTGTATGTGGGCTTTCTGTTGTTCTTCTTGCTATTGAAGACCACTTTTACTCCATAGGGATCCGATAGAAGACATGGGATTAGTTCGGTCTTCTTGTATTTGTTGAGGTCTGTCTTGTGACCAATTGTATGATCAATTTTTGAGAAGGTACCGTGCGGTGCTGAGAAAAAGGTATACTCTTTTGCTTTAGGGTGGAATGTTCTATATATATATCTGTTAAATCCAATTGGTCCAAAGCTTCAATTAGTTTCACTGTATCCCTGTTTAATTTCTGCTTTCCTGATCGGTCCATTGAGGAGAGTGGAGTGTTGAAGTCACCTACAATCATTGTGTTAGGTGCGATGTGTGCTTTAAGCTTTAGTAAAGTTTCTTTTACGAATGAGGGTGCCCTTACATTTGGCGCATAGATGTTCAGTATTGAGAATTCTTCTTGGTGGATTTTCCCTTTGACAAGCAGGAAGTGACCTTCTGTGTCTCTTTTGATGACTTTAGGTTGAAAGTCAATTTTTTCTGATATTAGAATGGCTACCCCGGCTTGTTTCCTGGGACCATTTGCTTGTAAAACTGTCTTCCAGCCTTTTACTCTAAGGTAGTGTTTGTCTTTGACACTGAGATGTGTTTCCTGTATGCAGCAAAATGTAGGGTCCTGTTTCCGTATCCAGTCTGTTAGTCTGTGTCTTTTGATTGGGGAATTGAGTCCATTGATATTAAGAGATATTAAGGAATAGTAATTATTACTTTCTGACATTTTGGGCATTATTATTATTATTTGTATTTGAGTGGTTCTCTTCTTTTGGGTTGGATGAGATGGGGTTTCTATCTTGTTTCTTCTGGGGTGTTGTTTCCCCCCTTGTGTTGGTATTTTTCCCCTATTATCCTTTGTAGGGCTGGGTTTGTAGATAAGTATCTTGCAAATTTGGTTTTGTCGTGGAATATCTTGGTTTCCCCATCTATGGCAATTGAGAGTTTTGCTGGGTATAGTAGTCTTGGCTGAAGTTTGTGTTCTCTTAGGGTCTGCATGAGGTCTGCCCAGGATCTTCTAGCTTTCATGGTCTCAGGTGAGAAGTCTGGTGTAATTCTGATAGGTCTTCCTTTATATGTTACTTGTCCTTTTTTTCTTACTGCCTTTAATATTCTTTCTTTGTTTAGTACATTTGGGGTTTTGATTATTATGTGACGGGAAGTATTTCTGTTCTGGTCCAGTCTATTTGGGGTTCTATAGGCTTCTTGTATATTCATGGGCATCTCTCTCTTTAGGTTGGGGAAGTTTTCTTCCATAATTTTGTAGAAGATATTTGCTGGCCCTGTAAGTTGTAGATCTTCATTCTCATTTATCCCTATAATCCTTAGGTTTGGTCTTCTCATTGTGTCCTGGATTTCCTGAATGTTTTGGGTTACCAGCTTTTTGCATTTTGCATTTTCTTTAATTGTTGAATCCATGGTTCCTATGGTATCTTCAGCATCTGAGATTCTGTCTTCTATCTCTTGTATTCTATTGTTGATATTTGCATCTATGACTCCTGATTTCTTCCCAAGGTTTTCTATCTCCAACATTGTCTCCCTTTGCGATTGCTTAGTTGTTTCTACTTCTGTTTTTAGATTTTGTATGGTTTTGCTCAGATCTTTCAGTTGCTTGTTTGTGTTTTCCCGTAATTCTTTAAGGGATTTTTGTGTTTCCTCTTTTATGACTTCTACTTGTTGACCCATGTTCTCTTGTATTTCTTTAAGTGATTTTTGTTTCTCCCCCTTATTGGGATTCATTTTTTGCTCTATATTCTCCTGGATTTCTTTAAGTGATTTTTGTGTCTGCCTTGTATGGGCTTCCAGTTTTTGATCTATTTTCTCCTCTATTACTTTAAGAAATTTATCTAAGTGATCCTCAATCTGCATCTTTACCAGTGATTTTAGATCTGAGTCTTGTTTTTCTGGTGTGTTGAGATATCTGGGATTTAATTGTGTTTGCCTTGTAATGGCTTCTAGCTTTTGATCTATTTTCTCATGTATTACTTTAAGAGATTTATCTAAGTGTTCCTCTATCAGCATCCTGACCAGTGATTTTAGATCTGAGTCTTGTTTTTCTGGTGTTTCGGGGTATCCAAGATTTATTGCTGTCGGGGAACTGGGTTCGGATGCCGCCATACTGCCTTGATTTCTGTTAGTAGCGATCTTACGTTTGCCTTTTGCCATCTGGTTAACTCTGGTGTTAGTTGGTCCTGTAGATACTAGCTGGTGCTTGACCCTCCTGTGGGGTTGTAAGGCTATTTCCCAGCGACTGGGATACCTGAACCACTGTCCTGCAGGGCTCTTGCTCACAGATTGCTGACAGGTGGCCTGAGTCCCCAGAGGTCTTAAACTCAGGATATCCCAGGTACTTGGTTCTGCCTGTTGGGCGGCTGCTCTGCACTGCTCCTGCTCAGGGTTTGCTGTCTGTTATCCTGTTTCCCCAGGGGTCTTAAAGTTGGGATATCTCAGTTATCTGGTTCCGCGTGCTGGTCCCAAGCTGCTGGGAAGCTGGCTGGGTCCGGTTTCCCCGCCACCGGCTGGATGGGAAGCTGGTTCCACCTCCGGCTGGGTCTGGGCACCTGGCACACTGGCTGAGTCCGGCTTCCCCACCACCAGCTGGATGGGAAGCTGCAGGCAATATGGCAGCTGCCTGCAGGGAGCTCGGGGTCCGCCCCGCGAGTGCAGAGCGCAGCTGCTACTCTGTGCCCAACTCCCGCTCCAGGCCTGAGTCCCCGAAGGTCTTAAACTCGGGCTGTCTCGGGTACCTGATTCCACCGCCGGCTGGGTCTGAGCACCTGGCACGCTGGCTGGCTCTGGCTTCCCCACCACCAGCTGGATGGGAAGCTGCAGGCAATATGGCGGCTGCCTGCAGGGAGGGCTAAATCTTCTTTTAATATTATCTTCTACAGGGAAAGGCTTACATAGGTTTTTATCATGAAGTTATAATAGAATGTATTTTTGTAAAATAACATGGGCCAGAAGATGGCACTATTGCTGCACATTTGGTTTATGTGTGTATCATTCAGTCTACTATTTCCCCATTTCCCAGATTTAGTTATAATAAAATCATATTGACAGAGCTTCTGATCCAGTTCTTGTCTTTTTTGGGGTTGGCTCCTTGCTTAGGTAGCATTTCTATCACTGTATTGTCTCTCTATTAATTATTATTCCTTTGTGTGATTGCCATAAATACCTCTTCCTGAGCTAAGAAATAGTCTGTCTCTTGTAAGAAGAAAGGAGTGGACACTGGTGCTAGAATGGACCAAAACATCATTGTGGGGGAGTACAGGAACAGTGAGGTGGGAGGGGTGGATGAGGGAGCAGGGGGAGGGAAAAGGGCATGTGGGACCTTTGGGGGTGGGGAACCAGAAAAAGGGAAATGAATTGTAAATATAGAATATATCCAATAAAAAAAATTCTAGAAACCCAGAAAAAAATAGTCTGTCAATTTAATAAATACATTAATATATAATAAGTATACATAAATGTTAAATATACCATTATACATTGTATATTATGTGTTATGTGTTATATATTATATATGTGTTATATGCTATATAATATATTATGTATTATGCATTAATTATATATTACATATGCCATTATATTATATATTAATTAATATGTGTTGTCTATTAATATATTAAATATACTATTAATTGGTGATACGTTTTTATATTTTTCTAAAGCAGACCAAAAACTCTGTTTCAGAGATTTTGACTTCAGCCTTGCATATGATACTGGGCAAGGCTGCTACATCTCAAAAAGTTCTCTTTCTTCTGTTACAAATGGCTACCAGAAGCAGAATCTGAACATGGCATGCCAGCCAACACACATTCCCCCAAGAGACCTGCTGCTTTACACGGGTTATCTAAGATACCATCAACTCTTTCCATGGTCTTCAGACAGGAGACTGGTTTTGAACACAGCTGTCCTTACAACATCTGGAATGCCTGACACAACTCATGGAGATCATCAACACAAACAGGCAGCTCTCACTCAAAGTGAACAAGTTATCGCATATTCTGAACAAAATATGAGTGACTACAACCTGGGAATATAAAATCAAGTTTTACTGAAAGCTATGTTCCAATGTGGTAGCAGAGTTGCTAAATTTTTATAGTTACAGAACAAAAGAAAGGTGCAAATTAAGGCACTTAAAATATTTTGATGGGGCTGTTAGGCAGCTAGTTACAACAAAACACGGAAGACGGCTATAGGCCTTAGAGGCTATCTGGTGACATTCTCAGCATTTGGATCCATGAAGTCTAATATTAGCACATTCTAGAAGATTTTACCTTATAGTCCCGAGGATGCTAGTTCATACACACAAATGGCTCCTAAGGAGACTAAAGATAAACCCAGAAAATTGGTCTTTGGACCTGCAGCATTCCAACTCTCCTACTTCACAGACTTTATAATAAATTAGTCAGACTTTAACACAGCTCTGACATTTTTTATTGATGGGAGCTTCCATGTATAGGTTGAAGGAATTCGTTAGATGAAGGACTAAGTGATCATGTAGGTGCTTCCTAGGATAGTAGATTTAACTGAAACCATTAGACTTTTCTGTGATGACAAACATGGTTCTATATTATGTGGCCAGAATAATAGCCCTTGGTCACATGTGGCTTTTTTTTCTTACTGTATGATTAGTCCAAACAATGAGATGATATTTTAATTTTAAAAATTAACTTAAATCTGGATAGTGGCTGCCATATTGGACAGAATTTCCTCTAGGCCTTCATGATGCTCTGTAAGTTTGACTACTCTGCAGTGTCATTTGGGGACAGGCTGAGCCATTCTGCCTCAGTTGAATCTGTAAGTGTCATTTAAGTGATATGTATGTATTTGATCCAAAAACCACACTTGCAGCAGCTACTCATGACTTAGGAACCTGAAAGTAATTCAGGTATATATCAGTACCTCTCTGACTTCTGTCTGTTTGTCTGTCTGAAGATTGTTTGCAAGTGGATATTGGCCCAATTTCCTCCAAATATATTCTGTTTCTAAAAGACCTGCATCTGACTAGAATTATGTAGATGTTCTGTGGTTATAGGACACTGCTAGAATTTAAGTGCCATTGGCATTATTAAAAGTAAGATAATAAAAATATTTCCAAATGTCAGTGAGGAGACCCTAAGTGCATGAATTTTTCATTCATTAATTTGTTTATTCATTTTACATCCCAATCACAGCCTGCCTTCCAGTCTCCACTTTTATAACCTCTCCCACTTCTCCCTTTTCCTTTCTCCCTTCCCTCTTCTCCCATCTCCCTTCCCCTCCCCTTCTCCTCTGAGGAGGCGCCCCCCCCAACTTGCTCAGGTACCAACCTGCCCTGACACATCAAATCACTGCAGGACTAGGCACATCCCTTCCCACTGAAGCCAGACAAGGCAGCCCGGCTAGGGAAATGGTCCAGAGGCAGGCAAGAGAGTCAGAGACAGTCCTTGCTTCAGTTGTTGGGAGACCCACACGAAGACCAAGTTGAACTTCCGCTACATATGTGCAGAGAGCCCAGGTCCAGCCTGTTGGGTGGTGGTTCAGTCTCTGGGAGCCCCCAAGGATCCAGGTTAGCTGACTCTCGTGCCCCAAATCTGCAAGACTCCCCAGGCTCTATCTCATATTTGGCTGTGGGATTCTGCACCTATTTCAGTCAGTGCTATGTGGAGTCTCTCATCAGACAGGTATGTAGACACAGCCATAGCATATTGTTAATAGTGTCAGGGATTGGTTCTTCCCCATGGCTCAAGCTGAGCCAGTCATTGGTCGGCCATTTGTACTCATAGATGGATAGTAAAATACAGGATACCATGCTACAGTCCACAGACCCGAAGAAACTAAATAGCAAAGAGGGTCCAAGGGATGCTTGAATCTTACTCAGAAGGGGACATAATATAGTCATTAGAGGTGAATGGAGGTAGGGAACCGGATGGGAAAGGGGATGGGAAGAGGAAAGGAGCAGGAGGAAAGGGCGCAGTTCTAGGGAGGGGGCATGGAGAGTGAGGCAGACTGGAGAAGGAGGATGGGCATCTCTGGGACTCGCTGGAGACTTGGTATGAGGGAGGCTCCCGGGTATCTATGAGGGCGACTCTAGCTGAGACTCCTAGCAGTGGGGGAATGTAGTCTGAAGTGCTACCTCCTGTAGCCAAGCAGGACTCCTAGGGGAGGGATAAAGATGCCCTCCTACCCACATAACCTTCGACCTAAAACTTATCCTCCCTACAAGACGTGCAGGGACAAGGATGGAGCAGAGTGTGTGAACTTTGGCAGTGACTTTTTCACCGAGGATCTCATCGTGGTTGTTCTCAACTGAAGTTGGTCTTACTCCTCAGGAAACATGTCACAACATCTGGAGCCAGTTTTGATTGTTACAACTTGGCTGAAGAGGGGGGGGGCTGGGTCCTACAAGCAACTCCTGTGTAGAAGTTATGTTGCCAAGTAGCCGACGATGCCCGTGAGGGTCTCCTTCCCTTCTCAAGCAAAGAATCATCTATAACAATGTTCAGCAATGTGGACATGGAGCAATCACTCCCATGACAACTCAGAGAGAATGAATTCGGTTTATTATCGTGAATGCTTTTCAGTTTGTACAGTGTAAGACTTTTACTTCATACAAAACCAAAATAAAAACTTAAGACAGCAGATAACCCATCAATGATCAAAGGAGGATAAACATTAGGATATGCAGAGTAAATCTGAGTTTGGTTTGATACTATTCTATATTCACATGAAATACTATAAAATATGCAACTAAATACATATGAAAATGACAATTTTATCATTCAAACTAAGATATTCTAAAGATGTTTTCCAGATTGAGTGATTTATATAAATATTCGACTGAAGAATATACCTGCTATTTAACGGTAAATTCAAATATCACACAACAACATTTTACTGACATCTTGTTTCAAGAATTTTATGAATGTCTACTGGCAGTTTAACTTCACATGTCCGATGTTAATATTTTCTTAGGATTCATTTCCGCTGACTCCCCATCCTATAGCTACTTAATTATTCTAAACCTGGTTGACAATAAAGCTGTTTAAATAAAACAAATTAAGGTAAAATAGCATAAAATTGAAAAATAAATTTGTACAAGTGTTGAAACATCCCTCATCTTGGAGATGGAGCTGAAAGTAACCTTTTTTAG
This sequence comes from Apodemus agrarius, assembly GCA_964023405.1. Classification (NCBI taxonomy): domain Eukaryota; kingdom Metazoa; phylum Chordata; class Mammalia; order Rodentia; family Muridae; genus Apodemus; species Apodemus agrarius. The sequence goes on along the minus strand of OZ030016.1, from coordinate 21,172,185 downwards.
ATTCTTGCTCATTTATATTTCATTAATAAAAAGGACAAGAAAAAGAACTTTTAATTTCCAAATATGGAAAGGTATTTATACAAAGAAATATCTATAATTAGCCTCATCTTATTATAAAAACATGGTGGGTGAACTGCTTCAAAATACACATCAGCTAAATTTTCTAGAGGAAATAAAATATGCACAAACATAAATACACAGTTTCAGAGAGAGTTAGATGCATATCTCAAGATGAAAAGGAACGGATCCGCTCATCACCATCTCCTAAGTCCTAGCCTCACATTCAGTGTTTCCCTTGTCATTGTGTCATCATTGACTTTGACTAACTAACGTGGCCAGTCCAGACAGTGGACCAACAAACTGCCAGTGATGATTTTTGATGAAGATAAAAACTTTGGAGAAATCAGAGAAGGAAGTCATCTCTTGAGAAAAGCAGAGGGTGGCTGGATAGTTAGTATTTACTCAACTTCCAGATTAGTACAAGTTGAAAAAAAATCATGAGGTAGAACAGAGATGAGCATGGAGGTAATCAGACACTTTGCAGAATGGTAGATCTTTGTGAGGCAGATGGCATCTTTTTTGGTCATAATCAATGGGACCCTTTCCATGATGTGAAAGGATGTCTGTCCCCTTCTGGTTTAAGAGGAAGGTCACCATACTCATTTGCATCTTGAACTGGATGAAGATGCACAGGGCAGTGAGCGTGGAATCCGACTTGCCAGACGCTGTGTGGCACACTCCAGGTTGGATAAGGGGTGGCTGTTGCATTAGATGTTAGTTTTAGATTTAATCCAGTTCCGATAATGAGTCACTCTGGTGTAAATTCCAGGCTTGTTTTCTTTTCCACAGTCTATTCCCCAACTAACAATCCCAAGAAGATACCACTTATTTCTATTATCTGAGATAACCAGAGGCCCTCCAGAATCACCCTAGAAAAAGAGTAAAACATGCCATCAATTCAATGAACAAAAAGTTGTCAGAAATAAGAGCTCACTGGCTCCTGACTGGTAAATTCATACCTGGAACTAACATGTTAACTCCATTAGCTAGAAGTGATGCTTTGCTTTAAATTAGATCCTCACCTTGTTCCACATGAACTAATCAATAGAAGGGTGTTAAGGGATGTTTTATCAAAGGTGCAACACCTTTTATTGAAAGGCTAAGGTGAAATTCCCACTAAACACATTTAAAGCACCTAAATCATGAGGGCTTCTCAGGTATCTTCAGCCTAAGAATTCAACAAAAGATTGAAAATTTGTGTCTGATTAATGACCCTGTCCTTTCTAAAAGCATACCCTAAGATAGTTTACTATAGTTTCTTGGAATGAGAGAAATGGTAGTTTGGAAGAGGCAGAGGCTTCTGAAGCCACTGCAAAAGACTTTCCTTTCCACAATTCTTCCTATTCTTGATAGTCTCTTTCAGCATCTGGTGAACATCCCCATCTACCGAAGACAGTCCTCCTTAACCCCTGCTTCCCTCAGACCTCCATTATAGCTAAGATCCTCACACTCCCAATGTACAAAGGGTCAAGGGCAGTAAGGGGGTGTGTGCCAATGGAACATGAAGGCCAGCTCCAGTGTCGATCATGCTTATTCTCTAAGTCTTGTGATCCTATCTGTTGGATACATACCTAGTTGAGAGAGAGAGAGAGAGAGAGAGAGAGAGAGAGAGAGAGAGAGAATGGAAGGGTATCTTGTATTCTAGAATGTCTAGCTGAATCCTGAATTTCTTCTTTTGTTGCAGTAACTTGTGCCCTAATGAAATTGTCGTCACTTCAATTTTTTAAATGTTAGTTTCCCTCGGTAATGTTTGTAATAAATTTTGGTTCACAAAAAGCTGAATAAATAAGTGAATGAATAAATATTACCATCACATGATAGCCAATGTCAGATCAATGGTGACAGCTTTGCATACAACAAATGTCACACATATGCCAAATTATCAGAGCCAATATTAATTTTTCAAGGTATTGTTTTGTTCTTAGGCCCACTGACAAATGCTATAGGTCACATCTTTAATTTCTTAGTTATTTTCAGTTCTTCAAATAATTACATATTATAACTGATACTGTGCTTAAAACCTTAATGCTTAAAATTAATATGTTGTAAGAATGGACAAAATGCTATTGGTTTAATTTGAAAAATGATCTGGGATGTACTACATTCATAGAAATGAGTGCAGGTTATTATTTTTCTAGATAAAATAGACTTCTAAATAATAATTGGAGTAAGCTATTTAAGGTCAAATATCAGTAGATCTTGTCTCACTATGGCTTGAAATTAGTATGAATGATATATTCAAATTTCAGTTGTGACTGAGCTTTTATTATGTGGCTTCCTACTTGTCTTTTACTATGAATTTCTGGTCTCCACTAGGAGTTCTGTTTGTGATAAAAACCTTGCTGGGACAGCTCTGTTCAATATGGTGCTTCATGAGGCATTGAACAGCTCGTTCTTCTATCCTTCCGCATAGCTCCTCTTTGCTACCCAAGTCAATTTCATGGAGTTGTGTTAGGTGACATTACTCTGTGATCGGTGATTTCATTTTTATCGAGAGGATTATTTTTGAGAGTTAGAATATACTTACCTCACAGGCATCTAGTTTTCCTGTCAAGAAGCCAGCACATATCATTCCTGAGGATATAGCACCACCATATACACTAACTTGATTACATACATCATTGCTTATGATCTCTATTTCAACCTCTTGCAGAGTGTTGGGAAAGGGACCTAAAGAAGCAAACAGTCAATAGATGAGTGGCTTAAACACGAGGAGATGAAGAGATATGGGCTTAAACATTGACCTTAAAGTTGTAGAATTTGGGACTTGGGGCGGTGCTCAGGATGAGTTATACTTTGGGGTGACATGTATGTGTTGATGTCATATTTGGTACATTTATCACTATCATCTATTTGATTCCTGCAAAAAGTTACCAAAGATATAGCTATGAGACTTCTGGATTTTTTTGCTGAGGAAACTCATGTTCACCTGGTTAAGAGTTTTGTCATCATCACATAGCTAAATAGTCACAAAAATAATGCCAGTTTAGACATGAGGCATTTCTCATCACCTAGAATCTACCCAGAGTCCTGCTTCACTTTGCAGAGAATACAGATGCTTCAAAATTGGAAATCGTTTAGAAAGAAGAGCATTACGGAGAGTCAAATTTTATTGTACAGGATCCTTCTGCTTCATGAAAAGGATGGTATTTACAATGAAAACAGTGCGGTTTCAATACAACATCAATACAAATAGGAAGACAACACCCCTTCACATTTTCTAGACCAACCACATTGATTGATTTGTTTGCATTGATTGTAATGCAATAAAGCCATGTACTTGAATGAAATGCTATTTTAAACCACTGTGTTTTCACGCCTCCCTTTAACAGCCTCTATTAAGAATGTCATTCATATGAAATTCCACTTCTTTTTATAAACATGTTCAAAACAATTGAAAGGATGGATTTATTTCAGCATTAATACACGTAACAAGGCAAGGCTATGGCTTAAGTGTTCTAATTTCACAGACAGCAGATAAAAGTTTAAGAAATATTACCATAATTAAGAACTCAGGGATTTGGGCAAAGTTACTGAGAGTAACTTTACTTGTGTGTACAATGGAGAAATGAATGTTAAAGCAGTAAAACCATTTGAGATAGTGCCTCGCCCCACATTCAAGTCGCAGTATGTCTATTATTCGCGTACACTGGAGCAGTTAGGGTTGTGCATTAAAATGCTCATGAGTTTACATCTGATCTTAGTGTGAACAGGGAACAGTGAAGATGTTGAAAGAGAGAAAATCTAGTCTTTTTTTAAAAATGCTAGATATTATTGTAAATGTTTCTAAGTCTCTTTATTTTCAACTATAAAGCATGATTCAAGTGTTTGAAAGGCTATTTGATAATATTGACTATTCAAAGAAGAAATGCTACAGAGAAAAGGAAGTTTCCATTTTACTTAGCTCTCAAAAGTATTCTCTGATGGAATAAATCTTTCAAATAAAGAATAAGAAGACCTCGGGCGATGGTGGCGCACGCCTTTAATCCCAGCACTTGGGAGGCAGAGGCAGGTGGATTTCTGAGTTCGAGGCCAGCCTGGTCTACAGAGTGAGTTCCAGGACAGCCAGGGCTACACAGAGAAACCCTGTCTCGAAAAAACAAAAACAAAACAAACAAACAAACAAACAAAAAAAAACCAAACAAACAAACAAAAAGAATAAGAAGACCTGGGCAATCGTCATCTTAGTTCACAATGTAGAAATTAGCCACAGGCAAATAAAACAACCAAACAAGAACAAGAGGAAGAGGAAGAAGAAGAAGAAAGCAGAAGAACAAGTAGAAGAATAACAACATCAAGGAGGAGGAAAAAGAAGAGAAGGAAGGAATGAAGGGAGAAAAGAAAAGGAAAGAGAAAGGGAAAGGTGAGAAGAGAAGAGAAGAGAAGAGAAAAGGAAAGGAAAGGAAAGAAAGGAAAAGAAAAGAAAAGAAAAGAAAAGAAAAGAAAAGAAAAGAAAAGAAAAGAAAAGAAAAGAAAAAGAAAAGAAAAAACCACAGCAGCAGCAGCAGTATAGGAATTCAAGACTCAGGTCCCCATCTAAAAGTCCGTACATGCTGATAACTGGGTATCATTTGGTGCAGGGAAATGGCGCATGTCTCAACTTTATACTGCCACCAGATCAGCAGCAGCTTCAGGGATGCACTGATCAGAAGTTTCCCTGTACTGTTTAATGTCAGGCAGGATCAGCTGTTCAGATTCTGTGGCTGAGGCTGCTTCCGTTTAGCGGTTTGCCCCTCCAGAAATTCATCATTACAAGTGCTTGCAAACTACGAGTCAGACGGACACAATGACTCTACATGAGGATGGTGAGGTGAAAGAATATGGTCTGATGAGATTTGAAAAGAATGCCCCAAGAGCACGAAAATAAAAAACTAGTCTATTCCAGACATCAAACAGTGACTGGGACTTGAACTGGGGTTCTTTGGAATCACAGTCAGGTTCTCTTAACTGGATGTCAACAAGTGCTTGCTGACAGAAGCCTGATATAGCTGTCTCCTGTGAGAGGCCCTGCCAGTGCCTGACAAATACAGAGGGGGATGCTCTCAGCCAACCATTGAACTGAGCACAGGGTCCCCAATGGAGGAGCTAGAGAAAAGACCCAAGGAGCTGACAGGGTTTGCAGCCCCATAGGAGGAACAATATGAGCCAACCAGTACCCCCAGAGCTCCCAGGGACTAAACCACCAACCAAAGAGTACACATGGAGAGACCCATGGCTCCAGCTGCATGTATAGCAGAGGCTGGCCTTGTCAGATATCAATGAGAGGAGAGGCCCTTGGACCTGTGAAGGCTTGATGCCCTAGTGTAGGGGAATGCTAGAACAGGGAAGCAGGAGTGGGTGAGTTAGTGAGCAGGGGGAGGGGGATGAATAGGGGGCTTTCAGAGGACAAATGAGGAAAGGGGATAACATTTGAAATGTAATAAAAATTTTTAGAAAAACTAGCCTATAAAAATAAACATAAGTACTACATCTTATATAACCACTATATCAAATGTAAGTGTCTGAATACTACGTACAGATAAGTTTTCATATTTTCTTTTTATAAAATATCCGTGATTGTCACGGGTTTATCTTGATCTATACTTTGTAAATTTGTATTTGGATATTTCCACGCAAGAGCAACACAGCGTTTGCACTGTTGGCGTTCTCGTTTATCTAGAGAAACTCACCGTTCGCTTTCAGTGCTCCCCATCCGGTGACGAACACTTTACTCTTCGGCAAGACTTGAAAAGCAGTATCAGGGAGGCAGACTCTGCGCAGATTTTCAGAAAACAGCACGGGGCTGGACAGCTTGACCACAGCGATGTCGTCGTCGTGTTTGTGGGCTGCGTAGTTCTCGTGAACGATGATGGACTCCACCTTTCGCGTTGTCAGTGGATTGCTGAGGGTTCTTCCAAAACTTACTGACCACAGTTTGGGGTTTTTGTAACTGATCAAAAAGTAAAAGGAGCACAGTGTGTTCATTTCTGGTCTGTAATTGCCCAGGATTCTGTGTGGGCAAACTTTTTTTAAATTTTTTTTTATTAATTTTTATTTATATGAGTGCACTGTAGCTGTCTTCAGATACACCAGAAGAGGGCATCAGATCCCATTACAGATGGTTGTGAGCCACCATGTGGTTGCTGGGAATTGAACTCAAGACCTCTGGAAGAGCAGTCAGTGCTCTTAACCTCTGAGCCATCTCTCCAGCCCTGTGGGCAAACTTTTTAAGGTCCTACTTGAATTGGCCTTTAACAGCATCTTGTTTTTAGGCTTTCCCATACTGACAAATTTGTTTTCTAGCAGATAAGAAACATTCTATTTCAAAGTAGGCTTAGTTCTGCTCTTCGAGGATAAATACGCATTTTTAAAATAAGCAACATATTACTTCTATTTTATTATTAAAATATATTATTTGAAGAAAATAAAAATGCTAGATATAATTATCTCATCTATTTTTGCAGATATTCGTATATACCCATAACTGTGCACAGTTACATACTCTATTCACAGGTACAAAAGAGGAAGACAGACAGAAAAAAAAAAACCCAAGACAGAAACACAAAGGAAAAAAATAAATTTGTAGCCATTTTTATATATTGTCTAATGATTCTTTTCTATTGAACATTTTGCTCAGAATATTTCCCCGTTTTATTTTAGTATCACTAGGATCATCATATCTGTGTCTCTTTCCTCCATTGGTGCTATACATTACATCTTTAACAATCATACAGAGAATAAAAACAAGTAGCATATCAGATTTGACTTATAGGTTGGAATATAATTAATGGCACTAAAAGAAAACTTCAACGTATTTTTGGGAAAGCCAGTGTGCATACTTGATTTTTCAGTGTTGATTTGTTTCTTATTAAAATTGAGATTACTGCAAAAGATACTTTCAATCAGACGTGAAAGCAATCTATTCTTTGCATTGTTCTTCAGGAACTGATGATGATCTTTTCTACTCCTGTCAACAAGGGGCGGAGATGCTCATGGAAAGAGTGAAGAAGAGGAAAAAATGATTGGATGTGAATGTGAGAGGCAGTGAGGCTCGAGATCCTGGGGGTGTATCCTGAGGACTCACTGGAGACAAAGAGGGTGTATCCTGGGGACTCACTGGGGATAAGGGCATATCCTGAGCTGAGGGTGTATCCTGAGGACTCCCTGGGATTAGGGCATATCCTGAGGACTCACTGGGGCTGAGGGTGTATCCTAAGGACTCACTGGGAATGAAGGCATATCCTGAGGACTCACTGGGGCTGAGGGTGTATCCTGAGGACTCACTGGGGCTGAGGGTGTATCCTGAGGACTCACTGGGGATGAGGGCATCTCCTGAGGACTCACTGGTGACCCGAGGGTGAGGGTGTATCCTGAGGACTCACTGGGGATGAGGGAGTCTCCTGAGGACTCACTGGTGACCCGAGGATGAGGGTGTATCCTGAGGTCTCACAGGAGATCCTGGGGGTGTATCCTGAGGACTCACTGGAGACAAAGAGGGTGTATCCTGGGGACTCACTGGGGATGAGGGCATATCCTGAGCTGAGGGTGTATCCTGAGGACTCCCTGGGATTAGGGCATATCCTGAGGACTCACTGGGGCTGAGGGTGTATCCTAAGGACTCACTGGGAATGAAGGCATATCCTGAGGACTCACTGGGGCTGAGGGTGTATCCTGAGGACTCACTGGGGCTGAGGGTGTATCCTGAGGACTCACTGGGGATGAGGGCATCTCCTGAGGACTCACTGGTGACCCGAGGGTGAGGGTGTATCCTGAGGACTCACTGGGGATGAGGGAGTCTCCTGAGGACTCACTGGTGACCCGAGGATGAGGGTGTATCCTGAGGTCTCACAGGAGATCCTGGGGGTGTATCCTGAGGACTCACTGGAGACAATGAGAGTGTATCCTGAGGACTCACTGGGGATGAGGGCGTATCCTGAGGACTCACTGGGGATGAGGGCATATCCTGAGGACTCACTGGTGATGAGGGTGTCTCCTGAGGACTCACTGGGGCTGAGGGTGTATCCTGAGGACTCACTGGGGATGAGGGTGTCTCCTGAGGACTCATTGGTGACCCGAGGATGAGGGTGTATCCTGAGGTCTCACAGGACATCCTGGGGGTGTATCCTGAGGACTCACTGGGGATGAGGGCATCTCCTGAGGACTCACTGGTGACCCGAGGATGAGGGTATATCCTGAGGTCTCACAGGAGATCCTAGGGGTGTATCCTGAGGACTCACTGGGGCTGAGGGCGTATCCTGAGGACTTACTTGTCAAAGCAGTGAGCAGAGGTCACCAGCCACTGGGATCCGATGAGAGAAGCCCCGCAGAGGTGGATGCCTTCCACCTGAAGGCTGCTTTGCCATGGCCAAGAAGCTCTGTCTGCAGGTTTGCCATCAGCGATTCTTGCCGTGGCTGGGTACTCCATCCCCAAGCCGCAGTCTGCCAGGCAGAAGAAAATAACACGGCTATTTTCAAAGAGTTATGAACATGTTTGGATGGCTTTGGCAAATAGTTAAAAGTGAAACGACTTATGGATACGGCTTGCCTTTAAAATACTCATCGACAATAAATGGCAAATGTTATGAGGATGATGGATATTCATGTTGATTGAGGATGTATATTCTTGTAATTAAATCATTAATGTTAGAAGTTAGTTATCATCTTATTTAGTTCTTTAAAACTGCTTAAAGCATTTTTCTTTGAAATTATTTTTTTATTTTTAATTAATTATTTTATTTCTTTACATTCCTTGAAATTAGTTTTTTTTACATTTTCTGAGTCCTGTTATACATAACAGATTACTGTATTGATAATTGATATTTATTGCAGACAAATTTCATATGTAATGTGATAAAGTCCACTAAATAAATATTATTTTCAGTATTATAGTTAGTGAGTTTCATTTAAACCTATGCAAAATTTTATACTTTAACAAAATCAATCAAATAAAAATAAGTGGGAAAAATTCAAGGAAGTGGCTTTTTGATATACTACTACTTTTTATTACTGAAGCACACATACATATATAACTAAATACACTATTCACAGAATTTTATCTCATTCTGTCAATTTTCCAGTTCACAAAATTAAGGATGATCCTATTAATTAGTATGCAACTCTCCTCCGAAGCTTCATAGTCACCTAAATTTATTAGATTATCATTTTTAATTGGATATTTTATTTGTTTACATTTCAAATGTTATCCCTTTCCTGGTTTCCCCTCTACAAACCTCGTATCCCATCCATCCCCTCCCCCCACCCTGTTACCCTGCTTCTATGAGGGTGCTCCCCCACCCACCCATCCACTCCATCCTCCCTGCCCTAGTGTTTCCCTACACTGGGGCACAGGGCTTTCACAGGACCAAGGGCCTCCTCTCATACTGATGGCAGGTAAGGCCCTTCAGCTCCTTCAGTCCTTCCCCTAACGCCTCCATTGGGGTCCCTGTGCTCAGTCAGTGGTTGGCTGCAAGTAAAGGAAGTGGTTTTTAAAAAGCCATCAGTGAATCTTATTACTGAAAGAGAAAATATTACCATAGAAGCCACAAAACATTTCTATTAGTAACTTTTCCACTGATTTAAAGTTATCTGTATTGAGAAATCAAGAAATATTATGGGTATTTGGGAAATGGGATCCACCGATGTAGGGAAAGACCAAAGACTTGTGAGTTTGTTTGTTTGTTTGTTTGTTTGTTTTTGATTAAATAATAGCATATCAGTGACACTCCTGGACTTACCACTGTTTAGAATATGCTCTGCCTGTGCTGCATTCATTTCTAAAAAAACAATAAAATCAAGGTCAGCTGAATAACATGACTGTTATCGCTTGGGATACAATGCCTACCTGACATGACATTCTCAGATTGGGAAAAACTGTTCTAGTTAGGAAGCGCAGTATAAAAACAATAGCGTAAGCCATAACAAAGAGGAGGCGGAATAGTAATTAAGATTCTGACTCCACGTGAACTTCAGGGAGATTCTTGTACAAATATGAAGTCATTGGCATCAACAGACATTAATTGCCTGGAAGATTAACGTCCTTTTATGCACTTGAATACATCTATTGAAGTAGAAGTTAAATTTAAGGTGTGTAGGGCCATTTTTACACACATCTGTAACATATAATCCTCTCAGTCTTCACCTCTGGTCTCACTCGCTTGCCATTGTATATTAAAGGTCCTCAAATCATCTTCAAAGCCTCTAGGATTTGGCCACAGATTTATTTCTATTGTGTCAGATTCTGCCATTCAACATGTTATCATTTTCTATTTGTAAACCGAAATAGAAACTGGTCTAAGCTGTGTCTGTCTCCCCGAATCACTTGTATCGCTCTTTATGCCAGCTTATGCAGCAAGGAACCAGACTCGAGCATACTTGGGTGAAAACTAGCGTAACATCTCAGTCTCGGGTTTTTAATTTAGGTCAGCATGTGCTTTAGAATACGGTCTGCCTGTGCCACATTCGTTTTTGAAAAAACAATAAAATCAAGGTCATTGCTCAATAACATGACTGTTATCCTTTGAAATATGATGCCTGCATGACATGACATCCTCAGATTGGGAAAAAAACACACTAATTAGGAAGCTCAATATAAAAACAATAGCACAAACAAGGGACACTGAGTTGGAACCAGCATTAAAAAGTTAATTATAGGAAATCATTAGGATTAGATTCTGTCAATAATAAAACTTCCTTATGGCTTTCCTTATCACAGTTTTGCCAAGAGGCAAATCACCTGCCTTGTGTATCATTAGTATTAAATTAGATAAACCAGACAATATTTTATCTTTTGCCATTACACCTACAGCAAATTGTCCATATCCAGTTTATGACCTTTAGTTATCAGATGATGGTTTTACAACTAGCCTTAAAAGAATGTTATCCTTGATTATAAATTCATTTCAAAACCTGCTTTATATCCTTTTTTTCTTTCTTTCTTTTTTTTTCTTTCTTTTCTTTTTCTTTTTTTTTTTTCTTCGAGACAGGGTTTCTCTGTGTAGCCCTGGCTGTCCTAGAACTCACTCTGTAGACCAGGCTGGCCTCGAACTCAGAAATCCGCCTGCCTCTGCCTCCCAAGTGCTGGGATTACAGGCGTGCGCCACCACTGCCGGCTCTGCTTTATATCCTAATGCAATTAGCTCATGACACATGAAGGTTTACAGAGCCCTAATTGCAGCTTTCCTATAAAGGTCTCAATAATTACTGGTATAAATTTAAGAATTCTATAGAATCATTATTAGGAATTAGGAAATCATCTATTTGTCTACATTACAAGAGAGTGCATCTTCATTGATCTGTGGAAAATCTGCCCAATACAGTGGACTAATTCCCAAGGATTACGCTATGTAATAATAACAGGAAAGACACATGACGAGAATCAGTTCTGAGATGAACTCTCTACAAGCCTTGCAATTTTAGTTTATCCATTGTAGCCAAGCAAAATAATGGGCCATCTTCAGGAAGCCATCTCTTATGGTTTTTTTCTCTCCTAGATGTCTTCAGACAAGGCATGATTGAATAGGTGTGTTCTGCTTGCCTGAAAATATGTCATACTGCTTCAGTTCTGGACCAAGATTTGCAGACTCTCTTCTTTTCTTCTATAAATGCAATGAGTTGCAATCTATACTGTATGTTTGTATTCTGTATCTGTGGGTTCAACTAACTCCCATTCAGAAATATTTGTAAACACTGAACCTGACACCATGTATTTTCCCATCATATTCCCTAAGCAATATTACATATCACATACTTACCTATAATTTATTGTCTACTAGGTATTATAAGTATTCAGCAGTTTATTTACAGTTCATGAAAGGGATTGGGGATATTGGTCAGTAGTTTACCTACTATGTTCAAGTTCTTAGGTTTGATTGCAAATACACAATACTCCACCACCACCACCACCACCACCACCACCACCACCACCACCACCACCACCACGTGCGCACACACACACATACATACATACATACACACACACACACAATGCATGAGGACATCTGCATACATCGTATGATAATTCTGTGGCATTTTCCATAAGAGACCTGATAGAACATTATTTATTACAGTAAATAATAGTAATAACAGAAGTTGTAAAGAAAATGACAAAATAGTGAATGACTTCGGAATTTGAAGGATTATGCTTCGTAATCTTCCTTTTCATAGACGAGGGACCAGAAAGTTCTGTCATTACAAAAACCCTCAACAAGTTTAAAACCAATCCCAGGAAAAGTCTGTTTTGTTTTTATACAAAGTACTAGAAATAGGATGGATAATAGAGATCTACCCAGATGTCTACTGTCAAATCCAAGCCTGGAAGTCCACTTCTCAGAAGCAGTGACAGTAGGAAGCCCCTGACCATCCCAGTTCCCATGTTGTGGCCTTAGAACTGGTGGACGAACTAAAACATCCATGGATATATCTGTAGACACCTGTTTCTGCTCAGTACCATAAAGAAATCCAGGTACACAGACAGAGATCTAACATCCTGGGCGGTCCAGAGAAGCCCATTCTACAACTGTGACTAGCAGGAGGGCACCAAACCCTGACACTATTACTGATATGATGTTGTGCTTGCAGACAGGAGCCTAGTATGGCTGTCCTCTGAGAGGCTCCACCAGCAGCTGACTGACACATATGCAAATACTTACAGCCAACCATTAGAGAGTGAGATCAGGAACCCGTGTGGACGAGTTAGGGGAAGGATTGAAGGAACTGAAGGGGATGGCAACCCCATAGGAACCCCAACAGTGTCAACTAACCTGGACCCCTGGGAGCCCCCAGAGACTAAGCTACCAACCAAAGTGGCTGGTCTGAGGCCCCAGGTACAAATGTAGCAGAGGACTGCTTTGTCTGGCCTCAGTGGGAAATCTTGCACCTAATCCTCTAGAAATGCCCAAGGGAAGGTGCTTGGACTGGGGAGCACCTACTCAGAGGTAAAGGGGAGGAGGAATGGGATGAAGAAATGTGGAAGGGGGACAAGGAGAAGGCAATATCTGGAATGTAAATAAATAAAATAATTAATTAAAAAACAGAAGGGCATTGCAAGAATCTAAAAGACTGAACTGCCTTCGAATAACCAAAATAGATAATAAATCTACATTCTTTACTTAAATAGGTTGACTGTGTGCTAAACACAAAAAAATAAATAGGATCAAGATTCTCCTAGCAAATAGTGTTCAGAATACACAAGTTTTCATACAAAATGAAACAAAACAAAGTAGGAAATGTACACTTTGAATGAGGACACAATCAACCAATGCCATTCTGGAAAGATCTATAACACGAGAAATAACTGATGTAGATTTGGAAGAAGTGCCACAATCAAAGACAAGTTCCCTTGTAATAAATGAAAAACAGAAAATGTCACAAAACCGTAGAGATATTTTTTTAAAAAACAATCACTGAAAATGATAAGAATGCTCGGCTGTTTAGCCGAGCTGTTAGAATAGCACTAGCGGTGGGAACAGATGAACTGGCCTGCTGATGTCCCGAGTGAGGATGGAGGGTGGGAATCACATCAGTGAACTCGGGGACAAGAGCAGAACCATCCAGCTTGAAGAACAGAGTAAGGCAATCTAAAGGAGCAAAGCCTCCCGTGGGTATGGGTCACTATACAGAACACCGGTATAGTAACACTGTGACCTTTTAGAAGTGAGGAAAATAATTATTGTGGGTCTAAAAAAGAGCGTTTAAACACAAAAGTCCACACATTTGTTAAAGACAAGGGTTCAAATTTGTGTAGGATCAAATTGTATAGGCTCAAATAAAATGAGAAAACCACAAATAGGATAAAATTAAACATCCTATCATAAAAGAATCTTAAAGAAAATAAATATTAAAGAGAACAGGATGAATCTAAATTGACTTTTAAAAGACCTCTTTTGTATCTTGTCCACTCTCAAGGGACAGAGTTAGCTTACAGAGTTAAAAATCCAATGCTTGCCAGGGCCCCACTCCCTATCCAGGGCTGAGCTCTGTGTTTATGGGTATTATCGGTTAGAGTAGGCACATTTCCCGTATCCATGGAAGCACAGTCACACAGAAAGATCAATAGTGGAAGTTAGGCTGCTTTTAAATACCACACTCTCTGTACTAAATTGAAATGATGTTGCTAAGGCTTGATTTAATAACAGAAAATATTTTCATATTTGTCTAACTAGACAGTTATTATGATTACTTTCATACCAACCAAGGGAATATAATCTTTGGTGTGAATTGAGTGATGTGTGCATTTTCTAGTGACTCAGAGACCTAGAATAAAAGTGGTTTTGTTTGATAGTGAAATAACAAAAGCTTTCTCCGTAGACAGATTGTTAAAAAGTATTAGCTATTGAGAGAAGAAAAAAAATGGTCTTGCCTCTAAGATAAGGTAGTGAAATGTCTCTCTTCAAGAAAGTCTGAGAGGATTGCAACTTCTTATACAAAATGTCATCAGCTTGCCTTTGCAAAGTACCCACATTCTTATGGGGAATCTGAAACTTAATCAGTACATCTGCTTTCACACCATCATTACTGGGCCTGGAAGAGAAAGACACCAAAGTGGGACAATGACCCAGGAAAATTGTTAATACCATATCATTAGTACTTAACTAGTACTTGTATCAGCAAGAAAATAAAACACATATTTCATAGAGTTTATTGTCATGAGTTTTCCCTTTATATGTCACACAGACATTAAGTCCTAGATTACTCTGCTTATAAAACTTGATCATAATCATATGGAAAATTATAAATCCAATAATGTATTTATGTCATATATATATATATATGCGTGTGTATATATATTCTTGTGTTTTAAATATTCCTAGCAGATATTTACTATATCAACAGAATCAACAGAAGTAATTTAGACTGATGAAATCATTAATCAAAATGCAGAAGTTTTTAAGAGAATAAGAGTAGAATATAGTTCATGATTATTCAAGATACCCTCCCACTATAGTCTATGTAGGAGCGATTGCAACGTGAGAAGGCAGTGGTAGTTTTTCTCTGGTATATGTAAGGTCTTACGATCCTGGCTGCAGAGAAAATAGATGAAGAATAACTAGATAGCACAAAGTGACCTTTTTTCCTCATGTGAATTATTTAACTGTGGTTACCGAAAGTTGACAACTTGAGATTTGACATAATGATGCTTTAAACTGGATCTTTGAAATATCGTATCTATCTGAAAAATAAAGAAAGAGAATGTTGTTAAATATTAATTTTACACATTTCAAGATGTTTACTTCAAACCCACCATGATTGAAAACCAGCCTTAATGTTTGTTTATATTTATCTCGAAGAAGCTCATTTGAACATAATCTTGTCATATAATCATCCCTATAATTGGAAAAATTTCCCATGTGTTTGAAGGTGATCAGTGCAGAGTTGAACCCAGACAGGGGTTTTAAGAGCAGGAGCTGCAGGCCCAGCACCTGTCTGTGTACAGTTGCCAGGCATGGACTTATTGTCTATTCAGCCACCAACATCTGGACACTCAGTTATGTTAGTCTGAGTGTGGCGGACAGATCAGGTTTTTTTTTTTTTTTTAATTTTGGTGAAACAGTTTCAGATCAAGTTTTGATCCTCTGGAGAACGGGTGGTGAGGAGGATGCAGACACAGTCAGGCACTTCTCCAAGCTTAATAACTTATCAAGAGAAACGTACAAAACATTGACTTGGAGTAAAATACATCTATGACTGCTACGGTGTGTGATTTGTCTTTCCTGTATGAAGTTCTTCATCAGCGGTGAATGATTCTAGAGCAACTTACTTCTTACCAAACCAGGCACAAAGGCAACAGGGCGGTGGCTTTTGCAAGCCCACTTATTACTTATCGGACTGGCTTGTCAGAAAGAAAAGCTCATCTTGTGCTAACCTTAACCACCCTGAGTCCAAGCAGGCAGTGCACAGATCTCAGCAGGACGAGCAAAGAGTGAAAGAACACGTGTGAGACTAGGGCTGCTCTTCATCTCATTTAATGTGTGAAATTCTCTTCAGTGAAATGTTATGTGAAGCCATTTTTGACAGACCTTTGAGAGGAATGTCAGGAGATCACTATTAACAAGACAAATGGCCACATGGTTCTTTCTAACTTATTTATAAGGGTTTTTGTGGAAAACATTTTATTTGTGCAGGTATCACTTATATAATAAGGAGATATTTATATGTATTATATATATTAAATATATTATATATTTACTATTATAGTATACACATTTTATATATGTACTTATAAAATATTAAGAAAATCCACTAAAGCATCAAAATCACTTTAAGTTAGTCTAAAGAACCTGTTATGCTTTGGTTATATGAGCATCCTTGTACATATACAAACACTTATTGTCATTTTACATATTATATAACAAGTAGTCTGTATTATTAATTGTTGAACCTCATGGGAAATATACAATGTCCAATTTGGTTATTGGTCTTCATATTTACTTTTAGGGAAATGTTTACTCTATCTGCAAATCGGAAGAAAGTCTGTACCAGAGATTGAATCTGACTTACACTGTATTATTTACAAACTAACAATTTTCTCTACACTTCTGTTTTGCTCTGCATGCCAGTGTGTTGTGTATGTGTATTCACATGTTTAGAAGAACATGTATGCACGTGGATACTTGTACATGTGTATATGAATTTGGTTGAGGCCAGAAATTGATATCAAGCATCTGCCTCTACTTGCCACCATATACACTTCCAGGGTGGCACAGATTCCTGTAGCAAAGTATAGATTTACCTCATAGTCGATTTTTTGTTTCAGATCAGTCCGAAATTTTGACTGCTCTTGGGACAATTCTGAGCTATATTTAATACTGGGAATCCAGAAGGAGGCCTGGTAGTAATGAGTCTTCTCATCTGAAAGGAGAAAACAGATGGATAACTTCCGCTAATCCCTTTGAACCAAAGAAGTAGAGGATTCCTTATTTCTTCTCTGATAACTTCTATGCCGGAATCATGGTCCTCCACATAGTAGTACTGAATGGCATAGGCATTCTTAACAGAGAAATGAGTAGGGGCTGACTGTGACTTATCACCGAGAGGTTAATATTGCTTTTACAGAGTGGGTTAGTTCTCACAGGAGTGGATTAATTCTTATGGAAGCCAGGCTGTTCCTTGTCCTTCCTGCTGCCTTGCCATGTGATCTCTTTTCCAGGCACTACTCACTTCCGACATGTTCCCTCTCGTGACTATGCTCCGCATTGTGATAAATAGAGCTTGCAGACACCAAAACCAGCCTGTCTCACTGTCAGACACCTGAAGCCTCTTTTATTCATAAAGTATCCAGTTTTCTTTTTCTTTTTCTTTTTCATCAACACATTGTTATTTTTTAACGTTTAGATATCTTCTTTATTTATATTTCAAATGTTATCCCCTTCCTGGTTCCCTCTGAAAACACCCTATCCCATCCCCCACCTCCCTGCTCAACAAACCACCCACTCCAACTTTCTTGTCCTGGCATTCCACTATACTGGGGCATCAAACCTTCTTGGGACCAAGGGCCTCTCCTCCCTTTGATGTCCAACAAGGTCATCCTCTGCTACATATGCAGCTGCAGCCATGGGTCCCTCCATGTATACTCTTCCATTATTGGTGGTTTAGTCCCTGGCAGCTCTGGGGGTCTGGTTGGTTCATATTGTCATTCCTTCTATGGGGCTGCAAACCTCTTCAGCTCCTTTAGACCTTTCTCTAGGTCCACTATTAGGGACCAAGTTTTCTAAAGTATTTCATTATAACAACAGTAAACAGACAGTCAATTATATAATTGGTACACTCCAGAATATTAGATATCCAATAGCTGTAGCCAGTTTCTTCCTACCCAGTCATTTTAAGATCACCTATCTTCATAACCACCAGTGTTGTATGTTGTATCCTGACACAATTACTACCTATTGTAGGCAGTAATTCATAGTAAGTGACAATTTATACATTTAAGTTGTTAAGTAATGATATAATACATTGATGGCAAAGTTAAAATTTCTACTACAATAAAATTTTGCTGTTAGAGTTTATATCATCGTACAATAAATATCATATCTTGAGAACTTCTTGTGCTATTCAAAGGATGGTATTACATGACAAGCATCGGGTTTGAATAATAGAAATAAACTTTTGCATTAAGGATTATCATTTCCCAAGTTTATTCGAAGGAAATTTTCATTTTGGAATTGGAGAAAAGACTAAGATTTACGAATATATGTAAAATACATAGGGAGTCTTTAAATTTCCAAAGTACTATAATAAAGTAGAGTCTCACCATATACCAAAAAGTAAACAAGGAGACCAATAAGCACTGCCAAAGCCAACAAAACAGCCGTAGTGATGAGGGCAACTCTCCATGGTTTCCAGACACGTTTTCTTCTACTCAGGATTCCTGGCCTTTGAGAGAAAAATGAATATTAAAAATAAGTAGGGTTGGGCAGTGGTGGCACACACCTTTAATCCTAGAATTTGGGAAGCAGAGACAGGCAAATTTCTGAGTTCGAGGCCAGTCTGATCTACAGAATGAGTTGCATGACAGCCAGGACTACACAGAGAACCCTGTCTTGAGAAAACAAACAAACAAAAACCAAACAAAAAGCCAAACAAAAAAAACAAAGCAACATACACACACACACACACACACAAAAAAAAAACCCAAAGAAGTAGGGTCCTATGACAATTATTTTTTGATATTCAAATTATTTCTCCCTGGGGTTCTTTATTATCTTATATCATATTTGGTAACATTTGAATGTATCTTTTGAAGTATTCAAAAAATACTACAAAAAAAATCAAACTGACTTTTTAACTTTAAAGAGTCAGCACTGTGCTAAGGTTACTAAAGTAAGTAATTTCTGGATCAGAAGAAGTATTCTGGATTTTTTTCTTGTTCTTTTTTAATTTTGTAAGTGATCTAACATCACAAATGTTACCAGATGGCTTCAGATCACAATGAACCTCTCGACATAATGCCATCTGGGTCACTATTCCAATGCAATGAATTACAGCAATTAATCGATTACCAGTTGAGGGATGGGGTCACCCACCCATCTCAAAAATATTAACACAGAATTGTTCTATCTAAAGGAAATTCAGGGTCAAAGAGTGGATCAGAAACCGAAGGAAAGGCCATCCAGAGACTGCCCCACCTAGAGATTCATCCCATCTGCAGACACCAAACCCAGACACTGTTGCTAATGCCAAGAAGCACTTGCTGACAGGAGCCTGGCTGTCCCCTGAGAAGTTCTGCTAGAGCCTGACCAATACAGATGTGGATGCTCACAGCCAACCATTGAACTGAGCACAGGGACCCCAGTAGGGGAGTTAGGGGAAGGACTGAAGGAGCTGAAGGGGTTAGCAACCCCATAGGGGGAACAACAATATCAACTAACTTAACCCCCCTGTACCCCACCCAATACTAAACCACAGCCAAAGAGTACACATGGAGGGACCCATGGCTCCAGTTGCTTATGTAGCAGAAGATGGCCTTGTCTGGCATCAGTGGGAGGGGAAACCCTTGGTCCTGCAGAGACTTGATGCCCCAATGTAGGGAAATGTTAGGGTAGTGAGGTGGGGAGTGGGTAGGTGGGTGGAGGAGCACCATCATAGATGCAGGGGGAAGAGGCGACGGGATAGGTGGTTTGCAGAGGGGAAACCAGAAAGGGGGATAACACTGGAAATGCAAACAAATAAAATAACCAAAAAAAAAATAGATTACCAGAGCCTCAAAGATAAGATATGGAGAAGAATAGAAATAGGAGTCAAGGAGATGCTTCTGCAATACAAAAAGAGAACCTAGAAGAGTGACCACTTCCCATGTGTCTAATGGAGTTGTTTTTTGTTTGTTGGTTTGCATTTTTGGTTGGTTGGCTAGATTGTTGGTTGGTCTTTTCTATACTTTTATACTTAAGGAAAGCTATGGTGTCTCTATAGATGGGACGTGTAATTTGTACTGAATGTAAGGAACATGAGATTAGGATGGACTCAGTCAAGTAGCAAAACAGAGAATTATAATAAATAAGTAGCAAAATAAAAATTCATCAATATAAAGAATACACATAAACATTGAGAACTCAGAACTCTGGTCTGATGAGTATTACATAGGGTTATGACATTTAAACCTGTGGTTTTTAAAATAGATAATGTTACTAGGATAAAATAAAATATAATCAAGGAAACAGAACATCAGCTTAAATGCAAATATTATAATAATAGTATCATTGGTTGGGAAATATGGCAAAAAGCCATGTGCTTCCAGTCAATGCAAATGTCTGAAGACAGTGTGAACTGACTGATCACTTGGGAAGCTCTGTGGAAACAGGATATTATGACAAAGTTTTTTTTTTTCATCTCAGTGTTGGGGTTTGCCATGTAAAGAAAGAAATCTAAGCAAGTATAGAGCTGGGGCAAGATAACACTAACATGCGTTGGCTGTGTGATCAAATGCATAGAGAAACTGTACAGGACTATAAGTCTAAAAGTTTACCACACTGGCTCTTGTCTGTAGACACTATCCTTGAACAACGGGATTTATTTTCCCTGGGATTGGTATCTGGTAGTGGAAAGAGAAAAAGTGGTGCCAGGTAACTACTGAATACAGGCAGCAATAATCTGGAGGGGATGGAGATGCCTCTACAACACAAAAGAGAACCTAAAAGAATGTCCACTTCCCATGTGCTGAATTCTGGATGAGCAACTATGCCCGCCTGGAATTGACATTATTGGCAAGCCTGTTGGCATGCCTGGTGTTGACAAAGTGTCAGGGATCTGAACTCCAAACCTCATGTTTGCCCAGAGCAAATTGGGGTTTGGTGTCTCATGTGACAATGATTTTATTTTCCTAGCCAGTCAAACTCACTCCAAAATATTTATCCCTTGATTTCCTGTAAAAGAATATATGTCTCTTTGTTTTAGTTTCATACTAACCTTATTTTAATTTAATTCCGAGGGCTGTACTAGACAGACATATGCTTGTCCTTCATAGGTACTTGGTAAACGCTTATGTACTAAATGAATGAATGTGACATGAACGGAGCATAATAAATCATTAGCCACTCAAAAATCAGAGTTCTAGTGGTAGTGAGTTTCTTCGTCCTTGGCAGGAGACAGAACAGTGAGCACTGCCTTTATTTTAGGTACAAATCACCTATTTTACTATCAGAAATCACTATGTGACATCTCTCTCTCCTCTCCTTCTTGGCTTCCTATGTCCCATAATTCCTCCAATTCAAAGCATCTGGTTTTGATCAGCCTATCCCAGTGAGATGACTAAACAGGTTCATCGTAGTGCAGGAAGATTGAACTGGAGATACCTCTGATGTTAAAGACAAGGAAAACCACAAGTGACCTTTTCCTTGTGGTACTATGTCATCATGACCAGTCAGTGACACAAGCTACCCACTCATCATGTCAGAGTGGAAAACCCTTCAGAAAGATCCAAAGTGTTAAGATCACTATCTTAATGCCCCCGCCCTATTTATTTAAACAGGAAGTATCTTGCTTTCTAGACAGTCTGATAGGTTGGTGTTCCTTAAATAAAGACTCAGCAGAATTTTAAAGAGTATCCCTACTCTGTTAACATTCATCCTGCTTTTCAATGTTACAGTCTCTTATTAGTGTTCATCATCAGGTGCTTTTCCTCCAGATGTATCTCCTTCTGTCTATTCTTTCTCCTGAAGATTACCAAATGCTTTATTGCACAAAAATAGTGTCATTCAGCCAAGTAAAGGATCTCATTCCTGAATAGTCGTGGTCATAAAAATCTAAAAGAATCTAAATGAGGGGCTCAGCATCGTGGTGTCAAATATAGGTCACGTAGCTAGCACACTTGATTCTTAGGCAGGCTGTCCCCCCCAGCCGCCCTTTATGCAATCCTTCAGTTTCTGTGTGTGGTGCTTTCTCCACCCATAACATGATTGTAATACTCCCTGGTGGGCTTATCACAAAGACCTGGTGAGTGCTTATTGCAAACATAAGAGCTTGGAGAGCAGTAACTAAAACCTGGCAAGGACTCTGTAGTTTGATTTATTTTATTTCTCCTCTTAACCAGGGCTTTTATTTTTTTTTCAAAAGCAGATGAGAAGGCAGAATACACAGAAAATTTGCACACAGAAGGATTAAAGTGAACCCTTGGGACAGGCTGCTAGTAGTAGGGATGTGCTACTAGAGAAGGAAACAGAGGGAGGCACTGCTATCGAGGACACTGGAGTCTGAGTGGCACTATGGAAACAGTATTACAGTTTGGAGAGCAGTTAGGAGAGTTATCAAAGTCATGATGCTCCCCATAAATCCATCATCAGATAAGATAGATTCCATATTTGAGATACGAAGAGCATCAGTAATTTCACAAGTTTGGAAATAGTTGTTATGTAATGAATGCTATGGAGAAAGAATTGCCGGGCCAAAAAAAAAAAAAAATGCACAAAGATCATGTCAAATGAAAATGAATAAATTATCTACTTGAAGGTTTTATTTCCTTGGCTATGAAAAATAAAATCATTCTATAACAAAATCATTATACAAAAACTATGTAATAGTAAGGTTCTTATTCATAATCTCATTGGTTGGGTGATGATGCTGATGATGCTGATTGTACCAACAGATACAGTAATGCTCATAAAATTGATGATATAGCTATAAATACTGAAAGCTATACTAGACATTAAATGAGATTTGTGGTTTTGCTCCATTTTCCTGCTCCAACAGGCTATGTGCCTTGTTTTCATAGCCCCACCTTGTTTTAAATGAAAAGTAATGTTTCATAATAGCAAGGTTAACTCACATCAACAGTAAAAGGTATGAAAATAAGTAATGTTTCAGTAGATAAGAGTTCAACAGGGGGTAACACAGGTCGAGGTATACAGTCTACAAATCTCCATACACATTTGTACATTTATGTTTCAGGAAGGAAACTTTAGGATATTGAGATAGCTAGAACTGTATTAAGACCCCAAACAAATGCATGAGAATGGCATTGATCAGGACTGTTGAGGACAGCTGGTCAGAACATTTCTTCCCCAACATTTCTCCCAATATTGCCTTCATGTCTTATTGCACTGTTTGGTGGTACAGGTGGGTAAATGTTCTTGCTGTCTTTAAAATATTTTTGAGGAGCACACAGGGCATACAATCACCATTTGCACCAGGCAACCAGGCAGCTCCACAGCCTTCAGTGCACAGACGACCAGGAGAGAGTGAACTCCCAGCAGCTCTTTTTTTTATTGAATATCATCTTCATTTACATTGCCAATGGTAAAACCTTTCCCAATACCCCCTCCCCTAAGACCCCCAACCTCTCCTCTCCTTCCCCCTGCCTCCACATATATGCCTCTCCACCCAACACACTCCCTCCTCCCCCCCCTTGGTTTCTCTTTGTTCCAGCCTCTGTTGAGCCTGTACCTGACCAAGGACCATTCCACTGATGCCTAACAAGGCCTTCCTCTGCCACATTTTTGGCTGGAACCATGTGTGCCCCTTGGTTGATGGTTCAGTCGCTGGGAGTCTTGGGGCCTCTGGGTAGCCAAAATCATTGGTCTTCCCATGGGGCTGTAAGCCCCTTCAGCTCCTCTGGACTATCCTCCAGCTCCTCCATAGGGGACCCCATGCCTAGTCCAATATTTGGTTGCTAGCATCTGCCCCTGTATTTGTAAGGCTCTGGTAGGGCCCCTCCAGAGACAGCCATGGCATGCTCCTTTTGGCATACACTTCTTGTCTTCCATAGTCATGTCAGAGTTTGTTGACTGTTTATAGGATGAATCCCCAGGTAAGGCAGTCTCTGGGTGGCCTTTACTTCAGTCTCTGCTCCATACATTGTCTCCCTTATTGCTCCTGTGACTATTTTGTTCCCTTTCTTAGAGGAACTGAAGCACCCTCACTTAAGTCCTCCTTCTTCTTGAGCTGGGTGAATTGTAACTTGTTTATTTTGATCTATTAATAAGTGCATACCCATTCTTATCTCCTTGTACAAAGCTCAAGTCCAAGTGGATCAAGGATCTACACATAAAACCAGACACACTAAAATTTATAGAGGAGAAAGTGGGGACGAATCTTGAACACGTGGGAACAGGGGGAAAGTTCTTGAACAGAACACCAATGGCTTATGCTCTAAAAACAAGAATCGACAAATGGGACCTCATAAAACTGCAAAGCTTCTGTAAGGCAAAGAACACAGTCAATAGGACAAAACAGCAACCAACAAATTGGGAAAAGATCTTTACCAACCCTACATCCAATACAAGGCTAATATCCAATATATACAAAGAACCCAAGAAGTTAGTCTCCAGAGAGTCAAATAACCCTATTAAAAAATGGGGTACAGAGATAAACAGGGACTTCTCAACTGAGGAAACTCAAATGGCTCTAAAGCACCTAAAGAAATGTTCAGCATCCTTAGTTATCAGGGAAATGCAAATCAAAACAACACTGAGATTCCACCTTATACCAGTCAGAATGGCTAAGATGAAAAACTCAGGGGACAGCAGTTGCCAGAGAGGATGTGGGGGAAAAGGAACACTTCTCCATTGTTGGTGGGTTTGCAAGCTGGTAAAACCACTCTGGAAATCAGTTTGGCGATTCTTCAGAAAATTAGACATAGTACTACCAGTGGACCCAGCTATACCTCTCCTGGGCATATACCCAGAAGATGCTCCTACATGTATGTAATAAGGACACATGCTCTACTATGTTCATAGCTGCCTTATTTATAATAGCCAGAAGATGGAAAGAATCCAGATGTCCCTCAACAGAGGAATGGATACAGAAACTATGGTATATATACACAATGGAGTACTATTCAGCTATTAAAAACAATGAATTCATGAAATTATTAAGTAAATGGATGGAACTAGAAAGTATCATCCTGAGGCAACCCAGCAGCTCTTTCACTTCTGAGCAGGGAGGTGAGATCTACATCTTCACTCTGGCAGGGAACAGCTAGGAGTGCACAGGGCGTATGATCAGTGGAGCTGCTGGCACAGGAGTCTTCTGGTTGCCTTCTAGCAAAACCCAAACAGGGGTAACTTTATTGTGATGATGTTTACAAGAAGTAATTTTTGGAAAAACACTTTAAATACTCCTGGCAAGGCTCTTTAAATTCAGAAACACTAACAACTACTTGGCATCCAGTGCTTCCTGACCATTAAAATAATGTAGTTTCTCTCTCTTCTGACATGAAAAACAGTCAACTAGTTCAGATCCCTTCTTCTCAAACCTCTGAAAACATTTTTTGCTCTCACATCCATCTGATGTCTTTAATTTCTTAGCAATGAGAAAACAGAAATAATCACCCCCAGAGTACCCCCAAACCCTGAAGAAATAGCAGTCAGGTGGCAGCAACTCCTGGGACCTATCTAACAAGCCTGCTATCATCATGCTAAGATTTTTTTAACTTATATCTAAGACCGTGTCCTCTGGTTTCCTTTTGCCATGACAATATTGTCTAACATAGTGCCTGGGCCATATCATTGCTCTGTTTGCTGCAGAGGAGATGCATTGTGTGTAAAAAGGGTTTGGGACAGAGAAGTAAAAACATTTTTTGCTTCACCCTTCTTAATTGGTCCAAATCACTTTAAAAACCAGAAACCAAGATTTAAGATAATTTGTTAAGTAATTAATCAAAACCTCAAATTCCCTTTCCTGTGCATAGTTTCTTTGTCATCCCACTGACCCATATAATCTGGCCCATGTGTGGTTCCTCTCTTGCTAAGATTCTTACAATTCACATTCTAGCGTTGCTGAAGTTGGAGGATAGCTTCTTTGAGACCAACTTAGAATATGCAGACATTGTATCTCAACAAAATGCTTTTTCTTTAGGTACAGGCTCAGGGGACATCAAGGAAGAGGGGCAAGAATCTTCGTAGAGCCAGGGGACCAGGACACCAGCTGTGAAATAGTGTTCTCTAGATATAACAGGGAAGATATGAGGGACCCTAAGGGCTTTTCCAGTCCCTCACCCTCCTTACAGCTTTGCCCTCTAGCCTGAGGTCAAGGCTAGGCCAATTTCCATTCTCCACCCACAGGAACATTCTTGAGTAAAAAATTCTCAGAAAAACTGCAGAATGTACTGACTGATAGTCACCTGATCCTCTAAAAAGTCCCAGATAGAATTCAAATGTGTGTCATGATCTGCCCATGCTTGCTAACCAGTACATTTAAAGGTCAATGTGCTTGGCCAATAACTTTGAACTGTAACCTTGCTGATGTAACCTGTGCCTCTAAAAAGTACAAAAACTGTTTGCAATAGCCATTTGGGGGTTGCCTTCTAGTCACTCGCCTTGAGGGACTGATTGAGGACCAAACCAGCCCGAAAATAAACTTCTTGCTTTTGCATCAATCTGCATTTTGTGTCTCACTCAGGGTGTGTCTCGAAGTAAGTACCACTGACCCAAAAGTCGGGGGTCTTACAGATACACCCCCCCATGAGATCTCTTGCCTAAAAAAGACTTACAAATGACCGTCCCAATCTACATGCCAAAACTGATTTGGGGAAATACTAAATTTGTAGATAAAGATCTATGGAGAATCAGTGGCTGCTGACACACACACACACACACACACACACACACACACACACAGAGAGAGAGAGAGAGAGAGAGAGAGAGAGAGAGAGAGGAGAGAGAGAGAGAGAGAGAGAGAGAGAGAGAGAGAGAGAGAGAGGGAGGGAGAGAATTAGTTTTCTTCAGGGATGAGATCTAATCCTGAGTAGCCAGCACTAAACAAATCTACATAAACAACAGTAAATGGACTCTGAATGTCATGTGTATGTATGTGCATATGTATGTATATGTATGTATATATGTATGTATGTATATATGGTTCTGTGTGTGTATGTGTCTGTCTGTCTGTCTGTCTGTCTGTCTGTCTCTCTCTCTCTCTCTCTCCCTCTCTGTATGTGTTTACATAACAGTGATTATAGAGGAGGTTATGTATAAAGACATTTGCACTTTACAGAAACTGTTGGAGGAGTAGAAATCATGCAAATATGGTGTACACAGATACAGAAACTCAAAAGGCAAAGATGTTTAAAGGCATTATGGTTATTTGCTATTTCAAACATCAGCGAGTTCCAAGTGAAAGAAGTGAATTTTTATAACATTTTACTTTTGTCCAATTCTACAAATCTTACATAATAATGAACAGAAAACAAACACTGTTTTTCCCCATATCGTTCCTTCCTTCAGAGCTCACTGACCTTGTTGGAGGAGGCTGTACATGTAGTTGGAAAGAGCCTGAACTGTTTCAGATAGTATTCGATGGCACTTGGACCTTGTCTCAGGTCTTGTGCCTGATTTTATTTATTCATAAAATAGACATGATTCCCACATAGTTCTTGTGAGGCAGGATAGATAGGAAGTGTTCACTGAGTATTAGTAGTTAGGAGGGTTGGCTACAAAAGAGACTATATCTAATTGATCCCAATGAACAAAATTAAATGACTTGAAACATAAACAGTTGATAACAACTCCGATAAAAGCAGTGGAGCCACCTCAAGTTTGGTTTATCTTGGAGATTCCTGTCAATCAAAGAATCCTTAGGCAGATAATTGTTGCAAGATATTTCCTATCTATTCATATTGAGGCAGTGAGAGACCAGTAATTGGAGGGGAGAGAGGAGGAACTAAGAGAAGAGAGGGGAGGAAAGAGAGGAGAGGCTTGGTGGACCAGACAACTGGAGAGCAGAGAGAGACATGTGGATATCTAGATGGCTTCTGGTATATTTCTAGTGATATATACACAATGGAGTACCATTCACCATTAGAAACAATGAATTCACGAAATTCTTAGACAAATGGATGGATCTGGAGAACATCATACTAAGTGAGGTAACCCAGTCTCAAAAGAATACCCATGGTATACACTCACTGATAAGTGGATATTAGCCTAGAATCTTGGAACACCAAAGACACAATCCACATACCAAATGATGTCCGAGAAGAAGGAAGGAGTGGACCCTGGATCTGGAAAGGCTAATGCATAAGTGTAGGAGAATACCAGAACAGGGAAGTGGGAAGGGGAGGATGAGGGAACAGGGGGAGGGAAAAGGGCATATGGGACCTTTGGGGGGCAGAAACCAGGAAAAGGGAAATGAAATGTAAAGAATATATCCAATAAAAAAATAGCAAAAAAAATCACTTCTGAGACCATACTAAATTATATCCAGTGTTGTTCTTACTAAAGCATAAAAAAAAGAAAGAAAAATTGGGATAAGATCTTTATTGTAAATTGGCATTATGTAATTGGGAGTTTTATATACATAAATATATTTGGTTAACTATTCAAGTTTAAGAGTCATGCTTTACTGGATACCTGGAAGGTTTGGGTGCTGGGCAGAAGCATGGGAATCCCACCGTTTACAGAGTCTATGGCAGAGAGGAAACACAGCTGGGTTGCTGTGAGAGCTAGTTGGGAAAGATTGACTTGGAGGTGACAGTGAGAGCTGACCTGAGCAAGACCTGTCGGGACTTGGTGCAGAGGCCTGGCGGGTAGGTACTCTTTATTAATTATTAACCACTACTGATAATTTCTCTACTCTCCCATTACTCACTCTTAACTTTTGGTGGCTAACACCTGCCAGAGGGTAAATGTGTAGCATCAGCAAAATGTAAGGGCATTTGGGCTTGACTGGAAGCTATCTTAATTGTTTGCAACTGCTTCTCTCTGTGTCTGATACATTTACATGATGTGTTCAGGGTTTCTTGCTAATGGTTACCGTCATAGGACCCTGGAAGAGGTAGGGTGTGGTCCTTTACTAAACATTGCCCCACCTTTCCGAAACAGGTTTGGAAAAACAAAGAATGAGGTGTAAGGGTGAAGCACAGTTCATGAGGACAATAACAGCAATTAGAAGTTTTTATTATAGAGAATTAAAGTTTAGAAAGAGATTTTACGTTTTCTGGAACTTGATTCACCCAACATCTATGTGAATGTCATAAGGCAAATATGTCTATACTCCTATTTCAACTAAAGCTCCAAATAGAATAGTAATGATAATTCAGAAGACTTAAATTTCACATCCTTTCTTTATTTACATTTTCTTTATGATTCAAATGTAGAATCAACATACCAGTGACCACTGGGGCAAATGAGAAAAATAGAACTTGAAACTAAGTTTTTACAAGAAATAATTTGAGTATGTTTACAAGATCTGTTAGGTCTTGAAGAACCACAAAACTTATAAATGTAGTGCATGGCTACAGCTAAGGGAACCTGCGCTAGGTGAGCATGCCATGATAGCCAAGGCTGTCGTGTGGAGCTGCTCAGGAGACACCGTGAGAGCTACACACCTGAGCTACAATGACAGTAAGCACACTGACTATCATGAATATGCTCATTTGGAGCCAAGGAATGATTAAATAATCGAGCTAAGTAAGAATATTGTTCCACTTACAAATAGAACACAACACAGTATTCTGTTGGATCTGTTCTCAAATAGCTAGGAATCCAAGCTTAAAAAGCAGATAGTGAAAATGGGGTGGGAGACTACAAGGAAGGAACTAGAAGCGTAGGAATCAACTATTCTAATTTCCATTTAACCAAGTTTGGCTGTCAGTAGGAAGGGGGAATAGAGTCATCTAGGTATGTAGATTGGATGGAGTAATATTTTTTCTTCTGTGGATGAGATAATTTAATCCCCAGCTTTGAGTATTAATTGTTAAAGCTATTCAGTAGGTATCCGGAAGTTGTGAGAGGAATTTAAGTGTATTTGATAATCATGGATTATAGATAACTAAGCTCACTCATATAAAACTTTCATATGAGTTGAAAATGCTGACATTTTGGTATAGTTTAAACTAGTAGGTTAGGGAACTAAAAAATTGTAGATGTGTTCTTGAGAATGAGTAATGCTTCTGGATTTGAAGGTTTGATAGGTGGAAGTTGAACGACCTGCTCTGATTGGTCAATCACTTTATCAATAATTGGTCAATCACTTTATCTCTCTCAATTAGGGTGATGGTTCTCAACCTTTCTAACTCAACCTTTAAAGCAATTCTTTATGTTGCGATGACCCCCATCCATAAATTATTTTGTTGCTATCTCAGAACTGTAGTTTTCGCTAGTTATGAATGATAATGTAAATATCTGATATGCAGGATATCTGATGTGAGACGCCCAAGGAGTTCACAGTCCACAGGTTGAAAACTGTTGAATTAGTACAGCATGAGAGCACAGAGGATGCGAATAGGAAACTGGAGGATGCTGAAGGGTCTGGCAGACTTACTGTGGAAACAGACGAAAAGGAAGTACAGACGTCAGGAAGCATTGTAAGCTTGGATGACTAGGAACATTCTGCACATTTGTGAGGAAGTCTCTGCAGAGGGAGGCTGCTGTTGCTTGCTTTAGAGTATAGGCATGATGAATGGGAAAAGATGAGAGGCTAGAGAATTTAGAGCTGAAACTGTCATTAAGGAATTCCGAGTGGAATCTAGAGAGATGGCCCAGAGGTTAAGAGAACCTGTTGCTGTTGTCAAGAACCAGGATTTGGTTCCTAGTGCTCACATGACAGTTCACAAGCATCTATCACTCCAGGTGCAGGGTTTCTGACACCCTGGATTCCCTGACACTGCATACATGAAGTGAGCATATGTCATATGTGCATTTGAGTAAAACACTCAAACACTTAAAATAAAAATATTCACAAATTTGCAATGACCCAGGTTTGTCATCCTAAGGGAAGCTAAGGGAGGAACTTGCCATAAGTTCGAGGCCTGTCTATACTACAGATTGAGGCCTTGTCTTTAAGAAGGGGAATGGGGAGGAGGAAAAGGAATAAATGAATAAACAAAAGAATTTGAGTGATCGGAGTGGCAAATACCTTTAATTCCAGCACTGAGGTAGCAGAAGCAGGTGAGTTCAATGGTAGCTTGAGTCACAGACCAAAACTTATCTCAAAAAAAAAAAAGATTTTAAGGATTAGAAGAGGAAGATCAGTGTGTATTCATGTGAGAATTCAAATTTCCATGTACTTTGGTGTGGCAGATGAAACACATAAAGGATTAAAAATTAGAGCCAGTTGTGGTGTGCGCTTAAAATCATACTGTTAAGGAGTCAGAAGGGGGAAGATTGCAACCCATGACCTGCCTGGGCTAAATAGTGAGTTCTGGGCCAGTCTGGAACCTGAGATCCTCCACTTTAGGAAAAGGTAAAAACAGTACAAAAACAGACGAATTAACAACAACAAAAGCAGCTCTGACGCTCTGATGCACCAGAACAAGACTACGGGAATGACAGGGTTAGAAGTTCAGCCTGTGATTCATAGCAAGTGACTCCCAGTCATGACAAATCTGGGGTGTTCACAGGAATGATGTTTGAGGAGGAAAATATACCTGGGTGAGAAGATCAAGGAAATAGGTGGTGAGGATGTCACTCCTCCTCTCCAAGGGACGCGTGCTCAAATGAATGCAGGACTTGGGGAAGAAAAAGAAGTAAGCACACGTCTGTAAATAGCAAGGATGGGAACTTCAGCCTGGGGTCCATAATGGCCGCACTGAGGGAGGGATGAAGGTCAACAGCATGAAGGGGTCAACCTCAGCTGGCAGTTTTAGAAGGTCAGAAGAGTCATGATGAAGGGTGGCGATGGAAACAAAGACTAAACTCTTTTTCTTTTAACTTTCACTTTCTTATTTCAATTTTTTTAATTCACTTTACATGCTGATCACAACCCCCTCCCTCTTCTCTTCCCAGTTCCACCCTTAAAAATCGCTCCCTCAAAGACTACATTCTTACTTGTGGAGTGTCTGGAGATTTAGAAGTCCTTATTTGAAGGACTTCTATGTACTTCTTTTTTTTTTTTGTATTTGAGGAATTCTATGGACTGAGTTAGAACTCCTTCATCTATTCAGGGAACTATATGGAACTGAGGACGAAAATATAGAGGAAGGTGTACAGCAGTTTGTTAATCATGAGAAGGCATTTCAGGAACAACAAAATGATGAGGAAATGAGCTTATATTGTGTAAATTATCTTGAACATGTGTAAAATTTAAGCAGAGAGACAGTTTCAAATTTATTTTTAATTATATTCTTATCATTTGAGAATTTCATACATGCATATTATGTGCTCGGTCAAATCCAAACCAGTTCCCTTCCCTCCATTTCCTCCTTTAATCCCAAAGCTCTTCACCTTCTCAACTTCATGTTCTGGGTTTGCAAACTCAAGAACCCACTTAGGGTTCCCTGGGTATTCATGAGTACAGGAGCATCTACTGGTACCTGGATAGTCTCTTAGCAACCACATGCTTGAAGCAAACTGACCTCGCCCTCAGCCAATTATGGAGTGGAATTCCATGAGCTCTTCTCTCACCTACACTAGGTTTCTGAGTGATTTGGTCTTGTGTGTGTGTTGGGCACATTCTAACAGCTGCTATGAGTTCACATGTGTAGTGGTGCTGTCTCATAGATCCCCAATAACAGTCTTACACTCTTTCTGCCCTATCTTTCATGATGATCCCCGAGCTTCAGTGATGGGCATGTGATATAAATGTTCCTTTTAGAGCTCTATTTATTACTATAGGTGCTAATGTTTACGCACATGTAAGTACAATGCTGATTTCAAAGTGAATCGTTGTTTTTGTTTTTGTTTTTTTTTTTTTTAGGAGAATGTTTTTGTACTACAGATTATTATGATGTTGTCCTATAGAAATACAGAATCCTGGTGCAGCTCTGTTCTCAGCTCCCATCAGGTAAGCTGATCTTTACGGTGGATGACAGCTAACTCAGTGACTCACAATTGTCGAAAGTAGAGAATCAGTGGTTGTGAGAATGCTCAGTCCTATATGAGACATCTGTAGCACTCCCTCACCACAGTGTTCGGGGAACATAAAGGAGGAGGCAGAAATATCCTAAGAGCCAGAGTTAAGGGAGAACAGCTACAGCACACTGCCTTCTTGACCTGATTGCATCATCACACGCATTATTTCACAGAAGCTGATTTACCTGCATAAGACATACACAAGCTAAAGCCAGTCACTATCTCATCATGGGTAAGAAAGGAACTCATGAGGACCTACTCCTATCTGAAGAATTATTGACAATTGATGGCAGTTTGGGATGAGAAGATTCAGTTTCTTCAGGAGTGTGGCTTAATCCAAACCTTGTAGCTTGGGCATAATCCATGGCACTGTAATGTATACATGAGGGTTGCACTAATTGGGCTCATAGAGTCGTAAAAAAACAAAGGGGAAAAATGAAAATGAGAGGAGGATGTGGGGGATACTTTGGGATGGGGATGGGGGAAGAATGAGAGATATGCATGATCAAACAACACTGTATGCACATATGAAATTCTCAAGTAATAAAACTATTTTAGTCTACCCATGAATACATATATTTATATCGTAAGTCTTAATTAAATATAAGTTGAATCTCGAATGTCCAAGCAGCACCTAAAAAATGTTTAATGTCCTTAGTCATCAGGGAAATGCAAATCAAAATGACTCTGAGATTCTACCTCACAACAGTCAGAATGGTTAAGAGCAAAATCTGAAGTGACAGCAAGTGCTGGTGAGGATGTGGAGAAAGAGGAACACTCCTCCATTGCTGGTGGGAATGCAAGCTGTACAACCACTCTAGAAATCAGTCTAGTGGTTCCTCAGAAAATTGGACATAGTATTACCTGAGCACCCAGCTGTACCACTCCTGGGCATATAATCAGAAGATGCTCCAACATATAACAAGGACACATGCTCCACTATGTTCATAGGAGCCTTATTTATAATAGCCAGAAGCTGGAAAGAACCCAGATGTCCTTTAACATGGTACATTTCTACAATGGAATACTACTCAACTATTAAAAACAATGACTCCATGAAATTCGCAGGCAAATGGATGGAACTTGAAGATATCATCCTGAGTGAGGTAACCCACTCACAAAAGAACACACATGGCATACACTCACTAATAAGTGAACCTTAGCTCAAAAGGTCAGAATACCCATAATACAACTCATAGATCATATGAAGCTCAAGAAGAAAGACCAAAGTGTGAATGCTTCAGTCCTACTTAGAAAAGGAAACATAATAATCCTGGGAGGTAGAGGGAGGGAGGTCCCTAGGTGGGAGAGAAGAGGAGACAAGAGATTAGGTGTGGGAGGAGACAGCAGAGAGGTACAGAGGGTCAGGAAATTGAATGGAGGTGTGTAGCGGTGGTGAATGGGGATCTGGGGGTAGTCACTAGAAAGTCCCAGATGCCAGGGAAGTAAGAGGTTTCCAGGAACCAGTGGGGATGACATTAGCTGAAATACCAAAGTGGAGAGAGAACCTGTAGAGACCGTATCCAAAGGTTAGGCAAGGCCCCTGGTTGAGGGATAGGGCTACCCACCGATCTCAAAAATTTTAACCCAGAATTTTTCTTGTCTAAAGGAAATGCAGGGGCAAAGAGTGGAACCAAGACTGAAAGAAAGACCAAACAGAGACTGCCCCACTGAAGGATCCATTCCATGTGCAGTCACCAAACCCAGACATTGTTGCTGATGCCAAGAAGCAATTGCTGCCAGGATTCTGGTATAGCTGATCCCTGAGAGTCTCTGTCAGAGCCTGACCAATACAGATAAGGATGCTTACAGTCAACCATCGGAATGAGTACTGGAACCCCAATGGAAGGGTCAGGGCAAGGGCTGAAGGAGCTGAAGGGGATTGCAATAGGAATCTTCCCAATAGGAAGAACAACAATATCAACTAACTTGACCCCCGCTTCCCCAAAGCTCCCAGCAACTAAACCACCAACAAAAGAGTGCACCAGGAGGGACCCATGGCTCCAGCTGCATATGTAGTAGAGGATTGTCTTATCTGACATCAGTGGGAGGGGAGGTCCTTGGTCCTGTGGAGACTTGGTGGCCCAGCATAGGGTGATGCTAGCGTGGTGAGGCAGGAGTAGGTAGGTGGGTAAGGGAGCACCCTCATAGAGGCTGGGGAGGGAGAGGGGGTGGCAAGTTTGAGGAGGAGATACTAGGAAGGGGGACGACATTTGAAATATAATGAATAAAATAACTAAAATAAAATAAAATAGAAAAATGTAAGTATATGTTTGTGTGTGTGTGTGTGTGTGTGTGTGTGTGTGTTGTGTAAGTGAATCTGATTTATGTATTTGAGAAGAACTAACTACAGTTACTCAGTTCGGGAACCATTGCTCTTTTGCTTCTTTCCTAATACTCTACTGGCAACCCTGAAATCCTTCTGATCGAGGAGGCTCTGTCCCTGAAAACAAGGAACTCTCTTCCTTTTATCAGATTTAATCTCCATGGCTCTGTTAAAGCCGTGCAATAGGAATCGTCCCAATAGGAAGAACAACAATATCAACTAACTTGACCCCCGCTTCCCCAAAGCTCCCAGCAACTAAACCACCAACAAAAGAGTGCACCAGGAGGGACCCATGGCTCCAGCTGCATATGTAGTAGAGGATTGTCTTATCTGACATCAGTGGGAGGGGAGGTCCTTGGTCCTGTGGAGACTTGGTGGCCCAGCATAGGGTGATGCTAGCGTGGTGAGGCAGGAGTTAGACTGCATTTTCCACATGCATATGTTTCCATTTGACAAACTTGTTTTCTTTATTTATTCTTTGCTTCCTTCCTTCCTCCCTTCTCCCCAACCAGTTCCTCTTTCTTTCTTTCTTTCTTTCTTTCTTTCTTTCTTTCTTTCTTTCTTTCTTTTTCTTTCTTTCTCTCTCTCTTTCTTTTTCTTTCTTTCTCTCTCTCTTTCTTTTTCTTTCTCTCTTTCTTTCTTTCTTTCTTTCTTTCTTTCTTTTTCTTTCTTTCTTTTCAGTAGTGGAGATTAAATTTCAGATCACTCATATGCTAGGCAAGCACTCAGCTCCATACATTTAAAAAGGGGTTTTCACCCTGTCTCGCTGCATTGTTCAGGCAAGGTTGCACTCTTTATTCTTCTACCTCAGCCCCTAAGTTGGTAGGGTCATAGGTCGAGCCACTAGACCCAGTGACAAAGCTTTTTCTTTAATTGCCTGTTATTATAATAGGCGTAACAGTACATATAGGAGAAACAATCTACTGAGAGGTATTTCCACAATAAAGAAAATTCTAGTACTTTTGGTGGGAGAAAGTAAATTATAGAATTACTCAGAACCTTATTTTTAAAATGAGAAGATTTGGGTTGTTTGTTTGTTTGTTTGTTTGTTTTTTATAGTGGAGGAGTCAAAGCATGTCACAGCACATATGTGGAGGTCAGAGCCCAACTTTCAGAAGTCAGCTCCTTCTTCCATCACAGGTTCTGGGGATCAAATTCAGCCGGAAGTTCTATTTTGTAGTTGTTTGTTTTGATGAGAAAGAAGAGAATCAAATTAAATAAAGAAGAAATATATTTATATTTTTAGATCATAATAAGTATAGAGTAGCTTACTAGAAAAAGTATTTCTAGATTTAGAAACGTCAGAAATATCATGAAACCCATTTATATGGAGGTGAGAAGACCAGAAGTTGACAAGTGGTTGGCTAGAAGTTTATTGGCCTTAAATGAATTAGAAAAACATCTAAAGGGCTCTACTAACACATTAAGCGCTAAGCATTGTTGTTCATAATGGTGTGTACAAAAACAAGATGTATTTTCTTCACTTTATTCAAAAGTGCTAAAAAAAATTAAAAACCTAAAAAAAAACCCAAAAATTAAAAACCTAGTTGTGTTCTCCATAGACATCATCAGAAGGAGGACTAGAGAAAGCTCTTATTAGCTCATTTCCTTCCTTACAATACTTACCCCTCATCCCCACTTGAGCCAACAAGCTAAGGAAAGCCAGACCCAATAATGCAAACCCGTATCAAGTTAATATCTTGGTTGCCTGAGTAGAAAATATGGTTGTGGACTTTTGGATCTAGAGTTGGAAATTTTGAAAATCTTTTGATGGAGGATTACAGGAAAATAGAAGTTTAAATGATTTCCTGGTGGATCACATACCCGGTGCTTTCCCGGGGCTTTTATTGACTCTGTTTTCCTTGTTCCTTTCCTTTGTGTCACAGTCATTTGTCCCTTTACCACTC
Organism: Apodemus agrarius; assembly: GCA_964023405.1. NCBI lineage: Eukaryota > Metazoa > Chordata > Mammalia > Rodentia > Muridae > Apodemus > Apodemus agrarius. Next base: position 21,135,202 of record OZ030016.1, on the reverse strand, counting down.
TAAGGACTTTCCTTTGCCTTTAACTAACTGTAATATAGAGTTCATGTTCTACACAAGCCTCAGCAGAAATTTAAATCATATGTCCCCCATGCTACGAATATGTTCCTGGAATATAACGGACCATAAATGAATGCCAGACAGTGGAAGGGAAAATTGATTAGTTTTCATTTGTGTATTTACTTTGTGTGTGTGTGTGTGTGTGTGTGTGTGTGTGTGTTACATGTGCACATGTATATGTATGTGAACACATGTAGATGTGAAAAGGTTGCATCACCATCTTTCACATTCAACCTTGTTCTTGTGAGGCAGTGTCTTCATCTGAACCCAGACTATATGTTTTGGGTGCAGAGCAAGGCCCATAAATCCTTATGTCCCTGCTGTCACTGCTGGTGACACAGGCACACATGGACCAGGCCCACACTTTATGTGGGTTCTAGAAGCTGTATTCAGGATCTCAGGCACACACAGCAAGTACATGAAATATATCTCGGACTTGAAACTGAACTACATTAATAAGTGTGATACAGACAACTTTTGTATGTGTTCAAAAAAATTAAATACAAATAAAACCATTTATCATAATATTTACCATTTCCACAAATACAAATGATTTCATTTTGTTTGTTTATTCTGCCTTAGTTTCTAAATAAACTAAGACTTGATTTGTGACTGTAAGGTGATCAGGTGGAGAGAGAACTCATCTGAATAACTGCAAAGAGTTAATTTTGTTGAGTTTCCTGGTCTAGAAAACTATTCGAATTTAGTTGAATTTCACATACCAATATCCATTTTTTACAGTCAAAAAAGGCAAGACAATCCTTATCAGACATTAGAAAAGGCATTTGTAATTCCTTCACCCTGAACAACTTGTGCTAATTTACCTCATATTGTAGATGAAGACTTAATATTTGATAATGGCAAGTAGGTTAAAATGCAGAGACGATCAGACAAAGGGTAGGAAATACAATGTTTGCCACTTTCCTTACTATGGATTTCTATATTTATATTAACACAAAACTACTCATTTCTCACATATTTACATAAATTGTTCTTGTATGGTTTTTTGTTTATTTTTTTTAAAACAAAACATTTGTCATTTTTTTAATTGAGCAGCTTTTTGCATTGTTTTTAAATTTCAAAAGCTATTGTTGCATAGAATGCAACATTAATAACATTCTTTGGAAAGGTCAAAAGGAGCTGCCAGAGGAATCCCTGTGAGGGCTGGGGGGGTTGTAGGACCCAGGAGGTGGAGATGAGAAGGCAGTACAAAGGTGTAGGAATAAAAACAAGATATGAAATTCCTTACTCATATTTTAGAGTTTCAGTTACGTTTATCAACTTCAGAATGGAGGCTAATGTATATGGTTTCCATATAACTTGAACATTTCCTTTTGAGTAAATCAACTTAGTGCCTCATTTAGAATAAACACAATTAAAACTCTTAGGTGGAGTTACCTTCCTCATTCCATTCCAGTCCCTGAATTTACCAGAGCTTCTTGGGCTCTCTGTCTTACCGTAAGATGTGCATTGTTATCTAAATTCTCATATTAAACTTTTAAACTCTGTGAAATATACTTCTCATATTAAATACTCATATTCAACACTCAATGTCATTCAGTCCAACATTAAAAATCTCAACTCCTAAGTATAAAGTCATGAACATGGTTTTCTGAAATAGAGATTATTATTACTATGTCTTCTCACCAACAGATATAGAGAAAAATTATTAGACAGCCAACTTAACATAATTTCTAACTTCTATTTAGAAGCACAAATGTGAAATGAGCCCTTCCTAGGTGAAATTAAACCAAACTTACTGATACATCGCCACCGTGGGGAAGGCGAGCTTCTCCACCTCCACGCCGCTCTGTGTGTGATCTCCGTCAAATGAGTAGCATCTTGGATAATCTTGCAGATGTGTGGGCTGGCTAAAGGTAAGAATACTTAAAGATTTAAAAGAAACTTGTTTAACAAGTCGGGACCGGTAAATGTTAACCAAGAGTATGGTTTGAGGTACGGAAAAGAATCACTTGATAAAGTCTTTGTAACAGGAAATAAGAATTTCCTGGTTCAGGCTAATTGAGAAACAATGTCAGGTCCCACATGTAAGCAACTCCCTTGACTTGTGAAGAAGCTTTCTGTTTGTGTTTCAGGAGACAGCCTTTCTCCATCTGACTCAGGACTAGTCTGGTCTCTGGCTCGGTCATTCGCCTCCTCCAGAGGCACCTGAAACTAGGTTTTCAGGAAATATTTGATGCTCTTGACAAGATTTCCTTAGGGCATATGTGTTCATTATATTTTTGCTGAGGATTCTCATGTCCATTCTAAAGAGAGAAAGCTTGAAGGAGGGAAAACAAAAACAAACAGAAGAAGAAGAAGAAGAAGAAGAAGAAGAAGAAGAAGAAGAAGAAGAAGAAGAAGAAGAAGAGGAAGAAGAAGAAGAAGAGGAAGAAGAAGAAGAAGAAGAAGAAGAAGAAGAAGAAGAAGAAGAAGAAGAAGAAGAAGAAGAAGAAGAAGAAGGAGAAGAAGAAACACCTGAGATTTAGTTTGAACTGACAGTCACTGTAAGGGTCTCACGAAGTGACCATGGTTCCTCAACATCCCCCACCCCCACCCCCACACATCTCCAGACTGGTAATTTTTAGCTGTATCACCATCCACTTTCTTTGACGCTGCTGGGTTTTCATCTCTCCCTGGAACTCTTCTTCCTGCATGTGAAAATTATCTCTTCCTTTTTCCTTGCTTACAGCTCACTCAAAGTGCACTCAGTGTTAGGGTCATCTGATTAAAGCCGATGCACATGACATCTAAGGACTCTGAAAGCCTGAAGGTCCTTCAGGACACCCTTTCCCTTAGTATCCCCAGCTCCCACCTGCTCTGAAGTTTGCATGCTTTCAGATTTCTGGGCTCCCTTCTGCTGATGAAGCGCAGACTGTGAAACGTTTCAATGGTTATGCAGCCCCCATGTGAGCACCAAGGTATTCAATGTACACTGACCCCTGCCTTGCAGCAAATGATATTCGACACTGACACTCCTATTTATTCTTCATTCCTTCTTCATTGTGAAAAATCAATCTTTGGTTGTTTGAGCAAGAGTATCCTCTGCAGGCTCATAGATTTGAATTCTTGGCCCCCAGTTGGTGGAATTATTTGTATAGGATTAGGAGGCATGGCCCTTTGGAGTACATGTATCATGTGGTATTGAGTTTTCAAAAGCCCAAATCATTTCAGTCCTCTCTCTCTCTCTCTCTCTCTCTCTCTCTCTCTCTCTCTCTCTCTCTCTCTTTCTCTCTCTCTCTCTCCTCTCCCCTTGTTGTCTCTAAAACACTGCTCCAGCATCATGCTTGCATGCTCCCTGCTGTAATGGTCACGGACTAGCCCTCTGAAACTGTAAGCAAGCCATCAATAAATTCTTCTTTTTATAAGTTTCCTTGGACCCTGCAGGGATAACATTAGCTGAAATACCCCACAACAGAAGAGCGAACCTGTTGAGACCATATCCAGAGGTTATATGCACCTGCCTGCCTCCCCCCCCAACACCCCCTCCCCATTTAGGGATGGGGCCACCCACCCATCTCCAAAATTTTAGTCCAGGATTGCTCCTGTCTAAAGGAAATACAGGGACAAAGAGTGCAATGGAGACTGCCTCACCTGGGGATTCATCCCACACGCAGACACCAAACCCAGACACTATTGCTTGACACCAAGAAGTGCTTTCTGACAGGAGCCTGATACAGCTGTCTCCTGGAAGGCTCTGATCAACACAGATGCAGAGTCTCGCAGGCAACCATCAGACTGAGCACAGGGACCCCAGTGGAGGAATTAGGGCAAGGACTGAAGGAGCTGAAGGGGCCTTATCTGGCATCAGTGAGAGGGGAGGCCCTTGGTCCTGTGAAGGCTTCATGACCCAGTGTAGAGGAATGCTAGGTCAGTGAGATGGGAGTGGGTAGATGGGTGGGGGAGCATCCTTATAGACACAGGGTAAGGGGGATGGGATAGGAGGTTTGCAGAGGGGAATCTGGGAAAGGGGATAACACTTAAAATGTAAATAAATAAAATATCCAGTTAAAAAATAAAATGAAATAAAACTTTTAAACATTTATTTAGTTGAAAGGATAGATATATTTTATTGCTGTTATTGTTGGTGAATTATGAAGCTGTCAGAGCTGTGGTTTATTGTTACCAAAAGTTTTGGCTCAGTCTTTGTCCACCATAAAAATTAGCCCTTTAGTTAGAATCCCAGGTTTCAAGATTCTGTTTTGTAGGGATTATTACATTTTCTCTCCATCTAATTGATTTGTTCTGTTTTTTAAGCCTATCTGGCTTTTGATAAAAAGAGTACTAAAATTACTATAGTGTCAATACAGAAGAGGCAAGACCATTTTCTTGTGTGTTGTTAACCATTTTTATGTTTATCAAATGTACAAAGCAATAAAACCCCAACATTGCAAAGAACAAAATGGATCAGTCTTCATAATCTAAGTGCATTTTCTGTATCATCTATATTGGTATCTGGTAACAACAATATACTCTGCATTTTTGAGAGTTTTAAATGTTCTCCAACTTTTGAACTTTATTATTTACAAGAATCCCTCACAGTAATGCTGTGAGGTAGATGGTTTAGTAACCCATGTGTCAGGTGGAAGACATGAAGTCTAAGATTACTTGACCTTTATGACATTGAATCAATAACTCAAATACCAAACATGAAATAAGACATACAAACACTGTTATAAAAAATACACACTTTTCTACTTTTTTTTTAGACTTCATATGACTTTTTATATTTATGTCTCTTATTCATGTTAAATTATCATCTAATTCAATCTAACTAGGCATGGAAAGAGTTATATCAGTATACAGAGTTTCACAAATACTTTAAAAAAAGGTATCACAGTCTGATGAAATATAAATAAACTTACACACAAGCATGTATCCATTGTTAGAAACTTACAAAGGGAAGAGTAGGGGGTTTGTTGGTAGACAGATTTGCTTTCCCATATCTACCAAAAGTAGGAGTTTATTTAAATTATAAGAAATATCCAACATCAGTCATGTCCAGCTTTAACTTTTTAAGTGACCAGACATGACCTCTGTGTGCTTGGAACTCACTGAGATGCAAGTTAGAGCAGCTCTGGGATATTGAAAGTTATTTTAGCCTCGGTTACAAGCGTTACATATAAGACAAATTACATGTAAACTTAAACCAAAACCAAATCTTTTAGCCACTCAAGGATGGTTATGCCACAGTTGTTGTCTGCTAAGTCAAAGTAAGCCCTGCAAGCCTCACACCTGAGAGCTGGAGGTCAATACTGATGCTTGGCTATCGTTGACTTCCAAGCCGGGTGGCCATCAACCTGTGCGTGTGTGTCTATAGTAGACACAGATCAAAGTTAAATCCAGGAAACATAAAAGTGATTTTGAAAACCTGATACTCCATCTGTTTTCCAATAATGTAAGTTAAGGTATTTTGGAATTATTTGCATCTTTTGAAGAAGCAGGGAACTTAAAAATTCAATGTCCAAGGAACATTAATGTTGATAGTAGCTTATTCATCCTGAGAACTTACTGTGTGCAGATGCTGTTGAAAATACTTTATGTGTATTAATACATGTAATCCTGTGTAAATCATATGTAAAACACAATGAGGTAGTATTTTTATTCACACCATCCAGATGAAAGAGCTAATTAATAAAGAGATGTTGGGTCATTTACATAAAAGCATATTCTTTGCATATGGCGGAGATAAGGTTCATGAGCCACTGGCCTAGCTCAGACAACATGGGCTCACCACACTATGCCTACCACCAGACTTTGAACCATAGTTAACCCTTTTTGCTAGGACACTCACTATTACTTGGTACTTAGTATATAGTAAGCACTGTACTAAGTGTTTTACACAAGGCACTTCCCACCTGACATTTTGATAGACATATAACTTGGCAGTGAGCTGCCAATTTATGAAAGTATCAGCTACCATTTGCTTATGTCTGTATTTCAAAATAAATATTTGGATAACACATTCCATCAACGGTTTTGTGTGCCCTGGTACTAATCATTTTTCAGACAATTCTGCTTTCGTCAACTTCCTTTTATCCTTCCTATACTAGTGGAAAAAATACTTGTAATAATTTTATTTTTCCTCTTTGCTGGGAAAAATATGATTGATATGTGGATGGCAAGATACTGCTAAAGAGTAAGTCAGAAATGCTTCCTCACAATGCAAATGCCTCCCAAAGCTACCACTTGAGGGCATTATATAGTGTAATGGCAAGTTCATGTGCATTTAAATAATGACAGTTCCTTTGGCTGAGAATAGGGCTCTGCTAGGTCAGCTGCAAATCCGGGTTAGAGTTCAAGTTTTCCTGCGGGTTCCACACTCCTTCATTGTAGCACTTGAATGTCCAGTCATGAGTTCTAAACTGCTTGTGTCTTGAATCCTTAAGGAAGATGCTAGCTGATGTTTGTAAGATGAGTCCTGGAGCTCTATGTGTCACATGAGGTAAGGCTGTAGCAGCCCGGCATCTCTTTCTATCCGGAGGGAGGCTATTTGTGTGTGTCACATTAACGAGTCACCTTTATGAATGAGGTACCAGTGCTGCCTGTTGTTTGCTAAGTTTTCTTCCTTCTTGGTAAAAGTTTATGCACAGAGAGCCAACTCATGATGTTAAATTGGTGTCTGTCTGAAGAGTTCCTTGACATCGGGCAGAAGCTCTCCTTTACCCCCCAAGACTCTAAGTAATAATGCACATAATGTCCAATCTGCAGGCATCCAGCTCCACGGGCTGTGGCTATAACTCACAAGTCTAAGTGATACTACTGTACAGTCTGCAGGCATCCTGCTCTGTGGGCTGTGGCCATCACTCACAACAGTATACTTTAGAGGCCAGTCTTGGAGGCTATCCAGTCTCGATACTTAGTCACCCTTGTGTAGACTCCAGGTTTATTTGGAAGAGCACAAGATTGTCCCCAACTTACTATGCCCACAATGTACCAGATATCACGATTGTCATAAACCAAAGGTCCACCAGAATCACCCTGGAATAGAAAAAACTCCAATCAATGTCATAATAATCATCTGTTTCCCATAGACCTTGTCCTCCAAAAGAAGAAAAAAAAAGAAACACAAGAAAATAAATATAACATTATTGTTATATGGGCAGTCTGTGAATAGTCTTTCTATTGAGTTGAACTTCAAAATACATTGTCTATTTTTTGTAGAACGACCAATAATCAGTCATACGTAATGATTATATTATTTCTGGCTTATCATCCTTTTATTTTCTATTTGTTTGGTTAGACATGGTCTACATATATGTTATGATTTGTGAATAGTGTATGCACATAAAATGTTACATATGAGACTATTATGTATCACAGTAAAGACAAAATTTCAACAGTTACTTCTGAATACCACTGGTCTGACTGCACTCCATTGCCCAGCTCTTGGTCTCTTTTTCTTATACTCATCTTCTCCTAATTTGTATGTTGTTACTGAATTATAAATGTTCCCTTTTCTCTTTCATGTAAAGAGGTAGATTAAATTGACAGATGCACTTATAGAAGATAAAAGTATGTTCTCAGATGTTGAAATGCCCAAGTTTTAGGCTCAGTTCTGTCAATCATGGGCAAGGTTTAGTAAAATATTTTAACTTTTTTTTAATCTTTTACTTTTTTCTCCCATTTACTCATGTTGCAAAATGGTGTGTGTGTATATGTGTGTGTGTGTGTGTGTGTGTGTGTGTGTGTGTGTGTGAGAGAGAGAGAGAGAGAGAGAGAGAGAGAGAGAGAGAGAGAGATGTGGAGATGTATGCAGGTGCCTGTAGAGGTCAAAAGAAGGCACTGGATTCCCTGGAACTGAAGTTGCTGGCTGTGGGCAGACTAAGATGGGTGCTGGGATCCAAACTCAGGTCTTCTAGTAGAGTCCAGGAACGTTTAATCACTAAGCCCTGCTTCTAACCTCTACCATACACTCTTGCCAAGTATGTACTTAGTTCTGATTACATGCCCCATACATTCTGACAGTTATTGGAGATATAAAGATGATCCAAAAATGAAAGCTTCCTTATGCTAACAGAGCTTGAAGTATAGATTAAATAGGCTAATATTTAAATATGTCCCCCAAAAGAGACAAATAATAACTAGCTGGCAGAGAAACATACAATGGGAATATTTGATTGTTCAGGGTGGATTTTCCCAATACATCTCTGAGAAATGTAATTACGTTGATATGAGAAAGGAGAGGTGTTGATTGTGCATCAGAAAGTAGGAATATAAGGACAGAGGGAACATTTTTGCAAATGCTTTGTGGTATGTAGGAGTCTATGCTATACAAGAATGAAAATGGTGGTATTGGAGGTGTAAAGAAAACCACAGGGAGGTCAGTGACATGTGCGGTGGCTGGACAACCGGGCCAGGAGTTACTATGAAACACTATGCACCTTGCTTAGAAAGTTTGGTATTTTTTTAAGAACAAAAGATAGGCAGTGAAATACTTCCGTGATGCATTTGACAAACTGAAACAGCATCCTATAAATACTGCTGAATTTATCTGACCAACGCACTTAAGGAATGCTTAAATAAAAACAAGTTGGCTACTGAGGAGTGAAGAGAGAAAAGAGAGAGTGGGGGTGCAATATAGAACTGGTGAGACAGAAGTTATCACAAAGGTAAAAAAAAAATTCCATCAGATTCAATTAGCAATTTGACATGGGGCATGCAGAGAAAAATGGGATGGCAATAATTCAGAATCAGGAGAAGACCATGTTTTAAGAAAGGGAGTAATAAGCACTATTAAACAGTGTTACTAAGCCCCCCCCCTTTTTTTAAAGAACTGTGTCAAAGATGACTGCCAGAATTTAGCATTGATGTCACTCGTGAGTCATTAGGAAGAACCGTTTGGAGAAAATAATGGAGAAATTCCAATACTGCTGGTAGATAGCTCTAGAAGGATATGAGTAGAGACCACAGGCATAGGTGTTCTTTCCAAATATTACATAGCAAAGCCACAAAGTAGGGTTCTAGCTAGCGGCATCTAAGTTAAAATATTTTCCCCCAAGATATCTTAAAAACAATAATAAAACAAAACCAGTTGTAAGGTACACGTTAACTATAAGTAAGAGATGCAGAGTTAGGCTGAACCTCCCTGTGAAGGTCAGTGAAAACAGAAACTGAGTGGAGAGGCGAGCCATAGGGAAGAGTGGATTTACAGAGGCCTCCCTTGATCCAGAGTGGCTTGGAACTACAAGTCAATCAATGGAAAAATATCTGTACAAATTCACAAAAATGGGATAAAAGGGCATTAATAAAATACTGAGACAAACAAAACTTAAAACAGTATCCCAAAACCTTATGAGACACATGGAAAATAGATGCACCGAGAAACATACAGTGTTGCATAGCTAGGTCAGAAAAGAACCAAGATATTAACTAAATATAACATTATTCCTTGAAAAGGGAGAAAACTGGACAAACCAAGGTCAAATTTGGCAAACAGAAGTACAAAGCACAAATATATAAAATATGTATGAGAAAAACAACAAGAAATGGAGTTGTTCTTTTCAGCACTCTATTCATGATAGCTAGAAAACGGAGGCAGACTAGATGTCCTCCTGAATAATGAACAATAAAAATGTGCTACAGTGGAATTCTACTCAGCAATAAAGTAACACAAAATCATGAATGCTTCTGATAAATAGACGAAAAATGTACTGAGTGAAATAACCTGGGACTCAGAAAGTCAAGTGCCACATCTCCTGTCTTATTTGTGGATTTTAGCTATGAATCTTTTGATCTGAGGATATAACCTAGAGTGACTACAGAAGTCATGCAATACCAAGGATCATGGAGGGCAGGGAATCTAGCTCTGAAGGATCTGATAGGACATAGGCATTATGAAGGAGGAAATGTGGAAATGAGGAGGGGTACCTTATGGTAGAGTGGGAAAGAATAATACAGAGGGAGAGACAGGATGGAGGGATAAATAGCCTTGAAGGTGTTTGAAAGGTCACAGGAAATATACTATTCTATAATATATTATTTTATAAGCTCTCTTAAATACCACACAGGCACACATGCATGCACACATACATACACATCCATGAACATCAATTCATAACACACACACACACACACACACACACACACACTGGACTTCACTACATAGGGTGAAAATGTTCTCTCAAGCACCATATACTAACAAAACCCCCAATGCCTGGCAAAAAAAAAAAAAAAAAAAAAAAAAAGACAAAAACCCTGCCTTCTAGTTCTGGGTAAAGGGGTTCCAAGAAAATGGAATCATTCAGAGGAGCTGTTCTCTGTCTTTGAGGCTTGACTTTCAGAAAAGAATGGAAGCCAAGCACGGTTGTACACTCATAACCCCGGAACTTGGGTGGTGTAGAAAAGATCAAGAGTTCAAGGTCAGCCTCAGCTCCATAGCAAGTTAGAGACTGACCTGGACTCTGTCTCAATCCCCCACTCCCTTCCCCAAAGGAAAAAAAAAGAAGGAAAAAATAATGGAGCATAAAGTAACTGTGTGGACCTAAAGAGGGGACCCCTGACTTTCAGTTCCTAGTATGGAAAATGGGGAAATGATAGCGTTGCACATATCTACTGCATTGGAAAAAATGTTATACTAAAGGCGCTAAATGTTGGGTTAGTGCACACCAAACACTACTGTTGCCCCATGAGCACATGACAGGCTCAGAATTATCTAATGGAAACTCCCTTTGGAAGGCTTGATTTTGACTTCCAACATACCTTACATGCATCTATTTTTCCTTCCATGAATCCGGCGCACAGCATCCCAGGAGTTATCAGGCCATCATACACATCCTTCCTGTTGCACACGTCGGAGCCTATGGTTTCCACCCTGGCCTGCCGGAGTTTATTTTGTGTAGGCCCTATTATATACACATGGATAGTATACACAGGAAATTACATAAAGATAGTATCTGTATACAAAATATTTCATAGGAAGACATTCTGCAGTTTTCACTGGATGCTTAAAAAGATCAATCACACTAGTGTAATCCAAGCTGCAAATAAACACAGTTGTTTTTTCCAGATAATATAAAGTAGAGAGCAGGACACACCCAGAGAAGCATTCTCCCTGCAGTCATTTCTAGTGCATTATTTAAAGAGTTTCATAACATGGAAAATAAAATGGATGGCCGATTTGCATCAGCCATCTGATGGCAGAACAGTGATAGGGATTGGGAGTGGAGGGCCCTGCATGGTTGAGTACACATGGGAAACAGTTTAGGGTTTGGGTCAAGCTATAGCAGAATAAACATGAGTGAGTAGTGAAAATGAAAACAAATGAAATTTATATTAAAAAAATCCTTCGATCCTGAGTTTATGTATAGGATATGTGAGAAAATTTTACATATCAGAATTGTACTTTCAAAGAGTTAAGCTAAGTGTTTCAGCAGACACTGGATCTGTAGATCAGGTTGCCCTCAAGCTCAGAGGTCTGTCTCCTGCTAACTCCCAAGTGCTGAGATTAAAGATCTGCACCCCATGCCTTTAGTAGATTCTTCATTGAACATTAAATGTGTCACTTTTATCCCAATTATCCAATTCATCTCTCTGTGTCTAGCAGATTAGTACTTATAATCCTTAAGTTTCTATTTTCAATTTATATAATTCTTAGACTTGATATCTTTACATTTTTCTAAAGAGTAGAGGGAAAATAAAGAAGAGGCATCATCGAGAATGGTATTTAAAATATAAGGTGACTAAAAGTATTTACTTCAAGGAAATATACGATTTGTTTTTAGTTAGTTCTTTATTATAGTCTTTAAATTATTCTGTTTCTTCTTTATTAGTCTCTGTTGTTTCTTACGACTGTTTCAATTGTGAACTCTGAGACAAGGCTTTATATCTTTTACTTCTCAGAAAACAGGTCCCCATTCCATCAAGAGCTACACCCCTAAGAACTTTGCCATCATCATCTTCATCGTCGTCACCACTGTGGTCGTCGTCATCATCATCATCATCATCATTATTATCATCTGTGTGTGTCTGTGTGTATGTGTGTAGCATATATGTGTGTATTTGTAGAGTACACATATGGATATGGGTGCAAGTGCATGTCTAGGGTACATGCATGTGGAGAATAGGGGTTTATGATCAGTGTTTTCTTCAATAACTCTCAGCTAATTTTGAGATGGTATTAGAGTTTTAGGGTATCTCACTGAACATGGAATTCATCTATTACGGTTATGAGCCATTACACTTGGCTTTCACATGGTAGCTGGGGCCCATTACTCATATCTGTTTGTTTGTGTGTCTATAAAATCAGGGTGAAACTACTCACCATCATCTACAATAGACCCAAATCCTGTGACAAAAACACTTGTTTTCGGTGGCAGTTTCATAGACGGATCTGGGAGGCAGACTCTCTGAACCACGTTTGAAAATTCGACGCGGGTAGTTAGCTGAGCTAGAGCAATGTCATTTTCATTGCTATCTCTGTGGTACTCTTCATGGATGATAATCTTCCCGAGATTTCGTTTGACTAAAGGGGGTGTTATAGTTGTACCAAAAGTGGCAATCCATTTACTTGGGTCTCTGTTTCTGCAGAAAATTAATGGATAAAATTTGTGATGGTTCACATTACCTTCTAACAAAAGAAAAAGAAAGAAGAAAGGAGGAGGAGGAGGAGGAGGAAGAGGAGGAGGAGGAGGAGGAGGAGGAGGAGGAGGAGGAGGAAGAAGAAGAAGAAGAAGAAGAAGAAGAAGAAGAAGAAGAAGAAGAAGAGTGTTGCTACTTTGTTTCCAACCTAATTGGGGGGGGAGAGGAATTATGGGACGTATGGTGGGGGGGAACTGGGAAAGGGGAAAGCCTTTGGAATGTAAACATAGAATATAGAAAATAAAAATTAAAAAAAAAGAAAATAAAAATTTAAATAAAAATAATAATAATAAAAAATGCTATCTTTTTTCAAAAAAAGCAAAAACAAAAACAAAACAAAACAAAAAAACAAAACAAGCTACAAGCTTAGATTGGGCGGGCCTCCCACTCCACTACTCTGTTTCCATCTATTTTATCCCATATAACTTGAGGTTTCTCCAGGCCCACAGCTTCTCTCCCTGCCGCCTCTCTGTTCCTCTTTATCTGTTTCTCTCCTCCCCTTGCTCCTCCTACTCCTGTTTTATACCCCGTAGCTCCTCCCCTAGACTCTCATCTCCTCCCACTTCCTCCTGCCCAATCATTGGCTCAAGCCTTTATTTGAAAAGTTAAGGTGGGGAGAAGGTTCACAAGGCAACTCCTCATCTGCAGCCCCCTCTGAGGAGTGGAATTAGTATGAAAATACAAGCCCAGGGCTATCCACAACAGAAGAGGAGAGGAAGGAGGAGGAAGGGAAAGAAAAAGGTTAAAATTATACAGCTAGGTGTCCGCTGGGAGAAGAGACCTGATCCCACATAATCAGGATCCAGTGGCAGCTCAACTCCCCAGATATTCGGACACATCCAGTTTCACAGGAGACACCTTAAACCCCCGCCCAGAGACCCAGCATACCTGGACCACTGTGACCCTTTCCTACCCAGACAGAGACCCGAGCAACAACATACCTAACCACCCAGTTCTCCCAGAGTCTAGACCACCAATCAAGGAGTATACCTGTAGGGATCTATGGCTCCAGAAACATATATAGGGAGACCCTTGGTCCCAGAGAGGTTTGATGCCCTAGAGTAGCAGGGTGCCAAAGTGGTGGGGCAGAAGTATGTGTGTGTGTGTGTGTGGGGGGAATCACTCTCATACAGGCAAAAGGGAGAGGGGAGGGCAGATGTGGGACTGGGGGTGGGGGTGGCAGAGAGGTAACTAGGAAGTGGGATATCATTTGAGATGTAAATGAATGGAATGATTAATAATGATAAAAGAAAAAATAAAAAGTAAAAGAATAAATAAATAAAAATTATACATCTGTCCAATTTTTAGCATTATGCTCTTGAAAAATTCCTATAGTGACTCCATGAAAAAGAGGTTTCCTGTTGCTAACCCAAATAATTGTACATAATTAATTAAGTAGTACTCGAATTACCAAAATTTAAATTTGGGCCTTGTTAGGAATTCTTTGGGTTTTTGTTCTTTCAAAGAATTGTGAGGAAAAAAATGCTTTCTTTTAGGACAGCATATTAGTAGGCAGGTTCCTTTTGCATCAAAACACCCATTCTGATTTGAAGACAGACGTGTTGGTTCTTGTTTACTGTGATCTTTGACGCTAAATGGAATGTGTCTACTGTGTAGTTCCTCTTAAGCACAAAGTCGTTTCTCCACCCATGCCCACACCCCTTCCTGACATTCAAGGGCCAAGCTGCCCTTACTGGAAGCCCTTTGCTCCAGTCTGCTCTGGGTCCTCTTACTAACTCTTCTTTCACATGGGTGCTTTTCTTTCCTAGGGTTATGTCGCAAATTTCATACAGCCCAATTCTCTCTTGTTGGCCATAGTTCTCCAAAGACATTTCAATCCTTTTAGAATTATTCACATCATGAATGATTAGACAGATACAGAAACCAGAGATTGTCTGAGTGGCAAGAAATTACATAGCAGGAAATCACAGAGGAGAGGTTAAAAGATGAATTTCTTCATTTATAAGTGATCACCACATTGGTGGAAGATCAATATATTTTAAAGACCTTCTTATTTGCTGGTGAGTGACTATGTGTACATGAATACAGGTGTCAGCAGAGGCAAGAGGCATCTGATCCTCTGGAGCTGAGGTTACGGACAGTTCAACATTTAATATGTTGATGGGAACAGAGCTCATGCCCTATTCAAGAGTAGAAGCATACAGCCATAAACATTACATTCTATATTACTTGCTCAAAGTCAGGACTTCCTTCCTTCCTTCCTTCCTTCCTTCCTTCCTTCCTTCCTTCCTTCTGTCCTTTCTCTCTTTCTTCCTTTCCTGTCTGTATTTTTAAAAATATTTTTTCTACCTTTTGAGGTTATAATATATTTACAACATTCCCCCTCCCTGAACATCAACTTTCAAGAGTAATAAAAAGCCGTCACTTTTCAAGTATTTTTCAAAGTATACTAGACTTCCCAGGGATAAACAGGCACATCCTTGTCTTCCTACAGGAGCAGGAACAGAGTTCTTTGTTTACCTATTTGATTGATTAATTAAATAATCATTTTATTTGTTTATTATTTATGGAAAATTTGTTCAGTATAGACACACTAGGACTGGATCCTTCATTTGATAACTAGGCATTCACTACTAGAATTCTAGGAGAGGTAATGACTAACATAACTCCAGGAGTTAAGGATTTCATGATTTGAGATGAAAAATAGAGTGTCCATCCCTTTGTGCACCATCAAAGACACACAATAGGCCCGAACGCCCTGCTCTGTGAATAAGGACACTAAGAGATACTCCAGTCTCGCTACATCTTGTCTCCCTACATCTTATTGAAAACTTTGCCTGACTCACATTGTTTCTTAAAGACTGGAGAAAACATGG
This sequence comes from Apodemus agrarius, assembly GCA_964023405.1. NCBI lineage: Eukaryota > Metazoa > Chordata > Mammalia > Rodentia > Muridae > Apodemus > Apodemus agrarius. The sequence continues at coordinate 21,119,729 of OZ030016.1, read as the reverse complement.
ATGGACTTAAAGTGTTAGGTCTGGACTTGAACACCATCTTTTAAGCATAATACTTCTATAGAAGAAATCATTTAAATATTACAGCTATTTGAATAACTTCTATATTATCTTCAAAATATTCCTTTATTCATTTTCTAAATAGTATTTAAAGTATATGATCATATGAAATTATATCCTGCCCAAAACATAATTCCCTTTTTAAGTATCATCACCTTACCCAGCTCTTTGGATTACTTTTATCAGTACCAAACATGCTATATTTGCCATATTTTAAAAAAGTATTCCTTTGAAATCATAACTATCATCAACTACCAAATTTCTTTTGCAATGTCTCATTGATACACTCCTTAAAAGTAGTTTTTAAAGGCCCTGCATTTGTACATTCTATTTCCCTTTGAATCCATTCCCATCCTTATCACAGTATAAAATATTATGTTACTAAGACCAATATCATTATCAGCTTCAATGTTCAGTTCCTATGTAGATCTGTTCATTCCCAGAAATTACACTAGACTCACTAAAGTAAATATTTATTTTCATTACTAATTTTGATCTGGAATTCTGTTTGCAATTTTTGCTTTATACAAAGAGCTCAATTGTAAACTAAAATGGATTAACACTCTCACAAAAATAGAAATACTAACATTGGGAAAGTATAATGATATGAATATGTCAGAAAATCTTAACAAGCAAGTGGGTCTTGTGTTTGTCATGAAGACAGGGTACTAGTGGCTTTGGGTTTGTAGATATGCAATAGTGAGTCTCTTCATTCCCATTACACCTTGACTACAAGGAAACTGGTTATGTGTCTTGGAATCATTCTGTTGCTGCCCTTAGAAGAATTAGGGTTGTTTTAGCCTCCTAGAAGCACCTTGAAGAGTAAAGCTACTTTAGGAGAACACATAGGCAGTGTCACTGTGCCAGCAAAGAGCCTTTATTGAGAATTCCTCCTGTCTTGTGGGATTCCCCCTATGCTGATGGTGATCCGCAAGGGAGAAACATCATGTGCTCCAATCACCAGGTTCTCTAGAGAGTCTATATATGTCAAAGTTTGGGGAGCAACAACTGTAAGACCAAGCTGAGAGAGTTCCGGTTCTGCTAAACACACACCCAGAATTTCATGCTATAAGGGCATAGTGACAAGGTAGGTCTCTGCTACCCTCTATATACCTTCTGAGTCATGCACACCCATGGGGTTTCCTGGAAAATGCAATGAGAAGGGAGTGTGTCCAAACAGATTGCTAAGTCTTTTTTCTATGTAATCAAATAACACTGGGTCTTGACTGTAAGAAGCCACAGAGATTATTGGTGGGGGAACAGAACCAAGGTGGCGAACTTTTCTCCTTGAGTCTGGAGAAGACAAGTATGGTAGTCTTCATAATGAATTGACTAATGTTATAGGAAAGGTAACACTAGAATCACAATGAGACAATCAAGAGCACAGTCTCTTCTAGAATGTGGAGGGCATAGGAGGGGCACATCAGAGGAAAAGATGGTGAGACTGAGCTGTTCCCTTGCATTAAATCAATGCCAAGAGAGGATTAGGAAATAAATGCTACCCCCCACACACACACACCAGAACCCTGTGAACTTACTTCCAGAAGCAATGAGCTGCTGTGAGCAGCCATGTGTTGCTTATGAGTGTGGCTCCACACTGATGACCAGCCCCTATGAGCTGTAGGCTAGCCTGCCACGGCCACTCCCCTTCCATAGCTGTCTCCCTTCCTTGGACAATTCGTTCAGTAGTAGAGGATGCTGGTAATGGGATGTTTGACGATGACATTCTTATCCCACATCCTGACAAAGAAACACACAGTCGTCTGTTCTCATGACAATAAGAAAAAGAATCACGATTTGTGTTTAGAGAATGTACTTAGAAAATTCGTTGCCTCAGCAACTCTTTAACCTGTCCTTGGCATGCAGTCTCTGGCTTGTTTTATATTAACTGGATTGATAGCCTGAGAATCAAAAGCAGAATTTATCTTTATGCTTAGACATTTAGTTCAGAACTCAGTTTCTGGCTCTCTGCCTAAATCATATACAGCCTGGCCTCTTGGCACATTTTAGTAATCCCAGCATTTGAAATGCCTATACAGGAATTTTGTCAGTCTGAAGCCAGTCAGGGCTACACAATAAATCTCTCACAAAGAAACAGTGTAGATAGATTCTATGAACAAAAAATAATAAATGACCTTAGAAGACAAGTGCAATGGAAACAGTTTTAGTTGGATGCATAATACATTTGGAAGCTGAAAAGTGCTAGACTGACCAAACCTTCTGCCGAGAGAAAGTGGTGCTGGGCTTTTAATGTCAAATGAGTATGTGATAGCTTAGCATCCTGTGAGGAAGAGAGATGGGATCGGGGCAAGCTCACAGATCAGAATCTAACCCAAATTCCAATAATCTTAAATTTTGCAAGTCTAAGTCAAAAAACAAACTGACCAATCTGGTGTGCCTCGTACCTACTAAGGTATAGTAGACTGGGGAAAACATTCTGTACAGTATCTTGAGCTCCAGATATGAAATAGCTTTATGGTAATCTGCCCATAGCAGCATGTGAAGTTCAGAAAAGGATTTTTGTTTTACTGGTAGCCATTCTAGAGCCATTTTGTCTTTCTTTTTACCAACACATAGGTCATTATTGAACATCAAAAGGTCTGGATAGTCTTTAAGTTGTTTTGTATGGATACACAGAAATATAGTTGTTAGCTAAGAAAGCCCAGCCTTGGAGAGAGACACAAATTGCTCTACATCCAAACTAATGGGTACCAGGTGGAATGTGACATTAGGAGAATCCACATCTAAGCCAAGAGTACTTTACTCTTCAGGGAGCCCAACTCTGAATATATATCTTAGTTTGTCTGTCATGTGACAAGAAGAAACTGTTCATTATCTTTGATTTATTTTCATTTAAATAACAACATTTTTCATTTTCTAATACAAAAGTACTTTAGAAAAAGTATTTTCCCTGATATCAAATTTTCAATTGACCAAACTTCAAACCAACCTTTGAAAAGACTGTCATGTGTTCTCACAACATTGATAATATGCACATATTTGCCTACAAAAACTCAAAATATATTCAGGTGGGAAGCAGGAAGCAAATCTCAAAAGCTTAAAAAGTAACAAAAAAACCTTCAACTTGGACCTTTTTGAAATATTAAAGATGCATTTAAGAATATTAATATAGCATCTAGAATACTATGCAGCATGCATAAGCCACAAAGGATAAAATCATATTGATATAAATCTAATATGTTAAGTATTAAAAATAAAAAGGTAATGATTAAATATTTGATTTATGAAAGAATAAGAAGAAAGGGGAAATGTTGGTAATTTGTATTAATTATTTATAATTCTTATCCATTCTGTTTATTATTAAATAAACAATTGATTTTGGAACTTACGACTGTTGAGAAGATTTCTCATCTTTTTGCTGTCAATGGCTGTAATAAAGGAATAGAAGTTAGTTGACATGAAAACACAGTTCCTTTTCTGGGCTATTTTGAGCCCATGTTCACAAACAACATTACTAATTATTTAAAGTACTTATAATTCAGGAAGATATTGAAGTTATATAGCCAAGTAATAGATAACAATCCTCTGACTTGATCAAATAATGGAATTTCATTTGAAAATGAACTCAGAGAATTTCATTTTATGGTTTTCTATTATAAAGAAGTAAAAAGATTAGGAATGAAGGAACAAGTGGAAATTCCCTAGTGGTTCTCTAGAGGGCTGTAGCCAAAGTCTAAGAAGGAACCTCCAACTTTCACAATAACTGGTGATATCACTCAGTGTAGTTTGGCCATATTCCCAATGGTCATTGGTCGGAAAGACCCTCAGGGCCCACTTTTAAGGTTCTAGTCTAACAAGAATTGGGAGATCTGCTCATGTACCTTACTGACTTCTCCCTGAGACCTTCTCTTATATTAAAGTCCCCAGGGATTCTATGCAAAGACGCCGTCCATTCTCAACTCTTGTCCCACAGCTATGCACTGTAGAAAGGTAGCTGGAAATAAGGTAGTGATGGAGTGTCAAGGAGACCTGGTCTGATCAATCTTCATCTCTTTAAGCAGCATTATTTTTTCTTCCCCAGGCAGGGCTCTCTCAAAGCAAGGTCTTATGTTTAGAGGAGTTGAAATAATCCTCTATGACCTGCTCTTATACAGATGAGTAGCTGGGGTCAGACACCCAGACTTGAATTCTACTTGCTATGGCTTGCCTTGGAGCAGAAGAGAGGGAAGCAGGTGAGAGAGGTGCAGAAAGAACTGTTTTTGAGAGCCCTGGTGGTTTACTTCAGCTCAAAGTACTCTCCATGTCAAACATCATACTTTGAAGTATTCTGTTCTGTTGTAAAAGTCCAAATAGAAATGTGAGTTGCAATCCCTTCTAGAGATTACCCAGAGACATTTTTTTAAATGACTGTCATGTATAACAGAATTAAATAAATTCAATTGAATATATGTTATCAAGCATTAGCTTAGAATATGCTCATTTTGATGAAAATTGCCTATATGATAAAAATGCCATTGCATAAAACCAAGGCCAAAAATTAGTTTTTAAAACCATAAGAAATTCTAATATAGCTTTAACAATGCAGTAAACTTTGATGGTTGATATTTTACTTTAAGTATCTGATCATAGCTGTATTATTAATAATTAAGATTTGCTCTGAGACTTCTATTTACATAATGATAAGAATGTCCTATTTTCTTTTGCATATAATGTAGTACAATAATATAGTAAATAATGTGATCATTATCTCTAACTGCCTATGTAATATATGGAAAATTCAACTTAAAAGATGTACGTGAAAGATCTTCAAACCCCTCCTCTCTTTAACAATATATCAAGAACAACTAAACAGAAATTCATGAGATAAGGCCATATAGCTAGTATGCCTGCTGTACTGAGATATAGACAACAGACAAAGGAACAGAAATAAAAGGAAAAGAGACATGCATCCTATCCATGCATCTTAAAATATTACCTGAGGCCATATTTTATTTGAAGCAGTATTTTACTTCCTAATCACATTTGGCAGAGAACACAAGAATCCCTCTTGACTTGGATTCTAACTAGCTCTTAGGTGCTATTCATTTTAATATCATAAACTATTTAAACTTCATTTTCTTTTACTCTGGGGAAAAACAAGATATATTTTTCTCTCAGAAGTAACAGGGAAATATTTTGAAGTTGCAAATAAGAGGACCTCTTTACAGGTCATGTCTCTTATTTCATTCTTCATATACATGATTGTTTCTTTGGTACAAAAAGGAACTGTTTGGGCTATAGATATAGTTCTGTGGTCAAGAGCACTTATTGTTCTTGCAGAAGACTTTTGGCTGGTCTTCAGCATCCATATCTACCTGTAATTTTATCCCAAGAAATCAAATATCCTCTTCAATCCTCCACTGGCATCTGCAGACATGTGTGCATAACCTTGCATAGTCACACACACTCACATAAATGGGGAAAATCTTATATAAACAAACAACATTAACAACAACAACAACAACAACAACAACAACAACAAACCTCTCCATAATTAACCTGCAAAAGATTCTGAGGTTCATAATATTTCTGTTTAATTCTGGCTCATATTTGTGTTGATTTATGTCTCAGAGCCTTGTTTAATGTCAACCTCCCCACCTGTAAAATGTTAAAAATAATGTTTACCATTTGATGTATTTTAAAATATATAATTTGATATGGTAAAAAATATTGAAACTTCATCATAAGCTCTCTCACCAGCATGGGAAAAGTATAATTCTAAATTTTACCTGATAGTGAATTTTTATTTTAATTTTCTCTCAAGTGGATCAATTTCTACGTGTGTGTGTGTGTGTGTGTGTGTGTGTGTGTGTACACGTGCATGTACCATGTCAAAAGAGGTGTTGGCTACATTGGAACTTGAGTTACAGCTAATTGTGTGTTGTCATGTGGAAGCTAGGAACTGTACCTGAGTCCTTCACAATAATAGTAAGTGTTCTAAACTCCTGAGCCATCTCTCCAAGCCCACTTACGGATTGACTAGAGGTAAATTTTTAAATTGGAAGCTACATAAACCAGACTCTTATGACAAACACAGGAGATTGCAGTCAAAGAGAATTAGGAAAGTGGCTAACAGCAACAGAAGACTTACGTGTGAGGCTGAATGATGGTTTACTAATAGTCAGAGGCAACTGTTTGATCTTCAGACTTTGGTATAAAGTCCTTTCAATTATTTTCTTGATTCGCTCGGCACTATCCGTAGATGGGTATCGAAACATGAGCACTATAAGAATGGTCACGCCTTGTTCATCTGGACTGGAGCAAAACAGACAGACAATTCCATCTTGGTGGTCTCCGTACGCTTAGAGGAACATTGTGGATGATTTTGTGCACACAAGGCTTAGCATTGTATTCAGAGGAAGACAACAAGACAGGATGTTTGAAGAAGAGTATGGCAAGAACCGGAGGAGTGAATGCAGCAGGCTAGCAATGCGGAGAGAGACTGTTCTCTACCTCTCCTTGGCTTGGAGAATTTCGTGAGGTGCTCTTTAAATCACGCTTCATGTTTACTTTAAGAATTTGCTTTTTAAAGGAATTTTCAACAAAATTGGTAGTGGAGGTCATTATTCCCTAGTGAAATGTAGCAGGGATCATGTAGGCTGCCACGTCCATTGCCCTTTGCCTCCTGAACACTGAACTATACTGCATTTCTAGCCTTGAGGTTTACTGAAACCCTCTCATGAATTCTGGCTAGAGGGATGTGGGAAGAAGTGATGTCCCTTACAGTCAAGGTCTTGTGCTTCACGTGTCTCTGGCAGAAAGAGAAGGTCCTGTGACAATGCCACACTATAAAGCCCACTGGCACGTGCTCTTGTGCTCCGACTTTTGACTCTTTTAGTTGAACTATGGAAATGCAATAACTATTGTATTAAAACACTGATATTTTGGTATTTGCTATTCATGTAATAAACAATCTTTAGAGGAAGTAGTTTATAAAGATATATAACTTAATCATTGATTCAAATATATAAATTTATATCATGCACTAAGGTTGGAAAGTCTCTAGTCGACTTTGGAAAGCTAATTTAATTAGGGAGTCAAAGAAACAAGGAGACAAAAAGGAAAACACGGAAAAAGGAAAATCATCACCAAGAAGTTAAGCAAGCATGTATATCTTTTCTATCATACACCTGCCTATTGTCTGTCATGTATCTGTCTATCTATCTATCTATCTATCTATCTATCTATCTATCTATTCTCTCTCTCTCTCTCTCTCTCTCTCTCTCTCTCTCTCTCTCTTTCTGTTTGTCTATCTCACTATGGAATCTAGGTCTTATCTCAAAATACAGGAGCTGGTGAGATGGCTTAGCAGGTAAAGGTGCTTTCTGCCAAGTCTATTGACCTTAGTTTGATCCCTGGAATCCACATACTCAAAGAAAAGAACTGACTCCTACACATTGTCCTCTGACATCCACACAAACATAACAGCATGTTCATGATGACTGATGCACATGTCCAAACATGTGCAGAATAAGTAAATAGTCTGACATTATAACTTATTCTATCATGCTTCATTTATTTATATTACACTCCACCGAAGTATTAAAACAAAAAAAAAACTTATATAATAGCAAAGATATGTTGGCATTAAAGAAAAACACTGCACAGGAAATGGTTATTGACTTAAAGAGAGGAAGACGAAAAGGCCTGACATTCTGTTCTACTGTGCTCCTTCTTTAAGAGAAAGGGGGGGTTGGTGTTTGTAGAGTGATCTCTTTTCCTCTCCTTCCTCTATAATTTCTCTTACCTAACAGCTGAGACTCTGTTGTAAAGTACTTTCCATCTCAGCATTGTGACTAAGAAAGTATTAAAACAGTTAAATAGCTTAATCCTTGTTGCTTAAGTTTTATGAAAACTCTTGGCTGCAATGATTCTCCGGGTGGATGAGCATCTATGCCAATGAAATGTGTCATCTTAATGGTATTGGCTTGAAATTACAGATGAAGTCTACATACCTTATCTTGATAACATGGGACTTGATAAATCGGCCCACTCCAGAAGAACGTCGAAATATCCTAGACATCTAATACGAAAAAATAATGTTAGTTCTAAGAGAAATATTATTTCTTATGTATCAAGAAATTTTTGGTGAAAGCCAGGTTTTTAGTTGATTTTCACATGAAGCATATTGGGTTTCCATAATACGAAGACTAAACCTGTGTTTGAATTCTTGTAGGACCGAAAAACTTTTCCAAAATGATCAAATTTTCTGTTCCTTTGTAAAGTGGGTGATTGTGATATCTGCCTCATAGAGTTGAATTGGGAGCTGGAAAGGTTGGTCAGTGGCCGAGCGCAATCTCACTGAAATAGTAAGGATAAAGATATGGATTCCAGTCCTCCTGAGATAACCCAAACTTCCATTCTAGCTCTGGGGGAGAAAGGTACAGAGATAGGAAGGTTGTGTGAGCTTGCTGCTTTAAGCTACTCCTTAAAGCAAACACCCTAGGTTCAAAAAGAAACTTCGGCTCAAAAGAATGGGTGAAAAGTGATATATGATGTCATTTTATGTGATACCGCCCTTCTGGCCCTGTGTGTTCACAGACAGGTGTCCACGTGCACTCACATAGATGCATACAAAATTTTTTTGAAGTAATTGCATATATATACATACACACATATACATATGCATAGTATATTTGATGGTGAACAAACTATTATTTAATCATAATTTTCAAATGAATTAATGTATGTTATTTTTAAGACATCATCACTCAGTTCTTTATAAAAGGGGGGGCGGCAGCCTGTTTGTTGTATTCTCATAGCATCTAGTCCCCCACTGATGCCAGGTTTGTTGACTGTCAGTGCTTACTGTATCACTTGGCCATCTGAATGACTACAACAGCATGTCTTGGAAATCTGACACCTCATTGTGAGTCATCTCTCCGAGACATGCAGGGCTGAGCATCTAATACTGGTAATCGGTTTCAGCCCATTTCATATCACAAGGATGATGACACTCCTCAATCTTTCCAGCCTGAACCTGTGAAAGATTTAAGATGTTCAGGGAACTTATTTCCTAAAGAGTTCTGATTGCCTAAAAGGAGTCATGCTGAAACTTACCACAGGAGAGCATGAGAAAAGTCAGAAAATACAGGTTAGTGATAAATGAACTAAAGTCTACTTATAAGATTAGCCTTACAGCAACCAACCCCAAATTACTATGCTGTCTGGGAACAAGGAGCTCTGCGTTCCTGTTTTGTATGGCTACTTCCTCTTCTTGACTCTTCCAATCTAATACAATGCTCAGAAGATTCTACCTTTTAAATATCTAACCCATTTTCCTTGTTTTGACCTAGTCATCTCCTAATTAATCCATTAGTCATGGGCAAATGTCATCTTTCCAGAACTCCATATTATATGGACCTTCATGTTCCACAGTGTTCCCCCACAATGAGTGCAGGGCTGACATCTATAAATCAAACACTGTGCATGTTACACCCTTGCTTCCAGCCAGCATCTCCCTCAGAGGAAGCACTTTGAACTTCTTCCTTCATGGGCCCATCCTCACTCTGCTGTCACTTGAAAACAATCTCTGCCTGCCTTTGACTTTATCATAGACAATATGAACATGCAGACCTAGTTCATAAGCTGATTACCATAAGGTCTCTACCAACAAATGAATGCAAAAAAACCCTATATTGTGGTATAAATGTGCAATGAATTTTGTCCAGTCCTATGGAAAAATGAAGTTACGTTGTTTTCAGGAAACTATATGGAGCCAGAAAGAGTAGTGTAAGAAAAATAAGCTAGTCTCAGAAAGACAAATATCATATTCTTTCTCATATGTGAGTTGAAGATTTTATGTATAAACATACAAGTAAATATTCGTGTAAGCATCTGAGAAAAGCAAGGATACAAGGAGGGTAGGAGGTGAGAGCGGGATAAAGAAGATATTGGAAATGAATATGGTCAAGGTGTGGGGTAAGTGTGAATTCAAATGTATTTCTAGAACAAATCACTGGGTGCACACATATATACAGGCAATTTGTTTAATAAAAAAAGGGACTGAACAGATAGTTCAGCCATTAAAGGCTAGACTCACAACCAAAACACCAAAAATGTTTGCAAAGTTTGTATGGAATTACCCAATATATAATTTAAACAGTTAGTATAAACTCAATAATACTAACAAGTTTATGAACAGAAAATTCAAAATGAAACAAGAATAGTCATTTATTTTACAGAAAAATACACTATTTTCCTGGAAGCCATTGTTGTAGTAATTATTTTCTGAAGAAATTGAATTCTTGTTGATATACTTCCATTGGGACCTCAATATGTGATTTCTAGTCCAAACTACTAATTCTATCCTGAAGTTTTATGGTCCCCTCATAATAATAACTTTGCTAATGATTATTTCACTTAAAATGTAGTATCTAAATGTATTATAAAATTATTCATTCACCTTAAAACAAGATCATAATTGCCTTCCTTAGCTTGGACTATCACACTAAAAAGCAAAATGTTCTTACAGCATGCATGTGGCTCTAAGCAGGCTGGTGGCTGTTCAGTTACTCTTTGGGCAAGACTGTGTTTTTAATTTTTTCTCCTTTGGTAAGGAATTTATAGAAACTAAGTTCTCAAGAATTATCTACTACTCTTGGCTACATAAGCTGGAGAATTCTCTTTAAAATCTACCTATGAAAATAAGACAAGCTGAACAGATGCCTTTCTATTATAAGTGGGGTTATGGACCAGTAGAGGAAGAGTACACTGATAGAACAGTCCACACTGAGAAATCTCTCTGCTAACCTTAAGAAGTTTTCTACCTCTGACATCCAAAATCCTGATTTTTCAAATCACACAAGTAGCAGCTATACAGTGATTCTGACAGGTCTCAGATTGTTCTATCCTGTCATGACTTAATTTTAATTTGATAATATTATTTTCTATTAGTAGGCTTCTGTTAATAATTAAGATTGTAAGTTCTTTGAAAGAAGGGGCTATGGTGACCTTGGTATAATCAGCTTTGTATAAGGTAGATATGTGATTGAGTAATTACATGTTTATTAGTAGTTGACTCTCTGGAGTTATGGCTATCTTAATCAGCATTATAATGGCAAATACAAAAAAGTAAAACAACAGTTCTTATAGTGCTTTTAGACTCTTATTATTGGTGTCCTCTTTCCTTTCTATCACTAACTTATTGATTCTGCACAACCACAAGTTTTCTGTGTTTCAGGCACTATAGTAGATATTGAATAAACAGCATTAAATAAAAACAGTGCTGACCTTAGACTCTAAGTAGAGTTATCTAGAAAAAACCCAGACATTGATTATCAGCTGCCATTTGTAAAGTAATACAGGATAACATCTAAAAAATTGTAAGAGAAGGATTCTCCAAGTAAGTGATATTGAAGATGAAGAGGGATAGACAAGGCAATGAGATAGTCTTCTATGTGGAAGGAACTGAACATGCAAAGAATCCAAAGGAGGTGAGGAAAGCAGGAGTGCAGAGATGGGAGTGGATAGAGCACGTGAACATTTGGGACCTTTGTTGAAGAGCTTAGGTTTTATATTAAGGACATTTGGAAGCCATTAAGAAAATTCAAGCAAATAGATACAATACTGCATTTTCAAAAGGTCATTTTGATTTCTCTATGGACACAAGAGGGATCCTGAGTGGAAACAGTGATCAGTGGGTTGAATGTGCGAGCTATTATTCCAGCTAGTCTAGATTAGAGATAGTGGACTAGAGATAGGAACATGACTTGTCACTAGAACAGGCATGGAGATAATGGAAATCTCGGTAGACAGAAATGCTCACTGAGAAGTCAGGGTGAGAGGACACTAGAAAGAATAGACTTCAAGGAGGGTACTTAAACTTGGAGATGTCTCTAAGAGATCAAAGTAGAGATATCAGGTAGTCTATTGAATGAGGAAAACGTCTTATCTATAGAGTTAAAGTGAAGCAAAACCTGTCTCCATGACTTACAAGACTGGTAGAGTTTTCTTTAATTCTAAATTTGACAAACCAATTAAGACTGCTTCTTCAAATGCCCATCTAAGAATGATAATTGGAAAATGTCCCTCTGCTTCAGTTAGTAACTTGGGACAATGAGTTGAGCAGGCAGTAGTTATATCTTTCAAGAAGAGAAGAAATAAGGAAGTACAGATGCCCAGAAACATAATCTGATTCCCTGGAATCATCTGAAACCAAGTGGGGCACTATTTTTTCCATGACATTTCATTTTACTAACCTATATTTTAACTTACATTTATTTAATGTTATTTGGCCCTGAATGTGTGCTATATGTTAATGGAAGAGAAAATTACAAACAGAAGGAGAAATAAAGCTAGACCATACCTCAGATTATCTAGACATTATCTATACCAATGGAGATTTATTATAATAGTTGTTTATCCAACAAATAAAAATGTTCTTAAAATAGGCTGAAGAGTTTGCTCATCTGTTAAAGGCTAAAGTTCATAACCAAAAGCACAAGGAAGTTCTTAAGGCATTAGATTTCTATTCATATGATGGTAGATTATGACTTTTTACATGATTGTAGATTGTGTGTTAAATACATAAATATTTATTTCACAATAAATTCATAATTGTATTAACTAAACTGTACTTTGTGGGTAGATGTACCAGTTGTTGTAAGAGCTGACTGATAGCCTCACATTTCCAAAGCCTTGTCCTTAGGTGACCTGGGAAACTCGCCCAGTGATGTCTGAGAAGTTATTATTTAGCTTTTCTGGGCATCCCTGTTTACTGTATGACAAATAGCCCTACCCTACTATGTCTGTACAGAATGTACGCCTCTGTGATGTAACCAAAGTTCCAGATCTTCTGGGCAAACCAAGCTGATCCTGGACTTTTGAAACCATATCTTTGCTAAGAACAGTCAAATGGATACATTTTCAGATGGTTGTGAGATTGTTGTAAACCAGCATTTCCTGTTAAGCTCACCATTCTCTCGATCTGATGACTTCTTTCTATAAACTCTCTTGATGATCTGATTCCATAATTTTCTTTGTACTTGATGTTTGTGACTTGAAAAGAGGCGAGGTAATAAAACGACTTGTCATCTGAAAGGCAAGAATGCAAGATCCTGGGTGACTAGGTTCTTTGCTCCAATCCCTGCTACGTCTACCTAGAAGACAAGTTACTGTACAACTAAATAAGAATATTATTTTATAATTCCATTCTTGTAGTCAGCCAAAGAGAAAATTCATTACCCAAAGAGCATTGACCGATACTCCTCTTGTAGATGCATATCATAACTTTCCTACAGTTAGACTGTAACATATAATGAAAAGTCAATATCAAATGAAATCACAAAAGTCATATGTTTTATTCCCCCCCCCCGATACTACTAACACAAGTTTATCGCACACTGGGTTTGGATGACATATCGCCAACGTTTTTAAAAATTGTATCTTCTTCCTAACTCACACTACTACCAGTGATCAAGTTTGTGCACATGTCATTGGGAGAAAAATCTACAACCATCTTCTCCCATTTTCCTCAAATATATTTTCTATGTATATATACATAAATATATTTTCAACCCTGTCTAGAGCTGTCTTTAAGACAAATTTGGCAATATCACGTGCCCATCTGAAGCTTTTTCATTTCCCATTACAATGGGAAGTAGGCCCAACACTTTTACTTTGACACACCACATCCTTTCTTTCATGTAACCTGCCTACCTGATTTTGCCCCCCCCTCTTTCTCTCTTAATTTTTCTCTCATATATTACATCCTGACTGAACTTTCTCCTCCCTCTTACTGCCTCAATCCACCGCTCTCCACTCCCCTTTTCCCTTCAGAAAAGGACAGGCCTCCCAGGGATATCAAGCAAACATAGAATATCAAACTGCAATATGACTAGATACCTCCCTTGTATATGGACAGACATCTAGAAAAAGGAATAAAAGAGAAAAGGGGTGCCAAAAGGAAGGAAAAGAGCAGCCTTTATCTTCTTTTCTACATTCTTAGGAATTTGTGTTGAAATGATAACAAAGCAAAACTCTTTGTGTTTTCTATATTTTGTATTCCCCAGATTTTGCTTCTACCATTACTTATTCTGAAAGTCTCTTCTTAAGTTTTATGTTGCTGGAAGTCTACTCCTGGCAGTCTATCCTAAGTATTTATGGGTTTTGTATTTGCTTGCTTGTTTATTTGTTTGTTAGACACAGTATCACTACTTAGCCCAGGCTATCTTGGAGCTCACTATGAAGATGAGACTGTCCTCAAACTCAAAGATATCTATCTACATGTTTCTCCCTCCGGCCTCCCAAATTCTGGGATTAAAGTTTTGCACCACCATTCCTGGTTAGCATTTTGTTTCTTAAACATGTAGTTTAGTTAATCAAAATTAAATGTTCAAAAAATGCACCAACAATGACTTTTGTCTAATCTATGTTCCATTACAATTGCATTTCTGGTCTTACTTTTAAGATCATGGCTTAACTCTATCTCTTACCCTCTAACTCTCTTATTCTTCTCTCTCTCTCTCTCTCTCTCTCTCTCTCTCTCTCTCTCTCTCTCTCTCTCTCTCTCTCTCTCTCCCCCTCTTGCTCCCCCTCTTTCCACATTCTCTATGGCCATGGCCAACCTCTACTCTACTTTTCACTCATCACAACACTCCACCAACAATAAATGCTTTAACGCCCCCCCCCTCAAAAAAGATTATGGCTTAATCTTTGATCCTTATTCATGGATGACTGGATTAATGAATCAGTGCTTACCAAGTGTTGAACAGACAAGTTCTAATAAGTCACCTTAACATGTGGTGTCTGTATTTTTTCAACAATAATTTTTTATTAGATATTTGCTTTATTTACATTCCAAATGTTATCCCCTTTCCTCCTTACCCCTTTGAAAACCCCCATCCCATCTGCCCTCCCCTTGTTTACCAAACCCCCCTCTCACTTTCCTGACCTGGCATTCCCCTACACTGGGGCATCAAACCTTCACAGGACCAATGGCCACTCCTCTCATTGGTGTCTGAAAGGCCATCCTCTGCTATACATGCAGCTGGAGCCATGGGTCCCTCCATGTGTACTCTTTCATTGGTGGTTTAGTCTCTGGGAGTTCTGAGGGTATGGCTTGGTACATACTATGGTTCTTTCTAGCCTGTAAACCTCTTCAGTTAGCTCTATGGTAATTAAGAACTTTTTTGGGGTATAGTGGGTTTAGGAGCCTGGGTTAGCATTTGTGTTCCCTTAGAGTCTGCATGGCAGCTTCCCAGGATCTTCTGGCTTTCACAGTCTCTGGCGAGAAGTCTGGTGTAGGTCTGCCTTTATATGTTACTTGACCTTTTTCCCTTAGTGCTTTTAATATTCTTTCTTTGTTTAATGCATTTGGTGTTTTAATTATTATGTGACTAGAGGAATTTCTTTTCTGGTCCAATCTATTTGGAGTTCTGTAGGCTTCTTGTATGTTCATGGGCATCTCTTTCTTTAAGTTAGGGAAGTTTTCTTCTATAATTTTATTGAAGACATTTATTGGCCCTTTAAGCTGGAAATCTTTGCTCTCTTCTATACCTATAATCCTTAGGTGTGGTCTTCTCATTGTCTCTTGGATTTCCTGGATGCTTGCAATTAGGAGTTTTTGCATTTTGCATTTTCTTTGACTGTTGTATCCATGTCTATGGTCTCTTTTGCACCTGAGATTCCCTCTTCTGTCTCCTGTACATGTGGTGTCTTAATGAATCCAAGCTATATCTGTATGTCTATCTTCACAAAATTTCATAACTCAGTTCTTTCATAACAGGTTCTTATCATTTTCTTAAATGATAGCTATTTTTTCAGTGATGTCTATATCTATCTACATTTCAATACATTTTATTTTGTTTTTCAAGACAGGGTTTCCCTGTGTAGCCTTGGTTGTCCTAGAACTCACTCTGTAGACCAGGCTGGCCTCGAACTCAGAAATCTGCCTGCCTCTGCCTCCCAAGTGCTGGGATTACAGGCATGTACCACCACGCCCAGCCTTCAATACATTTTAATATACTATAATCTCAAAAATAAAAAGAGGTAATTTTAAAAATTAAAAATAATTAAAATTTTACTTATGAATTATTATTTTATAATCTTGCTGATGCAAATATTCCATGTCATTTGGATGGAGTCTGGTATCAGCAAAACAAAGAGCCACAACAAGCTTTCTCTGACTCTGAAACCCTTACATTTTTTAAACTGAGTAATTAAACCACGTACAAAGCAAAATCATATTCATTTTATTTGGAATTATAATTATATTCTTTTCTTCTTCACTTTCCTTCCTTCAAACCTCACATGTATACCCCCTTGCTCTCTTTGAAATTCATAGCTACACATACACACACACACACACACACACACACACACACACAGGGACACACATGCACATATATATGCACACACAGACCACACAGATATGTACACACACTCATAAATGCATAAATATAACCTGCTTAGTCCATATAATGTTACTGGCATGCATACGTTTTCAGGACTGACATTTGTTACTGGGTAACCAATTGGTGTGCTCCTCCTTGGGGAGATTATTTTGTTTTCACACTCAGCATTCCTAAATTGCCAGTAACTCTTTGTCTAGTGTTGTCAGTTAGAAACTACTATCCCTTAGAATGTTGTAGAGGTAATGATGATTATAATAGAGATTTAAATTTTCATAAAAACTCTGTAAAAGATTGTATATTATATAATAATTGTCTTTGGGTATCATGACCAAGAAACAAGTTGGGGAGGAAAGGGTTTATTTAGCTTATACTTGAACACTGCAGTTCATCACTAAAGGAAGTCAGGATTGGAACTCAAGCAGGTCAGGAAGCAGAAACTGGTGCAGAGGCCATGGGGGGATGTTCCTTATTGGCTTGCTTCCTCTGGCTTGCTTAGCCTGCTCTCTTATAAAACCCAAGAATACCAGCCCTGGGATGGTACCACCCACAAGGGGCCCTCCCCTCTTGATCACTAATTGAGAAAATGCCCCACAGTTGGATCTCATGAAGGCACTTCCCCAACTGAAGCACCTTTCTCTGTGATAACTCCAGCCTGTATCAACTTGACACACAAAACCAGTCAGTACAATAATATATAGTATATATATATACATATACACACACACACACATACACACATATGTTATACTACACTGATACTGAGCTTGTCTGTATCTATTCTAGTAATTTCAGCAATGAGGAAGTTGGACATTAAGAGGTCTTTTTTAGAGGTTTGCTAATAGAAATTAATGTCCCAAATCACCCAAGCTAGTGGGCCTGAGATTAAAACCATAGCACATCTGTCTCTATATTTCATCAGAAAACACAACATCCATGGAAGTAGAGTTGGTCCTGAACAGTGAGAAAACAAGTGGGCTATCCCAAGGCAGATGAACTTGTTATAGCTTCGAGAAACTAAGTTTGAAAATAGTTTCAAAAATTAGATTATGAATTTCATGAAAATGCAGTTTTACAAATAACAGCCTTTACATGTTATGTATCCACACACACACACCTTACGCCATCTTGCTTTCTGGGGTCTGTGGTTGGTAGCATGATTATCCTGTACTTTATGACTAATATCAACTTATGACTAGAGGGAGAAGACTAGGTGGGGGAAGGGTGGGGGAGGAGACAGGAAGGATGGGGCAGGACAAAAAGAGTACTGGGAGATAGAATTGGATGGGGGTGCATCTCTGGGATGAGCTAGAAACCCCCAGGAATCTATGAGGGTGGCCCTAAAGGCTCCTAGCATTGGAGGATACAGATCCTGAACCAGCCATCTCCTATAACCAGGCAAGGCTTCCAATGGAGGGATGAGGACACCAATCCAGTCATAAAATCTTAGACCCTCAATTGTCCTGCCTACAAGATGTACAATGGTAAAAAATGGAGCAGAATTTGCCAGAAGGGCCAACCAATGACTGACCCAGATTGAGAACAACGCCATGAGAGGGAGCCCAGTCCTAATATTATTAATTATATTCTACTGTATTTGCAGACAAGAACCTAGCATAACTGTCATTAGAGATTTCACCCAGCAACTGATGGAAACTGATACAGAGCCAGACGGCCAAACATTAAGTTGAACTTGGGAAATACTATTGAAGAGGAAAGGGAATGATTGAATGAGCCAGAGAGGTCGATGACACCAAAACCAAAGCAAAACAAAACAAAACAAAAACAAAAACAAAAGCACTACATAATTAACTAACCTGAGCCCATACGGGCTCATAGAGACTGAACTACCATCCAGAGAGTATGAATGATATAGACATAGGCCCTCTGCACATATATAACAGTTGTGCAACTTGGTCCTCATGCAGAATGCCTAAAGTAGGATCAGGGGCTGTGATTGGCTACATTGTCTGACTTTGGATCCCTTACCTATAAATGCCCTGCCTTGTTTAGCCTCAATAGAAGATGCACCTAGTCTTACTGAAACTTGATAAGCCAAGGTTGGTTGATATCCATGGGAGGTCTCCCCTTTTCTAAGGAGGACAGGAGGGGTGGGAAGAGAGAACTTGTAGAATCCACCTCCAATAGAAAGACAGGGCATCAAGTGGAGGGATAGGGTTGCCATCCAATAGTCAAAAACTCTGACCCAGAATTGTTCCTGTCTGAAAGAACTTTAGGGACAAAAATAGAGAAGAGCCAGAGGAAAAGGAGGTCCAGTGACAGGCCCAAATTGGTATCCAGCTCAGGAGGAAGCCCCAAGGCCTTACACTATTATTGATGCTATGATGTGCTTACAGACAGGAGCCTAGCATGGCTGCCCTCCAAGAGGCCCAACAAGTAGCTGAGATAGATGCAGATACTTACACCCAACCAATGGACAGAAGCTGCTGACCCCTATGGTTGAATTAGGGTAAGGCTGGGATACGTTGAGGAAGAGGGCGACCCTGTAGGAAGACCTGGACCCCTGAAATCTCTCATACACTGAGCCAACAACCAGACAGTGTACAGGAGGTGGTCTGAGGCACCCCAACACATACACAACAGAAGACTGCCTGGTTTGGCCTTAGTGGGAGAAGATGCACCTAACCATGGAGATGCTTGAGGTCCCAGGGAATGGGGACGCCTGATAGGGTTGGGGTGGGGTGATTGGTGGGTGGGGGCATCCTCTTGGGGACAGGGGGAGAAGGAATGTAATGAGGAACTGTGGGAGGGCAGACTGACTGGGAGTGGGGATATTGACTGGACTGTAAAAAAAAATAAAAGTGATAGATATAAGGAAAGCAAAAGATGCAAAAAATATAAAAAATAGGAAAGAAAATGAGATGGAATTTTTAAACAGACACTTAATAATAGGAAACATAAATAACCTATTGATTCATAGATCAGTTCTCAACAGTGCTCAACATCATTACTGACTGTGCAAATACAATTGAAATTAAAATGGCAGTGCTGATGCTACCTGAATCAAATTAAATATTATTAATTTGATTGAAATAAAGATAAAGAGCTAATTAAAAAAAGAAGAATCTCAATATCCCAGGGTTTCTACAGATAGAGAATTTTTACATCTTCTTGTTTCCTAGGCAAACCCTTGTACAGTTCACATGTATACTAAAATATATGTATAAAATACATGTCTTTTAACATCTACAGATTTCAGTAAAGCCCATGAAAACAAATACATGAAAAGTCAAGTAAATTAGGGTAAATATAAGGCAATACAAGTTTATTTTTATATATTTCTGGAAGTCTCATGACAGTTGGTAAGTATAAAATCTCCCACCCCTCCACCCCTACCTCTCTGTCTCTCTGTCTCTCTCTGTGTCTCTGTCTCTGTCTGTCTCTGTCTCTGTTTCTCTCTGTCTCTCTGTCTCTCTGTCTCTGTCTCTCTCTCTCTCTCTCTCTGGCACTGGAGATTTGAATTCGCATCCTAAGACCTGCTAGACAATTGCTCTTGTACTGAACAACAAACACCCTCAGCATTCTTTATTCTTAAGCTTTGAGGCAGGCTGCCTGCTTGACCAGGCTGACCTTGATCTCACTCTGTAACCCAGAAGGTCCTTGAACTTGTCACTCTCCTGCTTTGGTCTTCTGAGTAGCTGGGATACTAGCTAGCTCCACTGAGTTAGCTATCAGCAGCTTCTTAGATGTGGGTCATTAATATATTGACAGTGAGAAGGGCAAGCAAGCTCATAACCTGGTATGTGTTTATTATTGTTATATTTGAAGATATATATATATATATCTTGAAGATATATATGTATATATATGTATGTGTGTGTGTGTGTGTGTGTGTGTGTGTGTGTGTGTATGTGTGTGTATTCTTTGCATTCCCTTTTTTTTGCCTACCAGTGTGGTGCCAATCTAAAATTTATTATGTAAAAATGTGTAATGCAAGCTTTCTGTTCTGAGCACACTATACTTTTACATCGCTAAAATATTATATTTACTATTTAATGTCATCAAAATGTCAAATTTCAAGCATCAGAGTGCACTTATACAATAGAAACACAACCTGGAGACTTACCTTCAACAACAAAATGAGTGACGATGCCGATTGTGATTCCTACGATTGCAGCAATTGCCAATGTGAACAGACCTAGTCGGATAGGGTCCCAAAATTGTTGTTGTCTTCTTTGATATTCGATTCGTGGGTATTCAGTTTCTGAAAATTCAACTGGTCTGTGATAAAAGAACAGAACATAACAACAATTCAAAAATTCGCTCACTTGTGTTTCTAATGTTTGTTCCTTTGTCAAATAGTTTGTATTGCTAAGAACACTGGGTTACTTGATTTTCAACGAAAACACTGTGTAGGGTGCACCCCTCCTCACCCCCAAGCCACAAGCACACTCCTCAGTTTTGTTAAGTTCTATCCATGTGATAATTTCTTGGTACTGATTTTTTTTTAATTTTTATTTTCTATATTCTATGTTTACATTCCAAAGGCTTTCCCCTTTCCCAGTTCCCCCCCACCATACATCCCATAATTCCTCTCCCCCCAACTATTCCCCCTCCCCCCACGGTTTCTCTACAAAACTGGATCCAATCTTTACAGGCCCAGGGTCCTCTCCTTTCTTCTTCTTGGGAATCATTTGACTTGCTAATTGTGCCTTGAGTATTTAGGGCTTCTGGGCTCATTAATATCCACTTATCAGTGATTGCATTTAATGTGTATTCTTTTGTAATTGGGTTAACTCACTCAGGATGATATTTTCCAGGTCTAACCAATTACCTACAAACTGCATGAATTCATTATTTTTAATTGCTGAGTAGTATTCCATTGTATAAATATACCACATTTTCTGTATCCATTCCTCCTTTGAGGGATATTTGGGCTCCTTCCAATTTCTGACAATTATAAACAAGGCTGCTATAAACATAGTGGAGCATGTGTCTTTATTGTATGCAGGGGAATCCTCTGGGTATATGCCCAGGAGTGGTATGCCAGGGTCCTCTGGAAGTGACATGCCCAATTGTCTGAGGAACCGCCACACTGATTTCCAGAGCGGTTGTACCATCTTGCAATCTCACCAACAGTGGAGGAGTGTTCCTCTTTCTCCACATCCTCGCCAGCACTTGTTGTCTCTTGAGTTTTTAATCTTAGCCATTCTGACTGGTGTGAGGTGGAATCTCAGGGTCGTTTTGATTTGCATTTCCCTGATGATTAATGCTGTTGAACATCTCTTAAGGTGTTTCTCGGCCATCCAAATTTCTTCGGGTGAAAATTCTTTGTTTAGCTCTGTACCCCATTTTTTGATAGGGTTATTTGGTTCTTTGGGGTCTAACTTCTTGAGTTCTTTGTATATATTGGATATTAACCCTCTGTCGGATATGGGGTTGGTGAAGATCTTTTCCCACTTTGTTGGTTGCTGTTTTGTCCTTCTGACAGTGTCCTTTGCCTTACAGAAACTTTGTAATTTTATGAGGTCCCATTTGTCAATTCTTGATCTTAGAGCTTAAGCTATTGGTGTTCTGTTCAGGAACTTTCCCCCTGTGCCCATGTCCTCCAGGGTCTTCCCCGGTTTCTTTTCTAATAGTTTCAGTGTGTCTGGTTTTATGTGGAGGTCCTTGATCCACTTGAAGTTGATCTTAGTACAAGTAGATAAGAGTGGGTCAATTCGAATTCTTCTGCATGTTGACCTCCAGTTGAACCAGCACCATTTGTTGACAAGGCTATCTTTTTTCCACTGGATGGTTGTGGCTCCTTTATCAAAGATCAAGTGACCATATGTCTGTGGGTTCATTTCTGGGTCTTCAATCCTATTCCATTGATCTACTTGCCTGTTGCTGTACCAATACCATGCAGTTTTTAACACAATTGTTCTGTAGTACTGCTTGAGTTCAGGGATATTGATTCCCCCAGAAGTCCTTTTATTGTTGAGAATAGTTTTAGCTATCCTGGGTTTTTTGTTGGTACAGATGAATTACTAGACAAGGCTGGCCTCTCTCTCCATATCTTTTCAATATAGTACTTGAAGTTCTAGCAAGAGCAATTAGACAACATAAGGAAGTCAAAGGGATACAAATTGGAAAGGAAGAAGTCAAAGTATCATTATTTGCAGACGATATGATAGTTTACTCAAGCGACCCAAAAAACTCCACCAGAGAACTTCTACAGCTGATAAACAAGTTCAGCAAAGTGGCTGGTTATAAAATTAACTCAAGCAAATCAGTAGCCTTCTTGTACTCAAAGGACAAGCATGCTGAGAAAGAAGTTAGGGAAATAACACCCTTCACAATAGCCACAAACAACATAAAGTACCTTGGCGTAACTCTAACCAAACAAGCAAAAGATCTGTATGACAGGAACTTCAAGTCCTTGAAGAAAGAAATCGAAGAAGACCTCCTAAGATGGAAAAATATTTCTTGCTCCTGGATTGGCAGGATCAATATAGTAAAAATGGCCATCTTGCCAAAAGCAATCTACAGATTCAATGCGATCCCCATCAAAATCCCCACTCAATTCTTCATAGATCTTGGTACTGATTTTTGTGTGGCATACTAGCAACTTAAAAGTTTGCTACTGAAATGTAAAGGCTAAATTTAAAAACTGATACTTCATAAATAATATTTTATATCCTTTAAACAAGGGAGATTTTTTTATTTTTTATTTATTTTTATTTTCTATATTCTATGTTTACATTCCAAAGGCTTTCCCCTTTCCCAGTTCCCCCCCACCATACATCCCATAATTCTTCTCCACCCCCAACTATTCCCCAATCATTCCCCCCCCCACGATTTCTCTGTTTTGGGTCTACAAAACTGCATCCAATCTTTACAGGCCCAGGGTCCTCTCCTTTCTTCTTCTTGGGAATCATTTGACTTGCTATTTGTGTCTTGAGTATTTAGGGCTTCTTGGCTCATTAATATCCACTTATCAGTGATTGCATTTCATGTGCATTCTTTTGTGATTGGGTTAATTCACTCAGGATGATATTTTCCAGGTCTAACCATTTACCTACAAATTGCATGAATTCATTATTTTTAATTGCTGAGTAGTATTCCATTGTATAAATATACCACATTTTCTGTATCCATTCCTCCTTTGAGGGATATTTGGGCTCCTTCCACTTTCTGGCTATTATAAACAAGGCTGCTATAAACATAGTGGAGCATGTGTCTTTATTGCATGCAGGGGAATCCTCTGGGTATATGCCCAGGAGTGGTATGCCAGGGTCCTCTGGAAGTGACATGCCCAATTTTCTGAGGAACCGCCACACTGATTTCCAGAGCAGTTGTATCATCTTGCAATCCCACCAACAGTGGAGGAGTGTTCCTCTTTCTCCACATCCTCGCCAGCACTTGTTGTCTCTTGAGTTTTTAATCTTAGCCATTCTGACTGGTGTGAGGTGGAATCTCAGGGTTGTTTTGATTTGCATTTCCCTGATGACTAATGATGTTGAACATCTCTTAAGGTGTTTCTCGGCCATCCAAATTTCTTCTGGTGAAAATTCTTTGTTTAGCTCTGTACCCCATTTTTGATAGGGTTATTTGGTTCTTTGGGGTCTAACTTCTTGAGTTCTTTGTATATATTGGATATTAGCCCTCTGTCGGATGTGGGACTGGTGAAGATCATTTCCCACTTTGTTGGTTGCCGTTTTGTCCTTCTGACAGTGTCCTTTGCCTTACAGAAACTTTGTAATTTTATGAGGTCCCATTTGTCAATTCTTGATCTTAGAGCATAAGCTATTGGTGTTCTGTTCAGGAACTTTCCCCCTGTCGCCATGTCCTCCAGGGTCTTCCCCGGTTTCTTTTCTAATAGTTTCAGTGTGTCTGGTTTTATGTGGAGGTTCTTGATCCACTTGGAGTTGATCTTAGTACAAGTAGATAAGAGTGGGTCAATTTGCATTCTTCTGCATGTTGACCTCCAGTTGAACCAGCACCATCTGTTGAAAAGGCTATCTTTTTTCCACTGGATGGTTGTGGCTCCTTTATCAAAGATCAAGTGACCATAAGTCTGTGGGTTCATTTTTGGGTCTTCAATCCTATTCCATTGATCTACCTGCCTGTTGCTGTACCAATACCATGCAGTTTTTAACACAATTGCTCTGTAGTACTGCTTGAGGTCAGGGATATTTATTTCTACAAGGGAGATTTTTAAGCACAAGTTTGCATAGTTCCATAAGTTGTGATCGGTTAAAAACAAAAAAAAACAAAAAAACTTGAATAAGACTTAAAAAACAATCTTAAGAAAATTTTAATGGCTTATGTTTAAAGTAACCATACAGGCTGGAGAGAAAGTCCAGTGGTTAACAGAATTGGCTGCTCTTCCATAAGGCCTAGATTTGATTTCCAAGACCTACCATGGTGACTTACAACTAACACTAGCTCTAGTTCCAAGGTAGCAAATGCCCTTTTCTGGCCTCTGCAGGTTCTGCAGTCATGTGGTGTATAGATATGTATGTAAGAAAAAACACTCACGTGCATAAATAAAACAAAATAAAATAAATAGAAAGCATTTTTTTAAAGTAATAGCATCACTCAGAAGACACGAGGGGGATCTTTGTATTTTGTTGGTATTCCCAGGCAAACCTCACAGCTTGAGATTTGTACTTGGTGGCACTCAGTACTCAGGGCCCCAGTGACTGGTCCCACTGACTTGTCCCAGGTTCTCTTCTTCTAGAAACATCACATCATTTGGACTATCTTTTATCCAACAGAGAACTTGTTATTTACTTAATTTCTGAGTCCTCAAATAGCATTCAGTGCTATAATTTTTGTATTTTTTTATGAAAACATGTCATTTCATTTGACAGATATGAATTGAGAATGTTCACTAATATAAAGCAATTCTTAAGTTATTACCTATGACATTAAAGTGCCCCACAAACCATTGTATTTACATTAAAATTTTCATATGTACTCTGCCTTGAGGATACTTGCACTTTAGTAGAGGAGAAAGATATAGAAACAAGTTGTTGCAGCAATAATTTAAAATGTTTACATAAGAAGCAATTAACCCTTGGAGGGACATGAAAAGAGATTTTTATTATGAAGTCCACATTATTTTTTTGTGAGTGGTTTTTCACTATTTATTGAGGCAGGCACTCACTACACAGCCTGAATGAATAGAACTTGCTACATAGGCAAGGCTGCCTTCAACCTAGAGACTTTCCAATCTACAAATTGATCCCTGACAATGCCTTGAGAGTTCTGGGATTGTAGAGGTGTGTTGCTGTGCCCAGCTTAAGCTACACTGTTAAAATTTTGAGGAATGAAAGTTTACTAGTATGGTGATTTGAATATGTTTGGCCCTAGGGGTGACAGTATTAGAAGTTGTGGCTTTTTTGGAAGAGGTGTGGCCTTCTTGAAGTAGGTGTGGCCTTGTTGGAGGAAGTGTGTCACTGTGGGGCTTGGAGACCCTCCTCCTAGCTTCCTGGAATTTAGTCTTTTCCTGTTTGCCTTCGGAACAAGATGTAGAACTCTCAGCCCCTTCAGCACCATGCCTGCATGCCTGCTTGCTGTCATGCTTCCTGCCATGATGATAATGGACTGAACCTCAGAACCAGTAAGCCAGCCCCAAATAACTATTATCTTTTATAAGAGGTGCTTTGGTCATGGTGTCTCTTACAGCAACAGAAACCCTAAAACAACTAGAAAGAAGGAAAGAAAGAAAGAAAGAAAGAAAGAAAGAAAGAAGGAAGGAAGGAAGGAAGGAAGGAAGGAAGGAAGGAAGGAAGAGGGGGTGAGAGAGGGAGGGAGAGAGGGGGAGAGAGGGAAGGAAGGAGAGAGGGAGGGAAGGAAGGAGGGAGGGAGAGAGAGGATGTGAAAAAAGAAACTTAAAAAAGTGAGTTGTGAGAAAGCACTCTACTAATTATTAGTATCAGAATTAAAAATATAGATAAAATTGGACTTTTGCACTATAAAATGTGTGGACTACAGAGTGTATGCAGACAGGAAACCTTTTCCAATGCTACAATACTAAAGAAGGCCACAGTAGAATAGGTTGTAGTAAACTCATGAATATTTGTAATCCCAAGGAGAGGTGGAAATTTCCCCGCAGGAGCTGGGCAGGCAGAATTTTAATTAGCTTGTGAATAAAGGATAAATGACACAGGGATGAGTAGGAATGGGGATTAGGCAAGGCATGGTGTGTCAGGAGACCAGTCACATTGAAGATCCAAGAGCAAGATGCCATGTGCCAAGGTCGAGGTTGCAGCGTGGGATGGAAAGAAAACATAAATCCATCTCTAATCCGTGAGCCTCACTGAGTGATGGATTGGGTGTGGGACAAAGAAATGATTGGCAGCTCACTTGTGTGGATGTCCAGGCAAATTCTTGTCCTTCTAGGAAAGAGCAGGACAATTAAAGGAAAGAAAGCGCTTCCAATTAGGTATCAATGAAGCTACTACAGGATGAGACAGCTGGAAACACACACCTTTTATTTTTTTTATGTGTGTGTGTGTGTGTGTGTGTGTGTTTGTGTGTGTGACCAATGCCTATTTATATGATTCCAGTGAAAGCAACTCTTCAGGTTGAAGCTCTCCATGTTGTCTTGATTTCATTCCTTCAGTCTGACTGTTTTAAAAATCATGAATGAGAATCAAATATTACCAAATCCAATGATAAGTAAACATCACATCATAAGATGCACCATGAAAGGATTCTTCTTTCTTCTTCTTCTTCTTCTTCCTCTTCTTCTTCTTCTTCTTCTTCTTCTTCTTCTTCTTCTTCTTCTTCTTCTTCTTCTTCTTCTTCTTCTTCTTCTTCTTCTCCTTCTCCTTCTCCTTCTCCTTCTCCTTCTCCTCCGCCTCCTCCTCCTCCTCCTCCTCCTCCTCCTCCTCCTCCTTCTCTTTCTCCTTCTCTTTCTCCTTTTATAACAGCCATATTTAATTTTTGAAACAAGGTTCATCTAGCTTTCATTACTTATTTTCATCCTGATAAGACTCAAATGATAATTTCTATCCCACGAGACTTGAAGTTTTACCAAAGATGTCTGTGTTGTGAGGTACAACCTGCAATAACAGCAGGCAGATACAATCAAATCAGTTAGGAAGTAATGTTCATCATCTTAGGGTTTTGATGATATGTTTCCCTATCATCACACTGGATTTGGTAAAACTTGATTCTCGTTCATGATTTTTGAAATAGTCAGCCTGTAGGAAAGAAATGAAATTTCTTCCTCAGGTGGTCCATCAATCCCTAGATGGTGGTGCTGAGAGATAAATGAACCATGGGGATGCTGTTATCAATGGGATAAAGTTTTAATAACTTCTCATTGTATAATTCATTAGGGGATGGCGCTGGTCAGAGGAAGTAAATCACCGGTCGTGGGACAATGTATTTACTTGAAGTGTCTATCCTGTCCCTGGCTATTTTCTGTCTGTTTCTTTGAGCTCATGAGGTAAAAATAAATAAATAAATAAATAAAAATAAAAATATTTTAGCATGCCATTCAGCCATAGTCCTCGTGATCACCACATTCTAATAAGAGAGTAAGTCTACTGTGGATAGACACCTCTGAAACCGTGAGTCAATGGAAACCTTTCTTTCCGTGAGTTGTTTATTCCAAGTGTTTTTTCATATCAACACAAAAACCTAGAATTTTCCGAGTAAGGAAAACATTAATAAAAAAATCCAGCACGTATCCAGAAGCCTATAAATTACTATGTTGGGTAAGATGCTGTAAAATATTTAAGTTGACCATAATAGAAAAAGATATTAAAAACATTCATAAGTATGCAAGACACTTCGTTAGTTTGTCTACCTTATTTTATTTTTAATTTATTGTTTGCCATCTTGTTACAAGGTCTCATTGCATCGTCTAGACTGTCCTAGAACTCACATCCCTATATAGCCCAAACTAGCCTCAAACTTGTGAAAACTGTACTGTTTCAGGCTCCCAAGTTCTACTATTACAGACATGAGCTACCATTCCTGTCAGATGAGTGAGATATATTTACTGGTTTGTAGTCAATGGCTAGGCTGCTTGGTCTCATGGCCCTTACTCTTTTTCAGGTCTTTCTGTGTTCTCTGTATTGATCCTCTGTCAGATGTGCAGCAAGCAAATGTTTTATTTCATGTGTTTTGTGCATTTTATGCATATGATTAGTTCAAATGTTGATAAAGATCATTTTATTTTGATGTTATTTAAATCCCTAGGGCCTCTAGATATTACTATTACTTCTCTAGACTTGAGCATGAAATTCACACATATGAGTTCAATGCAAATAGAAATACCTTATGATTTTTATAGTATCATGTATTATCCCTGCTTTAAGGAAAAGAAGTATGTTTTTTCTTTAGCTTTCCTAGGGGATGCATTGTCTGGTTTTCTTCTATTTCCTTTATGGTAAAGTTAAATGGAGACAAAAACTAGGAAGGATATAAATTGATAGAGAAGGAAACACTCCACTATTTGAACCATATACTGACTGTTAACCAGAAAAGAGTATCTTCTTTTTTTTTCATTTTTTTATTCTATATTCTTTGTTTACATTCCAAAGGCTTTCCCCTATCCAAGTTCCCCCCCCCACCATAGGTCCCATAAGTCCTCTCCCCCCCAACTATTCCCCAATTACCCCCCCACACACACACATTTCTCTGTTCTGGTACTCTCCTACAAAACTGGATCCAATTTTTTCAGGCCCAGGGTCCTCTCCTTTCTTCTTCTTGGGAATCATTTGACTTGCTAATTGTGCCTTGAGTATTTAGGGCTTCTGGGCTCATTAATATCCACTTATCAGTGATTGCATTTCATGTGTATTCTTTTGTGATTGGGTTAACTCGCTTAGGATGATATTTTCCAGATCTAACCATTTGCCTATAAATTGCATGAATTTATTATTTTTAATTGCTGAGTAGTATTCCATTGTATATATATATATACCACATTTTCTGTATCCATTCCTCCTTTGAGGGATATCTGGGCTCCTTCCAACTTCTGGCTATTATAAACAAGGCTGCTGTGAACATAGTGGAGCATGTGTCTTTATTGTATGCGGGGGAATCTGCTAGATATATGCCCAGGAGTGGTATGCCAGGGTCCTCTGGAAGTGCCATGCCCAATTTTCTGAGGATCTGCCAGACTGATTTCCAGAGCGGTTGTACCATCTTGCAGTCCCACCAACAGTGGAGGAGTGTGTTCCTCTTTCTCCACACCCTCGTCAGCACCTGTTGTCTCTTGAGTTTTTAATTTTAGCCATTCTGACTGGTGTGAGGTGGAATCTCAGGGCTGTTTTGATTTGCATTTCTCTGATGACTAATGATGTTGAACATCTCTTAAGGTGTTTCTCGACCATCCAAATTTCTTCTGGTGAAAATTCTTTGTTTAGCTCTGTACCCCATTTTTTGATAGGGTTATTTGGTTCTCTGGGGTCTAACTTCTTGAGATCTTTGTATATATTGGATATTAGCCCTCTGTCGGATGTGGGGTTGGTGAAGATCTTTTCCCAATTTGTTGGTTGCTGTTTTGTCCTTCTGACAATGTTTTTTGCCTTACAGAAACTTTGTAATTTTATGAGGTCCCATTTGTCAATTCTTGATCTTAGAGCATAAGCTATTGGTGTTCTGTTCAGGAACTTTCCCCCTGTGCCCATGTCCTCCAGGGTCTACCCAAGTTTCTTTTCTAATAGTTTTAGTGAGTCTGGTTTTATGTGGAGGTCCTTGATCCACTTGGAGTTGATCTTAGTACAAGGAGATAAGAGTGGGTTGATTCGCATTCTTCTGCATGTTGACCTAAAGCTTAAAGCAGACATTGCACCTAACACAAAAATTGTGGGTGACTTCAACACTCCACTCTCCTCAATGATCAGGAAAGCAGAAGCTAAACAGGGACACAGTGAAACTAATCGAAACTTTGGACCAATTGGATTTAACAGATATATAGAGAACTTTTCATCCTAAAGCAAAAGAATATACCTTTTTCTCAGCACCACATGGTACCTTCTCCAAAACATCATATAATTGGTCACAAGACAGATGTCAACAAATACAAGAAGATCAAACTAATTCCATGCCTCCTATCAGATCACCATGGAGTAAGAGTGGTCTTCAATAGCAACAAAAACAACAGAAAGCCCACATACACATGGAAACTGAACAATACCCTACTCAATGACACCTTGGTCAAGGAAGAAATAAAAAAAATCAAAGACTTTTTAGAATTCAATGAAAATGAAGGTACAACCTACCCAAATCTATGGGACACAATGAAAGCAGTGCTAAGAGGAAAACTCATAGCTCTAAGTGCATCCAAAAAGAAACTGGAGAGAGCATACACTAGCAGCTTAATGGCACACCTTAAAGCCCTGGAAGAAAAAGAAGTTAATTCACCCAGGAGGAGTAGAAGACAGGAAATCATCAAACTCAGGGCTGAAATCAATCAAGTAGAAACAAAGAGAACCATACAAAGAATCAACAAAACCAGGAGCTGGTTTGAGAAAATCAACAAGATAGATAAACCCTTAGCCAGACTAACCAAAGGACACAGAGACAGTATCCAAATTAACAAAATTAGAAATGAAAAGGTGGACATAACAACAGAAACTGAGGAAATTCAAAGGATCATCAGACTACAAAGGTCTATACTCAACACAACTGGAGAATCTGGAGGAAATGGACAATTTCCAAGAGTATCTTCTTGATTGGCCTTTTTATTATTTACTTTTAAAAATATTTTACATCTTAATTAAAATCTTAATCAAATAGAATTACATCACTTTCCCCCAACTTTTCCTCCTCGCAGCTCTTCCCATCTGTCTTCCCTCCAACCTTTCTTATGCTCTCAAACTGATAGCCTCTTTTAATTTGATTATCATTATGCATATACATGTATATATGCACAAACATATAAAAATTTACAAAATAAATCAAGCAGGAACATTGAATTAATTTCTTCTTTGTTGTGATCATTTCCCTATTTAATTTTAAACATTTTTCAATGTTTTGTTCTGTTATGATTTCATCTTTTAATGCAATTCTTCAGATAATCTGAGAGGTATAAGAAAGACTACTACCGCATTTTGTTTAATGTAATCTATATGTTGGTATAATGATTTTCAGAATTGATCATTCAAGTAATTTTTTCCTAAGGCAAGAATGTTATTATGGGGGTTTCTCTAGAAGTTGGACCGAGAGAGAGAAAGGTATATATATATATATATATATATATATATATATATATATAGAGAGAGAGAGAGAGAGAGAGACAGAGACAGAGACAGAGACAGAGAGACAGAGAGACAGAGACAGAGACAGAGACAGAGACAGAGACAGAGAGAGGGAGAGGAGAGAGAGAGTCAGAGAGTCAGAGAGAGAGAGAAAGTCAGAGAGATGCAGAGAGAGACAGAGAAAGACAGAGAGAGACAGAGAGACAGAGAAATGAAGACAGACAGGTAGAGACAGAGAGAGACAGAGACTGGGGGAGAGAGAGAGAGAGAGAGAGAGAGAGAGAGAGAGAGAGAGAGAGAAGAAGAGAAGAAGAAGAAGAAGAAGAAGAAGAAGAAGAAGAAGAAGAAGAAGAAGAAGAAGAAGAAGATGTTGTTGTTGTTGTTGTTGTTGTTGTTGTTGTTGTTGTTGTTGAGAAAGACCTTTTAAAGGATGTGCAAACCCCACTGGAAAGTAAGCAACTTGTAACTACAGTGGAAATGGGCTGGCCCTGGCAGAGGGCCAGGTGGTGGCTTAAGCTGCTGGTGCTGAGTTGCTGCAAGTCAAGCTAGAAGAGCATCTAATTTACAACAATGTAAGCATGAGGACTTGGGTTTGATTCCCAGGACCCACACTGTGGAAGGACAGAACTGATTCCCGAACGTGGCTCTCTGGCTACACAGTCACCATGACATGTGCCCCTCCCCCAATAAACATATGTAAAAAGTGCCTAACAGTGAACTTCAGGACTGAAGAGATGGCTCAGTGGTTCATAGCACCAGGTGGGAGCCTGACTCTTTTGCCTGCTTTTCGGGACCCCTTTCCTTCCTCTGGGTTGCCTCATCCAGCCTCATTATGAGGAGAGGTGCCTAGTCTTATTGTAACTTGATATGCTAAGAATAGCTGATATCCCTGGGAGGCTTGCCCTTTTCTGAAGGGAAACAGATGAGGGGTGGATCTATGGGAGAAGGGGTGGTGGAGGAGGACTGGTAGGAGAAGGGTGAGGGGAAACTCTAGTCCGGATGTAATATATGAGAGAATCTACATAATTGGAGTGGTTTTATATCCACTACTTTCAAGGTTGTTGTGAGCATTAAATCACTTAATAATTTCATAATTAATTTTCCTTTCATTTTACTGTTTGAGCATTTCATATGTGTACACGATGAGTTTTAACCAAATCTGTCCCCCATTTTTTTCTTCTGTTTCCTCACCCATCTTCTCACCACTGTTCTCTTCCTGCCCAGCAAATACCCTTATCATATTGAAGAAAGAGTCTTGACATTGAAAGTCCTCCACAAATTTGAAATAAGTGGCTGACTTCCCAGATCTCAAAATACAGACTGAAGACATGCTTTCAAAGAAACACAGCACTGTTCTATTAATAGTCTCCATTGTTAAACAAATCTCTAAAGTGCTGAAAAGAAATTTCAAAACAGTGATCTGAAGGAAACACACCAAGAAACAAGAGCCTACTGGTGGACAATTGAATAATAGTAAAATAATGATCTGAGTGAATTCAATATGTGTGTGTGTATATATATATATATATATATATATATATATATATATATTATACAAATACACAATACATTTATTATAGATAAAAGAATGAAACTAAAAACATACCATGAAGATAGAAAATTCCATAGTTAAAATAAAATACAATTGACAATGCCAACAAAATATGAGACAGACTAGATTAAGCTAAAGAGTTTCTGGATTGAATATAGGTCTTTTGCAATAAATAAATCAGACGAGGAAGCAGAACACGGCCTGGTTGTTCTCTGCAACATAAGAAGTCATGCAACATTTATGTTGGAGTAATGTTGGTACTAAGCTTATACATTTGAACGACAAGAAACAAAAACTAGAAAATGGCAAAGCATGCCCTGAGCTTTGTCAGAAAGCAAGTGAGGGGTCACTGTTGGTTGTAACTTCAGTGACACCAAGACTAGATGAATTGATGGGGAGCTTAGGGGATGTCAAGTATACTTTTGTCACCAAAGTGATCTTCTATCAGCTAGAAATGCCTGGTTTAGAAGACAATAAGGCAGAGGAAAACTGAGCGCTATGAAAAGAAGCTGTACAGCACCTTGCTTTAATATTAGAGTATGGAATAGCTTTGCATGTGAGGTGATTGTTATCCTATTATATTTTAGTTACACTGGAGAATAAAAGCATAAGATATTTCAAGAATTTGGTCACATTTGTGTCATAATGTTTCAGAAAATTATTTTTAAATCTTTAGAACCACCTAGATCCAGTACTGGATCCTTGATAGGTGACTTCAAAATTATCATGCGCATATCAGAGCACTAAGAAATAAGTTTCCCAAAGCTGAGAAGCCAGAAAGGACAACCTTACCTCTTCCAGAAGGTCCATTTGCAAATATATTTAGCAACTTAAGTTACTTTGTATAAATATAAAGAACAT
The DNA here is from genome assembly GCA_964023405.1 of Apodemus agrarius. Classification (NCBI taxonomy): domain Eukaryota; kingdom Metazoa; phylum Chordata; class Mammalia; order Rodentia; family Muridae; genus Apodemus; species Apodemus agrarius. The sequence continues at coordinate 21,085,734 of OZ030016.1, read as the reverse complement.
TTGGGTAGTTTCCCCCATGTTTTTCAAAATCTGTCAAGCTCTTCAAAATATTTTACTTTCTGGATTAGTATTTGAGCAAACTAGAATTATCACATTATTTTTTACCTCAAGAAGACCCATATGTCCCCTCAAAAAAGAATGAAAACAGCACATGTTTACTGTTCCATACAGGATCTAAACAAAAGCTCAGTATCAGGCATAAGAAACTCCCTTTTGAGCTGCTGGTCAGGGGAGTCCAAGAGACTTCCAAAGCAATATAAATGATTGCTGTTAGCCTTGTTTGTCTCCCAAAAGTTGAAAGTAAGTCCTTCTACTTGAAGATCTCATGTGCCTTGGACACAGGACCCATAGGAATCCAGCTAGAACTAACCCAAACCTTTTTCTTGAATAACTGGCTTCCAGAGAACCAGAAGGTACTACCCAAGCTGACAAGGGAGGAAAGCAGTTGATAATCTTACCCAACAATGAGCAGTATGGCAGGGCATCCCTAAAGATGAAATAGTGGTACTTATATATTGGTGGTAACTAACAGCTGCCTTATTGTACTAAAGACTTGCTCAACAGGAGGGAAAACATGTCTAGTATTATCTATCTAGTTACCTGTGCGTACTGAGATCATGGATCTTAGGTGAACGTGTAGTACTGCCACTTTGTAGACTAATGTAATGCTGAATTTCATTCTAAAGACTTATTCTTATACCCAAAGATAAGTGTAGCTCTTAAACTACATCAAAAGAAGCTTCTGTATTCAGAAGACAGAAACTGCTATAGAAGGCCTCAGCTGGTCAAAATGCAGATGACAACTGACTTTACATTGCCAAACCCCAGCTGATCCATCTACAGCATAACTCCAACATCTGGGGTTCAGGGATCACCATGCAAGAGAGGGAGCAAAGATGGTAAGAACAGAGAACCAGGAAGTGCGCTGCAATATTGTATCTCCTAGGCATAACAGGGAAGCCACACCTCTGAAATATCTATTAGTATGACTGCCTAAACAAAATCCAAACAATATCAACATCAACTGACAAGCCAGTATGGATGTGAAAAATCTCACAGGGATCAAACCCTAGAAGAAGAGCCACAGGCAATTAATGATGGTAAGAGAGGGAGAATTATTCTTCCCTGGGGGTGAACCACCTAAGAATTGAATAACAAGGGCTGAGTACTAAAAATATACATTCAAGTCATACTAAACGGACTTGGGTTGCTGTGAGTGCAGGGGTGTGTGTGTGTGTGTGTGTGTGTGTGTGTGTGTGAGAGAGAGAGAGAGAGAGAGAGAGAGAGAGAGAGAGAGAATATAAAACAATGAATTTGAGGAGCAGTTGGGTGGGAGACATGAAAAGCTGAAGGGAATAGAGGAAGGGCCCAGAATGTGGGAGGCAAAGGAAATGCTGAGTGTGTGAGGAACAGATGAGGTCAGTTGTGAGTGAACACAAGCCGCTGATCTGAGCCCAGCCATGTCACCCACTCCAACACCTCAGACCGATGCAAATGGCAAAGCCTTCCCTGGGTGCGGATATGAGGCATAGCCTAGCCTTCCTCTGGGCCAAATCTGAGTGTATTCAAAGGCATGTCTACAGTGTAAAGTGCTCAAATGCAGCTTCCTTCTCTGGGATGGCTGAAGCCTGAGATTTTGTCTCTGCCTCCTTATTCAGCTCTATACAACAAATCTTCTTTCCCAGCTCAGATGTATGAAATAAATGGACTGAGCTTCCGGGCCGCTATTACTGATGGTGAGTACCCATCATGGCCCCAAGGCAGATCCCAGCTTTTCCATACTTTTGTTTGTGTGCCCTGTCCTTTCTTCATTCCCCTGTGGACCCAGTCAGGTTTTCAGGGACAAGCTATGTAGGGTGCAGCAGTAAAAGTAATGTAACTATATTTTAATTTTTAAAAGTCAAAATGTAAAAATATATATTGAGAAGAGACCACGTCAAATGAGTTAAATTATCTCACTCATTAAGCACATACACATTAAACATTTGCTGTGTTCCAGGCACTATTTTAGGTACAAGAGATGTAGCAATAAAACATCCAGCAGGTCTTCCCTCACGGCTTTCAGTAGGAAAGAAAGACATAGTGGACAATACGAAAGTTTACACTGCATTGTAAAATACTAGGGAAGAGAGCAGAGTTAGCAGAGTGTGAGAAGGGCGATTGGATAACATTGAACAGGAAGAACATCTTAAATGAACAAAGTGAAGAGTAAAGCTCTGTAGATATCTAAGGTTCATTCTTCAACCAACAAAGAACACTGAGTCTGAGGGACTTAAAATTGGAGCAGTGATGCATTTGCAGAACACAGGACAGGTGAGGACAATGTATAGAGCATGCAAAGGGGAAAGAAGATAATGAGGTGATAAAACAGATTATATATATATAATCTGTATAAATGTATAAGACAGATAATAGTCTGTAGGCAGCAAGTCATAGTAAAGATTTCATGTAACTCTCTGTGAAAAAGGAAAGCCACTATGAAGGTTTGACCTCTGGGATGTAATGATCCTATAAAAGGATCACCTCCTCAAGAATCCAACAGATCAGGGCAGCATGGATGAGGGCAACCAGCACACTGTTAAGAGAAAGAGCAGCAACTCGGGTGAGAGATGATGTTGCCGTGGACTTGAACGTCACCAGTAAGAACACTGTGTGCTTGGATTCATTATACCTTTTAAAGGTATCATTGATGGAATTCCCAGAAGAAAAGAAAGAGTTAAAGAGGAGCTAAGATCCTCGATAGGTTATCCAAACCTGAGTGGTCAGCTGTAAACACTAGTGAAGCTCAGCCACACTAAGTGTACATGTGTGCACGTGCACATGCGTGCGCACTCACACACACACATACTATATACATATATGTATATGTATATACACATATATGATTAACCAATTGGAAGGAAGTGGGGGGGACAGGAGAGGTGGCAGAGGAGACAGAAGGGAGAGAGAGGATGGAAAGGATGTAACTACAGTACAAATGTATGAATTTCTTCTAAAAACTTCAATGATAAAAAGGCCCCCAGCACACATGTAGCAGATGTGCAGCTCAGACTCAATGGTTGCCTTAATGGCAGAGGATGTACCTAATCTGGCAGAGACTTGTTGCACCAGGACAGAAGATACTCAAGGGGCACCCCACCCTCTCAGAAGAAAAGGAGATGGGGACTGGGAGGAAGGAATCTATGCAAGGGGCAGGAGGAACCAAAAGGGGGATGTAAGTAAATAAATAAATAAATAATGGTTTTAGCCTAAACAGCATAATACATGGTAACCAGTGGCCTTAGTAAAATTTCATTCTCAAAATAATGTTTATATAGAAAGTTCATCTATAATATAGATGTTAAACAGTTGTTTTGAGATGTTTGAGGGAAAATATAATTCTACCAGTATGAAATCTCACCACCAGGTAGACTTCTGAGACACAGCTGAAGCTTCGCTATTGAATTGCAAACTGGCGCACAATTGTCTTAGTCAGGGTTTCTATTCCTACACAAACATCATGACCAAGAAGCAAGTTGGGGAGGAAAGGGTTTGTTCAGCTTATACTTCCACATTGCTGTTCATCACTAAAGGAAGTCAGGACTGGAACTCAAGCAGGTCAGGAAGCAGGAGCTGATGCAGAGGCCATGGAGGGATGTTTCTTACTGGCTTGCTTCCCCTGGTTTGCTCAGCCTGCTCTCTTATAGAATCCACGACTACCATCCCAGAGATAGTACCACCCACAAGGGGCCCTACCCCTTGATCACTAATTGAGAAAACGCCCCACAGCTGGATCTCATGAAGGCACTTCCCCAACTGAAGCTCCTTTCTCTGTGATAACTCCAGCCTGTGTCAAGTTGACACACAAAACCAGCCAGTACAGCAATACATCACCATGAAAGTTAAAGGCAGAGGAAGCTACTTCCTTAGCTTCCAGGAAGTCAAAGAAGAGGAAGAGGAAGATCCCCTGAGGGTGTGACCTCAGTGATTTAATTACCTCCAAATAAATTATTCCCATTTAATTTCACCTCTCAAACTTTCTGTGAACTCTCAAAAGTTCCAAGCTGTGCCCTTAGTAGGCATTCTAGACTCAAACTGTAACAAGGTAGGAAAAGGTGACAATCAGACAAGTTAGTTTTGGGCAGTAAGCCATTTCCATACAAATGTAAGCACAGAGGATGGAACTGAACTCCCGTCTCGGTTTTACCAAACAGCCCTATCAAATCAGAATTTACAGTAAAACACAACCTGCAGTTCATTCACTTCCATCATCAATGCAAAAATTAACGGTGTCCTAGCAACCCTGGGAGTATCCTAGCAACGCTGGGTGTGTCCGAGCAACCCTGGGTGTTGTTCTACCTTGTCTTCCAACCCCTTCCTCACTTTCCAGTCTCTTCTCATTAGTGATATTGGTGATGGCTTTTAGATTTGTGTTCCAGCTTTTACAGATGTCTCACTCGCTGTATTTTCTCAGAGACATATAAAATGGATTGAACCCTTCCGTTGCATCCAGTTCATCCCATATCTGCCGCCTACTGAGTGCCTTGCACTACCGTAGACACAAATTATTCACTAACAAACAAATGGAGGTCTTTGTCAAATGAACTAAAATAATCTGGTTTATTTTTATTTTATTTTTTTTTTTACACTTTCTTCTACTAGTCAGTCAGAGGATAATATCTCCCCTTAGAGAACGTATTGATGAAGCATTTTCCACATATCTTTCATAAGCTGATAAATCGAGATAAGAGGGTGATTGGGGAATGAGCGGAGGGAAGAGGGCTTATGGGATTTATGGGGAGGGGGGAACCAGGAAAGGGGAAATAATTTGGAATGTAAACAAAGAATATAGAAAAAAATTTTTAAAAATTAAATAAATAAAAAGAAGATGATGGTAAGTTAACTACAAAAAAAAAAAGAATATAGAGAAAATCATTTTCAATTAGAAAGCCACAGGTCTCTGAGAATGTTAAAACCTCTGTTCTTCATTTGGAATTGGGTTTGGTTTTACTTCAAAATGAATCAAGTAACAGCTATGAACAGCTCATTTTTTTATGAAAGTGTCAAAAACATGAACTGGAACAGAAATGGCACAGAAAAAAATTACATATCCTGCAGAAGGATTAAATTAAATAGCCATTGCTGTGTCCTAATGCAAAGAAAAAAGATCAATCCAAGATGGACCAAAGTCCTTATTATAAAACCAGAAATGCTAGAAGTGACAAAGGAAAACATGGAGAGGATACTTTGGAAGTTAGTAATCTTCTGTATAGAACCTCTAAAAGCATACAGGAGACAGCGAAGAACTGACAAACAGCATTGCATGAAATTCAAAGCTGTACAGACAAAGGAAACCACAACAGTATGAAAAGGTAGCCTGCAGAATAAGAGAAAGATGTCTTCCAACTGTACTTTAGACAAAGCATTTAGTGTCTAGAATATAAGGTTAAAAGGTTAAAAAGCTACAGATTATGATCAATAAGTGGGTTAATGACATGAACAGAATAGTCCTAAAATGAGAAATAAAGAAAAGAAAAAGAAAGGAAGGAAGAAAAGAAAGAAAGATTTTATTAAAATGTTCAATATCTCCAGCCATCACAGTCAAAACAAAATTAAAATGTTCTTTCATCTTAGCCAAGATTGGCCGCCATCAAGAAAATTAAACCAACACATGCTGGGAAGAAAATAATGAAAAGAATTACCCTTAACAACTGTAGGTGGGAGGATGAACTAGTGTGACCACTCTAGAAATTTGTGTGGAAGCTTCTCAGAAGACTAAAGTTAGTACCACAGAATGAGCCATACACACTACTCCTGGGCATGTCCTCAAAGGAGACAACATCCTACTACAGAGAAACTTGCACGGTTCTGTTTAGAGCATCTCACAGTATCAAGGAGCTAGGGTCAGCCTAAACATCCATCAACAGATAAATGGGTAATGAGAATACGGTGCATATATACGATGGAGTTTCATTTGGCTAGAAGGAAAAGTGAAAATATTATTTATTTTATTTTATTTGTTTTTCTTTTTGTTTTTTTTAATTTGATAAATTATTTATTTACATTTCAAATGATTTCCCCTTTCCAGGATCCCCCCTCCCCGAAAGTCCCATAAGCCCTCTTCCCTTCCCTTGTTCCCCCATCCACCCCTTCCCACTTCCCTGTCGTGGTATTCCCCTACACTGCTACAGAGTCTTTCCAGGACCAGGGGCCTCTTCTTCCTTCTTGGGCATCATTTGATATGTAAATTGATTCTTGGGTATTCTGAGCTTCTGGGCTAATATCTGCTTATCAGTGAGTGCATACCATGTGTGTTCTTTTGTGATTGGGTTGCCTCACTCAGGATGACATTCTCCAGTTCCACCCACTTGCCTAAGAATTTCATGAATTCATTGCTTTTAATAGTGTAAATATACTACATTTTCTGTATCCATTCCTCCGTTGAGGGACATCTGGGTTCTTTCCAGATTCTGACTATTATAAATAGGGCTGCTATGAACATACAGGTGAAATTATAAAATTTGCTAGTAAACGGATAGAATTGGAAAGCCCTGAGGAAACTAGCTCAGCTTCTCCGGCATGGAATCAGCCTCTAGTTGTAACAGTGACCTTGCAGTTAAGAGAGAAAAGAAAGGGGCCTTAAAGAGGAAAGCAGGGAGAGTACAGGGGATGTGGAAGAAGAAATTCTGAGTACCAAAGAGGACAGTGAGAAGAAGGGAAAGGAGGCAGGGAGTAGGAGAGGAAATCGAGCAAAATGGAGGCTGGATATAAGGCCTGCTTGGAAACCTCTTCCTTTACAAACTTTTTTTTTTAATTAACACAATAATATCTCTCAAAACAGAGCCAAAGATGTATATCAAATAGATGTGTTTGTTGGTTTGGCTCAGCATTACAAATGAAAGGAGGAGAAAATTACCAAGGATTTAAGAACAGATGAGAAGATACCTCTCAAGGTCTATTTAAATACACTTTAATCATCTGTGACAATGTTACATAAGTCTTCATAATCATTCTTACGTGACTTTCTCATTAGGCTTATTTCTGTTTATTTTCTAAGTGTTATGAGGAAGTGCAGCATGGCTAATGTGAACCTTGTCAACGGAATGATTCAGGTGAAAATCCCATCAAGACGGGGATTTAAATAGGTAACTATTCTTAGCACTGAAATGATGTAAATACCCAAATGTAAATTAAGTGCAATACAGCCTTCTCGGTGCAGCATAAATATTTATACATTAATCGGGTATATGAACAACAGCAACCCTGAGGGGAAATTCCTCCAGTGTCTTACACATGTCCTAACATATTTGTATTCAAGCTAGAGCGCAGATAAGCATTATAGATTCTGCTTGGACAAAATCCTTTCTACTTCTTGCCAAAAAACAAGAAAACAAAAAAACAAAACAAAACAAAAAAGACCAAACTTCATTTCTGGGCATGCCCATGAGTAAGTCTATCTCTTCATTAGTATCTCTTTTGCCTGAGTTAACTGAGGATAATGATCCTCCTTAACACATATATGTACATACACGTTATGATACACACGGAGATTGCCAAATTACTGTAGCAGATAAAATATGAGATATTCATTTCAAAGGCAATTTTGAATATTCAAAATAAAAATATGAACCTCAGCAAAATCCATAGGTACTTTCTTCCTAGGACGATACAACATTGCAGTTTATTAAATCGTGCTGGATTTTCATGAAAGTCCAACTTTAATAAACCTCAGGTTCTGCTAATCTTGCTGAGGCTTTCCTATGGATTAGCTACAGGTGTTTTTGAAGGGAGTCAGGAGGGTAATTGGCCCATGCTCCTCCTTCCCTCCTTGCCTCCCTTCTTTCTGGTGGTGTAGCATTTAGTCTCAAATACCAGGAAGCTAAATAACATCCTAAGTACCAAAATTACACACAGAGGAACGGTATGATTCTGTGTGCGTTATTATGTGTTGTTGCTCACTTTTTACATACGACCACAGCATAAAATGTTTTAGAATTCAAGTTTCCTTGTCTCCCAGTAACTCTCACTTCAGTAATTATTTATCAACTACTAAACTGCTTAGGTCTGGAGAGTTAAAAATGAGAAACATTGCCTTTTGCCCCCTATTTTTCTGATACCTTTTGCTTTTGAGACAAGATCTCACTGTATAGCTGGGGCTGACCTAGGATTTGTATATGTATACATGTATGAAATTGTCAAAGAACAAACTTAGCTAACAAAACTCACACACATACACACAATATATATATATATATATACACATATACATATATATTCATCATAATTATAATTGTGATGAAGACTGGTATAAGAGATGGAGGTCGCTCTTGTATTTTTGTAACAGGGAAACCTTATCACATGTTTAGGCTCACTGATGGCTTCCCTAAAGACAAGAAAATCAAGGCATGCTGAAGATCACCTCACTGACAAGAGTCAGAAAAAGCAAAGGCATAGGAACCAGCCTGTGCCAACCAAACAGCTCGGGAGTGTACAAACTGAACCACTAACATGCATGAAGCTAGCTGGGAAGGAGATACGCAAAATAATTCCAAAAGAGTTTTGGATGTGAGCATTAAGCATCATCTTAATCTGTGAGATAGATATCAAACATACGCAGTCAATCAAACACGCATAATGTGCACGTACTCAATTATGTCAAATTTTTGTCCAAATATTTTTTTAAAAACTAATAAGTCAGACTGTTAGAAAAACTCAGTATGAGAAGAGACACTAAACAGAGATGACACAGATGAAGGAAAGGTCTGCGGGATTGGTACACAAGCACCTTGCACAGTATTGCTTTTCCTCTGTACTTTTCATATGCATTTCATAGTCTGTTATGCTGTAGCCCGGGACTGCACACGGCTTTATTTTTCATGTATGTATGGGATTAACTTGTGAATCACAGAATTTAATCTTCTGCTTTTTAAATATGTGAAAGGCCTTTGAGTAGCAATCACTTAGAAGATCTTACTGACTTGAAACAGGTCAGCTCTGAACATGAATCCCAGTGATCTTGGGTCCATAGCATTTCGAGGTCTTATTGGAGAGGGGAGGTAAACATTTCACCTGATTCCCACCTGAAGTACAACTCCTAATGGGAAAGTCCTACTGTTTCCTGAACTTCAAGTATTACAGCAAAGTGTAAGAGCAGTGATCCTGATTTGATTCTGGGAAGCTGTTGTAGTTCTATTATCATTAATTATTATTATCACTGTAGTTCTTAATTACTGTGTGTCAGACATGGAGTTAGGATCACCTTGTCTGGGAAATGCTAGCAACTATGGATCTCATGTGATAAAGAACTACCTAAGAATGCCAAATCACAGCCAAGTGCATATCAAATCCCCTGTCTCCCTCATGTACGATATACGCAGATGACTGGATCTGTACCTCTGAGGTCAACTCTTTTTTTTTTTTATGAGTGTGTGTGTATGTGTGCTTGTGTTTCAATTTTATGAAATAAAACTGATATCTTAGTAAATTATCTTTTAAACTAAAGTTCATAATTAGGTCAACAATAACCATTCCGACCTAAGATCCAAGAACTAATTTATGAAAAATCAAACACTAATTTATTGCCTATGACTTAGAATGGGAAATTATCTCGAGTCAAAATAATTAAAATTGCTATTTAAAAAGATTGTTGTTCATTCTGTCTCTCCGAATTATATTTTAACATATATTTTGGTATGCTGCCCATAAAAACCATGAATATTTTGTTTTCTATTCAAAGATTAGTTACATAAAGTGCTATTGGTTGCAGTGACCTTAACGTAGAAATACACACTCGCTCTGCTCTCTTTTCCTATGTTCATCTATAATAGACTCTAAATGGAATGTACTATTGTCACCCAATTTCCAGCAAAATACATAAGCACACACACTTATGCGTGCAAGCGGGCACACACATACATGGATACACATACACATGCAAGCACATGCACTCATATGCACACCTTTAAAATGCAGTTATCTTCCATGAACAGGGACGTTCTTCACTTAGTTTTCTATGTGGCTGTATTTTGGAGTAAAAGATTCATATTTTACTCGTCTTTTGCAATCTAGTACAGAGGGAGGAGCTGTGATTAAGTGCCCTACATAAAGGAGATCAGCAGAGTTCTCATTCACAACTCACATCATCTGCATATTCAATAAACAAAATTAACGTGTCCCACATTACCGAAGGGTCACTTGCGAGAGATAATGAGTAGGTTAGACAGCTACATGCAGAGGTTAAGAGTCTTGCCATTCCTGTAATTTCTCTTTAAAAACATGCCTTATTATTAAGTAAGTAAAAAGTCAAACAAGTCAAACTAAATTTTATTTTTTTTAAAAAAAATGAGTTTTCAAGGCACAATTAGCAAGTCAAATGATTCCCAAGAAGAAGAAAGGAGAGGACCATGGGCCTGTAAAGATTGGATCCAGTTTAGTAGACCCAGAACAGAGAAATCGTGGGGGAGGGATGATTGGGGAATAGTTGGGGGGGAGAGGAATTATGGGACATATGGTGGGGGGGACTGGGAAAGGGGAAAACCTTTGGAATGTAAACATAGAATATAGAAAATAGAAATTAAAAAAATGAGTTTTGCATTTTTGAGTAGGCATTAAGAAGTTCTCTGCTATAAGAAGTTCACTGATACTTAATTGCCATGGTGAAATTACCTAATCTATACAAGTTTTAGGAAATTATGTCATGTAATTCTGGAATAACACTAAGATAGCTGAATTTTGGCTTCTGGGATTTTGAAGATAACTCACAAACTGATTCTGCTTAAGGTTTAAAATCAGATTTTAATCCTGTGAGAGTGTCTGAAACTCTTGTAATTAGTTGCATATGCAGATAGATCCTACTTGTATTTCCATAGATAAATCAACTGCGATTTGCTTCCAGATTCTTTTGAAAATCCATTAACTTATTATGCTTGGCTATAAATAAAACTACAGAAAAGTACAATAAAACACATTATTCATAGCTACAGGAATATTAATCAATAGTAGCATTCAGAATTCATTAAAGAGTAACATGAGATTTTAAAACTAACTTCCCTGTATTTAACATTATTAAACATTACAAATGCAACATTCATTTTCTCAACATTACCTTGTGAATCAATGAAAATACAATTCTAATGACTTGATTCCATTCTACTTAGTGTTGATGTAAATTATTCTAATGTACAGGCAATACACACATAACTCAAGAAGATAATCCAGTTCTGGGCACCAAGAAAAATTTCATACATGCCTTGCTTAATGTACTAAATCACTAAGAAGACACTCATGATAATAGTACATTTTTTATTAATGTCACTAAGTAGACATTTTAGTGATTCCTGGATTCTTGAATCAGTGAAGAACTTCCCTTTTATGTGTCTGTGATGTAGGATGATGGCTACCTTTGAACCGAGATGTACAAATACCTCGCTGAGTTTGTTCATGTTAATAAGAGCTGACTTCTCCATATTCCAGAATGATAAGTTGCAACTCTGTATTAATCATCCAAATGTCTAACCAACAGCGCTGTCAAAGGCAGAGGAAACAAATTCCCCAACACAAAAAGACCTTGAATCAGCATCCGTAATTTTGTAACCACAGTAGAGAGCGCTGAATAGGCCATTTCATATATGATATCACATACAACTTAATGGTCTTTTAGTAGCTTCTGTCAACAAGACAAAAGGATGGAAGCAAATGGGTTAAAATGAGGTACAATCAATGGCTTATTGATTTTTGAAAGGGTAGGAAATACTGAGTGACATCTTGCTGTTACAATTGCTAGGAGTGAGAAATACTAGCAGTTCCCAGCAAATGTATGTTGTCGGCAAAACAGTGACTGACGGAAGGCGAGGAACCAGCTCTGTGCCCTCCCCCAGAGCACACATTTCCCGAGTTCACAGAAAATGTTTCTTGCGTTCTCTTGCAGATGCTTGCCTCAGTTATTTCATCTAATACCTCTCACACTCGACGGTAATGGTCCAATTTAAATGTATTTTTAGAATGTGAGATGGCCTATGAGCTATGAAAATAACAACCGGTTACTCCTTTACCTATAAAGCATATAATTTATGAAAATAAAAATTAATCATTCCTTTTCTTGTGTGAATAGTGGCAACAAACATGAAAGCACATGAAAACTGTACAAATGTACAGCCCAGAGCACATAGCTACCTGGGCATACAATGACACGGAAGGGACTATGACCATGGAGGGAGCCGGGTAAGGTCACAGCCAGTAGGGCAGGATATGCCTCACCAGTGGTGTGGAGAGGAGAGCTAAGGTGATACTTTTCGTGGAGTTTCGAGGCGGCATCTATGCTAATGCGTCAGTACTCGGCACTCTGTGCAGGTTTGTGTATGTGACTGAAACATGTTCCCTGCGAAAGATGGGAGCCAGATAAATGACCTGATTCTTAATCTATTTTTAAAAACATTCATCAGAATAAAAGTGCTTACTCCTCCTCCTTCTCCTCCTTCTCCTCGTTGCCCTCCTCCTCTTCCTCCTCCTCATCCTCCTCGTCCTCCACCTCTTCTTCCTCATCCTCATCCTCCTTGCCCTCCACCTCTTCCTCCTCCTCCTTCTCTGCTTCCTCTCCTCTTCTCCTGGTCCTTCTCTTCGTCGTCCTTCTCCTTCCCCTCCTCTTTCCCCCTTTCTCTCCTCCTCACTTCCTCTTCTCTTCCTTTTCCTCTTTTTTAGTGTGTGTTGTTTTTCTAATGGTTTGGTATTGGTGTAAGCTCTAAATCCTATACTTGTTTATTCACTTTATTATTAAGAGAAGGAAAGAAGAGAGAGATGAGAGAGGAGAGAAAGAAAAGAAAAAGGACCAATCGTGAGCAAGTGCAAGAATCCACCAACGATGGTCTGAGGTGAGGAGATAAGCTTCAAGGCAGTTGTTTGCTGCCTTATAGATCAAAGGATTTACAGGTTTTCCTTCTCCTCACAGTTCCTACAGATATCTTGCACTATCTTTTACAGTCTTTTTTTTTCTATTCTCAGACATCATTTCTTGCCAAAATGCTTTACCTTATCTCATTTGTTGGAAAGTATCTTGAAAATTGTTTTACATACCAGTGTCTAGGCCAACATTTTATATTAGCAGAAAGCATGGAAACACCCATTGACGGTTCGCTTCTAAAACTGGGTATTCTGAATGTTGTATTAATGAAACAAGACCAGGAAAGTACTTAATAAATTGGAACTATATGAAATTACTAGCTTATAATGAGTTTAATCTACCAAGGGGGTGATGGTTTTAATTTTCTTACAATTTAATTATATTGTCCATTATATTGTCCATTTTCTAAAGTAGGATTTTACTCCATGCTTTATTTAATTATATAAAAGATACCTAAAAGGTGGGCTGCTTCCCTACTTAATTCTAAATTATCAACTCCCTCAAAGTTGCTTGTTTCCGTGTTTTGAGCAATAATAAGTATTTAGTAATAACATTAAAACTTTGTAAAAATAAAAGGGGCCTACATTTTAAACATTTGCAGTAACAGGAAATTTGCAATCAAGATTTCATAATCCATGCAATTGAAACAATATAATGTACAGAATCCCAAACAACAAGTACAACTGTCCATGATGTAACCTGAAATTGATTTTGAACTTTGATTTTAATTTTTTTTCAAATGTGAAGAGTTCAGGATGAGTCACAATAAATAAGTCATAAAGTAACTATGTTTCAAATTTATGAAAACTTTCTAGTTATTTCTAAACATATTTATAGTACCATGACCTTAGGAGAACCAGCCCCAAACTATTCCATGACAAATACCATTGTTGAGGGTTATTGCAAGTGGACACTTCAAGCAACAGATCTTGGCCCAGATCCTGTTTCTCTGTTCCTTTTCTGCTTTTGTTGATTATTGATACAAGATGATTGTTAGGTCCTCCTAAGTCTTATTTGAGAAAAGTAACAAATAATAGCAATATGTAAAGTTTTCAAATTACATTTCAAAAATTTGGTCTTGATTAATTTGCAAAAAAAAAAATCATAGAACAGTGGTTTTCAACTTGTGGGTCCCTTTGCAGCATCAAAGGATCCTTCCACAGGGTTGCATATCAGATAACTTGTGTATCAGATATTTACATTATGATTCATAACAGTAGAAAAATTATAGAGTTATTAAGTAGCAATGAAAATAATTCTATTGTTTGGGGTCACCACAATATGAAGAACTGTATTAAAGGGGACACAGCATTAGAAAAGGTTGAGAATCGTGATCATAGAATATTAACATATAATTCAGATGTCGACTTTATCACTTAAATAAGGTGAATTGAAACTTTTCAAATGAGAAACTATACAACTTTCATCTCACATTTATGTTGTTTATAATTCACTTTTGTTTGTCTGATTCATCACTTTTCTTAGAATTTGAAACACCAGAATATGTATACATATAAATGTAAAAGTGTATGCATGCATTTTCTTATTCTTTTATAAAATCTTGTATTTATATGTATGTACACATGATAGATACATACAGCATTTGTATCTGATGATTTTTCATATTTTTAAATTTAATTTTATGTATATGAGTACACTGTCATTCTCTTCAGATAAACCAGAAGCAGGCATCAGATCCCATTACAGATGGTTGTGAGCCACCATGTGGAATTTGAACTCAGGGCTTCTGGAAGAGCAGCCAATGCTCTTAAATGCTGAGCCATCTCTCCAACAATATATAGATGATTTAGGTCACTATGTAATGTGTATATACTCTATTATTATTATATTATAATCATTAGTTGTTGAATTAATGAATGAATGAAATCAAAATCTAGTTAAGCTACACTTATATGATGTTTTCTTCTCTTCAATGATAAGTTTCAACTAGCAAAGCAACACATGTTTACTTAGAATATTTCTCTATTGTTAGTCTTTTTTTAATCTTCTAAATTGCTGTGTTGTGAATATCTCATGAACGTTGTTAATGTTATGAGTTATAAGCCTGACAGTTCCATTCACTCATAACCAATCCTATTTCCTCTGGAATTGTTCTATGTCTTTAGTCATATGTAGTCATAAATAACTTACAAATGTTGAGGGTCTGTAATGAGACAGGAAATATGTTTAGTACTAGGAATACAGAGAGCATTCTGTTTACTTGTAGAGACATGATTGAGGCAGTTAAATATACCAAGAGATAAGTGTCAATTGGCAGATGTTCAATGTTTTATGTGTGATGGGAGTGGATGGCTGTGCTTCAGGAATACCTATTATATCAGCTGAGAGGAAAACAATATTCTAGCAGATTTCATTACTGAAGGAAAACCATGGGCTAGCAGTAAATATGGGATGGTATGTTCCTTACAGATGAGGAAAACTACCCCTGAACAGGTGGACTCCATATCTCCCTTATCAAGCTTTGCTGCTGTAGCCAAATGACAATAGGGTCACCAAGTGAACTGGTTCCCTTAAAGGTCTAAATAGCAAAGTTCATTCTTTCCTCCTTACATGGTTTTATCAGACTCTCATGATGAAATTTAAAGAGTTTCCATCTGGTGCAAAGACCCTTCATAAACCAATCCTGTAAGTTTAATTAGATAATTCTTGGGGTCTACTTGGAAATGGATTTACACTTGATCTTAGCCAAAAGGCCGAGAAGCGGTGGGAAATGGATTTAAAGTCTCATGACTTTGAATTACTGTGTGTGTTCTCTTAGCCCAGAATATATACTATTTTCCTCCCAACTAATTTCTACATAGTTTTAAAGACTGCAGTCATTTCTTAACATAGATAGAGGTCCTTTAATGAGATGGGGTAGACACATTCATTATAACCTTCATGTACTTCTAATTTTTACGTACCTCACATTAAGCCACCAAGGTGTGGTTTATTCTTCCGCCTTTTTGACACCAAGTTCTGCTTTCTGGCAACTGTAGTTCCTGTCATTGCCTCACTTGTAGAGGGTTTCAGATAAAGTTACTGACGAAGGGAAACTAAACTAGATAACTGTATTCTGGGATAATTTAAACAAGCTATCCAATACCAAGTGATCTCTAATTCTTTAGGGAAGTTCTCATTCTCTGTGTTAATTAGCTTGTAACTTTTTGATGCCATAGGATTTAATGGTTCAAATGAATTTAGGATTATTTGACTTGTTGATTTAGAAAAACTTTGGACTAAGACTCACAGCAAAAAAAAAAAAATTTTTTTGCATATAAGCCCCAAACATATGAAACTCCTCCTTAATGAAAAGCTTACTACATAAAGTTCAAACTATAGGAAAGAGTACCTCGTTATTATTTAAGCAAAATTAAGAAAATTAATAATGTCAAAACCAAACGAACAATAAACCAGTAAAGCAAAAATAGCTTTGTATTTATCCTCAAAGACTATCTCAAGTTCTACAAATGACCCTCTCGTCCCATTTATTTTGCTTCTTCCTAACTTTTATGTAAAAATATGATGTTCTGAGAGGTGAAGAACTTACCCAGACAGAAGAGTGGAAACCTGGTTCTAAAACACATATAAATAAATATTCCCTTTTTTCTCTTCATCACTGTGGCACCTCAGGTCTTTTTCTAAAAAGCTGTGACTTTGCTGCTCTTTACTATCTGAAATGAGAGCCCTTGGGGAAAGCATTTTTGATAATAAATTTAATGAATCCACTAGCTCACCTCATACTGTCTTCATGAACAGTTTGGGACAGGATAACAGTGTTAAAAAATCAATACTCAGAACTATTCAATCTGAGTCCAATCTGAGAAAGCTTCAGTATAACAAAACATAGTCACAGGTTCAGAGTGGACAGGAGAGGATAATTAAAGTATAACAAAAATGTTGAGAATAGAAGAGAGACCACCATTAAAAGTTCAGAGTAGCATTGTGACCAGAGATGATGTCATCAGTTGGGAAGAGAAGAGAAAGGAGTGCCACCGAAATCTGAGATGAAAGTGGATGAAGACTTCAAGTTCTTTGATGTGTCTTTTTTTTTTTTTTTTTTTTTTTTTGGTTTTTCGAGACAGGGTTTCTCTGTGTAGTCCTGGCTGTCCTGGAACTCACTCTGTAGACCAGGCTGGCCTCGAACTCAGAAATCTGCCTGCCTCTGCCTCCCAAGTGCTGGGATTAAAGGCGTGCGCCACCAACGCCCGGCTGATGTGTCTTTTAAAATTGAGATTATTAACACACATTCATTGTTGTATGTTTTGTTTTGCTCAATAATAAATATATTTTTTATACTTAAAGTATGACTACTGTGGTAGATTATATTATTAGGATAGGATGTGTCTGGGTCAACCTGAGTATGAAATAGAAGTCATCCTCAGAGTCATGCTGCTGTTGGGAAGAAAGTTGGAGAATATAGAAAGAACTTATTTAAGAATATGACAATCCAAATGCTTTAATTATTATATGTCATTGAAGACAGACACAAAACTAAAAAAAAAATCAAGGATCACAAAATCCAAATTCTATCTAATGCACTGATCAATGGAAATATAGGAAATTTACAAAACATAGTTTGGACTCTATAGGAGTTTGAGAGAAATCGTTGATCATATATAGTTATTCATTTTAGTCTAAAACCATAGCATGAACACTATAACATAAATTTCTTCATATCAAGTTAAAAATTGATCATTTATTTTGAAGTTCAAGCTTTTGTTAACTCAATAATCTTACATAAAAGTATTGCAATTTAACCATTTGATATATACAATAATTCATATAATATATACAATAATCCAATTGCTGTCATCCTTTTACTTTGAATGAAACAAATTAAGATAAGAATGTTCTCTCTAATTTGTATAACATGTTTCAATAAAGAATATATAAAACTTATCGTGTTGAGTGTAGTAAGAAATAAAATGAATTGTGTTAAGTGTTTTACTCTTTAAAGCACAAAGCATTTTCTAAATGTTAATATAGAATACTGTTAATATATTACTATATAGAGTTTCTTTTTAAAAAGGAAATATCAATGAAACAAGATCTCAACAAAAAATACAACACATACAAAAATCTCATACAGTTGAAATAACTTCTACGAGTCTGAAAGTGTGTAGCCTTTGCCAGAAGATGGAAATATCTGTCTCCATTGTCAAGTCACTGAGAAAACTGAGTACTTACGCGTACATCATGGACCCAGGACTAGGAAGGTTTCTATCCAGTCACCATCTGATCTCTATCAGCCAGGTCAGGGCTGGGAGGCTGGAAAATAATGACAGTCACTGAGGACAAGAAAGCAAACAAGTCCAACAGGCTTCCTGACCGAGCTTTGCTGTCTTCATATAGCCTGATAGGAGCATGGTCTATTTGGTGCCAGCCATTGCCACACAATGAAGTAATTGTCAATACCTACATAGAGAAGCTCCAAGCCATAGAGTGATCCCTCTGTATGGCTGGTGATGATTCAGAAGTCACACTTTTCCAGTTGGGGAGGTATGATCAGAATTGGGGTGAGGCCAGCCTCAGGTTTCTTTTTTAAGCAAAACAAAGCAGTAGAATACACTGATGCCACTTCTTGCTTAATTGTCAGAAATCTTCTATCACTTCCCTTTGAGGGAATTATGAGGCGTGGGGGAGCAGAGTGGTCCTGAGTTATGGAGGAAAGCACCTGTACCTGTGTCCTTGGTGATGTGACCATGAAGTCAGATTAGCTTACTGATACTGACTTTCCCCACAAGCATTATAGTAAAAGTGGTTTTATCTAACAGTGGCCATTTTAGTTCTAAAAATAGAAATAAATTTCACCAAAAATATATTTATACTTCTAATGGAAAAAGCAGAAAAGTAATACAAACTACATTTCACTTTTCTCATGATTTGAAACATCTTAGTAGATATTAGTGCCATAAATGACCCAGTATTTAGAAATAGTACTCTTATATAATTACAGACTTAATGCAAATATATGAATTTCTCATAAAATTACATAAAGTTACAGGATAGATATTACAATTATAAGGTCTACCTTCAAAGACTCAAAACCAAGTCAGGCCTACTAGCGCTGGTCTGTAACCACAAATGTTCAGAAAGCAGATGCAGAAGGATAAGTTCAAGACCTAGAGGATCACAGAGTAAATTCACAGGCCAGGCTAGGTAACTTAGCAAAAGCCTATTCAGGATAGAAAACAAAAAGAGCACTGAGAATATCACTCAGTATCAGAGTGCTTGTCCATCATGTTCAAAGTCTAGTCTAATCACTAGTGCCACAAAAATAGATAGATAGATAGATAGATAGATAGATAGATAGATAGATAGATAGATATGGATAGATGATAGATAAATCATAGATAAATAGACCATAGATAGATGATAGGTACAGAGAGAGAAAAACAGAGATAGACAGACAGATAGTTATGGATAGATATAGATAGATGATAGATAGATAAATAGATAGAGATTGTAGACAAATAGATAGATAGTAGATAGGTAGGTAGATAGATAGATAGATAGACAGACAGACAGATAGAGGATAGAGATAGATGATAAATGATAGATAGATAGATAGATAGATAGATAGATAGATAGATAGATGATAGTCAGACGGACAACCAGATAAGTAAGTGAGGCAAATAGCCAGGAGACATTAAAGAGAAAAATTTATGTGTGGTCACACTCATGCACACATACATGAAAAGTAGAGACAGATTTTTAAAAAGGAAGTTATGATTATTTTTCTTCATTGCTCATACAGAATGATGCCTTCATCTAATGTAGCACACACATATTGAGATATTTTCACCATAATACTCTGCTAAGGCATTTAACAAATGGGAAAATTGGAACATATTATCTTTTTATAATTACTAATACCATGAGAAAAGATAATAATACAATTTTCAAAAGAAATACTACTTTCTGGGTAATTCATAAAACTTGCTGATCGCTTTAACTGGAGTAAACACTGTAATGTCTAATACAAAGGTGCTGGAAAAGTTTTGCTAACTTGAAACAACTTTTCCATTAGCCAGCGATATAGATAGTGCTAGTGATAACTTGACATTTAAATGGTGTAAATATTCTCTTAAAGTAGTTTTAGCAAGGATGAGATGGCTCTCTGGGTAAAATTATTGAATGCCAAGCCTGACTACTTGAGTTTAATTCCTGGAACCCAAAAATGAAGGATAGAACTGATTCCTGTGGTTTTTGCTTTGATCACCACTTGTATGCAATGACATACACACCCCTCATTGCACCTTTCACAAATACACACACATACACACACACACACACACACACACACACACACACCACACCACACACACACACACACACACACATAATTAAGAAAGTACATTTGCTTATTTTAATACATTAAAATGTTTATTTGTAAATTAATATTTTCATAATCATAATTTTCAAAAATTCACAAAACTTTCTCAGACTATTATATCCCTAAATAACAATGCAAAAGAATTAATGGTTAGGTTAGTGGGAGGAAGCCAGGCTTCATGTGGTAGAAAAGACATATTGTGGAAGATTCAAAGCATTGTTTGAGAATTTGTGTAGGATGTTGCAATATATGCAGGTTGTTTCTCCTAACTACCAAAACCAGATTCCTCATACTGAATCAGAGGCTGGGAGGTAGGTGGGCTTGAGGAGTGTAGGGCTCCAAAATTTTTTGACTAGATACTAAAAACCACTTGTATTTTTTTCATGCAGAAAAAAATAATTCACTCAATGTGTGGTTTTAACATTTTAAAATGTTTAACACTTTTAAACACGTTAAGGTTTACAGTAGAAGAAATCAAATTTTATATGCATGTATGTGTGTGCTGGTGCAGGTACGCATAGAAGTGTGCATGCAAGCTGTAATGTATGTGCCTATGTGTGGGTATATGAGAAAGAGACAGACCAACAAACAGACCAACAGTGGAGGCCAGAAGACAGGGTCTGTCTGTCGTTTCTTTTGCATCATATTCTTTGTTTTATAAAGATGAGTTCTCTCCTGAAGGAATGGCCAACCAGTGATCAGCCCAACTTGGGATCCATCCTTCATGGGAGGGTGCCAAGCCCTGACACTATTACTGATGCTAGGTTGTGCTTGCAGACAGAAGCCTTTCATGGCTGTCCTCTGAGCGGCTCTACCAGCAGTTGACTAAGACAGATGCAGATATTTATGGCCAAGCATTGGACTGAAGTCGGGGACCCGTGTGGAAGGAGTGAAGGAGCTGAAGGAGATGGAAACCCCATAGGAAGAACAATAGTGTAAACTAATCTGGACTCCTCAGAGGTCCCAGAGAATAAGCCATCAACCCAGGAGCATGCATGGGCAAGTAGGAGGCTCCCAGCATACATGAAGCAGAGGACTGACTTGTCTGCCTTCAGTGGGAGATCTTATTCCGAATCCTGTAGAGACTTGATGCCCCAGGGAAGAAGAATGGAAGGGGAGCAGGGATGAAGGAAGAACTCTGGGAAGGGGACCAGGAGGGGAAGAATCATTTGGGATGTAAATAAAAATAAATAAATAATAATAAGGTGATGTCTCTTATTTGCCTGCAATCCAACAAGTAGGTTAGGATGAGGACCAGCAAGCATCAAGGACCAGCCTGCCTTGCCTTTCAGACTAGGACAATGTATGCATCTCGAGGCCAGGCTTTGCTTCATGGGCATTTGGGGGATCAAACAGGTCTTTGCTTTTGTCGGCCAAGCACTTTACGGACTGAACCATCTCCTGAGCTCAGAAATGTAGTTTTCAATTGGTTTTATTTATGTGTATGAATGCTTGGCCTGTATGTATCTGTATCACATGTGTAAACATGAGAAAAGGGTGTGTAATTTCCTGGATCTAGAGTTGGACATGGTTAGAAGCACCATGTGGCTGCTGGGAACCAAACTTGCTTCCTCTGAAAAATTGACAAGTGCTTTTGGCCACTGATCCAGCTCTCTCCAGCTCCAAGGAATCTAATTTATAAAAGCTCATAAACTGAAACTCGAGTCTCGCGTGCAACAAACAGTTCGGTTGGCACATTCTTTCAAATTACCTAGACTTTGGTTTTAAAGATTCGTTCATCCACGTATATACACATACTGCTTTTAGTAAATATATTAAGCTATTTCACTTTCATTTTCTGAGCTGAAGTTTTTACCAAGCTGGAGCAGCAGTATGCTGGAATCTTGCATGGGAATACCAGGTACAGCTCCTGGTGACGTTGGGAACTACTTGTGTGAATTTAGAAATATTGCTTCTGGTTTCATATTCTCCTTTTGTCCAAGGAGATATGATGTTTATTTTCTTCTCTTGTTTTTTTTTTTTGCTTTAGCAAAAATTACAAACTTTATTATAGATAAGAATAAAGAAAGAAGGCCATTGTCTTGCTCTTGAATGTAGTGGAGATTATGACTGGCTTCCCACTTCGCAGAATGCTGGCTGTGCGCCTGTGGTGTGTAGCCTTTTTTACATCAGCTACAATCCCTCCACTCCTCACCTCTTCTGAAGATTTTGTCAAAGACTTTTTGCTGCATCTGTTCAGGAAGTTATATAATTTCTATCCAAGGGTCCATTTGTGTTGTATATTACATTTACGGATTTGTTTTGTTGAACAAATTCCTTTATCTCTGGAATAAAAACAACTTGACCATGGTGAATGACCTTTTAAATGTATTCTAGAATTGAGGCAAATATTTAATGAGTATTTCCACTTCCATGTTTCAGAAGATTAGTCTGTAAATTTCTTCTCTCTCTCTCTCTCTCTCTCTCTCTCTCTCTCTCTCTCTCTGTGTGTGTGTGTGTGTGTGTGTGTGTGTGTGTGTGTATGTGTGTATTATATGTATGTATGTATTATGTATGTATATGTTTTGGAGTATGTGTTTATGTGTGTGCATGTGTGTGTATATGCATGTGTGTGTTGTATGTGTGTGTATTATATGTATGTATGTGTTTTGGAGTGTGTGTGTGTATGTGTATATATGTGCATGTGTGTGTGCGTGTGTGTGTGTGTGTGTGTGTGTGTGTGTGTGTCTGTGTCTGTGTCTGTGTCTGTGTCTTTATCTGGTTTGAGCATCATGGTAAAAGAGAATGCAGAAATATCTTCTTTCCCATTTTATTTAATGGTCTCAAGACTGCTGTTTAGAGTTTCACTAGTATTTAATCTAATGTCTCCCTTTTCCCTCTAATTTTCTTAATTTCTGGCTTCTCTCTCTTTCTTTTGACTAATTTATTAAAGGTTTGACATTATTGTTTATCTTTTCAATGAACACAAGTTTGCATTTCATTGGTTTTCTTGGATATTTGTTTGTTTTTCTTTCATTAATTTTGACCCTGATCTTAACTCACTAATCTCAGTTAATTGGTATTAGTTTATTTTATCTCTTGTAATCCAGCTAAATGTAGGAACATGATAGGTGTGAAAGAAATACTAATTGTCCCAAAGTGAATAGAACACACTCAACAGCATTGAAAATCTGTTTCCATTATTTGAAACTCATTTATATTCATTCCTTCAATTATATTACGGGAAAATAATCTGTGTACTGATAATAAACTCTGAAAAAAGTAGCTTCTATTATAAGATAATAGTTGTGAACTGTAAGTCCAATTTCTAAAGATTCTGTCTTTATACTCTCAGTATCTTGATGGTTGAGAAATGGATTATCTTCTTTCATGAAGCTCTCACTCTAGTTCTTAAAGGGGGAAATGGCCTGATAGAAAAAAGAGCTTAGTAACATCTGTTGTGTTTGATTTATGTGGCCGTTGAAGTGTAAGACTGTGTGCTTTGTGTGCCATTAGAGGAATTGTCTGTGTCTACAAATTTGATTTACAATTGTCATATTCAAAAAGGAAAAGGTCTTGAATCTCATATTCAGCTTGTTAGACAGTTATAATGCTGCCAGGTAGGACTGGAAAACAAATCTAAGAAAAATTCTTAATGTCATAAATCCTTTACAAAATATGGTACCCATATATTCTCTCAGAATGGAGTGATAGCATCAAAATGAAATGCTGTAATTTAAGATGGAAAACAGTCATGTGCCACAGAGTGAGGCATGATGAGGTTGCCTGGTCTCTGACAGTGTATGTGGATGGTTTTCCATCATAAGAAAGAGGAGCTGCCCTGGTTCATTAGAGTTGACAATGAGCAAGAAATTATACATATGCACATATGTATGTACTGTATGGTATTGGTACAGTGACAGGGAGGTGGATCAATGGAATAGGATTGAAGACCTAGAAGTGAACCCACACATCTATGGCCAATTGATCTTCGACAAAAGAGCTGAAAACATCCAGTGGAAAAAAGATAGCCTTTTCAACAAATGGTGCTGGCTCAACTGAAGGTCACCATGCCGAAGAATGAGAATTGATCCACTCTTATCTCCTTGTACTAAGCTCAACTCCAAGTGGATCAAGGACTTCCACATTAAACCAGACACTAAAATTAATAGAAAAGAAACTGAAGAAGACCCTTGAGGACATTGGCTCAGGGGGAAAGTTCCTGAACAGAACACCAATAGCTTATGCTCTAAGATCAAGAATAGACAAATGGGACCTTATAAAATTACAAAGTTTCTGCAAAGCAAAAGATACTGTCAAAAGGACAAATCGGCAACCAACAAACTGGGAAAAGATCTTCACCAACCCTACATCTGACAGAGGGCTAATATCCAATGTATACAAAGAACTCAAGAAGTTAGACCCCAGAAAACCAAGTAACCCTGTCAAAAAATGGGGTACAGAGCTAAACAAAGACTTTTCACCTGAAGAAATTCGGATGGCTGAGAAACACCTTAAAAAAAATGTTCAACATCATTAGTCATTAGAGAAATGCAAATCAAAAAAACCCTGAGATTTCACCTCACACCAGTCAGAATGGCTAAGATTAAAAACTCAGGAAACAACAGGTGTTGGCGAGGATGTGGAGAAAGGGGAACACTCCTCCACTGCTGGTGGGACTGCAAGCTGGTACAACCACTCTGGAAATCAGTCTGGCAGTTCCTCAGAAAACTGGACATGATACTTGCAGAGGACCCAGCCATACCACTCCTGGGCATATACCCAGAAGATTCCCCAGCATGCAATAAGGATACATGCTCCACTATGGTCATAGCAGCCTTATTTATAATAGCCAGAAGCTGCAAAGAACCCAGATGTCCCTCAACGGAAGAATGGATACAAAAAAATGTGGTATATATACACAATGGAGTACTATTCAGCCATTAGAAACAATGAATTCATGAAATTCTTAGAGAAATGTATGGAGCTGGAGAACATCATACTAAGTGAGGTAACCCAGTCTCAAAAGAATACCCATGGTATGCACTCACTGATAAGTGGATATTAGCCTAGAAACTTGGGACACCAAAGACACAATCCACATACGAAATGATGTACGATAAGAAGGAAGGAGTGGACCCTGGTTCTGGAAAGGCTCAAAGCATCAGTGTAGGGGAATACCAGAACTGGGATTCTGGAAAGTGGGAAAGGGTGGATGGGGAACACAGGGATGGAAAAGGTCATGTGGGACCTTTGGGAGGGCAGGGAACCAGAAAAAGGGAAATGAAATGTAAATATAGAATATATCCAATTAAAAAAAAGAAAGAAAAAGAAAAAAAAAGAGGAGCTGCCCTGGTTCATTAGAGTTTACAATGAGCAAGAAATTATACATATGCACATTTGTATGTAATAAATATTACTGAAAAATAGTTCATGCATTTGAGAAAAAAGCAAAGATGGTTATATATAAGGGTTTGGAGGAAAAAAAAGGAAAAGGTCAAATGATGTACCTGTATTATAATCTCAAAATATTTTTTAAAAAATTAAAAATCAAAAAGAGAAATAACTCAACCTTGTAGTATGGGTCTTTCTGTTTAGCCAGTTTATAAAACCCTGTAAAATGATGAAGATAACATGATTTGGGGGTAATGCTCCTATATACTCATTTCCTCCATGAATTGAGAGCTCCATATATGGATTTTCTTTATTTTCTAAGTAAATACAGATATTCTTCCTCAAGATCTAATCAGTTTCCTGAACTATAGGAAATACCCCTATTTTCTTCTAAAAAGATTTATGATTTATATGTGTTGTATGCAGATGGGGGATATGGGGGAGGAGGGAGGATGCACTCTCACCTAGGTGCATAAGTGGAAGTCCAAACACAAATCAAAAGAATCGGGTCTCTCCTTCTACTATAGGTTATGGGAATAGATGTCTTGTGTTCTCACTTGTCCATGGTTACTAGCTTAGAATCTATGTAAATGCCTGTTTAAATTGGAGTACACATTGAAATCGGGAAACTACGAAAGGTCAATGAGGTAAGATTTCAAGGGAATGGAACATTAGTGGTATGAGGAGAAGAGAGTAATAATGGAACAGGAAGGGTTAATGGACAAGGGAAGAAGGCAGACTAGAAGTAGAGCATGTGGAAGAATAACTAACACTAAAGACAATGAAATGCCATATAGAAACCTACTGCTTTAGAAGCTTCTGATATTATATACATGCACATATGTATAAGGAGTTTAAATGCAGTTACCCTAAAATGAGGAGACAGTGTCTCTCCAAGGTATCATAAACTATCAAATAAAAAGCCAGATGGCAAGTATGAGTTATGTCTTTTTTCACTGATTGCAGGGATTCCACAGACCCCACAAACATTAAAACCAGTTGCTGGTCTTAGTTGCCTTGTAAAACTTGATATCACTGTATTATTGCCAATCGTGCCACATACTTGAGTTACAGAACATGCAGAAATCAAACTCACACTCTAAGAGAAGCTTCGTTCCCTTGCTGCTAGCTCTTATAGTAATGAAAGATTCTATACAGCAGAAGTAGCAGACACGTACCATGAAACAGCATTTGCAAGACACAGTAGGGCCTTACATTTCACAGGATCTGTGACTCCATACACAAGCTCTATTCATAAGTAAATCAAAATGTCAGCACAGATGGCGGAGGGGCTCATATGGTCCCACCTCTAGCTGAGGAGCCATTGGAATTTGATGGCTGCTGGGGAAGAACAGATAGTTTTGTTCAAGGACGTGTCCTTAAGAGGATACCCATACCCTAGATAGTATCAGGTCCATGCAAATGCATAATTAAGTGGTCTCAGTGGGCTTTTTTTTTTTTTAAATGATCACATGAAGTTGGGAGGGAAAAGTCATGGGGGAAATAGAGGAGCAACTAGATGGATTTGATCAAAATATATGCACATATTCCAGCAGATACAGCACAGCAGGGTTCTGGGGTGTGAAGCACATGACTACTGTCAAGCCTCTATCCAGGATACACGCATGGGAAATGTTCCCACAGTATCATGTGCTAAACACTTGGTCCCCACTGGGTGGCCCTACGTGGGATGTCTCAGAAGCTTTAGGAGGTGAAACTTCACTGACAGATGCATTCACTAGAGGTGAGCCTCTGAAGTTTAGAGCCTGACCCTGATTCTAGTATTGTTTTGTTGCCTTGTTCGGGGTTTTTTTGCGGGGGGGAACAGTTGTTTGTTTTGTTTTGCTGTTTTTTGCTTCTCTATCACAAGATGTAAGGAATATGGGCTGCACACCCTTGCAATAATAAATTCCACCATCATGGACTGTATCCCCTAAATCATAAGCCAGAATAAAACTTTCTTCCTTTAAAAAAAAAATATATATATGCATATATAAAATTTTCAAACAGTGCTAAGAAGAATAAAAAGAGGTAACTATTTTAAGAGAAATTACATAAGAATACAGAAGCATGCAAAATAACAATCCATTCTAATCTCTTTTCTGGAAAAAAAGATAGAAAGAAGCACTATCAGGAAAGTAGAATGTACTGTAAAGTTACATTCCTAAACAATGAAGGTAACATCTGTAAGTCTTAATTCTTCTGTATTGAGAATTGGACCTCAGAGGTGTTAAGCAGATAAACCACCACTGAGCTACATCCTCAGCCTGCATCTATTTTACATTGAGACAAAGTTGTTCAGGCTGATCTGTAATTCACTCTGCAGCTTAAGTAGACCTTGAACTTGTGAATCTCCTATCTACGCCTCCTGAATAATTGAGATTATAGGCTACATCACTAGGCTTACTTTCTAAATCTTATTTTATAGGAAGAGAGATTTGCATAAATGAATAGGTAAAAAATTAGGTAGGTAGGTAGGAAGATAGATGATAGATAGATAGATAGATAGATAGATAGATAGATAGATAGACGGAGTCTCCCTTGGTGATGTTTTGTTTGGTTTTGTCAACTTAATACAAGCTAGTCATTTGAGAAAAGAGAACTTTGATTAAGATTGACATTTAAGCAAATCTGTATAGTATTTCCTTGATTGATGATTGATATAGGAGGATTCATCTCACTGAAGGTGGTGCTAACCCTAGGCACCTGGTCCTAGATGGGACAAGAAATCAGTCTTATATGAACCATATGGAGCAAACTAGTAAGAGTGTTCCACCATGGTATCTGTTTCCATTCCTGATTTCATGCTCTTGCCCTGAATTTTTGCCCTGACTTTCTTTCATGGTTGATTACAACTGTAAGCTGACTTAAACCCTGCCCTCCCCAAAATGTTTTTCGTCATGGCATTTATTACAATTACAGAAATCAAAGTAAGGCAGATAGATGACAGATAGAGGAGCAAGTAGACAGACAGACACATGACAGTAGAAAGAAAATATAAAGATGGGAGAATGATCATTTCAGAACTTGGATTGGGAATGGTATCTATTATGTTTATCAGTTAGATTTATTGACAGTATAATTTTTATTTATGCACATCCACATTTTCTCTAAGTGAAATTCACTTTCCTAGGACTCATCATGGATTCTATGAAATCAAACCAATCAAGATCTATTAATGCAGAATGATTAATTAAGGTGATTAGATTATATTACCTTACACATGGGCCTATCTCATAAACACTGTAAAGCTCAGTGGAAAAGTTCATAAGCAAGGCTAGTCCAAGATTTGGGGGGAAAAATCACTTCAACATTTTCAGAAGTCTTGATCTAACATAGTTCCTTACATTATATTTTATATTTTCATCTTTCTTTTTCTTTCATTTTGTTTTTATTCTGCACACTGAACTGTACTGCTATGTGAGCAAAAGCTAAGATGATTCATACACTAGAAAGAGAAAGGAAAGATGGGGAACGTGGAGATGAGGATGAGGAGATGGACAAGATGGACGGAGTGGCAAAGAGAAGAGAGAAAGGAAGCAGAAGGAGGAGACCCAGGGAGAAGACAGGGAAATGATAAGGCAGGAAAATGTGAAGAAAATGGAGGAAGGAGGGAGAGTGCCATCCAGATCACAACAGAAGTATTACACTGACCAGGTTTACATGGTTCTTTTAGTGAAAATGTATAACCTATTTTATATAAATAAGTATATATCATTGCATACATATATTTCTTATATGGCTCCATGTTTTTCTTTTTTAAACTATTTGATAGTAATATTAGGAGAGTTCTTGTCCCCACACCTATATATACATATATGAGTGTGTATATATATATATATATATATATATATATATATATATATAACTCATTCAAAATAACCAAACAACTTGGTTGTCTTTAAACTTTCTTAAATCAAGATTATCTCCAAGTATTGTACTCGAACTTTTGTTTATTAACGCACATAATCATTAAACTCTCTGTGTTGGGCACCTGCTATATGTCAAGTAGTCAGCTAACTACAGAGAAGTAGAGCAAGTGACATTTATGTTTGTCTGAAAGAACCTTACAGTTGGTAGAGGAAGGTCAACGTCAAGGGGATAATCCTGGCAGGTCTGTGATAGCAGCTAGGTATCAAGTACAAGGTGTTATCACAGCTTACATTAAGTCTTATCAAGACAATAGGATTCAGAGAAGCAAAAAAAAAAACAACCCTATTTTCTGTCAGTACATATTCATATACATATATACGTATATGTATATGTATACACATATATGTATTGCATATATATTATATATACTCATATATTGTTTCATTATTTTTTGAAATTAGTTTTGTAGTTTAGTATACCAAATAAAAATATTTTCTTCTGAAAAATCCACATGCCACAGATGCAAATACAAGTCTACAGAATCTTATCTCATTTTTATAGAATGTCTAATTCATATATTGCTAAAGTTCATCAGGTTCAATCTGAAAAAAAAAGGGGGTATGGCAGAAAACTTAGAGGAGGTTTTAACCTAATGCTATACTCTATATGTTACACAGGGACACATGAACTCATGTCGAGTTCTGAAAGCCGGATTCTGCTTTTCTACTTTCAGTTCCTATTTTGCAGCCAAAAGACACCCGTTCCTCCCCATTTGTTTTCTCAGTTAGTGGTTCTTTAATGTCCATTTGGATAATACAGGTCTTTAGGCTCAAGAGTTCTAATAACCAATAACAACCATGATAAAATTTAATGTAATTCAAAGTTTAACAATCTGTTAAAAAAAAAAGCTGATTTTGCTTTTAACCCTCAAATTATATGGGGAAATATAATTTTGTGTCACTATAAGTGTTTAAGGTTTATGCTAGAAATTTTTAGACCACACAGAGAAGACATTTGAAAGGTATCTTCTATAAGATTTTTAGGTATAGAAATATTATTAACCTTTCAAATCTTTCTGAGATTATATTTATGTTACTTCTCTCAATCCTTTCCTTGCTTCAAACCCTTCCACACACAGACCAATTCTGTCTCAGGAAGTAAGGTGGTGAAGGATAAAACAGGACAGCCGACATCTTCCTCCGGCCTCCTCCTATATTCATAGGTATGCACACTGCACATGTGCACACACTAAGAAGTACTTTATTTCAAATATGGTGATAAGAATGAAGTACAATGAAGCACTTTAGAGATGCAAAGCACAGGTAAATGGGATGGCCTGTCCCACTCTTCCATTTTCACACCATTTGTGTTCTTCTACCCCTCTTCCCTTAAAATCTTTCTCTCCTCTCGATATCTATGCTCTTAAGTGTCCTGAATTCTACAGTACTCTAAATTAAATACACACATCTAAAGATTGGACACTAAGATCTCCATGCGATGTTGGCCTGGGTTACTTCACCCATGCGATGTTTATTAGCACTGTTCATTTATTTATAAATTTTCCTTTACAGCTGAGCAAAATTTCATGAGGAGGGAGTTTTAAGTTGTAAGACAGATAGGAGGGTAGGAGGGAGTTTTAAGTTGTAAGACAGATAGGAGGGTAGAGCAGACTTAAGAGACCTATAGCAATCTATGATTTTTATAAGTGCCATATGTACTTTTATATATTCATGTAAAATGTTTTAATTGTAATTACCATGCACAGGGGATTATGCTCATCCCAAAAGCCATAGTTTTCTAAATAAAACAATGAGTGCCAGATGTAGAAAGCCTTCCCCAAGCTGTTGTTCGGAGATGTACTAAAACTCTCCCCAAACGGGCTGGAGAACTGGCTCAGTGGCTAAGAGCAGTGACTGCTCTTCCAGACATCCTAAGATCAATTCCAGCAACCACATCTCTAATGGGATCTGACGCCCTCTTCTGGTGTGTCTGAAGACAGCTGTAATTGCACTCATTCATGAAATAAATAAATCTTTTAAAAAAAATCTCCCCAAACAATATAAATTATTGCCAAGGCTCCTGGTTGTCTACGAGAACTTGATGGTAGTGTTCTATTGCTAAAGATGAGATACATTTTGGAGACAATACAGAAATCAAGCTGGTACAGATGGAGATGTTTACTCCATGCTGACTATCTTTCATTGTACTAGGGGTGCTATGTTGGCTTCTGAGTAGGCGTGGAAGTCATCATCGGTCTTGCCTAGCTTTGAACCACAACAACGGCTGATGTTGTAAGGAAAATATGATCCTGAGTGAAATAGTAAGGGGGCAGGCAAGCATTTTCTGAATGGATTTAAGACCAACTCCATAGAAACAAACACTAGCATGGTACTGCCAATGTGGCCAAGAACCCATGGTGAAGGAGTTCTTGGGCCCCAGGAGTGAACCTACTACAGTTATTCTGCCAAAAGGGTACAGTATCAAATTCTCCTCTAAATCCATATCTTTCTACTTGTAGATTAGTGTAGTTCTCAGACCTCACTAGTGAGCTGTCTTCATGTGCTGGATGCTAGTCAGTGTAAAAATACACGAGTCATAAAGAACAGAGAGTGAGTCACTGTAAGTATTCACGCAGAAATGAGACAGCAATATCACTGCTCCTATGGAGGTCAGGGAGTACTGTGGAAGAAAAGACTGTAAGAGCCAGAGGCTGGGAAAAACAGAGTGAACAATGCCTTTTAGATATGTCAAGACTGTCATAAATTCATAGTGGTGGTGGTTGCTTGTACTAGACCTGCAAAATATTGAGCCAATCAATTTTCTATTATATAAGTTGAAAGAGTTCATGAGTTCCCAGCCCTAACTGAGGAAATATTTGTAGATAATGGCTTCTTGAAGGAGAGGTTTTTTTTTTTTCTTTAAGAGGGTGGCCCCTAGTAGACTGACCATATTTCAGATAATGTATATATATACATGTGTGTGTGTGTAAGAGAGAGAGAGAGAGTATATAGGCATATAAACTGGATTAGATGATTTAATTTTCAGAAAAAAGAACACCAAGTTTGGGTGGAGATAGAAGTATGTCTGGGAAGAGTAGGGTATAGATATGGGGGTGAATATGATCAAATCATATTGCATAAAATATTCAGAGAATTAATTAAAGTATTTTAAGAGCTATGATGACCTAAAGAAACTTTCTGATCAATCACATTACTCTCAGATAACATTAACATATCAATATTATGTATGATACATTAACTTACATCAACTAACTTGATAATATATTAGCATAAATGTGTTTATTAGCATTTTGAAAATTTTTATATCTCACCCATGAACTAACCTGATAATGTTTTTTTATATATTTTTATTGGATATATTCTATATTTACAATTCATTTCCCTTTTTCTGGTTCCCCACCCCCAAAGGTCCCACATGCCCTTTTCCCTCCCCCTGCTCCCTCATCCACCCCCTCCCACCTCCCTGTTCTTGTACTCCCCCACAATGATGTTTTGGTCCATTCTAGCACCAGTGTCCACTCCTTTCTTCTTGTCAGACATCACTTGGTATGTGATTTGTGTCTTTGGTGTTCCAAGATTCTAGGCTAATATCCACTTATCAGTGACTGCATACCATGGGTACTCTTTTGAGACTGGGTCACCTCACTTAGTATGACGTTCTCCAGCTCCATCCATTTCTCTAAGAATTTCATGAATTCATTGTTTCTAATGGCTGAATAGTATTCCATTGTGTATATATACCACATTTTTTGTATCCATTCCTCTGTTGAGGGACATCTGGGTTCTTTCCAGCTTCTGGCTATTATATATAAGGCTGCTATGAACATAGTGGAGCATGTATCCTTATTGCATGCTGGTGAATCTTCTGGGTATATTCCCAGGAGTGGTATGGCTGGGTCCTCCGGAAGTATCACATCCAGTTTTCTGAGGAACCGCCAGACTGATTTCCAGAGTGGTTGTACCAGCTTGCATTCCCACCAGCAGTGGAGGAGTGTTCCTCTTTCTCCACATCCTCTCCAACACCTGCTTTTTCCTGAGTTTTTAATCTTAGCCATTCTGACTGGTATGAGGTGAAATCTCAGGGTTGTTTTGATTTGCATTTCCCTAATGACTAATGATGTTGAACATTTTTTAAGGTGTTTCTCAGCCATCCGAATTTTTTCAGGTGAAAAGTCTCTGTTTAGCTCTGTACCCCATTTTTGGATAGGGTTATTTGGTTTTCTGGGGTCTAACCTCTTTAGTTCTTTGTATACATTGGATATTAGCCCTCTGTCGCATGTGGGGTTGGTGAAGATCTTTTCCCAATTTGTTAGTTGCTGATTTATCCTTTTGACAGTGTCTTTTGCCTTACAGAAACTTTGTAATTTTATCAGGTCCCATTTGTCTATTCTTGCTCTTAGAGCATAAGCAATTGGTGTTCTGTTCAGGAATTTTTCCCCTGAGCCAATGTCCTCAAGGGTCTTCCCCAGTTTCTTTTCTATTAGTTTTAGTGTGTCTGGTTGATAATGTTAATATAAATGTTTATTAGAATTTTGCAAATGTTTATATCTCACCTTTTTATAAGTTGCATTTTGTATTGACTTAAATTTATATTAAAGTATATTAATAAAATAGCATATGAATATAATTTCCATGTAAAAATTTGGAGTCCATACCAAAAATCATTTTGCTAATAATACAAAGCAAATGCATTTGGACATAGTGATTTATTTTATTTTTAGATGAACTTTCCTCTATATTGCTGCCCTTTCTACTTATAACACAATTTTTATAATATAAAGGAGTTTGATCCTTTTGACATATTCCAAAAGTGACATCTCAGGCATTGCACTAAGGAGACTATAGTTGTATTAATTGTGATAATTTGTCTTTTCATTTCTTAGAAATACATTGCCATTGCATTTGACAGACTTTCTTTGACCTTTGTTCCACAGGCAAGAATTGATTTGAATATCGTCACTAATCATATTTTTATAAAATATACTTTATAAGTTCCTCTAAGAAGCAAATACAGACTGGTAACAGTGGGTATATTTGTTATTCATACATTAGTTGTGTGATCTTTTATACAAAGGAAGGTATAAGCCTTATCCTTAATACAAACATAGTAACCATTCCCCAAGAAACAAATGCATATTATAGTGCATATATTTTTATATTATATATTCAAAAAGTTTTACAATTTGCTTACTCAACCTAGAGTAGTATGACTCATGATCTAAAATTATGTGACATCATCATCTAATGGTACAACTTTTCCTCCTCTTTGAACTCATTATTTTCTTTCTGTCTTGATCCCTTTGATCTGTGCAAGGTAGTTTTAGAAATTAGAATCAGTTTCAATATACAACAGTTAGCACTAATCAGAACAAAATGAACAGCCTTCATATCACAGCCATGACATACTTCCTGTTAATGTTCACAAAGAATAGGGATGAAAAGATTTCTGAAGCTATTTTGTGAAAGCAAATATGTAACAGATAAGAAATTGCTTTCTTATTGCAGGTAATACTCTATTACATCTCATGGGTCTTTGCTGACTTTGAAATAAAGGAATTTACACCCCATTATCCATTTTAGCTTTACATGTGTCTTTGGATTTCAGTTTACAAACCACTGCAATATGATAGTGGTATGTTCCTTTCAGACAAAAAATAATGTACATTTTTAGAGTAAGATCTTGTCCTTACCTACATTTTAAGAACAGGGAAAGCATGTTGAATTCTGGAAATTTCACCTTTCTCCACAGTAAAAGAAGACAGCTCATATCTACTTTTGACAGATACTGATATATCAGTTGAAAGAAAGACTGTGACTGACTTCTGGAACATTCTTGCACACTGCTTCTGGAAATTGCCTTCTTTTAAGAAACATTAACAGAAATAGTTGATTTCAATCTAGAATTCTTTCTAATTCTTCCTCCCAGCTACTTTTATGTGTTCTGCTTTAAAAATGCAGAAACACTCCTGTCCACAATGGATGCCATGTACTTACTTAAAATTTGTAGTTGGCAAACAGCTTTAATGTATTTTGATGCAATCCTTTCATGTCTCAAAGACTGGGAATTCACAAACTCTCCTGGAATCCCTGATTTTTCTATCATGGCTTCAAGACCTCAGGATAGAGATCTCTACAATAGAGGCTCTGGTTATTTCTTTTCCAAGCAACTTTTCATTCATAACTGAATACATTCTCAGGACTTTGTAGAATATTCTTCTATTCAGGCAATTCCAAAATTTGTATCTCCACTCACCTGTGATTGGAGTCTTGTAAACACCCACTAATGGTCTTTGTTTCGTTATCTTTCCAGAGTCTTGTTCAACTATATTTTAAATAAATTTTAATCCTCTATTATACCTGGCACTGTGCCTGGCATTGTACAAAGGTGAACATGTTAAATATGTTGTCATGATGCTATTAGAGAATACAGTCTTGGCTCTCTGCTTCTGTGTCTTAGTCAGCCACTTTGCTTAGTTTCTATTGGCTGCTTTCAAAATTCGTACAGCATGCTTGATTCACAGTTCAGTTTCACTCTTTGCATTGCAGCCAAGAAGTTCATAATAATTTTTTCATATTGCTCTTGTGTGCATGCAGTGTCTTTCTTTCCAGACTAGTTTATAATTTTAGAGCAGTTTCCTCACACAACTTTAAGACCAGTGTTCTTTTCTCTTATCGATACAATCCATGCTAATCTAAAATCAATTACCCATGATCTGACAGAGTATTACATCTTTCATTAATGACATGATCTAAAAGAAATTTTTCCCTTATATTTTTTTCTGTCAAGTAGTTTGTCACAACAATAATCCAACCAAAATGTGCTTAAATACAATTCAAAGCCCTCTAAGAACAAATTCTTCCCAAGTCATTTTCCATATATATGATGGACTTTCAAATCTTACAATACTTTGTCATGGTCATGCTTAAAGGGTGTGATCACATTTTAACACTGTAATTCTCTCCTTCTGTTATCAGTGTTTATCCAGTTGAGGTGTCCTCTTTATTATTTTGTCTCATTTAAATATGTCTCTGTAATAAATCCAACTTAATTACCACTTTTTACTTAAATCTTCAACAGCTTAGGTATCAGCTTAAGCGAAGTTGTTGGTTACACACATACACTTTGATTCAAATCCTTGTTCTGCCAATAATGTCCTTACATCCCTTAAAACACTTATTATTCCTGTGTCATAGTTTTTCACCCATATAAGGATGAAAGGGTCATCTGTCCTAGGAATAGTTCGAGTAGAAAATTAAATAATGAATTTAGACCATTTGGAATATAAAACATAATAGCTCAATAATCAGTGCTGCCTCAACAGTCACTTAGCAGTGGTAATAAATTCCTCCACAACTCTCATCCTCTCTTCTAGTTGACTTTTCTATTATTTATAATAATGACCTAGAATGTGGACCTTAATGAGATTCAGATTTCTGTCACTGACATCATCTTCTGGTGTTCTGGGTCTGTCTCTTTAACATCCTTTAAAACCTCAAAGAACAGAAACTAGAGCTTTTACTTTTTTGCCTTTCATCTCATATACATTTTAAGCCCAGAGCAGGAAGTCCTTTAACAGTAAGCAGCTGAGTTATTTCTATTCTGCTTCCCAGTGTATTTCATATTTACCCTGTGTGTAAGGTCTAGGGGTGGGAAAAGTATCTGCCCCTTCACTTTTTACTCTGACCTAGGAAACAAAAACATAATGCTCCATAAATCACATTAAATTGCTACCTCTCCAGAAATCTTTCAGAATATATTATTCTTTACTGGGGAACCCAGGAATCAGACAATAAATTAGACTTGAGTCAGGCTATTCCTGTCTTTGAAAGGCATGCACTGTTTTATCACTAGCCTACTGAGAGTTTTGTAGTGGCTTATCTAACTATTCAGACTTGATCAAAGAAATCAACTCTGGTGTGAAATACCATGGGATATCTACCGTCGCTATAAAGCCCTGGAACATCAAGATTAGTACCATGTGGGATAGAAACACCCTGTTCTCAATAAAGAAAATGGGAGTACATACAACCTTTGAAGAATTGAAAAAATAAGGAAAAAATTAAAGTCAGTGTGGTAATATCACTATGCACCAGTGGTGCTAAGCAATATCGTCGATAAAATATTCCTCCCTGCTGGAGCCTCCTCCATTGACACCCACGAGCATACTACCTCCCACATCACTGCTTTGAAAACTATCCTTATAGAAAATGGGACTTTTCTGGTTCCTGTGAGAATTCTGAAATATCGTAGAACAACTTTACAACAAAGAAACAAAAGATTTATATCACCTTATTTGTGTGTGCATGTGCGTACACATATCTAAGGAAGTCAGAGGAGAGCTAGTAGGAGTTACTTCTCTCGTCCCATTATGTGGGTTCTAGGAAGTCATCAGACTTGATGGCAAGTGAACAGTCATGTTTTATATTAATAGTTTGTAACACTGATTATGAAAACTATTGCTCCCATGTGGTGTTTAATCACAAAAACATTTGTAGGGTGAACTAGGTAGTTGCTGGAGGCTATTGCCAACAAGTTTTAATTCAAATCAGAAATCAACTAGACTCCTGGGTGAGGGCAGAAACAGAGGGCTTTGATTTATGTCCTTTGATACAGGAGACATGGGCGACAGGGATAATAAAATGCAGAAGCTAATAGGCAGCTTGAGGACGGACATCACCCAATGATAGCCATCTTTGTCCTTCTGTGTTTTCTTTCCCCAAGTCTGGCACTGCCCTGAATACTATCTCTCAAGTTCTTGATTCTTACTCTATCTACAGAGCATTGAGGGCTCTCATTCAGTTCTGGTCATTTTCATTATCAATTCCAAACACACAGAACACAGAAGCTAATTCATCTCTAGCCTTTTTTTAAGCCGCGTGTTTTGTTTCTTTCATCTCCAGTAAGTGTAGTAATTCTTTGGTTATCTCTCTCACTGTCTATGCATACCTCAGGGTGCCTGTCACCAGAGGCGTCACTCTGGGTTCATAGCTCATGAATGAAACCAACAATGACACAACTTCTTCAGGTCAGGATTTCCTCTTGAAATCTATAGTTACATGCCCAATTAACAGCAAGATGAGAGGTATAAATTTAATGACACATCTTCAGTATTACAAATTATTCTCTCTTATCTACACTTCGTCTCGGGATAGTTACCAGTTGTAGACATGGGCAGTCATTATCATTTCCAGAATGTTATTATAAGGAACTAAAGGTTTGTCCCCTAACCTTAGGCAATGGTTTGACAATGATGAGTTCCTGGTCTTGGTTCTGCATAATCATACAAATAGTCCGTGTAAAGTGAAATGAACCTAAACTTATTTCTATAGGGACTGTATGGAATGATCACAGCTAATATATTTACATCTTCTTAATAGCTGGTGTTGAAACTTTAACTTTTAATAGTTAGTTTGTCTTAATGATGCTAAGGTGCTATAGCAAGACAGCATAAAAAGACATTCAGTGACTAAAGAACTGATGAGAAAAAAAATGCTATTAGCAGGAGATGTGATTTTCCGCATGGACATTTAATTATGAGAAAGCTGGCATGCTGGTTAAACATTTCAAGGTTACTTAATAAAACACACCAATTTTAATCATTTTGCAAGTAGTTCCTTTTTTATAATAAATGTTACAAAAGGGGCATATCAATGCAACCTTAAATAATATTTTACACGTGAAAGGGACAATATTTAATAATTTAAACAATATAATATTTTATTGTAAAAGTTCATGTTAGCTTTAAGATTAGAAAGAAGGTGAGTAGTGTGAAAATACTAAAAAGAAAAAATGGATGGAAAATAATCTAAGAAAAGAAACTTAAAAGAAATTCAGAATATTCTCAGATCAAAGTATTCGACTACTTTTTATCTGTAATCACTCAGAATCACTAGATGAAATAGCATTATTGCCTAAAAAATCTTACAAATACATATGTAAGTAATGTATATGCTGAGGTAAAGAAGAGACTATACATTATACATGTACATTATGTACTTATACATATACATATACATGTGCATATAGATATTGTTACTCACATATATAGAAATAGATAGATAGATAGATAGATAGATAGATAGATAGATAGATGTTCATGCATGTATATATCTATCAATGAGGGTAGTAAAATAATGGAAATCTAAACTAAGCTTCCAAACCTGACTTTCAACATCATGCTTGCCATTCTCTAATTTACAGCTTAAAACCACTGATTTAATGAAATACCCTCACCCCTGGAGTGCTAAAAAAGTAGGCAGTTTCCATAATTGTTGTTCACGTTTATGTAGTTATAAATAGCCCTTTAATATCCATCCTCAAGGTTAAGGAATGTATACCATCATGTGTGTGCAACAACAGATTCTAAGGGAAAATACAGCTGAGAGAGCTATACTAAAATCATTATATTTCCATGACGAACTGATCTATAAAAGGTTGTCATAAGAGTCAAAATAATTCTTCTCCCTTGAGAGAGTATATATTGCTACAGATTTTCAGCACAACTGTGGAAATTACTAAGACATAAAGGGCTTCTGGTTGGTGCCTCAGAGTTCATTACAGTTAAAACGCACCCCTGGCACACACACAGCACTACAGCCTTTGAACCCTCTGGCCCACATAGCCATCCTATGTATCATCAGAATGCTGGCTACCAGATGGGTTGAGTCACTTGTGAAAAAGAACAGTAGCACTGCCGTGGGCTTGTATATATTTTGATTCTAGCTGTAAGAGTAATATATCAACACCCTACCATTACATGGTTCTTTTGTGCCTGACTTTTCTTTTGTAAAAAATTAAGCCCAATTTTTTTTCACATACTTTGATGTTAAGGCCTTTTTGTACTACTGAAATTCACTGAATTATTTACTATATTAGGAATCAACAACATTTACCATATTAGGAATTTAAACAAGAAAGTCACGGTACCAATTAATTTGTTCAAGGTCATACTAAGAAACAGTTTAAAAAGTATCTCTTTCATCTTTTAAAATTAAGTTTTCCCAAAAAACTAATGGATTCCATTTTCAAACTAATTGGGCATGCTTTGGTTCTCCCTAAACTTTGAAAGGTCTTCATTTCTTAACAGTTATTAGTAGCACAAAATGTGATGCCTTACTGTGTTATACTAAAACTCACTGGTTCTACATATCTGGTTGTTTCTTGTATTGTGCCTGTTTTTATAATGTTCACATAGGGATGCAAGCAGATCTAAATAGTGACATATTTCACAATATAAAAACTATTATTTGAAAACAAAAAAAGAGAAAAAACTATTCTTTGACATCAGCACCAAATTCATTCTATAAAATTCTAAGTCAAGGAACGGTCAAATTTACAAGCTTTAGATTTTCTTATTTTTACTTCAGAGTTTGAGTTTTATCACTCATCAATGTGAGAAGCTTACACAACTTTTAACAAATTGTTTTATATAAATGTAAGCCTGAATATCTGCACTGCATCAATTTTTCTTTGTGTACTCATTTTGTCACCCAGGCCATTTGTCAATATCTAAACCTGTGGTCAATATCAGTAAATGAAAACCTGTACTGCTGTGTGAGTAACAGTCAGTCTTCTGGGAAGCTGATTTTGTTCTTTTGTTTGTATATTTGTTTAATGTTCCTTGTACTGATTCTGACACAGTATAATTGTTTATATTAAATATGGGGTTTGCTAATACAGTAAAAATAGAGACTGGCATTTTTTGTTTCTGTAAAATAGTTTTGACTCCAGCAACCCATGAAGAGTCTCAGGGCTCCTCAGAGACATGTGGGACAAGTTTGAGGAGCATTGAATTAAACATTTCAAAGAAGATATTACAAAACTTCCAAGATATCTCTTAATTTACCGAACATAAATTTGTTAACAATAAATTAAAGCATAAAAGTATTCATTAATGTTTGAGCAGAGAAATTTTTCAACATTTTAAAGAAATCCTAACAATTTCTAGAATCATGGCCCTAAGAAGCTATCATGAAGCAGAAGAGAGAAAACACAAACAAATGGTAGCGTAGTACTAATCCTTGTATGGTTTCCCATACCTTTTGGCTTATTACCTTGAAACTGTTCCTTCCTCACATAGCATGTGCTTCTTCAGTTTGCAGTTGTCGAAAATGACACTGGAATCTTTTCTCGGAGATCCAAAACAAAGACATAAACACACCCTCCCGTTCTTAGACTTAACCCTTTACCTCTGACTCAGCCATGGACTACAGAGTCAGTCAAATGGGCTCTTGCCTGGAAACCAAGTCACGTCATCTTTCCTTAGCCAATCATAAGTGCAGGCTACACTCCACAGCTGCTCAATTGAGACATCCATCTACAAGCCTGTAAGTACCACTGTCATTATATATGGCTCTTTGCCAGATGGCTCCAGAATAGCAAATAACCCAACAGGATTTACAACTTTCAAAATATGGATAGGAAACATTGTACTCTTTTTGTGTGTGGCTTATATAATTTGTCCAGTCCCTAAACTCATCAAAAGCAAAAACTGATCAAAGATGGAGTCAGTATCTTTATTTCTGGAAATACTTGTGTTCTCATTCATATATTTTATACTTGCCAAAAAAGAATTGGCAAGAAGTCTTCATCAGAGGTAACACCTTGATTTTGGTTACATTTGTTATTTTCTTTACTGGTGAGAATTTAATACCTATATATAATGAAAATTGATAGAATCCTTCCCCATCTTCCCTGACTTCCCTCATATCATCCCACTACGGCCCCTCCCTAACCATATCTTATTTATCCTTTAGCAACTCACTAAGTTCAATTAGTGCTGTCCATGCATGCATAGACATCCACTGGGGCATAGAAAATCTACCATCAGTCATACTCTTTGCTTTCAGACATATATCTATCACAATGAGCTATAAATTTCTTTTTTATGAATAAATCAGTCTGTGGCACAAAACAGACCAGCAGGATGGGAACCAACAATCTAAAAACACGAACGGATATTTGTTTGACAGAAACTAAAGTGTTAGATGCACCTTCAGTATATGATCCTGCATCAAGTTCAAAAGGACATTGAACAAAAATCCCAAGAGAAAAATTATAAGTAGGCCTTGGCTTTAAAGTGTTGACCATTATCAGTGAAGATAATCTTAAGCTATGGTCTATTATGTTATCTGTGTAGCTTTTGTGGTGATGATTTAACTAGTACTTGGCAGATGAAAGAGATGAGTCATGAAACACCTTAAAATTTTCATTATGACCCAACACCTCTAAGTCCTTTCCCGATCCTCTGCCTCTGTTCACCTAGGAAATCTTTCAAATTCTTTCGAGTTTTGTGTTCATGTATCTTCTTTATTACATTTATTCTAACCCACTTCCTTTGTTTAAAATGTTATCTATGTGTTCATGATTGTCAAAGATGTTGCCATTCCTGACGTCTCCCTGAGCTTTAGGCTTGTATATCAAAATCTCACTCGACATTTACACTGTGTTTCAAATGGCCCCTTACACCTATTGTCACAAATGTAATAAGAAATTGTCTTCTCTGGCAATTTCACAACTACTTCTCCATCACCTTAGCCAGTCTCAGGAAATTGCACTTTCCTTACCCACTGGCCATGAGAAGAGGGTGAAGAATCCTTAGCCAATCCATAACAGTTGATTTGGACTCTGAGAGAAGACAGCTGCAAATCCTGCCAAAAGAAGAACAGACTCTCTTCTCAGATTTCTAAGTGTTAAGAAGTAACATGAATGTTTGTTAAGCCTGGCCTTTCCCTTCCTTGATTATGTGTTTCCTTCCTACCACCTCACACACAACTCACTCTAAAATGCATTAATTACATGGTGCTGATATCAGTAGCTATCTGTATGAGGCAGTCTGAAATAAGGTCTTTGTAGGCGGGATCAAAAAAGGTATCTACACAGAATAAAGATCTCTCTTCTGGCTTCTGTTGGCACTGTATGCACACACATGCACAAGCACAAGTGTGTGTGCTAACATGGGCACATATGCACAGACACACATATACCTACACACACAAATGCACACACATACACAAATGTTCATTCAAATGTATGCACACACACTCAAGCACACAAACATTCACACACATTCACACACATACACACTTACAAAAATAATAAATAAATCATTAACATTTCTATTATTTCTCTTACAAATTTTTCGCTGAAAAAAACCTACCTCAATAAATTTACTTAGTATGATAAGGGGTTGTTGATCCATTAAAGAATACAAAAACAAAAGATATATTAATGGTATTTTTTAAAAAATCATCTTACTACATATACCCTATGATCTTTTATTTCTCACAACACTGTACATTTTGGCAATCTGAATTGAATTTTCTGGAGAATTTGGATGTACTAGATCTTCTAGCCACTTGTGGGTTTTTTTTTCTTTTTTTTTTATTACCTTACTCTGAGACTTAAGCTAGGCACCTCTGTCTGAACTATGTGAACCTAAGGATAAATGAATGCTCAACTGTAGCTCATCATTTTACATCATTGTAAGTCTAGATATTTCTAATAAAGATATTTATGGTAAGTAGAGAATATCAATTAAAGATATTCTACCACTCAATGAGGTTTTTTTTCCTTTTCCAATTAACTACCCTTTATCACTCACTATTAAAACCAATTTGCCTAATATCAAGTTTACAAAGCCATGTACAAAGTAAATGTATTTTTAAAATTCTAATATGAGATAAACACTATAGTCTTCAGTGGGTTACAAGAAAGAGAAAAGCAAGGAAAAAATATAAGGCTGATACTTTTGAATTTTTCCAAAATTATGACCTTAGGTAACACGGACAGATTCTTCAGGAACTTCCCAACAGTTCTCTTGTGATGAAATTCCATATGACATACAGTCTTATCAGAATAGCTGAAAGACATGTCATTGCTTCCTCAACGTCTCATTGAGAAATTGGGTTGATTATATTCAAATTCTTGAGACAGCTGAACATTGCAGATACATTTGAATAAGAAAATACTTTATTAGCAACTTAGATCTTACATTTTCAATTACAAGAGGATTTCCTGAGATGAAAACTACCTATTGATTGGTGTCATCTCTTACATGACATCAAAATTAATTCATACCAGAGTACTCAAAGTATTGCTATGCCTCCTTAAAAAAAAATAGGAAAGCTAATGAGCAAATTCAACACTACATGAATGATAAGCAATAAAACCAAGAATTTAAGTTAAAATGATTTTTCCATTAGGTCATTTTAGTTTCTAGCTTGGGGAGAGATGTTCTCCTCTTTAGTGGTTTTCCACAAGTCTGTTCTCCATGATTTGAGCAAGGATTGTGGAGTATCAGAGACTGTCATTATCTCTAACTTCTCCAAATCTACGAGCATGAAAGATGATTACATCTGAGCCAAAAAAAAAAAAAAAAAAAAAAAAAAAAAAAAAAAAACCCTGAGGCTTCTCTAGATATTCTGCTTCTAAACAGAAAGTATTA
Source organism: Apodemus agrarius (assembly GCA_964023405.1). NCBI lineage: Eukaryota > Metazoa > Chordata > Mammalia > Rodentia > Muridae > Apodemus > Apodemus agrarius. The sequence goes on along the minus strand of OZ030016.1, from coordinate 21,040,848 downwards.
ACCATCTTTTGTCTCAAAAGAGATTAGGTTCTCACAAAGAAAAGCAATTGAGAAATAGAGTAATGTTGCAAACCACCTTAAAATGAATAGAACCAAATAGTATGGACAGAAAAACTAAATTGCAAGACACAGTCCTTGATACCCAAATAGGCTGAGTCCCTGGCTATAAAGAAACCAACCAAAATTGTACATAGAGAAGCCAAAAGAAAAGAAAAGAAAAGAAAAGAAAAGAAAAGAAAAGAAAAGAAAAGAAAAGAAAAGAAAAGAAAGGAAAGGAAAGGAAAAGAAAAGAAAAGAAAAGAAAAGAAAAGAAAAGAAAAGAAAAGAAAAGAAAAGAAAAGAAAAGAAAAGAAAAGGAGGTGTTATCCCAAGGTAACTTGCACCCCAGAGAAAGAGAACATCTTCATGAGTGTCATTTGTCAGTATAATAGTCCATACCAGAGAATGTGCCCAAAAGCCGTCAGTGGTGTTTTAGTCAAGCTGAGGGTGGCTTGTGACTCCTGACTCATGTAGTGCTCGGGGAGGCAGCCCAGACCCAGGGGACGAGAAGAACAGGATTTGTCACTCTGATTCAGACATTTGTGCTTTACCTCCACAGTGTAGTGTTTCGGTTATGTTTTCTTATCTCTTAAAACAATACTACAGACTACAAGAATGGAGGTGATTGGTCATTATGATGCTGGGAAGAAGGTATGTTGGACGAGAAGGAAATGTTCCTGCATGTGTGGCTTTGTGTTTATTTGACAGGGCAAAACCTTAGAGAAGGCACACCAACGTAATGCTTGGTTATTTAGTTTTATTCTGTGTAGTGTTGTGTTTCTTGTGTCCACATTTATGTTTCACATGACAGATTCATAGATATAATTTCTTTCCAAATTGATGAAGGTACACACATGGCATACATATAACTCTGTGTGTGAGAGAGAGACAGAGAGAGACAGAGACAGACAGACAGAAAGAGACACAGAGAAAAACAGAGTGACAGACAGACAGACAGAGACAGACGGAAGGAGACAGAGAGAGACACATGGAGAGAGACAGAGACACATGGAGAGAGCCAGATAGAAAGAGATCACATACACAGAGAGAGAAGAGGGGGGGGAGAGAGAGATTGTAAAATTGACTTTATATCCTAGGCTGGCCTCAAACTCAACAATCTTCATGAATCAATATTCATTTTACATAGAACAAGTTAGAAACAGGGGAAGGAGTTTTGGATAAATAATTTACTACTAACAAAGAGAAGATTTATCAGATAAAATATAAGATTCCTAAGTGCGTTTGCACTTCTGATACATTCATGTTAGTACTAGTTCCATGCAATGTTTATCACACTCTGTCTCACTAACTACAGTGTCCAAATTTGAAGCCAACTGCTTATTTTCCAAGATATTTAGGGCAAGGTGAATAATTTTTGTTTAGTGAAATTCCAATTTTCCTGAATGTTCCATACTTTTTACTTGAAAAATCTTAAGATTTTACTCCAGAGTGTGTGGTTTTCTATGTTCATACTTCATTTATGTTGGTGGTATGGTTAATGTTTGTTTGTCTTCATATGTGTGCACCTGCCTGTGTATATAGAAGGGAGAAGAGAGATGAAATTGGATGGCTTAAAGACTGAACAGTAACCATAAGGACATTTATGTTCCTTATGTTTCCAAAGATAAAATGAACTTTTCTTCTATTAAAATAATGATTATCATATAAATTTTATATTTATTATATATACATATATACTTATATTTATATATGTGTGTGTATGTATATGTATATATATGCATACATATATATATATATGTGTGTGTGTGTGTGTGTGTGTGTGTGTGTGTATTGTTCATAATGTAACTCAGTCCTATAATACCAGCAGTTAGGAGTCTGAGGTAGGAAGATCTTGAACAAATTCAGCTTGGGATACATAGAAAGAAGCTGTCTCCATAAAAGGGAAAAAACTGTATAAAAAGGAAAACAGTGTGTCCACTGTGATACACTAGAGATACTTACTGTTATAGTTTGCAAATTTGTCTGACTTCTTTGCTACTTGTAGCCAGAAAATACAAAATAAATGAAAAATCTTAAAAACCATATTAATGTTCTGAGGTATCCACAAAAAAAAAAAAAAAGAACCACTTGGACATGGATTCTAGACAAAAGAAAATCTTTATTAGCAGCCCATAGACTACACTGGGTGCTTGAAACCCAAGTGATGAACTGAGCGTTTCTCAGAATTGGGATTTAAGCACAAAAAACTGCATCCTTGGTTGACCCACCTCAGATAGGAAAGAAGTCAGCCAGAAGCAGGACAACAAAAGCCCAAAAGCAAGGTTGGTACTTTTAGGGACTTTCTCAGAACTAATGACAGAGAGATTAGCTCTTCATTGTCATGTGGGCAGGTGGAGCCACCTGTGGCAGCGTTCCAAGGCCCGAATGATACTTCCATCATGGTGTCAGTTGTGAGAGGGTCTGGGATGTACTGGGACCTGGGGGCCGGTTACATTTGAGCTAGCATTTCCTGAACACTTAATTCATAAAATTAATTCATTAAACTTAAGCCATAAAAAAATTCAAATGCTTTATGCTGATGAACTCAATTGAGTTCTGGTGAGAACCATCTGAGGTAGGAACACAGCAGATTCCCGTGAAACCTTGCCAAGGTCATCCAGCAGTCAGTGGGTGGGTCTGATATGGGAAGTGATTGGGATGATGCTGTCCTCCTGGTGGGCTCTGTATCAACCTTCTCTCAGCAGAGACAAGGGGGACCTTGTGGAGGACAGTGCGTAAAGAATGTAAGAGCTGCAGAATGAGAGGAGACCTGGGCTGTGTCTTCTTGACATAACACATGTCAAGAATATGTTCAACATTCTTGTTGAGCAACAAGAGATGTTCAACTGATCTCAGTAGGCCTTTAAATCGTTTATCGTTTTTAATACTTTTTTTAAAGGAACATAAAGAATTTGGGAAGGAGGCAGTTTGGTGGTCCCTGAGATGAGTTGGAGGAGATAGTAGGAGGATAATAGGATCAAAATAATTTGTATTCACGTATGGAATTTGTGCTGAATAAAAGATTTGATTTAGCCAGTGTTTTTTAAGACTTATTTTTTATCACTTTAAAAACATGTTTACTTATTTAAGTGTTGTGTGTTATATTTTCATATTCCCCTTCCCCACACTCCTGCCAGATTCTCCTTATCTCCCTACCCATACCACCGTGCACATAACTTCTCTGTCTCCATCCCTTCCCTCACCATCCCCCGTTCACTATCTATCTATCTATCTATCTATCTATCTATCTATCTATCTATCTACCTATCTATCTACCTATCTATCTATCTATCTATCTATCTATCTCTATCTATCTATCTCTATCTCTCCCTGTCCTTGATCTCATGCCTAGGAGAGTAATTGGCCAATGAACACCAGACTTCATGGGGTTCTGTATGCTTTTTGTTTTTGTTGTTGTTGTTGTCTTACTAGAATTTTTTTCCTGTTGTTGTTGATGATGATTTTTTTGTCTTGTTTTGTTAGAGAGAATTTTATTTTAAAAACTAAAGAAATAGTCTGAACTTGAGTTATCATATATCAGTATTAATTCACTCACTGAAACCAATATACCAATTTCTGTGCAAGAATTCCACTTAGGATGCATTATAAACCCAAGTTAGCTCATTTCCTTGGCATTCTATTGGCTGGAACAGTTTCTCCTGCTTTGTTTTTTGTTTGATAACTTTTACATTTTTGAGGAGTAAATACTGGTCAAGCATTTTTTTTATTTCTTTTTTTTTTAATATTTTATTTTCTATATTCTATGTTTACATTCCAAAGGCTTTATAGACTGTCTCTCGGGATTCTCCGGTTCCTTTTCCTCGGTATTGCGCTAAACTTTGAAGCTCTGCAGAACCACTGGGAGAAGCCAATTTTTGGATATTATTTAGATTTTTGAGTGTGACTTTCCTCTCTATAGTATGCTTCTGATGATGCTGCAGAGGATTACCTGGTACCCACTACATTAAAATAAACCATTAAACTTGGCTTTCAGGTGCTGATGACCTCATAGTAGGAGACCTGTTTTCTTGATCCTCCACCAGGCTGTCCAGACAGCTCTATTGAGTTGCTGCTCCTGGGTCACCATGACATTCTCAAGCAAGACCTGAGCATGCTGTCTCACTCGTTGTGCTGCATCTCTTGCATCCCATCTGAAGTCTTCCTGCTGACTTTGAGATAGGGCGGTGCCTTAGCTTGCCCAGCAGGGCTGGGGAGCTGCAGACTCTGCATGGTTAGGGGTCAAGCCTCTCTGACCTTCTTCCACCCTAGAGCGCACTCCATGCCGTGTGCCAGACACGGTGCTTGCTCTGCTGTTTTTGAGGTCTAGCATCCTCATAGCTGCTATAAGAGCCCAGTGGCGAAATCTAAACTGTCACAGTTGATGTATTGTGAGGCTGGTCTTTTTCTAATTGCAGCTGGAAGAAGATAAACGTATCTGCTTCTCTCTCCCTGCTCAGACTTTTTAGAAACAGTATCTCCTATAGAGCCTCCAAAGGAACCCCAAAATCTTGATGGGAAGGTCCAGTGAAGATGGTGATATACCCATGGATACATTTCCTATCCCTTCTTTTTCTGCTCTTCTTGTCTCAATCTCAAAAATAACATAGCTAATAAAATGAGAGCTTTGTTTTATTTTATTTCCTACTACGACATCTAGCTGTAAAGTGATGATGATTCACTAGCCTCAATGTCTATTTCTAAAGCCCAAACAATGTTCATCATATTAAAAACAATTAGCAACAACTCTAAGCTATGCTGTGTAAATATGTTTAGACTGATCTTCTGATAGGTAATTGTTGAAAGACAAGAGAGGAGCATAAAAAGGAAGCAATATTCTGTGCTATAGGAGAGGAAATCTTGTGTCACCAGTGACAGACACTTTCTTGATTCTAACTTTTCTGCATTGTACACAAGAGGTGGTATGGTGGGTGAATGGGATTACACATACAACACTCAAGTGCTGAAAATATCTCGTTTGATTTGTAAGACACAGATGTAGCAATAGGACTGTGTGTTGACAAACAGGTTGTTTCATGCATATTAATGTACTGTGCATTCACTGCCAAGTATCTATAATAAATTACTAACATGCTGTGCTTGAATAGCAGCCAGACTTGAAGGGTATACAAAGAACAGGCTATCACCGCTGCTTCTACCCATTTCACAAAAAGAAAATGAAGTTGAACCAGTCCTGTCAAGTTGTTGGGAAATGGAAATTCAGACCCTGGAGGAAGCGCCAACTTTTGCCTTACAGTTAGTGTAATCTAATTGATTTGTAGTTTTTAATAATAAAAAGCAGGGCACCTGTCTTGGACAGGGTTTCTATTTCTCCACAAACACCATGACCAAGAAGCAAGTTGGGGAGGAAAGGGTTTACACTGCTTACACTTCCACACAGCTGTTCATCACCAAAGGAAGTCAGGATTGGAACTTAAGCAAGTCAAGAAGCAGGAGCTGATGCAGAGGCCATGGAGGGATGTTTCTTACTGGCTTCTTCCTCTGGCTTGCTCAGCCTGCTCTCTTATAGAACCCAAGAATACCAGCCCAGAGGTGGTACCACCCACAAGGGGCCCTCTCCCCTTGATCACAAATTGAGAAAATGCCCCACAGCTGGATCTCATGGAGGCACTTCCCCAACTGAAGCTCCTTTCTCTGTGATAACACCAGCCTGTGTCAAGTTGACAAACAAAACCAGCCAGTACAGCACCTAACACAATAATAGTTCAAATTATATGACATATCTAGTAATACAGATATCTGACTATATAACACTATAGTTTGATGTTTGGGATACTATCAGATATTTCATCAAATGTTAAGCATACCCTTAGATGTCTAATTGCTTGATACACAAGAATAGATCTTGTTTCTATTATACATTTAAATATTCTCTGTCATTTTTTTTGTCTTGTGGATTATCTTGTATAATTTCAAAATGCATTGGTAGTGGATGAATAGGTATTCACATAACCACACATGTTGCCTAATAATAATGATTGATATGTCATAGGCTTAACTTACTTGAGGATAGAGGAAGTTCCAATTGATATCTTTATCATTTGAACACTGAAATGAATAACTACGTCATGTAGATATCTATCAAAAGCAACAATCTCTCAAATGTTCAGCTATAGCCCTTTAGAACCAAAATTTTATTCCCTCTCATGCCTTTCACTGGGCCAATTCTTTTGTGGCCTCAACTACTAAGAATCTCTCCCTTTCAGCTGATCAGAGGGTCACTCTGAAATCGTCACTCTGAAGTCAATCTATTTTGACTTGTATTATTCAGAGAAGATTAAAAAATGACTTTACATAAAACAAACCTTTTTGCTGCATTTTGTACTTATAAAACTATTATTTCAGCAAATATTTATTAAATGCCTCCATATCGGGGTATTCTTCTAGGTGCTGGAATAATAGTGATAGATTTGGAAATCCCTCACCCTCATGATAACATATGTTCAGAAAGATGGGGAGTGACCAAATAAATATATAATATACCATCAGGTATTTGGGGTGCTAAGGGGTAAGCGGGTGAGGAAGAAACAGAAACATTGGGAAGAAACAAATTCTCTAAGGCTATGGGAATGGGACCTGAAGAACACCCATCACTAATAAAGTTATATACTTTATATATATAATGTTATAATAAAACATCTGTTAATTGATTTACTCCTTTAAATGAATGCATTCTTACAAGAATCTTAACCTGTATTCATAGTCAGATGTGGTGGGGAATACATCTTCAGTCTTGAGCAACCTTTTATAGATAGATTCTGATGGTAAGTGCACACCCCTCTTTCCTCCACCTTCAAAGCTGGAGCTATGCCTTCAGATAAATCTCCTGGCCAGTTTATCCATCTTTGCTGTCTCACTTTTGTGTGCCCAACTGTTATTCCTCTTGTCTCAAATAACAGCTTTGTCTAATTCCATACATACCCAAAATCTCTTCCCAACAATACCTAAACTCTATAACATCGGATCAGCAGGTTTCCTTTGTAATTTTTTATATGCTAGTCACCGAACTAAATGTTCGCATTTAATGTGCTTTATGTGTTATACATGTTTCATATCATATAACTATCATGATTCCATTTTCAAATGAGCACAGTGTGACAGTGGAGAGTTTAAGACACTTGCTTAAGTTCATAAGATCCGGAACTTCCGGGAATCGAATCCCAGCATAGTTGTGGGGACTCCAATGCCCATGTTTTAAGCCATACTAAACAGTGATTCTAAGATCTACTTCATTCTTTTTGATTTTTAGTTCGTGCTTAATTATCAAATGTTTTTTTAATTTTGTATGTATTGAAACTTTTTATTAATATGTCTAGTCCAGAAAGTCAAAATATTAGAAAATATGGTCTTTGCCTACCTCCTTGAAAAATCTGAATTAAAGTGTCTGAAATAGTATTGACAAGAGGGCAGGAAAAGTTTGATAATGCATCTGCTATCATATTCTGAAGTGGAGACATATCAAGATTGATAGTTGTTCCTGGTAATCTGGTGAGGGGTAATACAAGTCTCCTTCAGGGAGCATTTCTAATAACTTTATTTCTTTTACAAAATGAAAGCCAAACAAGCAAACACTCCTGTATCCTTTCAGGTCAAACCAGTTTCTAGGAGACTCTGAGATTTTAAGTTCACCCTCAGTCTATGGGGAGCTAAACAAATGATATAACTGAGTGGGAACTTGAATGATCAACCACCCACGTCTACCACAGAGGTGCCACCCTATAAACACAACCCACAGCCCAGAAGAGCCAGATATCTGCCAATCCAAACTGCCCTGACTGGCGGGGCAAGAGTCCAAACTGAAAAGTGGCTGGCTCTCAAATAAAACAGCTACAGTGTATGCCATCCAGTGCAAAGCAGTTCTTCTGTTACCCTGACCACTACCCCCTTACAATGTACTCTGTCTCTCTTCACTTGGATTTAACAGAGTTCTTTCTTGGGCTGATCTAGCTGAGTTCTTACCTGGACTGCCGCCACTGGGTTCCAACAGAAGTTAGGGCAAGTTGAACAGATGTTAGAAAGAAAGAGATCTTAGGATCACTAAGACCCTTAAGTAAGGCAGTGGCACCACTAAACAGCAGCACATGAGAATGGGGTGAGGACTAAAGGGCCAAGGGGCAGAAGAGTCTTGGATTCTTGTTTTATTAGTATTAGATATTTTCTTTATTTATGTTTCAAATGTTATCCCCTTTCCTCATTTCTCCTCTGAAAACCCCCATCCCATCCCCCGCCCCCTGCTCACCCACCCACTCCCGCATCCCCACTCTCCCATTCCCCTATATTAGGGCATCAAGCTTTCACAGGACCAAGGGCCTCTCCTCTCATTGATGTCCTACAGGGCCATCCTCTGATATGTGATTAGAGTCATGGGTCCCTCTACCACATGTACTCTTTGGTTGGTGGTTTAGTCCCTGGGAGCTCTGGGGGTACTGGTTGGTTCTTATTGTTGTTCCTCCTATGGGGACTGCAAACCCCTTCAGCTCTTTGAGTCTTGGGATTTTTTTTTGTTTTGTTTTTGTTTTTGTTTTTGTTTTTGTTTTCTGAGACAGCATTTCTGTATAGCCCTATCCTGGAACTGGAACTCATTCTGATGACCAGGCTGGCCTCGAACTCAGAAATCTGCCTGCTTCTGCCTCCCAAGTGCTGGGACTAAAGGCATGCACCACCACTGCCTGGCAAGTCTTGGGATTCTTTTTTTTTTTTTAATTTTCTATATTCTTTGTTTACATTCCAAATGATTTTTCCCTTTCCCGCTTCCCCTGTTCCCATAAGTCCCATAAGTCCTCTTCCCTCTGCCCATTCTCTAATCAACCCCCTCCTACTTATCTGTCTTGGTAATCCCCTATAATGCTGCATCAAGCCTTTCCAGGACCTGGACCCTCTCCTTCCTTCCTTCTTGGGAATGATTTGATATGTGAATTGTGTCTTGGGTATTCAAAGCTTGTGGGCTAATATCCACTTATCAGTGACTGCATTCCATGTGTGTTCTTTTGTGATTAGGTTACCTCACTTAGGATAATATTTTCCAGATCCAACCATTTGCCTAAGAATTTCATGAATTCATTGTTTTTAATTGATGAGTAGTATTCCATTGTGTAAATATACCACATTTTCTGTATCCATTCCTCCACTGAGGGACATCTGGGTTCTTTCCAGCTTCTGGCTATTATAAATAAGGCTGCTATGAACATAGTGGAACATGAGTCTTTATTACATGCTGGGGAATCCTCTGGGTATATGCCCCCCAGGAGTGGTATAGCAGGGTCCTCCGGAAGTGTCATGACCAGTTTTCTGAGGAATTGTCAGACTGATTTTCAGAGTGGTTGAACCATCTTGCAATCCCACCAGCAGTGGAGGAGTGTTCCTCTTTCTCCACATCCTCGCCAACACCTGTTTTCTCCTGACTTTTTAATCTTAGCCATTCTGACTAGTGTAAGGTGAAATCTCAGAGTTGTTTTGATTTGCATTTCCCTAATGACTAATGATCCTGAACATTTCTTTTTTTTTTTTAGTTATTTTTATTTTCTATATTCTATGTTTACATTTCAAAGGCTTTCCCCTTTCCCAGTTCCCACCCACCATAGTTCCCATAGTTCTTCTCCCCCCCAACTATTCCCCAATCATTCCCCCTCCCCCCTCGGTTTCTTTACTAAACTGGATGCAATCTTTACATGCCCAGGGTCCTCTCCTTTCTTCTTCTTGGGAATCATTTGACTTGCTAATTGTGTCTTGAGTATTTAGTGCTTCTGGGCTCATTAATATCCACTTATCAGTGATTGCATTTCATGTGCATTCTTTTGTGATTGGGTTAGCTCACTCAGGATGATATTTTCCAGGTCTAACCATTTACCTACAAATTGCATGAATTCATTATTTTTAATTGCTGAGTAGTATTCCATTGTATAAATATACAGATTCAATGCAATCCTCCCCAACTCCGTTCTTCATAGAGTTAGAAAGAGCAATTCTCAAATTCATCTGGAATAACAAAAAACCCAGGATAGCTAAAACTATTCTCAACAGTAAAAGAACTTCTGGGGGAATCAGTATTCCGGAGCTCAAGCTGTACTACAGAGCAATAGTGTTTAAAAAAACAACAACAACAAAAAAAAACTGTACGGTATTAGCACAGTGACAGGCAAGTAGATCAATGGAATAGGATCAAAGACCCAGAATTGAACCCACACACTTATGGTCACTTGATCTTTGACAAAGGAGCTACAACCATCCAGTGGAAAAAAGATAGCCTTTTCAACAAATGGTGCTGGTTCAACTGTAGGTCAACATGCAGAAGAATGTGAATTGATCCATTCTTATCTCCTTGTACTAAGTTCAACTCCAAGTGGATCAAGGACCTCCACATAAAACCAGACACACTGAAATTAATAGAAAAGAAACTGGGGAAGACCTTGGAGGACATGGGCACAGGGGGGAAGTTTCTGAACAGAACACCAATAGCTTATGCTCTAAGATCAAGAATTGACAAATGGGACCTCATAAAATTGTAAAGTTTCTGTAAGGCAAAGGACACTGTCAGAAGGACAAAACAGCAACCAACAAATTGGGAAAAGATCTTCATCAACCCCACATCTGACAGAGGGCTAATATCCAATATATACAAAGAACTCAAGAAGTTAGACCCCAAAGAACCAAATAACCCTATCAAAAATGGGGTACAGAGCTAAACAAAGAATTTTCACCAGAAGAAATTCGGATGGCTGAGAAGCACCTTAAGAGATGTTCAACATCATTAGTCATCAGGGAAATGCAAATCAAAACAACCCTGAGATTCTACCTCACAACCAATCAGAATGGCTAAGATTAAAAACTCAAGGGACAACAGGTGCTGGCAAGGATGTGGAGAAAAAGGAACACTCCTACACTGTTGGTGGGATTGCAAGATGGTACAACCACTCTGGAAATCAGTCTGGCGGTTCTTCAGAAAATTGGGCATGACACTTCCAGAGGACCCTGTCATATACCCTGGGCATATACCCAGAGGATTCCCCTGCATACAATAAAGACACATGCTCCACTATGTTCATAGCAGCCTTATTTATAGTAGCCAGAAGTTGGAAGAAGCCCAGATGTCCCTCAAAGGAGGAATGGATACATAAAATGTGGTATATTTATACAATGGAATACTACTCAGCAATTAAAAATAATGAATTCATACAATTTGTAGGCAAATGGTTGGATCTGGAAAATATCATCTTAAGTGAGTTAACCCAATCACAAAAGAATACACATGAAATGCAATCACTGATAAGTGGATATTAATGAGCCCAGAAGCTCTAAATACTCAAGGCACAATTAGCAAATCAAAAGATTCCCAAGAAGAAGGAAGGAGAGGACCCTGGTCCTGAAAAGACTGGGGCCAGTTTTGTAGGAGAGTATCAGAACAGAGAAATGGGAGGGGGGTAATTGGGGAATGGGCGGAGGGAAAAGGACTTATGGGACATATGGTGAGGGGGGAACTGGGAAAGGGGAAAGCCTTTGGAATGTAAACAAAGAATATAGAAAATAAAAATTAAAAAAAACAAACCAAAACAAACCTCCCCGAAAATAAAAAAAAAAAACAAAAACAAAAACAAAAAAACAGACACACTGAAACTAATAGAAAATTAGCAAGTCAAATGATTCCCAAGAAGAAGAAAGGAGAGGACCCTGGGCCTGTAAAGATTGGATCCAGTTTTGTAGAGAAACCGTGAGGGGAGGGGGAATGATTGGGGAATAGTTGGGGGGGAGAGGAATTATGGGACGTATGGTGGGGGGAACTGGGAAAGGGGAAAGCCTTTGGAATGTAAACATAGAATATAGAAGATAAAAATTTTAAAAAAATGCTTGGTTTGCGGAGGGGAAACTGGGAAAGGGGATAACATTTGAAATGTAAATAAATAAAATATCCAATAAAAAATTTAAACAAAACAAAACAAAACCCCCAAAAATAAAAATAAAAAAAACAGACACACTGAAAGTAATAGAAAAGAAACTGGGGAAGACCCTTGAGGACATGGGCACAGGGGATTCTTTGTTTTGGGGGGTTTTGTTTGTTTGTTTGCTTGTTTGTTTTTGTTTTTTGTTGTTGTTGGTGTTTGTTTGTTTGTTTGTTTGAGACAGGGTTCTCTGTGTAGCCCTGGCTGTCCTGGAACTCACTGGGTAGACCAGGCTGGCCTCGAATCCAGAAATCCACTTGCCTCTGCCTCCCAAGTGTTGGGATTAAAGGCTTGTGCCACCACCACCTGGCGCACAGGGGATTCTTAAAGAGGTTCTCACAGGAGAGGAAATGGACTGCATTGGAAACAAGGCAGTGGCAACCATTGATAAAACTAAAGAGGACAGGCAGGATATCTTAATTCTTCTTGTCCGTTATTGAGGTTAAATAACCAAGTAGCTCTTGACGACAAAATGGCCAGCACAGTATGGTAGAACAACAACTTCAGCAAATCCTCAGGCCCCTGGGAGTCCCATAAGACAGGAAGGCAAGTGTTTTAACAGAAAACACTGGCATATAAGTGGTCATTTACCACATGCCACCCTGAAATTGCCGATCTTGTCTGAAGTATATGTGGTCAGTGGTACTGTGCAAAGATGTAAGACCTCTGAACAATGTAAATATGTGCATTTTATTTCATTTTAATTGGGTTTTTTTTAGACTTTTCTATATGAAAGTTTGGCTGCATGTGCACATGTGGAAACCAACACTGACCCTGATATGCATATTGTGATGTTCATGAACACACACACACACACACACACACACACACACACACACACATGATAAACGTAATAACATTTTCTTGTAATTGAGTTTGTATTCAGAGTTTAGTTGTAGAAGATGACAGAACAAAATGGGAAAAGCTTCTTTTGCAGGTCAGGTTCTTCCTGTTCTGCCTTTACATTTATTCATGACCTGGTCAGCTAATCCTATTTTTAAAAATCAGAGAAGGTCTTTGTGGTAGCTGAAAAACAGTGGAATTCTCGAGAGTTTCTTCATAGAGGTTTCCGAAGCAGGGTCCTCCTCTAGGGTTTTACTGTTCCTTAACTGGTTTAGTGTAAAAATATTGAATGGAAAAGGCATCCTCATAGATCCCACTGGACCAAGCCCTCCCATGTGTATACATTTTTGAAATGTTTAAAAGGTAAACCTGAGCTCTTTCAGGGAAGTTACCACAAAGAATTATGTATTAGAATATGATTATGAGGGCTAGAGAGATCGTACAGTGGTTAGAACACTGACTGCTCTTCCAGAAAACCTGGATTCAGTTCCTAACTGCTCATAACCATCTGTAACTTCAGGCACAGGGGACCTGATGCTCTCTTTGGATCTCCATGGTCTCTGGCACACATGTGGTATGCGGACACAAATGCAAGCAAAACTCCATATACATTTAATTAATTAGTTAGTGGATTAACTAATTCCTTTCAAGGAGGATTGAAGCTCAAAGTTACTGACTTTTACTCTCATCTGCTACCTGGTGTACCAGGCAGCACAGACGGAACATAATGAGGAGTCGAGTGGGGCTAAGGATGGAAATATCCTTAATAAAATAAAAACTTTGGTTAAAATTGATGAGAATGTGCATAAAATATTTTGGTTCGCCGTCGTTATGAAAGGAACTAAAGGTCAGAGAGGTTTCACTTTGCTCTTCTTTTCAGAGTTACTAAGAACAGAAATTTGACAGGATAGGTAAAACCTGAATCCTAGTTCTTTTTTTTCAGCGCCCTCTGCTGTAGGAAATGAGAAGACTTGGGTGTGTTCCTTTTTTTGGGGGTGGGAGGAGGGTTTATTCAGCTTACACCTTCCAGATTGCTGTTGATCACCAAAGGAAGTCAGGACTGAAACTCAAGCAGGTCAGGAAGCAGGAGCTGATGCAGAAGCCATGGAGGGATGTTTCTTACTGGCTTGCTTCCTCTGGCTTGCTCAGCCTCCTCTCTTATAGAACCCAAAACTACCAATCCAGGGATGTACCAAGGGGCCCACCCTCCTTGATCCCTAATTGAGAAAATGCCTTACAATTGGATCTCATGGAGGCACTTCCCCAACTGAAGCTCCTTTCTCTGTGATAATTCCAGCCTGTGTTAAGTTGACACACAAAACCAGCCAGTACAGGTGGTTACACAAATTTTGTATAGTTACAGAACAAAAGAAAAACCATAAATCATTACATCCATCAATGTAATCCACTACATAAACAAACTCAGAGAAAAAAACACATGGTCATCTCATTAGATGCTGAAAAAGCATTTGACAAAATTCAGCATCCTTTCATGCTAAAAGTCTTGGAAAGATCAGGAATCAAAGGCCCATATCTAAACATAGTAAAAGCAATATACAGCAAACCGGTAGCCAACATCAAACTAAATGGAGAGAAACTTGAAGCAATCCCACTAAAATCAGGGACTAGACAAGGCTGCCCTCTCTCTCCATATCTATTCAATATAGTACTTGATGTTCTAGATAGAGCAATTAGACAACAAAAGGAGGTCAAAGGGATACAAAGAGGAAAGGAGGAAGTCAAGTTATCACTATTTGCAGATGATATGATAGTATAATTAAGTGACCCAAAAAACTCCACTAGAGAACTCTTACAGCTGATAAACAACTTCAGCAAAGTGGCTGGATATAAAATCAACTCAAGCAAATCGGTAGCCTTCCTATACTCAAAGGTGTGTTCTACCAGTACAAGAAAAATACAGAAGCCTGAAGCCAGAGAAATGATTAAACAAATGTGAGAATGCACTTGTAGAAAAATAATTCAAACTAATACATTTACTTAAATGCCACTTAGTTTTAGAAAATATAATCTAGTGTATAAAAGCTCAATACAAATTTCACTGCATATTTCTGAAATATGCATAAACTGTAGGGGAATGCCAAGCTGGGGAAGTGGGAGTGGGTGGGTAAGTGGGGGAATACCCTCCTAGAAGCAAGGGGAGGGAGGATGGAATAGGTTTTCAGAGGGGAAACCAGGAAGGGGATAACATTTGAAATGTAAAATGAAGAAAATATCTAATAAAATTTAAAAATAAATAAGTAAATACATAAATAAAATTTAAATACATTATTATAGGCTTTCACCTCTTTGGTGCTATGGGATTAAAGAGTTTTTCAAAGACTGTTAAAAAAAATTGAACGTGTTTCAGATTTGAGCCACTTAGTGTGGATGAAATACGTTTAGCATGTTCAGGAATCACTGCTACTGCTAATGATCCAAGGCTTAGGAGAGCCTGCCAGTCACTCCTTGCCCATTCTCTTTATCAAAAATAATAACAGGTTGGAGAAAATAATAAGGCATTACTAATGTCATTAGAATAAGTTTCAGAATAAACCCCATAAAAAACAAACCGTCCTCCTATCTTTCCTTCTAGCTCAATTCACATTTTCATACAGAAAGAGGCGTGCTACATGGCCTGTTTGTAGCAGCATTTCATCTGGATGTGTCATGATGCAGCCATGCTCCTTTCGGCCTATTATGTCTTTCCTTTCTGCCTAGGAGATGGTGCTGCTCACAGTCTTCTGTCTCTTCCCACACCAGCTAATTTAAGACAATCCTCCATAAACATGGGTCATTTCTATATGGGCTTAGGTGCGAAAGATACAATGTTTCTACCAACATACATGTTTGGAGAAAGTGGTGTTGGTGTCATTTCCCCCGTATGGACTTCTTGATACCCTTAGGAATTACCCAAGGCTATAAGCAATTTTTACTCTTTAAAAAAATCAAAGATAGAGCAGAGACAGAGGGAACGCCCAACTAATGACTGGCCCAAATTGAGACCCATCCTATGGGCAAGAAACAGTTCCTGACACTACTAATGACACTCTGTTATGGTTGCAACCAGGAACCTAGCTGTCCTCTGAAAGGCTCAACTCAGCAACCAATGGAAATATGCAGAGACCCTCAGCCAAATATTAGATGGAGCTGAGACAGGGGAGTCTTATGGAAGGGCTGGGGGAAGGGCTGATGGACCAAAGAGAGCAGGGACTCCACAGGAAGACCAACAGAGACAACTAACCAGGACCCTTTGGGGGCTCCCAGAGACTGGTCCACTAACCATAGAGCAAGCATGGGCTGGACCTAGACACACACCCTTACCCCCCACCCCACCCCTCCACCCCAGTGCACACATGTCACAGATGTGTAGCTTGGTCTCCATGCAGGTCCCCCAACAACTGAAGGGTGGGAAGAATGTCCCTGAATCTGTGGCTTGCCTGTGGATCCTGCTCCCCTATCTGAGCCGCCGTCTGACTCAGTAGGAGAGGATGCGCCTAGTCCTGAAGTGACTTGAAGTGCCTGGGAGGGGGTAGCATGATATGCTGGTGGGTCCTCCTTATCAGAGGAGGAGGGGAAGGGGGTCTCGGGGAGGACCTCTGTGAAGGAGTTCTGTGAGAAGAAGGGGAGTCTGATATTGAGATGTAAAGCAAGTACGTAAGTAAAATTTTAAAAAGTAGTTACAGAAAAACAAATCAAGTAATCAAACGAATAATAAAATCACATCAAAGCAAATGAACCCACAAAGAAATATGAACTGCTCAAAATTTTTGTCAGAGCTACTTCCTTATCGGGACTTCTGTGACTGGTGGGAGGTGGGCCAGGGTGGGCATTGTTTTGTACTTTGGGGGAAGGTTATTAACCACTTTCGGATTCTTTATCTGTAAAGGTAGGCTAATAGCTTTCTTTATAGAATAGACAGAGGATTCTTTGGGATAGTCTTTAGAATCAATTCTTGATACATGGCAAGAACTTAACAGTTCTTAATGTTTAATAACAGTTATTAAACATTATTTCTTAATTTTCTGTTATAATGACAATGAACATCATGTGATAATAATTGTGATGAAATAGATTAAGTATCAAGATAACTAATAGGAATTTAATATGCCAAAGCTACTTTAAGAGAACTGATCTTTGAACAGTTGGAGAAACTGGAATTATGTGTGACATAAGAGAATTAAAATTATCACTTAAAAGTAAATTTATAACCTGGGTATGGTGACATAAGCCCACAATCCCAGCACCAAAAAAAACAAAAATCCCTCCTCCTAAAAAAAACAAACCAAAACAAAACAATCCTTAGTTCAAAGAGGTTAATTTATTAAACTTTATGACAAGTGCATTGTGTGGCCATGCATGATATATACACACTCAAGATATTTAACAACATAGAAAATTGTTAATACCAGGTAGTATAAAACCAATACTTAGGAAAAAAGAAAAATGGGTAAAATATTTTCTCCTGTAGGACCAGGAATATACAAGCATAGTGGAAAACTATTTGCTTAGCCAGTATTTTTAAGGAAAAAAAACTCTTCTAAAGCCAGTGTAAATTGCTGAACCTTAAATAAAATTTTAAAATCTTATAAAGGCTTATGACATCAATAGATGAAGATTTCAGAAAATGCTGATTAGGAATTTTATTTTTCAAGAGTGATTACTAGATTGAAGTCACTTGACTGTAGAGACTTATACCTCCTATAAAATGCACAGGGCAAATTCTAGAAACTGTGTCATCAGATGGCCAGATATTGACATTTTCCCTCAAAAAGTATCTTCCTACAGACACAACATGCCTATCTATCTTCCTTTCTGTCTCTGATGATTGCAACTCTCTCCCTGATCCCACTGCTGCTTCTAGAAACATCTTAGTCCCTGCCTCATCTCTCTTCCAAAACCCACAAACGCCATTGTATATGGCTGTCTCTTTGTTACTGACAAGCTCAGGGTATCACATTATTCCATCTCCATCACCCTCCAGGCCTTTCTTACACAGACTCTCTCTAGTTTCTTATTTCCACCAGGATGGTGAGCACAGGAAATCATGGAACCATGGGGCTCTCTTGAACTGGAAAAATCTGTGTGGCGCACGCGCACGCACATGCACATGAGCTCGCACAGCAGAATGCCTGAGATGTGTTGAGAATGTATAACCAGATTAATCCCAAGGAGAACAGTTGCCTTCCAAGGATCAAAGGCTCTGGGGATGAGCCTGAAGCCGGCTTTAGTATCTGTATGTTCTGGGCTCTAAGGTTCTGATTCCCGCCGCTGCAGCTTCTTGAAGAGTCATGTATGTGTTAGATCAATTAGGAGAGCTGAAACTCATCAGGAAGATGAGAAACCACATTAGGAAGCTCTGCAGGCAGGAAGAGTCCAATATAGGCTAGTGTGCTTACCTTCAAGTGAGAGGAAAGAAAAGCTAGCCTACTTAATAATACATCTATTAAGTAAGCATGCAAGCAATCAAACTGTTACTGAATATAAAGATCTTCCTTTGCTTTAATTAGGATACACCATATGTTTTATCGATGTCAGATATTTTTTTAAAAATATATTACACATAATTTCTACAAAAATCTGTACCTATACTGAAGAATTGCTGTACTTATTCTCTGTAATTTAAAACATGTCTGGTTTTATTGGTAGTAAGAAACTCAGAATGATTGCAGACCTGGTCAATGTCTCAGTAACAGGTGGTTGTAATTCAATACCTGTTTTCAGAGTAGGTCAAGTCACCATCACTACCTTCCCCAAAGCTCTAACATGAAAGTAGATCCAGCATGTTTGAACCCAGCCTTTGGGAGGCATTACTCTCTCCTCATACAATCTGATAAATCACCACTGTCAACACCAGGCTTCCATAGTTACAAAGTCTATATGATAAAACCTAAGAACCTTGTGTACTGACAAAGCAATCTTGTAGGCTGATAAACCAGGACAGGAATAGTATTTTACCAGTATTTTGGTGGGAGTGCTTTCTTGGCTAAAGGCTTTCTGAACCAAGAAATTCAAGGTCTCTAATTTTGTCTCCTTTAGTTTTCGTAAAAGTTTACAAATATTCCCTTAGGGCTATCATTCTGTCAAAATAACCATTACACACATTTAAAAAGCATGTATAGTGTTAAGTGGGAATGGCCCCATGATTAAGAGGCCTGGCTGTTCTTCCAATAGACCTGGATTTAAGTCCCAGCACCCATAGGGTGACTCACATGGTCTTGGTCTGTAACTCCAGTCCCAGAGGATACAGCACTCTGGGAACTTGTGGGAACTTGAGCAAGAAGACTTGCTCAGTGACTAACCATGAGAGCCTAAGGACTGGAAGTGGAACCCCCAGGATGCTCACAAATACCTGGTGGGCACAGAAGCCTGTCTGTACTTCCATTCCCCCCCCCTTTTTTTTGGTTTTACAGTTGTTTTATTGAAAACAAACTTAAAACCTAATAAATACCTTTTAAATGAGGGATTTTAAATCATTTTATAATTAGTTCTAATGCTGCTTACTTTACCTTCAAACAATTATTGATATATTAAGTTTAAGATTTCTGATATCCACATACATTCTAATCTTTTTTAGGTATTCAAATGTCAACATGGCCTTTCTAAGATTTATAAGAAATGATCTATGTGCCCCCATGCCGTTGAAAAATGACACAGCAGATTTTAAACAAAAAACAAAACAAAACAACAACTCTGTGGCCACATGTCAGGTCGTCATCTGTGGCCGTGAGAAGTGCTTTGTTTGCTAAATTCTCTCCTCAGAGGTTTGTGTGAAATGGCTGTCAAAGGTTCTGTGGAAGAAGGCTTGAGATGCTGTGACTTGTATGGTTTAACTTCCATATACTGTCACACGTGGTCAATGGCAACTCTTAGCAGCTTTAGAAGCTCAGCGTAACCATGGTGAGAATAAAGTAGAGTGAGCTTTATCTAGATACACAGAATCTGGACGTGGGTAGGGATCACAATGACGTTATATTAAAATAAATACGTTTGCACACTTTAACCCCCTGTTCGAAAGCACGTTTGCAGTTCTGACAGGAGGAACCTCGCAGGGTCTCAGCAACTCAACTCATAAACAAATACAAAATCACACAAATCAAGCGGTACAAAAAAAAATCTTTTTAATCTAAAAACTCATTTCCCAGGGCTAGTTTCATAACCACGCCCTACTGATTTTCATCAATGTCTGTTGCTAACAAGAGTCAGCAGTTTTCTTCAAAGTGGGATAATATATAATAGATTTTGGTAAACCTTCTTAATTAAAACATGATGCTGTAAGCAGTTCAGGGGTGAAAAAATAGCCATATCGGCGGTTCTAACAGCAACCTGACTAGTGAGACAGGAATGGTTTGACCAAGACCTGTCTCGTTGAAATTATTGAGGATGATTCTTAACATCAACTTATGCATCATACTTACATATATGAGCACAAATGCACATTTGTCCACACATATGCAAACACACACACACACACACACAAACACACACACACATATATATATATACACACATACACACACAATGGGAAAAAGTAAAGAAATGCATTTTCAATGATAGAGTACCAGGCAATATGATCTGCTTCCATTATTAGAAGATGCTTGTCTACTAGATACCCGTCTTGGAGGCAATCCAGTCCCGGTAGGAAGTTACTTTCATATAGACCCCTGGCTTGTTGACTCTGCCACATTCATGTCCCCAGCTCACTATCCCAACAAGGTACCAAATATCTTGAGAATTGGGATGAACTAGTGGTCCTCCAGAGTCACCCTGAGTAAGACAAAGAACATTTATCATTTTGACAGGTTCCTCTCAGACAATTTAGCCACAGACAAAGATGTTCCAGATAAAGTTGTGAATTATTGGTGCTCAATAGCAATCGTGGAGAGGTTTGTGATTTAAATCCCTACATGTTCCTCACCGCCATTAATACTGGCTAAATGTATTCCCTGCTTCTCTTTTGTGAGTATGAGAATTTCAAAGTATGATCTAAGAAGTGACAAGCTAGTCCTTGAGAAAGATTTTAGGGAATACATTTGAGTGTGTTTAAAATTAAGACTTTTGTAGCTGAAAAAAATAATAGCCAGAACTTTAGGAATGAGAGGGATAAGAAAATAAGAGTAATTTGGGGATGGCCCAAATATCTTCTTGTCTTAACTTTTTCCGATCTACAGTTAAAAAAATACATTGTAGTTTGGGACAACCCAGAATTGTGCACATTTCTACCACATCCAAGCTCTGTTGTAATATAGCACATAATGTCTCTCTGCCTCCATTTTCTTATTTATGAAATGAGAATAGTAGTTCTTACATCATACAGTTCTCATGAGAATTAAATGAATTGATACTTGTGAATGACCAAGGACAGAACCCAACTCAGAGAAAATATATCATCAGTGTTTATTAAACACTTACAAGCATGGGCTACCTGTGGGCAATAATCACTTTAAACCGTTGCTGACAGGAATGTCAACGCCCTCCTAAATGAAGAGCAGAATGGTCCCCTCAATAATGAACTTCACAAAAGGACAGCAGTTGTTCATCCACTCTGTGTTCCCTATGAATGGTTTCCAGACCTACCTGGCAAGCATCAATGTGGCCTTCCAAGTAGCCAGCGCACAGCATTGTGTCCTTTATCCTGCCTCCGTAAGTTTCTTCAGAATTGCAAGTATTTGTGTCAATAATTTTAATGGATGCTTTCTGAAGTAACAGTGGGGATTTGCCTAAAGGAAACCAACATGTCAGTCAAACAGCTTCCGAGAACCTGATCAGAATGATACTGACTTTAGGTTTCTGTGCATATGAACCTTTATTAACTTTTGCCTTTTATTTTTTAGCATAGACACACCCTCTTCTCTCTCCCCCAAACTAATGGAAACAGTGTTCAAAATATTCATTAGAAACACCTTTTAAGTGTTGTCAATTTTTTTTCCCTTCCTTCATAATTGGTCCAGATACTTTCTATTAGTTTCTTCAGGACAGAGAATTTCTGTACCTAAACTGGCATCCTTTGGATGTTTCAAACCAAAGCAGTTTGGAAAGGTCCTGTGCAATATTCTCTGAGAGATGGCCTGAAGGGATTGGACACCCAGAGATAAAATGGTGCCTCCCACGCAGTACTCAGAGTATCGCATGTTCACACGGCCCTTGGTTCTCTCACGTTGTACTAGGCCATTCAACTCACCGCTGTAGGAAAGTGATCCCCAGCCCGTAACGACGACTCCTTCACCTGGTGGAAAAATCTGTGTGGCTTCCGGAAGACAAACCCGATGTACGTCATTCCTGAACGAAACTTTTTCAGTGAGCTTTATAACTGCCACGTCATCATGATGCTCACCCTTAACATAATCCTCATGGATAATAATTTCTTGAACATAATGCTGCATGTAGGCTGGAGTTACTCTAGTGCCAAAGCTAACGGTTAAGTTTTTTGGATCATTTGTCCTGAGGGAACAACAACAACAAAAAAGACACCACATATTTTTGTACTTATTTTTAGGTGACAGACATATTACATTTATAGCACATAGCAACATCCACCACTAACTTTTATGACATCAATATTTCCTTGAATTATTGCCCTTTGCAATGATATCTGATTTTTCATTTTTTCTGACTTATTTTATATGTACAAGTGTTCTGCTTGCATGTATGTATGTCTATGCACAACGTGCATATCTTGAAGCCGGAGGTGAGAAGATGGTATTGTATCCCCTGTGACTGTAGTTATGGACAACTAGGAGTGGCCATATGGGTCCTAGGAAGCAAGCTCAGCTCCTCTTCAAGTAATCTTAACTGCCAATCCATCTCTCCAACCACATATAATTTAATTTTTAAATTCATCTTTAAAACATCTTGTTTGAATCTCTTCATTGTACACTCAATAGACTGACATAGTATATGCCTTTTAAAAGCTTAAATTTAATGCAAGTTGGGCATACAGACAGGTAATTATAAATGCTTAATGTCTGCCCATGCACTTAATGAGACCACTAAATAGGGGGACATACACCTCCACACTAAAGCAAAAGGAAATTTCTACTTTTAGAGAAAACAGCATTTTTAGACTGAGTCATATTTGCTTAAATGTTGGGTAGGTATGTGATAGGATAGAAGAGAAGAGATGCAATGGAGAATTTTAACAACTGCAGGTGGTTTAGAGTCTGAACTATACAGTGATGAGGAAATAAGACTCATGTAAGAAAAAAAAGTATATCAAAAATGGATGGCATATAAATCAACTAAAAAAAAAAAACCTAATGGCTCTTCCTACTTTTAATTGGTAAAGTAAGAAAGGCTGAGATGGGCTTATCAGTAATTTGCTTTTCAAACCAGGACACTTGTGAGGATGGAAGACGATTTGCCTATGACAGAACTGTCCAGCTCCTTGGGTATCCCTAGCCTTAGAGAACATGATGATCTTACCTTTGAAAGCAATGAGCTGCTGTTAGCAGAAATCTTTCGCCGATTAGGGACGCCCCACAGTAGTGTCTACCATTCACTCTGAGACTCGCCTGCCATGGCCATTCTCCATGGTGAGCAGTGGAGCCTCCCGTGATCCTGTCATAAGTTGCAGACATTCTTGGTCGTCTCCCGCAGCCTTCAGCGGCGGTCAGTTTGGTTTCATTGAGAATAGAAAGATATTTTTTTTGGTGACAATACAGAAAGTGAACTGGGTTCAACATCTCCAAGAGTAGCTCTCTCATTCTCTCATCTCTCTCTCTCTCTCTCTCTCTCTCTCTCTCTCTCTCTCTCTCTCTCTCTCTCTCTCTGAGGCTAAGTCTTTTCTTTTAAGAGAGAGAGAGAGAGAGAGAGAGAGAGAGAGAGAGAGAGAGAAAGAGAGAGAGAGAGAGAGAGAGAGAGAGAGAGAGAGAGAGAGAGAGAGAGAGAGATTTCTTGTATGTGGGTAAACTCTCGCTGTCTTCAGACACACCAGAAGAGGGCATCAGATCCTATCAGAAATGGTTGTGAGCCCCCCATGTGGTTGCTGGGAATTAAACTCAGGACCTCTGGAAGAGCAGTCAGTGCTCTTAACTGCTGAGCCATCTCTCCAGCCCCTGAAGAGTTTCTCACATAGTATCTTTAACCCTTAGAGAATAGGTAAGTTGTGGAAGCCGTGCTTAAGCTATGGGCTCTGTCATTAGACTGCTGGATTTGAATCCTGAGCTTAACATTTATGAGCTGGATGAATCCAGGCAAATTTTGCACTTCAATTTTTAATATTTATTTATTTATTTATTTATTTATTTAATGTATATGAGTACACTATCCCTCTCTTCAGACACACCAGAAGGGGGTATCCGATCCCATTACAGATAGTTGTGAGCCACCATGTGGTTGCTGAGAATTGAACTCAGGACCTCTGGAAGAGCAGTCAGTACTCTTAACCACTAAGCCACCTCTCCAGCCCAAGTTTTGCACTTCTTTGCGCTTCTCTGCCATCATTTCTGAGATATAATTCTAACCAAACCCCTCTGTGGGGTGTTCTGAAGATTGTGTGAGTTATTACTGCATGTAAAATGTACTGTTCCCTGCTGTAACAATATTGACTGTGGCCGATTAGATTACTTCATATTTCACTGCAAAGTGAAATTTGAACTTACGGTTGTTGATAATCTTCTCAGCATCAACCTTACTGATTTCTGAAATTGAACCAAAAATCCACAGTAAATTTAAGGTGGCCAGTGGAGATAGCATTTCCCACAGACCAGAAGTGATTGGACATCCAGAACAAAGTATCATAGAAAAGAGAGAATTAACTTATTGAAATTTTTCTTCTGCTACATTTGAACATATTGTATTAAAGTGCCCTCTTTGTACTTCCACTTGAGAAATTACATTTTCATTAACTGGAGCTAACACTTTTATTAACATCATCTAATGTCAAAATTTGGGACTATCTTCTCTTAAGGGCCATAAGTGAATCTGACTCATGTCCATACAGAAAAAGAACTACTAAAAAGCAACAAGTATTAAAAGTACAAATCTAATGTTAGTTTGCATACATCCGTGAAATACAAAACAAAACACACTATCACTTACAATGCTTGCTAAATGTATTAATATCTAGTGTAGAATAAGGCGATATCCCTTTTTGTTCTAAGCAACCACAAAAGGAAGCATTACTAGGACAGGAATGAAAGAATGAATTTTCTCTGATCTATTATAATATTCATTTAAAATTATACTGAAGATCTTTATTCTTGGTGTTTATGACATGCCCTGGGCACAAAATGATAAGGTGGCATTGTGCTCATCCAATAGGTATGCTTACCCATGAGCTTCAGAGACCCAGGATCTGTAGTCAGGGACCCTGAGTTGTTCTCCAGCATCCGCTGTAAGATGCTTTCAATTCTCCTTCTTAGGTTTTCCTTATTTGACCAGGAGTCCTTAAACACCAGCCATATATGTGCTGTCACGCTGTTGTTATCAGGACTGGAGACAATATAAAGTTTTCAGACAGTGTTAAAACTCACATTTCCTTCTTTACTCTTTGTTATCTTGATTCTGTTCCCTCTTTATGTGCAATAACATCACTTTAGATGAAGCTTTTAGTCTGCCATATGCTTACATGTCTGCGTCAGTTGAAGACACACAGCTTTGCTGCACACTTTGGAGGACATGAAGTTATATATACCTTTCAGAAACAGAACTAACCTGAAGCACCAAGGAAGGATGATCTCCAAAGAACTGAGTCATATCTCGACATCCAACAATCACTTGTTGAGCAATTGCTATAGATGTACAACTTTGCTGAATTTCACTGAGTTATGACTAAGGCACAGTTCCTACCCTCTAGGAATTTTCAGACTTTTATGGGAGATAAGGTATGTGTGAAAAGGACTATAACAAATGAGGCAGAAAATGTAAAACATTTTTTACTAGAGGTACTTGGAGGAGTTACACATATTTTTACTTAGAGTGTTAATGAAAAGTTCAAGTAAACATCAATATACAATGGACATTATACTTTTATTTCTATTTCATCATCAAACTGAAATTTTCATCAAGCTCAAATTAGGAGAGTTATATCACATAATAGCCATTGGTAATGATATTAATTAGTATGTATTGGTTAGTGCTATGTTACAGATACTTTGTTGTTCCATTTATTATTGTATGTTTTATCATCTCTACTAGTCTACAGTAAGAGTATTGTGATCTTATTTTATAAACAAGCATTAATTCAATATCTTAGAGATTATGTAATGTATTCAAGAGTGTGCCACTACCAAAGTAGGAATTTTACTCAGTGAAGATGATAGATCCTATACTATACTCTGAATTCTTTACATTATACAGCGTTGCTCTATGCCTAGTTACCCAGTCTCTGGGAGATTGGACTTAGATGTAGAAAGGCTTTAATGCTAGCCAGTGCACAGCGACAATGACAAAACATAAAACTGACCTGGAAGTAATTTGACTGTTTTAAGAAGCCTTGTGTGGCTTGGGAAATGAGTAATGAGCTAAAAGACTGAACAATGGACGTATAAATATTACTTAGGACCCCTGGGGATATTGTCTGGAAGGATCCTCAGTAATGTATGTATTAACTACTAATACCTATGGGGTACTTAGTTCATGTGAATTTTGTGTGTGTGTGGCATTACATGCCAAAAAGAAACACACTGTCCTATGGCCTCTTCTTCACTTTGGAATCTTGCTACCTACAGACACCTGAATTGAATCCATGGCTAACAAAACAAAACAGAAACACACACACACACACACACACACACGCACGCACGCACGCACGCACGCACGCACGCGCACGCGCACGCGCACACGCACACGCACACGTACATGCATATTGTATTCAGTCACCTCAGAGAAGTACATGGGTCCTTCAACTTTAGTTTTCCATTTTGCCCCAATAGTAAAATTAACCCAAGGCTAATGCTAATGGGAGCCTTAAGCCATTCTGAGTTCTGCAATTCTAGGAGTCACATGAGTCTAAGAAAGGGGGAAGAAAGGTAGACATTGCGGCATTGATAAAAGTAAAAACAATGTTCACGTACATTTGAAATATGTTTATACATCTGAGATACACATGTGTATTACCTTTTGATTTTGCATACGAGTCTGTGACAAAGACAAGAAAGCCGTTGTTGTCACTGATATTTCATAACACAGAGATTGACCAACTGGTCATGTGATTCTTTTAAGGCTCTGGGGCCATTAAACTATAAATTCTAGGCTCATATTGTACTGTTCCTATTCTGGGTTTCCCTCTGCTACATTATGCTACTTAATCTCATGTGCAGGGAACTCTTCGGTTTTTTTTAAAGGTGAGTGAACACCTTTTGTGGCACCAAAGCCTGGTACATATGTGATTCTGCTCCATTTCAGAAGAACCCTTAGAAGAGTTTCAAAAGACTTTCAACTGACTTTCAAGTAGAAAGACAGAAGAAAATAGAATCTGTATTTTTATGCTCATCAAATATTTGACATGGGAAGCATCAAACGGTTCCCTTAAACCTAATGACTTAACCGCATAAGCACACCTTTTACTTTGGTGTTATATTGAACAATTAGGCTGACATGCATGATAGTGTCAGTGCTTAGTCATTTTTTGCAATGGCTGTGACATCAGAAGATTTTAGATTCATTGTCTCTGGAGCACTTGAAGTACAATGATATGTATGATGGCTTTATCTCTTTTTCTGATGATCAATGATAGTTACTTACACCAATGTGATGATCTGAGAGTTGATATATTGTTTGTAAATGTTAGAACTCTGAAAGGCATCAACCATCTGTTAACAGAAAACATAGAGCTCAACATCAAATTTCAATAATATATTTATACTTTAAGCAGGTAACAAATATAGGAAAATCCAGCTTACTTTGGTCTCGAGGATTTTACTGAGGTAGTTACTTTCTAGTGATGTCTCCCTTTCATAATTTCGGTTATATGGAATATTCAGCACTTTAAAACTACCTTGATAGTAGTAGATCTTGTTTTCTGTGAGATAAAAATTATCCAAGAACTCTTTAAATTAAATATATTTCTTTAAGGATACATGTTCCACTATGTTCATAGCAGCCCTATTTATAATAGCTAGAAGCTGGAAAGAACCCAGATGTCCCTCAATGGAGGAATGGATACAAAAAAATATGGTATATATACACAATAGAGTACTATTCAGCCATTAGAAACAATGAATTCATGAACTTCTTAGACAAATGGATGGAGCTGGAGAACATCATCCTAAGTGAGGTAACCCAATCTCAAAAGAACACTCATGGTATGCACTTACTGAGAAGTGGATATTAGCCTAGAAGACTAATACCTAAGACATAATCCACATATCAAATGAAGTCCAAGAAGAAGGAAGGAATAGCCCTGATTCTGGAAAGGCTTAATGCAGCAGTGTAGGGAAATACCAGAACAGGGAAGAGGGAAGGGGTGAATGGGGGGACAAGGGGAGGGAAGAAGGCTTATGGGACTTTCGGAGAGGAGGGAGCCTGGAAAGGGGGAAATCATATGAAATGTAAATTAAGAATATATCGAATAAAATAAGACGCAGATTGCATAATAACATAAAGCAGGATGTTTCATGCTCATTAGGTATTGATTGTCACTTGTGATTAGTATTTCTGGAACAACTGAGTAAATCATCTTGGCATTGTTGAAAATGGTTTTAAAACCAATAATGGAAAACAGAGAGAGAGAGAGAGAGAGAGAGAGAGAACTACAAAGAAGAATAACATCTTTTTATCTTTGTATGTATGTGTGTCCAAACACATGAATGATTTGTGTCTGATGTACATGTGTGCATGCATATTTATGTGTGAGAGTTGGGACACGCAAGTGCAACTGCACACACGTGAAGGTCTGAGGACAACCTCAGCAATCAGTCCTTCCCTTCTATATTATTTGAGACAGGGTCTCTTTTGTTTGCTGCAATGCATAACAACCTCCCATCTTCCCGTAGGAGTACTATGATTAGAGATGCGCACTACTGGACCTGGCTTTGCTTAGGTTCTGGAGCCTAACCCCATTCCTCAAATTGGGAGATGTGATAGTTTGTATATGCTCGGCCCAGGAAATGGCACTATTTGGAGGTGTGGCCTTATTGAAATAGGTGTGGCTTTGTTGGAGTAGGTGTATGTCACTGTGGGTGTGGGCTTTGAGACCCTACTCCTAGCTGCCTGGAAGTCAGTCTTCAGCTAGCAGCCTTCAAATGAAGACTCTCAGAACTCTCTGTACCATGCCTGCCTGGATGCTGCCATGCTCTTGCCTTGATGATGGTCGACTGAATCTCTGAACCTATACGCCAGCCCCAATTAAATGTTGTCCTAGTAACAGTTGGCTTGGTCATGGTGTCTGATCTCAGCAGTAAATTCCAAAGTTCTTTACCAACTGAGAAAATCTCCCCAGCCTTAAGAATAGCATCTTGAATAGGATAGAAAGATCTATATTCTATAATGGCTTCTGCTTGAGTAACCAGTTGCCAGACTATAGATTTTTTTTAAAGTTACCATTCATTAGGTATTACTACTAGATGATACTATAGAAATATCTTATGAAGTATACTAATTTTTTAAGAGAAATATAGTCTCACAGTAATTAGGTAACTAATCTAATATTATAGTCTATTAGGAAGAACCAATGATTAAAAACTCAATCATCTGAAACCAAGACATACAAATAATATATTACATTACATCCCTCAACTTTCACAGATACTAACTGAATTGATATATATCATATCTTCTGTATAGTACAAATAATGCCAAAAGACATTTGCTGTTGTCAGAAGACAATCCCCATTAAAAATGGTAAAGATTAACAGAATAACAGATAACAAATTCTAGCCAGGCTGGAAGGGGAAAGGAGCCTTCATTCACTGCTGCTGGGAATGCAACTTGGTGCAGTTAATTCTGGAAATCAGTTTGGAAAATCTTCAAAAAGAAAATCTACCACATGATCCAGCTTGAGCACTCCTGGACATGTGCCCAAAGGGGTTCCATAGCCTACTCCACAGACCCTTGCAAAGGCATGCTCATCACTGCATTTACAGTAACTAAGAAATGGAAACAACCTAAATGCCCTTCAACTGATGAATGGATAATAACAATGTGGTCCATGTGCACACTGGAATACTATTCAAACTGTAAAGAAAAAATGAGGTTGTGAGATTTCCAGGTAAAGGAATAGACCTATACTGGGTAAGGTAACTCAGAAAGACCAAGGAGGACACATGCCACATGTTCTCTCTCATCTGGTCCATGGATCCAAATCCTCAGATGTGAGCGTATGACATAGAGCAACCCCAGATACCAAACAAGCATATTGATGACCCCATCAAAGAAGAATCTGTTTTCACAGAATGGAGACAATCACAGACAACCCTAACTGGATAAAATAGAGAGATCAACAGATCACAGAAAACCGCTGGAATACATTTATCTCTATCACAGCTCCTTCAGTCACAACTCAGAGACTACCATGGAATAGGGTATGGACATGTAACAGACATACTATTGGAAGTCTGCAGTCTTAGAAATGGCTGCATCCTACAGGACCTACACGACTCTACATCAGATGGGATCTTAGCGCTGAAAGGAGTGGACACACCCCCATTCCTAACCCAGCAGCTATCTTCATTTGATAACCACTTGCAAATGAAAATTTAGTTTTTTCCAAGGGAATCTCTTTGGGGAAACAAAATACTCTTAAGAGTAGCCCACATGCACAGAAAAAAGATGGCCAGCACAAAATGAGTTCAGTGGCATCTCTGAAAGTTCCTTGCCTCATAATGTTAATTTAGGGCTTTTTTTTTTTAACCCTAATGACTCTTTGTGTATATATTATGATTTCTGGCTCTGTGTTTTTATATGCTTCCTGTGGGTATAATAGTGTGTGTCTCTGCATATATCTACACTTATTGTGCTTTTTTTTTAATCTTTTGCTTACTTGTTTATTTATTTTTATTGTCCTTTTTTTGTTTTTTGTTTTATTTTATTATTATCCCTTAGGTGTCGATTGTTTTCTAATGTAAATGGAATATACAGTACGGAAAATATCAATTTGCAATAAAAGGAAATAAAAGATGAAGTAGCTGCAAAAACATGACTGGAAGAATGTCCCTGTCACCGGACATGTTAACACAAAGACGTTTTCATGGCTCTCCACCCCGGACAAGGACTATAGGCAGCAAACCGATGACACTTGGGATTGGGGAGAATTAGCCTTTCTCAAGGATGAACCCCTTTATTGATCATCCAATACACAGTGATAACCATATACGTACCTCCAACAAAGACAGACTTGGAAGGTTGTAGTTATATACTTCAGTATATGTGTGGTGTGTGTGTGTGTGTGTGTGTGTGTGTGTGTGTGTGCACGCGCGCGCACGCGCACGCGCGCGCGCGTGCAACAATAATAATCAAAGAAAATGAGGCTATCATAAAAGTGGGAGGCATAGGAAGGACTGGATGGAATCCAGCTGGGACAGGCTGGAGGGAGGAAAAAAGAATGAGGCAAAGTGATATGGTTCTATTTTAATAAAGAAAAAAGTCCAACATTTCTAATCTGTTTAGAAGGATTTCTATATTGTCTTTCTTATTAATAAGTAACTAGCTTAAATGTCAATATCCCTTGAATTCTCTTCTAAACACACAACTATAAAACTTTAATCACACAGTAACAAACATTTGACATAGTAGAATAAGTTCTTTTGCTTGCCAATCAGATCTCTGCTCATTTGTGTCTAAACTGATGTTCATTCTTATATCTCTGTGTAAGAGAAGCACTTCCATAGTACAGCGTTTGCAAATGCTAATGATGCTTTCTCACAGGTCCAGGGATCCCCAGTAGTAGGAGATAATTCATATATTGCAATTGCCTCTTTATGTCTCACAGAAATTGAAATAAACACTGCAACAAAGAGAAATTAATGCAAATGCATACCAACCTACTACCAGAAAGTGGACTAAGAGTCCAATAATTAGCCCAAGGACTGCCAGCACTCCAAGAGCACCGAGGATGACCATCCATAGTGGGAAAGATTTGCGGGGTGCTGCAGCTGGTCTGCAAATGGAAGAAATGAGAAACACTTCATAAAGCACGCATATTTCTCTGTATTGCTTTACTCTTGATGCCTATAAAAGCACCACCATTAGGTACAGAAGTATTAAGACAAAGAATAGGGGGCAAGAGGTCAGTAAGATGGCTCAGCGGGTAAAAGTCTTTTCCTGCTGAGCCTCATGACTTGAGTTTTGTCTCAGGAATCCACGTGGTGGAAGGAGAGTGCTGAGTCTTGCGGGCTCAGTATGCACTTTATATAGCTTGGTGTGCACATGCACTTGCACACGCGCGCGCACACACACACACACACACACACACACATAATGAAACATAGTAAAAATTTTAAAGAAAATGAAGGAGGGGGAAAAGATAAAAAGTGCTTTCCTTAAATGTTATGCTATGGAATTTTTCTTTTTTGCTGTATCTACACTATAAAAGCATTTTTCCAGAATATGGTTACTGTTGTTATATCTAATATGCAGGAGATCTATTTCTTTCCCATTATCAATGGAAAGAAATAGAGTTCATGTCCATCCAGAAAGATGTCAGTCCAGACAGGAGGGGAGAAGAGAAATACCTTAGGAAAAAATGTATGGCTAAGACTGCCTAAACACTTTGAAATATGATTATGCACTGATATAATTATGTCCTTATGATATGTATAGTACATGTAAAAATGTCAAGTTCTATACTAAGGGAGAGCAGAGTCTATCCATCTTATTAGCTTATTGTTGTTGTTTAAGTAAATCTTTTCTACAAAAGCATGTAACAGTAGATCTACAAGTTATGTCTCATGACAACCTATATGGTTGAAAGCCTTGGACTGAGTTGAGATTAGAATGCAGGAATTTATCAGAAAAAAAAAGAAAAAATAAGGCAAACAGGCAACGGATACAGCAAGCAACAACTGTATCTTGTGAAATAAAGCTAGCAAAAGGATACAGATGGATTAGGACTTGTATTTTTATCCTCTTAAAGTTACTAACATTAGAGCTTAGACTGCTTGGGAAGAAAAACACCAGCAGGCAGTATCCATGACCATAATTGAAAGAGAAAAATGACAGATGCGGACAGCCAGAGCTGAGACTATTGTATTATTATCCTTGAGAACAGAGCAATGGGAACCTGGGTGGTGGTATCGAGAAGCGGAGAAAATGAACCATTTGAGAAAGTTTACAGACTACAAATATTTGCCAGAACTTGGGAGCTGTATTAGTAAAGGGAAGGCATACGTTTTATATGGGAATGCAAAATGCAGCCTACAGGAGATCACTTGAGGATTAAAAAAAAAAAAAATGTTTTTTAAACCTGGAGTTTGAAGGACTTGCAGATTTCCAGTACGTACCGGATATGCCATGCTGGTGCTTCACTGAGGAGCCACAATTGTGGTTAAGAAGGGGCACAGAGCTAAACAGGGAATGACTTCTCAACTGAGGAAACTCAAATGGCTCTAAAGCACCTAAAGAAATGTTCAGCATCCTTAGTTATCACAGAAATGCAAATCAAAACAACACTGAGATTCCACATCACACCAGTCAGAATGGCTAAGATGAAAAACTCAGGGGCAGCAGTTGCCAGAGAGGATGTGGGGGAAAAGGAAAACTTCTCCATTGTTGGTGGGGTTTCAAGCTGGTAAAACCACTCTGGACATGTTTGGTGATTCCTCAGAAAATTAGACATAGTACTACCCCATAGCGGACCCAGCTATACCACTCCTGGGCATATACCCAGAAGATGCTCCTACATATATTAAGGACACATGCTCCACTATGTTCATAGCAGCCTTATTTATAATAGCCAGAAGCTGGAAAGAACCCAGATATCCCTCGACAGAGGAATAGATACAGAAACTATGGTATGTACATAGAGTACTCTTCAGCTACTAAAATCAATGAATTCATGAAATTCTTAGGCAAATGCATGGAACTAGAAAGTGTCATCCTGAGTGAGGCAACCCAATCACAAAAGAACACACATGGCATGCACTCACTAATAAGCGGATGTTAGCCCAAAAGTTCAAAATAAACAAGTTACAATTCACCAAGCTCAAGAAGAAGAAGGACTTAAGTGGGGGTGCTTCGGTTCCTCTAAGGGAACAAAATAGCCACAGGAACAATAAGGGAAACAATGTGTGGAGCAGAGATTAAAGTAAAGGTCACCCAGAGACTGCCCTACCTGGGAACTCATCCTATAAACAGTCAACAAACCCTGAGACTACTATGGACGACAAGAAGTGTCTACACCCCCACATCCCCCACTCCACACCCCCCACAACCCCACACCCCCACACCCCACACCCCCACACCCCACACCCATGCCCACCTTGCTCCCGTTGTTGGGAGACCAGCAATCTCGTCTACTGAGCGACTACTTAACCTCAGCTTAGAAGCACTCAGTTCCAGCAATGTGTTCCTAGTCTCAGTCCACACCCTTTGTTTGTCTGTCTTCCATGAACTTTTATAAACTATTATCTTTCTAATTCTTTCTTAATTGGGGATTCGTGTTTATCTCTCTTTAGTTTTGTTTAGAGACTTTTAGTTCAGAAAAGTTTGTGTACAATAGAGACATTTCAAATTTCTACGTCACTTTGTATATTCTAATAAAAACACAAAGTATTTACTTTTTATTAAACTGTTGCCAAACAAAAATTTTTAGTGTTCATTTAGGCTTTCATTTGAAGGAAAGGAATTGCAACAGCTTGCTGCTTACTGATCTTTGAAATTACTGCAGGACACAGGGTTTACCATTTCACTCCCTACCCACCTTCCATATAGATTATTTCATGTCACTGTCCAGATTTTCTTTTCTGAGTTTTAGCTTTCTTTTGGAATAACCTAAAGACATCCCAAACTATCATCTAGGATAGATGATTAAGTAAGTGATAACGATAACAAGG
The DNA here is from genome assembly GCA_964023405.1 of Apodemus agrarius. Classification (NCBI taxonomy): domain Eukaryota; kingdom Metazoa; phylum Chordata; class Mammalia; order Rodentia; family Muridae; genus Apodemus; species Apodemus agrarius. The sequence goes on along the minus strand of OZ030016.1, from coordinate 21,006,089 downwards.
AAACTTCTTGAGAAAAATTGCTCCAACTTTAAAATTGTTAACCAATTCCTGATATCCCCCCATGTGTTCTGTAGGAAAATCTCCTAAGAGATGCTTCAAGATGATGTGGAACATGAGATGTGTTTTGCCATAAGAACGGTTGGGCATGAGTTTCTCACTGTCAGGTTCACAAGTCTGTAAACCAGATTTTCTTTTCTATTCTACAGCCTGTCCCAAGTGCTAAGGAAGCATTGAAAATGATAGCGTTTGGTTTTGAAATCCATCTGATGTTATTTTCACTACGGGCAGCCGTTCATCGTTCAAGCACCAACATGCACCCGAAAGTTCGCCAAAGCCTCCTGAAAGCCTCCAGTGCAATCAACCGCATTTCCTAATCCTTCCAGCTCAGGAATGTAATGGGCTCAGTGTCTTACTCTGAGAAGCTGATTACAGAGTTAGTGCTTGAGCCTTGCCTGGGCATCTCAAAACTTTTGCAACTATGGCTTAAGCCTTTCACTTTTCTCTCAATTCAGGACTTCACAGGTATAAACTGTTAATGGAGAAAGAGTGAAATTCTCGGTAAATAAAATCTATCATCCACCCAGAATGAAGGTGATGACCACTTACAAAAAACAAACAAACAACATTCCAGTCACCCTGGACTTTTTAAACTTAAATTTGCCTGATGGCTCTTTTAGTTTACATCAGAGATGTTGAAAATAAGGAAAACTAAGGTAATAAATAAAGTAACATCTTTAACACAAAACAAAATCACATAATAAATCTTTAAAGTCAAGAAAGATGCTGTTAGTATATTCTATCACAAATGAGTATATCCACTCCAGTAATACACTTAGAATAACACTGGATGTTATCAATATAGATGTGCCTTATGGGCTGTTTTTAACCTAAATATAGAGATTTAATAATATAGATTCATAAAAAATATTTATGTAAGATACACATTTACATCTTTACAGATAACATCCATGAAGTAGTAATTCTGTGAAATCCAAGATAATATATAATTCATGGTAGAAAGCATGACCTTTTAAACAAATACATAGCCCACGATCATCATCCTTCCTAAGCACCATTTTGTATTAAACTCACAAGGAAATAAAATGTCTCTGCTATTGCCTCTCTATTAGACAACAGTCACACAGTCATCATATTTTTCATTCACATGGTGTTAAGTTACACACCCCTTTTTTGAAGCACCCCTCAAACCAGGACTTAACACATGAGATTACAAACACAAATGAGTGTTTGTAACAATATTTCTCCATGCTGAAGTTACAAAAGGCTGTGAAATCACTATAAATTCACCACCTAGACACAATTATTTTTGCCACAGTCCTTAAGATGAGATTCAAATGCAGGAAACAGTGAAATTCTGTCAGAATATTAGGCAGGCAAGCTACCACTTACCGGTACATATGTGCTGATGTTAATGTGGAGGGAACTTCTGAACTCCTATGTGTTGATAGTGGTTCTTGGGTAAATGTGCTTGCTACAAAGATATTTGAGATTTTAAGGGCTGGTACGATAGCAGAAAGTCATTGAAAAGAAACTTGTTTAACAGGTGTGGTAGCAACTGAGGATCTGCAGCTTAGAGGAAGTAACAAAGATTGTCTTTGAATTGAAAGACTAGAATACAAACAATAGGTATAATTTGGTCATCAAAAAGACCCACCCAAAACTACCACCACACTATAATGAATCAGTGCTCTGACTCAGGAATCATCCTTCCTCTCAGCACAGACACTCTACCCGCAGCAACTAACAAGCATCTGACAAATCACTTAACTGTTAAGTTGTGTCTTTTAGGATAAGCAATCTTATGAGAGCCTAAGTCATTTGAATGTGCTTAACTTAAAGAGTCTCATGGGAATCGGTGAAAGCTGTTATTGGGGTGAAATTACAAGTGAAAAGCAGGGTTTAGAAAAACAAAGCATTTTGCTTTTACAATTCTTTGTATAGAAAATGGAATGAACTAATTAAGCAGCTGAGAGCTCTCTTACCAAATGAAGGTGTATTAAATTTTTGAGTGACACGCTAAGTTCTTATAAAAAGAGAGCTCAGGGGGCCATTTGTTTATTTGTAATACAACTTCCTTAATGCTTGTGACTATTTTAGATGTCTTGAAGAATACATTTCTCTATCATCTCATAAAGTTATAAGTATTTTACATACTTCCTGGAGTATCATATTGTTTCCAGAAATAGTGACAGACCCTTATACACTAATAGGAAGGACTAATAAATACAGAGTAGTGAATGTATACTTGGGTAAGACATTTAACGGTGCTAGTAAGGAAACAAAGCTGGATAGTTGAGTAGAAAGTAGAAAATGAGGTGGGTAGGGTGGGCTAGCTATAGAGTATTCAGATGAATGTAGAAGACAAAGCTTGAGCAAAGACCTAGATGATGATGTAACTGTTGTGGTTTGTTGTACCGTTACTTCTATGTGTCACTTTCATTAAAAGAAATCAATGGCTGAGGCAATAACCTAAATGATAATGTGTTCATCATACAAGCATTAGAGCCTGAGGTTGGGTCTCCAGAACACACATAAAATCCAGACATATCAGTATGCTTGTGACCTCAAATATTAAGAGGGTGGAAACAGGTGGGTCTCTGGAGTCTCTGGCCTGCGAGTCTGGCTGAAATGGCAAGCTCCCAGTTCAGTGAGAGATTGTGTCTCAAGATATATTATTCTATACCATCTACATACAGCACAATCTCTCTTTATAATAGCATGGTATAACAGAGAAAACAGGACCTCTTACTCCAATGTCACACTGAGTGACAACTAGCAGTTTGACATATATCTTCTGACATTGAGCACCCCCATAAGTAAAGATGTGTGCACCAACAGGACCATGCTTGGAAAACTTTTGTATCAATTGACAAGTGCTTGTCACAGTGCCCAGGATAATTGGTTTTGTTTTTTGTTTTCAGTATTTTGGGGTAGGGTTTCTCTGTGTAGCCTTGGCTGTCCTGGAACTGGTTATGTAGACCAAGCTGGCCTCCAATTTGTAGAGATCTGCCTGTGTCTGCCTCTATAGTACATGTGTACCGCCCAGCTTGTTTTATCTGAACAATGACAGCTTGATTTTACTTCAGCTACTTCTGAATCTGTCTTGAAAGGAGAGTGTTTTCTTGCTATGTTAATTTTATTCAGGACTCATAATGCTCCCCAAATTTCACCGTATATTATTTCATGAGCATTCATGCCTCGTGGCCCAACCTAGTTACATTTCCTTCTCCATGAATTGCCTACAATTATCATCTCAATAATCATAGACTTATCAATACTAGTTTTGTGTTTAATTATCTGCTACTATACCAATTTCTATTTGTAATCATCCTTTAAGTAGTCTTATCACTTAAAAATAAGCTGCTTGAACCGGAGAGCAAGAAACATGCCATACATCTCTGTGGTTCCGATGCTGATCATAACACTTTGTGTTCAGTGGATGTTAGCAAATAAGTTACTTGTATCAGATATATGCTTAACATCCAAAATATATAGGACCCTCCTAAAATTGAAATAAAATATAATAAATGTGCAATTTTAAGTGTACATTATGCATGCAAACAGATATATGGTTCTGACAGACTTTACAGAGAAAACCAGAAGTGATCAATCAACATAAAAATAGAATTTACTCTAATTATTACTAATATTTACAGAAACAAAAAAATAATTAAAAATGGTATGTCACTACTAAAACTAAAAATATTTACTACTTACAGATTTTTCAAAAAAAAAAAAAACAGAGAGTTGGTTTAGTGTTTAAGAGCACTGACTATTCTTCCATAGGTTCTGGATTCTGTTGCCATTATTCTTATGGTGGTTCACAAACATCTGCAGCTCAAGTTCCAAGGTTAGCTAGCATCATCTTCTGGCCTGTAAAGGTACCACATGATCATGATAAACTGTCACACATGCAGAAACATACAAATGTAAATAAACAAATCTTTAGAAGAAAAATAAGATTTTGGAGAGCCTGGCACTTGGGAGGCAAGACCATCGTGAGTTCAAAGTCACCCTCGGCTACATGATGAGATTGAGACTAGCCAAGGCTACATGAGACCCAGTCTAAAACAACAAAGAAGCAAACGTTTTCATCATGTAAAGACTCTGTAAGAATGTACAGAAATGCATCCTCACGTCTGGATAATGAAAGTCAGAATTGAGACAGCATCTTCTCTACTCAGCTCACTGATCTAAAATTTAAAATAATCTGCCCATAACCCAGTGATTATCTATCTTAGCACATATTTTCAAATAGAAATACAAGGAGAAATGTGTTATAAAATCCCTAATAGTAACAAACAGAAACAAATTATTCAACAAGGAATGGTCAAATTAATCATTTTATGTGAGTACATGGAGCATTATCCTATGTTAATAGGAATGGAGTTATAGTTGGTCTTATGGTTTGACACATCCATCATCCATTCTAAGGTCCGCCTCTTGCACAACAGAAACTGAGGAACTAAGACCTACATCTCCCATAGCCCCTTTCAGTTAGAATTGTAGGTACAAATTAGATTTCTTCTTTACTAGATGAAGCAACCAAGAGGCTGTCTAATGCAGAAATGCAGAGGTGAGACTTCTGTGGTTCTCCAGCCACAGGCCATTAGCTGTGACGCCTTCTGAAGCAATGTTCACAGATTCGCTCCCCATCTTCCTGGAGTTGAGAAGCAGTTTGAGGGCATGAGGAAGTTAGGGCTGATGGTACAGTTACCAGATCTTACCTGTTGACTTCCGCAATAGTTTCCCACGGTACTCACTTCTGCTCTGTGAATCATCCCTGGGACTCAGTACAGAGCCTCCACCTCCAGCCTCTCAAAAGTTTTGGGGTTCTGAAAATTTCTTCAAAGTCCTTTCTGTGGAACATGCCTTTCCTGATTTGAACAGTCTATCTGTCTTCTGTATATTTCTGTCTGTCTGTCTGTCTATCTATCTCTGTGTCTCTCTGTCTTTTTCTCTTTCTGTCTCTATATCCCTGAATATTTCTCTCTCTCTCTCTCTCTCTCTCTCTCTCTCTCTCTCTCTCTCTCTCTCTCCCTCCCTCCCTCCCTCCCTCCCTCTCTCTCTCTCTCTCTCTCTCTCTCTCTCTCTCTCTCTCTCTCTCTCTCTCTCTCTCCCCTCTCTGGGTCTTTCTTTCTCTTTCTCCCTGTCTGGCTCTCTCTGCCTTTCTCTCCTAGCCTGACTCTTTCTCTGTTTCTCTCCCTGAATCAATCTGCCTGCCTGTCTGTCTGTCTGTGTAAACTGAGTAAATATATTGTGCTTTCTGTATATACTTAAAATCTTACATATGAGGTAATTAAGTAAAATAATATAGCATGGTACCATTAAAGTTTTCTTTTAAAAGGAAAGAATACTGTCCTTTACAAATGGTTTCTAATATTTGTAAATGTTTAGACAGCCAGGCAGTGGTGGCACACGCCTTTAATCCCAGCACTTGGGAGGCACTGGCAGGCAGATCTCTGAGTTCAAGGCCAGCCTGGTCTACAGAGTGAGTTCTAGGACAGCCAGGGATACACAGAGAAACTCTGTCTCAAAGAAAAAGAAAAACAAAGTTTTTCTTTTTAAAAGAAAACTATGTGAAAAGATCATGTAGGGTTCACTGTCAAGGACAAGAAATGTGTCAGAATTGAAAAGGATGGTTAAAGAAACAATAGTCTAAACTTAATGGGTTCATTTTCTTCACAATGATAAAGTATTCACATATTCCTTTTGTGATGAGTATTTTTAAATGAAATAAACCTATTGTACTTTTGCAAAAAATGGTTGTCCTCTTAAATCCAAGTAGAGAAAAACATAGAGTTGTGGATAAAATATAACTTTTTGCAAAGTCAATGTTAAATTAATATTAACTAAAATATTTAGTATCTGTCTGCTTTTCAGATTTCCGGAGTGAGATGGCCACTTGGTGACTGCAGTGGCTCTTCCTGGTTGTCACCTTGACTACATCCGGAATGAACTACAATCCAGAATTGGAGGGCTCACCTGTCATCCAGGTCTTGAGGCTGAAAGACACAAGTTTTTGACCTGGATCTTGGCATGAAGATCTTGAGCCATAGTAGCCATAAAAATCTTGAGGCATAGTAGGCCCAGACAGTAGTATGTGCCTTTAATCAAAGGAGACTGAAGCAAGGAGATCTCTTGAGTTCAAGGTCATCCTGGAACAAAGCAAGTCCCAGATCCAGGAGTGGTGGTACCTCACATGTTCTTTAAAGTTTTCTTTAAGTCTTCATTTGGGTAATGTGACAGATGAATTAAAAAACATGAACCTAGGCTTTGAATATCTGTTACACTATTGGATATAATTATTTTAAAATATGTGTTCTTAAATTAGAGTAAATATTGTTCAGTCAAAAGAAGTGCTTTCTGTGACATATTAAAAATTAAAAAGTATTTAAATCACAAAACACAAGAAAGAAATTCCATTCACAATTAAGCACACCGATTATGCAGACCAGTAACATATTATTAAAGTGAGTGTTTTTCTTGCTAATACCTTAATGATTATAAACTGCAAACATAAAATGTCTTGACATGTAAATATCAAGGTGAAGCTTCTGAAATTATTCCTACAGTGGAACTAAAGGCAATAAAAAGATTGATTAACCATAAACACTAGCAGATAATACTTAGGGCATTTAACAACAAATCTGGGGAAACTGACAACAGCTACTGGGCAATATTGTAGAATAAAATTTTGAAATGTTTTATTAATTACTTTTTAAATTATTTGTATCCCACATGTTGCCCACCTTCCTGTCCCATCTCCCAAAGTTCTTCCACCATTTCTCCTCATCTTCACCTCTGAGAGGGTATCCCCTCTCTGCACCACCATCCCCCCACCCCCATCCTGACTCCTGGCATCTCCCTTCTCCAGTGCATAACATATGAACTAGGCACATCCTCTTCCATCGAAGCCAGACAAGGCATCAATCCTCTGCTACGTAGGTCCCAAGGGCCTCAGGCCAGCCTGTGTATGCTCTTTGGTTGGTGGCTTGGTCTCTGGGGACTTCCAGGGTTCCAGGTTGACACTGTTGATCTTCCTATGGGGCTGCCAACCCCTTCTGCTCCTTCAATCCTTCCCCTACCTCTTCCATAGGGGTCCCTGACCTCCGTCCAATGACTAGCTGTAAGTATCTGCAACTGTCTCAGTCAGCTGCTGGTGGAGCCTCTCAGAGAACAGGCATGGAAGTCTGTAAGCACAGCATAACATCAGTAATAGTGTGAGAGTTCGGTGCCTGGGCATGGGATGAGTCCAAAGTTGGACTGGTCGCTGGTTGGCCATTCCTTCAGTCTTTGTTGCATCTTTGTGCCTGCATTTCTTTAAACAGGGTTGGTATCCCCATCCCTCCACTAGAGGCGCCTATCTAACTACTGGAGGTGGTCTCTGCAGATTCCATCTCCCCAATGTTAGCATGTCAGCTAAGATCACCCACATCTAATCCTTGGATCCTTTCCCATCCCAGATCTCTGGGACTTTCCAGAGGTTACCCCCAACCCCCTTCCCCCAGTAGCTGCATATTTCTATTTATTCTCTTTACCCTCTGGGCTTCTTGACTGTCTCCCTATACCTGATCCAGCCCCTCTTTTCCTCTCCCCTTTCCCCCTCCCACCAAGGCACCCCTCCTTCTGCCTCCCATGATTATTTTGTTCTCCCTTATAAGTGGGATTGAAGCATCCTCACTTGGGCCTTCCTTCTTGTTTAACTTCTTGTGGTCTGTTGGGTGTATCAACAGTATTCTGTACTTTTTGGCTAATATCTACTTATCAGTGAGTACATACCATGCATGTCCTTTGGGGCCTGGGTTACCTCACACAGGATGATATTTTCAAGTTCCATCCATTTGCCTGCAAAATTTATCACGTCCTTGTTTATAATAGCTGAAAAGTATTCCATTGTGTAAATAAACCACATTTTCGGTATCCATTTTTTTTTTGGTTGAGGGACACCTGTGGTTGTTTCCAGTTTCTGGCTATTATGAATAAGGTTGCTATGAACATAGTTGTATTGGCTGGTTTGTGTGTCAACTTGACACAAGCTGGAGTTGTTACAGAGAAAGGAGCTTCAGTTGAGGAAATGCCTCCATGAGATCCACATGCAAGGCATTTTCTCAATTAGTGATCAAGAGGAGAGGGCCCCTTGTGGGTGGTGCCATCCCTGAGCCAGTAGTTTGGGGTTCTATAAGAAAGTAAGCTGAGCAAGCCAGGGGAAGCAAGCCAATAAGAAACATCCCTCCATGGCCTCTGCATCAGCTCCTGCCTCCCTACCTGCTTGAGTTCCAGTCCTGACTTCCTTTAGTGCTAAACAGCAATGTGTGGAAGTGTAAGCTCAATAAACCCTTTCCTCCCCAACTTGGTTCTTGGTCATGATGTTTGTGCAGAACTAAAAACTAAGACAGTAGTGGAGTATATGCCATTGTGATATGGTAGAGTATATTTTGGATATATTCCCAGGAGTGGTATACCTGGCTCTTCAGGTATAACTATTTCCCGTGTTCTGAGGAATCACCAGAAAGATTTCCAGAGTTGTTGTACAAGTTTGCAATACCACCAATGGCAATACCACCTTTATCTACCTTTATCTACATCCTTACCAGAATCTGCAGTCACTTGAGTTTTTTATCTTAGCCATTCTGATGGATATAAGGTGGAATTTCAGGGTCATTTTGATTTGTATTTCCCTGATGACTAAGGATGTTGAACATTTCTTTAACTGCTTCTTGGTGTGTGGAATCTCTCGAAAGTCCCAGAGACCTGGGATTGGGGAGACTCCCAGGACTCAATGTGGTTAACCTCAGACAAAATGCCTAATGGTGGGGATATGAAACCTGAAGAGACCACCTCCAGTAGACAGACAGGACCCCCCAGTGAAGGGATGGGGACACCTGTCAGGAGCTATAATAGGACAAGCTAAATACTAGCAGGTAATCATCCTGAAATGGCCTTCTTTAGATTATTATATAATCTGCAACAGGTGTACCCTTAAGCAAGGCTGTAAGGTACTCATTTTAGGAAAGATTCCTGCTATTAATATGCTTTTCCTGTTATTATTAAACATATATAACAATCACTAAGTAGTAGCATATCCCTTTGGAGCATATTTCTGCAGATCCACAGAGATATAATGTCTTATAGTGATGCTATATAGATTAATAGATGACTTAAGTCTTTATGATGATCCTATAAGAATTCCTAAAATTATATCTGTGATTATTTAAGCTCTTGTATAGTGGGACTGCTATTAGGTCTTTTTCTGATAGTCAAAACTGCAATGAGAACTCTGCTAATCTCCCAAGAGTCACCAATTAATTGCTCTTAGATGGTAACCAGACTTTCTCCTACTCAGAGCCACATCCAAGAGGTTGCAAAACAATTAACCAAAGGTCATAATAAGGGAACTAACAATTTATTATAGGTGCTAGGACAGAAGATAAAATATTGACTGGGTTTATCTATACAAAACTTCACTAATAACTTAGTTATGGGTTTAGACTTTCAGTGAACCTGTGGTGCTGAGACAGGTGATAGATGTTTAGCTAGATGATTACTCCTAATGGATATGCATGCAAACATTCCCTGTTGTAAACTTCTATCTCAAATTATGATTTGATATTTTTGTGTGAACTTGTGATGAACGTTGTAACATGTTATCATGTATTCTGAAAGATGTATAAGTACTGAGGACAAAGAGGAGATGAAGAATTTTTCCCCCTTCCCCACTTAGACTAGAATCTTTTTGCCTCTCCTCACTTAGTCTGGAAATGTTTGCCTTTCCCCACTTAGATTAGAACTTTTTTCCTTTCCCCAATTAGACTAGAATTTTTTCCCTTTCCCCTCTTAGAGGAGAAATTTTTCCCTTTGTCCACTTAGAATCTTTCTGCTTTTCCTCTTAGATAGCTTTTATAGGAAACTTTTTACAACTTAGTAATAAACTCTATAACCACTTCTCTAAGTGTCCCCTTTTCTTCCTGTGACTTCAGACCAGCAGACTGAAAGTTAGAGCCCAGCAGTTCCTGCTGAGATAGAACAAAGGCCACATTGCTTAATCCTCCCCTGTTAGCCTGCTGGTGTTAATCACCTAAGCCAGCAGTCTTTTACTCTCAGAAAGAGCAAGAAATTTTTAGGACTTTTTAGAAATTATCAACAGCATTTCTTTCTTATTTTTTTTCTCGAGACAGGGTTTCTCTGTATAGCCCTGGCTATCCTGGAACTCATTCTGTAGACCAGGCTAGCCTCGAACTCAGAAATCTGCCTGCCTCTGCCTCCCAAGTGCTGGGATTAAAGGCAAGGCATGCGCCACCACCACCCGGCTTTATCAACAGCATTTCAGTACAGTTAGGAGAGCTAGAAAGCCCTGAAACCCTCAGACTTTAAAGCCATCACCAGAGTCCTACCCTGTGCCTATGCCACTACCCTCTCCAGGCCGGGAGGCTCCCAGCAAACACCAACCCACCTACAGATATTTCGGACCAACGCCTTGAGAAAAGGTATCCCACATCTGGCACTGAACTTTTTGTTTGGTATCTATGTCATCTGGGATAAGAATAATTCCCTGTGTAGTGTATCTCCAACGTGTGTGTGTGTGTGTGTGTGTGTGTGTGTGTGGTGTGTGGTATGTGATATATATTTTATAACATGTATAGTATTATATATTATAAAATAGATTTCCTTATGTTTTTAACATCCTTAGAGTTAATTATCCCTCCCCATCTCCATCCTCTGCCCTGCACTCCCACCCCTCCTCCCTCTTATGCCTCCTTTCCCGTCTTTCATCCTTCTTCTCTGTCACCTGCACATCACCTGTGTCCTACAATCCCCCTCGCCTTAGGTGCTTTCTTTTTCTTCCTCAACATTGGCATCTTTCTGTCTCTTGGATTCCAGAATTACCCAAATTAAGCATATAAATCTAAAACTTTGATGCTATGAGTCACCTATGAGTGAAACATATATTTGTCTTTCCAGGTATGAGTTACCTTGGTCAGTATAATTTTTCCAGTTCCATAGACAATTCACAATTATGCCAACTTCGTCGTTTCACTTTTCTTCACAGATTAATAAAAACCCTCTAATATGTAGCTGCTAAGTTTTCTCCATCCATTCTCCTAGTCTGTTTTCATGCCCTAACTCTGGTAAATAGAGAATTGGTGAATATGGATGTGCATTTATGTCCTTATAATAGCAAATGCACTCCTTTGGGTATATAGCCAAAGTTGGTACAGTTAGGTGGAATGGAGGATCTGTTTCTAGTTTTCTATGGAACTGCTATACTGATTTGCAGAATGACTTTATCAATTTACATTCCCCAAGAACAACGCATGATGGTCCTCTGTTCCCTACATAATACCAATATCTTCTGTCTGTTTTTTAATCTAAGTCATTCTGACTACTATAAGATAACATCTCAAAGTGGCTTATTTGTCATTTTCCTGAAGGATACAATTAGTGAATACACTTTAAAATATTTCTTAGCCACGGGTATTTCTTCTAAGAATTCTTTCAGCCCCATATCCATGTTTTAAGTGTGTTGCCTATTCTCATAGTGTTCAGGGTTTTTTTTGTTGTTGTTGTTGTTTTGTCTGTTTTTGTTTTTTGTTTGTTCCTAGTTTATTCTATGCACTAATCTTCCATCAGATGTGTGTCTGTGTCACTGCCATTTTTTCCCTTTCCCCAGGGAGCCCCTTCAGCAAACTGACAATTTTTCCTTAGTTTCACTAGAATGGGCCTGGACCCAGTGTAATCATCATTTGAAGAGAGACGCTGTGCTGGAGAAGTCAGTGCAGGTCGGTGGCTGGCCTACACTGCTGATTTCCCTTGATTCCTCTCCTTGTCCACTGGAGAGGAATTCTTCTCTCCTCATCATCCAGTCTGCCACACAGCTGTGAAATGCAGGCATGCTTTATGCTCTCATATAGTTCATCTCTGGCAAAACGCATTAAAGAACCAATCAATCGCCATTACTCAAAAATCTTCCATTTCTCCAATGCTCACACTGAATAACAAAGTTGGGGCTCTGCTTCCGCTGTTTTCTGTCTTTCGTTTATTTTGAACTGCAGCTCAAGCTAAGGGCATTGAAATGCTTTCTTGATTCAATACATCAGCAAATGCATTCTCTGCTTACTTATCTATTATGAAGTGCACTGTCAGCACAGAGAAGGCTGAAGGAATTCCAATGGACTCACAACCCCAGGAAGAAGCATGCACACTGGGCAGTCCTCCAGCTGGAGATCTGTTAAATAGAACTCTTTGTACCTCATGTTCACAGCAGTGGATTTCACATAAATCACAGGCCTCGGACTGTAAAAGGAACAACATGAAAGAGGACCACAAAATGTTCTGAAATTCTAGCTTTTATTTAGAATATAAAAGAGATAGTTATTACCATCCTACGCGTAATAAATAGTTCTCATTAGCATCCTCCAAAATAAAACTATGTTATTTAAAAGCGCCTTGTACTGAGAACTGGAGAGATGACTCAGCAGTTAAGAACCATTTCAGCTTTTCCAGGAGACCTGAGTTTAGTTCCCAGAAACCACATGGTGTCTAAAAGCCCTACTTAACTCCTGGAACGCTTGTGCCAGGGCATCTGTGGCCCTCTGCTGCCCTCTGCAGGCACCAGGCGGCTGCACAGCGCACATACGAACACGAAGGCAAAGCATAATAAAAACAAGAGTGAATAAATCTTTTTTAAAAAGCAAATGATTTGGTGCGGTAAGAAAGAAGCAGAGAAGCAGCAAGAGCCTAGAAACATGTCGAATGCAGTTCTTCGTAGTCATTACCCACACATATGTGTATTCTGCCACTAGATTCAACCACAGAAACTGTTACACACTGTTAAAGGAGTGTTAAAAGATGTTAAAGGAAAGCAGGCATTTTCAGAGAGATCTTGGATTAGTAACAACATACACTCATACCTAAGTATCTAAGGGAGATCCAGACTCAAAACCTCATATAAAAATCACTGGCTTCATTTGACAATGAGTGAAACCTAAGCTGTGATCGATTCCCAGAGATAAGGATAGAACTTTCCAAGGTCCGTTGTCAAAATCCAACAATAAAAATAATAATGGTCAAGATTTCAGCTGTCCGTCAAGGATAACTGTAGGTCCATTTTACTTGGAAACTGGAACACTAAGAAAACCGCGACAAGTTGACACAGTAGTGAAAATTGTCTGTTAAGCCCTTCCGTTGACATTTTAACCATGTTGGACTTCTACATAAAAAGTTGGAACACTGACGTCTAAAACTAGAACGGTAGCAGTCTGAGAGCTGTCGCTGGGTGCAGGTTGAAGCCATTGGACCAGATGAGCTCACCGAGAGGAGGAGGGTGAAAAGAGAGAGATGAACTAGGCTGGGCCATGAGGCAGCCTAACCTATAGGAATGGAGGAAGGGCAGAGGCTACTGCCTATGAGATTGAGAAGGACTTGATGGCGAAATAGAAAGATTTCAAAGAAACATGAGGTACAACTAAAATAAACGCCTCCCAATCCCCTGCCCTCTGTCGTTTCAGATTGCTTTTGCTGCAGAAGACAAACATGAGAAAAAACAAAGACACAGAGTCCGGAGCGGGCGAGCGGGCGAGCGGGCGAGCGGGCGAGCGAGAGGCTATTGGTCCGCTGGAACCCAAGTAATGCCTGAATCAAAGGAAGTTGTTTCTTCAAGCTCTTCAGGCAGTGATTCTGACAGTGGAAGCTGAAGAAAAGTTAGAGGAAAAAGCTAGTTGTTCCAGAGAAACCTGTGAAGAAGCAAAAGCCTGGTGAGACTTCTAGGACTCCTGAGTCCTAGCAGAGTGACCGCAGCAGAGATAACAGGTTCCAGACTGGAAAGATGAGATATGTTCTGGACTTTAAAGGAAATTTTCTTTTTCTTTGTTTATTAGGTATTTTCTTTATTTACATTTCAAATGTTATCCCCTTTCCTGGTTTCCCTTCTGAAAACCCCCTATCCCATTCCCCCTCCCCCTACTCACTAACCCACCCACTCCAGCTTCCCTGTCCTGGCATTCCTCTACACTAGAACATCGAGCCTTCACAGGACCAAGGGCTTCTCCTCCCCTTGATGACCAACAAGGCCAGCCTCTGCTACATATGCAGCTGGAGCCATGGGTCCCTCCATGTGTACTCTTTGGTTGGTGGCTTAGTCCCTGAAAGCTCTGGGGGTACTGCTTGGTTCATATTGTTCCTCCTGCAAACCCCTTCAGTTCTAAAGGAAAATTTCTACTTGATATTAGAGAATATTGGGTGGACTCAGAAGGTGAAATGAAACCAGAGAGAAAAAGATATTTCTTTAATGACAATGGAGCCAGCAGAAGGAATAGATCTCTGACATAGATGATGCAGTAAAAAAGCTATAAAACCTGAGCCATAGCAAACCTGTACTGTTGTCGTTGTTTTAATGTCTTTTTACATTGGCTTTTGTTTTCTTTCTTTCTTTTTTTTTCTTTCTTTCTTTCTTTCTTTCTTTCTTCCTGCTTTCCTTCCTTCCTTCCTGCTTTCCTTCCTTCCTTCCTTCCTTCCTTTCTTTCTTTCTTTCTTTCTTTTTGACATTTCCAAACATTTTGGAAAAAAGATCACTTTAATTAATTTCTCTGAAAATAGAATTATATAACTAAATGTATACATTCCTAAAGTTAAAAACAAAAGCCAGTATAATACTATTGCATTTTGGTAGTACAGTAATGCTAATGAACTGAGTTAATTCAAAGAAAAGAAAATAGTTAGAATTTTATTAATTATATTAATTAGTACATTCTTTTTTTAAAAGATTTATTTATTTTCTGTATATGAGAACACTATAGCTGTCTTCAGACACACCAGAAGAGGGCATCAGATCCCATTACATACATTGTGAGCCACCTTGTGGTTTCTGGGAATTGAATTCAGGACCTTTGGAAGAGCAGTCATCTCTCCATCCCCTAATTAGTACATTCTTTCAAAAACAATATATTATCTCTTGAGAACTTTTCAGGGAACTTCTGAACTAATCACATATACTCAAATACTAAATGTCATGACATACAGTTCTGCCTCAGCCAGGTAAGTCTAAAGAATTGCAAAACTTTAATAAAGTGGTTCTAACTGACTAGCAGGAATAAAGCAATGATGATAGCCTTCAGAATTCAGCAAAAACAACTCCTAAAATGACTATCAAGGAAAAGGAGCTTTTGAGAAACAGTTTTAGATCCAAGGTAGTTAAAACTTATAATTTTTGTCTATAAAATATCTCCACATGTACAGGTTAAATCCCTGATATAGATGTGAAATGCTTGGGACTAGAAGTGTTTGTATTTCAGAATACACCAAATTTTAGAATATTTATATAGCACTCATCGACTGAATATCCTTATTCTGAAAATCAGAAATCTAAAATGATCCAACATCCAAAACTTTTTTTTGTTGTTGTTGTTTGGATTGGATGTTCCCATTCAAAACCTTTCAGATTTCAGAATAAGGATGCTCCGAGCTGTACCTAGAGGGCCATGTACCCCGGCGGCTTCATGCACTTGGAAGACTGAAGCACAAAGAATGTTGAGAAGTTCACTGTTAACCTGGGCTAAGACGATCAAAAGTTGTACCCACAATTCAGCTTTTCCCAAACCAGGCAGGGACATTGTACTTAGTGAGCTTACCCAAGTTCAGGTAAAGTTTGGTGACCTAACAAAAGTCCCTCTTCCTCACACTAACCATCACTGTGGTGACTGCCTGGAAAATAAAGGACTCTTATACCCATTACATACCATTTCAGTAAAGAACTGTTACTAAGGGACTAAAGAGATGGCTCAGCAGTTAGGAGCACTGGCTGCTCTTCCAGAAGGCCCCAGCACCCACATGATGGTTCAGAACCATCAGTAATGCCGGATTCCAGACAAAACTGCAGGTTAAACTCTCACACACCCATTTAAAAAACAACTGTCATCAAAGGGGCATTAGAGAAGACTCAAAGCTAAGAGTACTTGCAGCTCTCTCTAAGGACCTAAATGTTCAGTTCCCAGCACACACACATCAGGCAGCTTACGAGACCTGTAACTCCAGTTCCAGGCATGCTACGCCCTCTTCTGGCCAGATAGGGTTTCTCTGTATAGCCCTGGCTGTCCTGGAACTCACAAGGGGAATTGAACGGGAGCTCACACTTCCATCACATGCTTTCTTGTCTTTCCCAGATCTATCAGAATCCACTGCATTGCAGCTAAGAAGACTTGGTATTCATCCTCAATGCTAAGCTCTTCACTTTGTAAAATTTTGATCAGCTGATCTCTTCTAAGTGCCAGGAACTCTTCCCCACTATGAGCTTCCAAGAATGGAATTTGCTCTGAGCAAATTGCCTGCCATGATCTTTTGGAATTTGTAGAAAATTATATTCATGTCCATTTCTTCGTTATTAGTCTGAAGGACTCAAATGTCCAACAACTAAGTGGTGATGCTGGAAAGGTAAAATGGCTTCTACAAAGGTAACTACTGCTTTACAGCATATGAGAGAATGTTCTCTGAAAGCCACTTTTGGATTCTCTGGAAAATTATAAAGAATTCATATTGCTGTCTCCAGCTCATAGAAGACTGTTCTCCTTCCATGTGACTCTCTTCCTGTCAAAAACAACAAAGAAGGTCCTTTGGCCGTGATTTATGATTAGTTCAACCTTTCCTTCAGTAACTGTGATACATGTATTGTAGAAATTGACTGTTTTGATTAATTGCCAAGTTTGATATTGTATAAACAAAGACATTGGCAGGAAATAATTAACTATCATTCCAAATTCATTTTTCATCACATTTGTGAGAGACAGGGCCTCCGTGTTTCATAAGCTAGCCTCAAACTACCTATGCACCCAAGGAAGAGCTTAGATTTCTAATCCAACTGCCTCTACCATCTGGGTACTGGGATTAGAAATGTGTACTCCCAGCCGGGCGTGGTGGCGCACGCCTGTAATCCCAGCACTTGGGAGGCAGAGGCAGGCGGATTTCTGAGTTCAAGGCCAGCCTGGTCTACAGAGCAAGTTCCAGGATAGCCAGGACCACACAGAGAAACCCTGTCTCCAAAAACCAAAAAGAGAAAAAAAGAAAAGAAAAGAAAAAGAAAAAGAAAAAGAAAAAGAAAAAGAAAAAGAAAAAGAAAAAGAAAAAGAAAAAGAAATGTGCACTCCCACACAAGATTTGTGGGGTTTGGGTGCTTGAACCTGGGGCTTTGTGCTTGTCATGCAAACATTCTACAACTGAGCTACTTCTCCAGCCAGTTTGATTATGTTTTCAGAAAGAATTTATATTGCAGGATGATTATTTAACAAAGATTTATTTTTTAATTAACTTCGACAAGCTTAAACATTTTCATCTATTAAAGTAAGCTTAAGATTCCCTCCCTTTGAATCTATTTTAAGAGCTCTTTGTTATTCTGGATGAGTCAGCCACTGGTCTTACTTACCTAGCAAAAACTGCACTTAACTATTAAGTTAAGTTAATATGATGACCATATTCACAATACTAAAGCACCATCTTCACTATGAATGTCTGCTCGGACTCCATGAGATGTATCCCAATTAGGTTAGCTTTACTCATAACTATGCTCAAGAAATGGTTTTGCACTCAGACTGCACAGCACTCAAAAATATAGTTTAAAATCTATAAGAATTTGATTTACAAACTACCTGAATTCATTGTCCCAGAACCCATTTATATAGTCTTAGAGCAAAATTCCTTGAAATTTGTAAAGATAAACATTTTTCTGTAGAAGACTTTTAGACGCTGGGAGGAAAGTTGTAAATAAGGATCTCAGAGTCAGAAGCACAACAACTGATTGGGTTGGTAGCTCATACAACTCTCTCCTGGAACCCTGAAGCCCATGAGCCTACCAACAAATCCATAGGGTTTAAGAAACACCAGCCACCTGCCGGCAGCTGATTTATGTTTTTAGTAAAGATGATTTGTAATAATACTCTCCTATCAATTGTTTGAAATAAAACATTTTTATTGACCAGTGTATGTGTGCATGGTGAATGTGTGTGTGGTATGTGCATTTTAGTGTGTGTGCATGCAAGATGTTAGGTACCGTCCTCTATTCCTCTCTGCTTCATTATCTTGAGACAGGGTCTCTTGCTGAATCAGAAGTTCAGCATTTCAGCTAGGCAAGAATCTCCAGAATCTGCCTGAGCTGTCCCCTAACTCTGGGGTTTTAGGAATACACAGCCACGCCCACATCTTTACATAGCTTCCTGGGGTTGGGGCTCAAGTTCCCTGGCCTGTGGAGTAAGCATTGTTACCAGCTGAGTCTCCTTCCCACCTCTAAGAAAGATTTGTTTAATAAACTATCAACCAAAGAGTACACATGGAACAACCCATGGTTCCAGCTGCATATGTAGCAGAGGATGGCCTTATCTGGTATCAATGGGAGAAGAGGCCCTTGGTCCTGGGAAAGCTTGATGCTCCAGTGTAGGGGAATGCCAGGGTGGTGAGGTGGGAGTGGGTGGAGGGGGGAGCACCCTCACAGAAGCAGCGAGAGGGGGGATGGGATAGGAGGTTTTTGGAGGGGAAACCAGGAAAAGGGACAACATTTGAAATGTAAATAAATAAAATATCCAATAAATAAAATGAAATGTGAAAGTAGGCCTGGTGGTAAATGTTTGTAATTTCAGTACCTGACAAAGCTGAGATGACGAGTCAGGGCTGAAATAAACTACATAGTAAAACACTGCCTCTCCAAATCCGGAAACAAAACAAAACATTTTAATTGTACAAAATTATAGTGCCGTTATAGATGAGTAAGAACAGAAACGTTATACCTAACTCCACTACTGTTTCAACTCAACTATAAACTCCTATATTCTCAGTAAGTCAAAATCTTACAAAGTTAGGATTCTTTTTGTTTTTATGTTTTTTACCTTTGAGAATTTTCTCAGGAACATCAATGAGCTTTTATACATAAATTAAAATACGCCTGGGTGCTGTGACTCACATCTTCAATCTCAGCACTAGGGAGGCAGAAGCAGCTTTTATATACGAATATAAGAATTCAAAATTGATCTATTTTGTATTTATTCAAATAATCCTGATATTTTTCTGCCTCTAGCTTCAACATTAATATGTACATTGAAATGACATTTAAATATGAAAATAACCTTGTATTTCTAGAATAGCCCCAACTTGATGGCAGCTTATATAGGCTGGCTGTAAAAGGACTTCATGTGTTTAGCATTTTTTGCTTAGCATTTTACACCTGTTCATCTGGGAGAATACTACCTATTTCTTCTGTGTCAGTGTTGTTACATTTTACAATCAAGGTTATTTTGTTCTCATACAGTAAGTTGAGAAGTAGGTATATTATTAATAGTAACTTGTCTGAGATTTTATATATATATATATATATATATATATATATATATATATAAAGTGAATATACTCTTAGGGCAATAAATACATGTTGTTAAAGCAATACAACCATAACTATAAAAGGGCTACCTCCCCTTCAGACATCCATATTTGGGGCTAAATGAACTCTAAACTCTTTATTATCCATTAAGATTTAGGAATTTGTATATAGATATAGACACTACTAATATCTTTAAGTAATAAAAGTGATATTTAATGTTTATAACCCATTAGCTTCTTTCGGGTTGGTTGATTGGTTTCTTAAGAAAAATCTCATTATGAAGCCCAGGCTGGCCTATGATTTTCCCTGTAGCTCAGGTTTGCCTCCAGCTTATGATTATCCAGCCCCAAACCCCTGAGTTGCTGTAATCACAGCCAAGTGTTGTAAAGCATCAATTATTTAGCATGCATACCGTGCATGCACTTTTTCTTTGGATTTCCTCCAACTCCAGAAACAAGAGCTCAGACTGATGTGGTTCTCCAACCTTCCGTAAATCAGTGATGCTGCTGAGGCAGAGGGACTTCCATCTTGACCAAAACCCAACACTTCCCTTCCTGTCACTTTCTCCCTTCGCTGCATAACCACAGAAGTTTTGTCAGTCTGAAGAAGAAACACTTACATCTTGGCTTTTTTTTTTAAAGATTTATTTATTGCATTTATATGAATACACTGCAGCTGTCTTCAGATATACCAGAAGAGAGCAGTGGATCCCTTTACAAATGGTGGTTGTGAGCCACCATGTGGTTGCTAGGATTTGAAGTCAGGACCTCTGAAAAAGCAGTCAGTGCTCTTAACTGCTAAGTCATCTCCCCTACTCCATGTCTTGTTGTTTTCGTGCCTCGTTGAATCATCATTATTTAGTGGATTGAGTTATGGTGTGTACGTATGTTTGTTCCAAGGACATGCCTTCAAACTATCTCTCAGTGTCAGTTCAACCATGAAGCTGTAGCATCAGATGGAATGAGAAGTAATCAAATATTCTTTAGCAACTACAGTTCCTCATACATGATCGGCCTCATTTTCCCTTAGCTTTTATTCCCCAAAAAGCTTTGTCATGGAATTTATACCTAGACTTCAAAAATCCATCAACCTTCCTACTAAATTTTGACTCGAGTTATTACTATCGTAATGCTCAAAACCACATATGCCACATAAAAGAGTTATGAGCTCCTGAAGTTAGGGTTTATATATTATACTAGTAGTCCATATATATTCCAGTCTCTTAAAAACAAACAAACAAACAAACAAACAAACAAAAAACCTACTTAGAAGCTGATCATGTCCCTCTTAGAACATGAACAGAAAGTTCCTTTCCTCCCTGTTTACATGTAATTTGGTTCTTATACCGCTTTTTTTTTTTTTTTTTTTTTTTTTTTTTTTTGCTTATTTTGTTTTGCATTTTAGTTTGGCTTCCATGTGACCACAGAATACTCCCTTCTTTTGTTTTTGCATATATTATGTGTTTGTTTTCTTTTTCTTTGAGATCTGGATTTCCTGTGGACCCTGAGCTGGCCTGGAATTTGCTATAGTAGTTCAGACAGGCCTTGATCTCTATCCTCTTACCTTGGGGTCCCAAGGCTAGAATTTTAGGTATAAATCACCCTGCCAGGCTCCAGAGAACATTTTTTTCTGCTGTGCTAGCAATTGAATTTAGAGCCTCATGAATGCTAAGCAAGTGCCCTACCATTGAAGTACATCTCCTTCTGATTTCTATTTACTGTTTTAAATACATTATAAAGTATTTCTTTTTTAAAAAAAATATTTATTTATTTTATGTATATTGATTACACCACCATTGTTCTCTTTAGACATACCAGAACCGCTGAGCCATCTCCCCCATAAATTATTTCTATAAAGAAAAGTTATAGAAGATACAATTAGATGTCTTTATTTTTTGGTTTTGGGATTTGGGTTTTATTTATTTATTTATTTATTTATTGTTTTTGTTTTTGTTTTTGGGGGGTTGTTTGTTTCATTTGTTTGTTTTGTTTGCTTGCAGGCTTACATTTATTTTTCCAACACAGGGTTTCTCTGTGTAGCCCTGGAGGTCTTGGAATTCATTCTGTAGACCAGGCTGGCCTTGAACTCACAAAGATTCTCCTGTCTCTGCCTCTCAATTGTTAGGATAAAGGCATGTGCCACCACCACCCAGCACAAATATATTTCTAATACTTCTCCACTGCTCTCAACTATTCATAGCTCCCCTTATCCCTGTCGACATCCACTGGAGGTGGGCTGGTGAACCTTACTCGGTACTTCTCTTGGAGTTCATTCGCAAAGGTTCAGCCTTGATGGTGTCCATATTATGGCTTTTGATGCATAACAACACAAACGGACCACTACATC
Organism: Apodemus agrarius; assembly: GCA_964023405.1. Lineage (NCBI taxonomy): Eukaryota > Metazoa > Chordata > Mammalia > Rodentia > Muridae > Apodemus > Apodemus agrarius. Next base: position 20,984,371 of record OZ030016.1, on the reverse strand, counting down.
ACCTCCCTAGACATATCCTCACTAAATACAATTCTAACAGAACAGATTGTAAAAATAACGTAACATGTTTGTGAGGCAAGTAGAACCGTGTCACCAGACAGAAAAACTGGTAAGGGCCAGCAGAGTCATGAGTCCTGGAAATTCTTATAATTGAGAATGGTAGGAATTTGAATCTGCTCCTGTTCCTGTCCTGGAGCACATGACCACGATACCCCACTAAGAGAACCAAGACAACTGATTGCTGAGCAAATAAGGTTTCTAGATGGGCCCTGAGGGCTTAGCCAATAAGTTTCCCCTCCCAGACATTCCATTCCTGCAAAAGATAGTTAATCTCCAGTCTACCTGGAGTAAGTCGTATGCATCCACTTTCCACCATGAATAAACAGTTTGGGGGATCAGGGACTGTCTCCTTCCTCGAGGACTGCCATGGGGTTGGGGGGAGCCTTCCTCACACAGAGCCACACTTGAGTCTGGAGGGGAAGGCCTCTCTGCACCAGGTTTACAGTCCTAGTGACGATTTCCCTCTTGTAGAACAAGCCTCAAATCTAACCAAGAGAGCTATTAGTAATATTGCATTGCATCCTTACCCAGTAAGTACTGTAGCCTTCAGGGCTCACTGATGTCTTTTCTCCCCAGCAGCCCACACAGCAACTATGTCGTTGATCTTTGTGCTATGAAAGCTAGTGGCAGAGAAAAGGTTTTCTGGTCGCTACAAGATTGATTTTTCTGTGTCCTGCAACCAAAGAGGCTAGATGACAATGAAAACTCAAGTTCCAGCCATGGAGGGTAGCTGTGGTTGGTTAAAGTAACGAAGGACATTAATTGGTAGGGAATAGAATCTTGCAAGTTGGGATATAAATAAAAAAAATTGTATTCACAAACAAAATTAATTTGTGTTTTTAAGCTGGTGAAATCTGAATAAGCCTCGACAGATTGGATTTACTGGAAAATTCCTGATTGCATATGTCTGGATCCTTCTATAGTACCTACAAAGGAGGAGGAGGAAGAGCAGGAGGAGGAGGAGCAGGAGGAAGAGAAAAATGTTACTGTTGCCATTGCTTTAAAAGAATAAAAGGGCAGAGGTTTGTCTGAAGTATATCCTGGAAGTATATGAAAATCAAATTCACAAAAACCTGAGCTTAAGAAAGTGTTTCATAGTAATAAAGAATCTCAGAAGAGATTACCTATTCAAGTGGTCACAGAGACATTTATGGAGGAGGCAAATTTTAAAGGTCTCTTGATCATCCAGCCACTATGATCCATAAAGTTCATCACCTTAAAAATCTAACATGAAAACTACAACAAACCTTCACAATGAGAATCCACCTCACCAATCATATTTTGAAATAACCTTAAATATTTTGTTAAGAGAACATTAACAAGTGATCATGGCCTAACTGTTTCATTTTTATGACAAATATATTAAATGGCCCCAGTTGCATATGTAGCAGAGGATGGCTTTATCTGGCATCAATGGGAGGAAAGGCCCTTGGTCCTGTGGAGGCTCAATGCCCCAGTGTAGGGGATGCCAGGGCAGTTAGGTAGGAGTGGGTAAGTGGTTGGAGGAACACTTTCACAGAGGCAAAGGGGAAGGGGTATGGGATGGGGGGTTCGCAGAGGAGAAACAGGGAAGGGGGACAACATTTGAAATGTTAACAAATAAAATAACCAATATATAAATAAATAAATGTATGTACAGTCATGCACTGTTTTCTGATGCTATGCATTGTGAGAAAAAATCAGCAGGATGTTTTATTGACATATATGAACATCCTATCATGTGTGTAAAACTAAACAAGAGAGGTCAGTTGCTCAACCAACGTAATGATGATGGTGATGATGATGATGATGATGATGAGGAGGAGGAGGAGGAGGAGGAGGACGGTGATGATGGTATAACATGACACAATGCTTTACAGTCAAGTTTTTAATGTAGAAGACGTACATCCTAAATTAACAATACAAATTACAGCATAGTAAACACACGAACTATTATTATGGTCATTTATTATCATTATTCAGTGGTAACATTATACTTTTATACGGCTGGCAGTGTAGTGGGTCTGTTCACACCAGTGTAACCACAGATGCATTTATAGTGCAGTGTTCTGGGTAGCCATCCACGGTGGCTACAACAGCAGAAGGTTAGAGAAACTTCTTAGCACCATTCTAATCTAGTGGGAGCACCATCCTATGCATGGTGTGTCCCTGAGGAAAACATTGTTAAGTGGCACATGGCTGTATGATAAAGCTATGCTTTCTGCATCATGAAATAAACAGAAGAGCCATTGAATCATGTGTATAGAAAGAGGATTAGGTGGAGTAAAGTCCATTGGCGGTGTGGGATAAAGGATAGGGAAGGGAAATGCCTGTGCTGTATTACACACATTGCTATTGCCACTTCTAACCCTCCTTCCTCCAGTTACGGTTCACACTGAAATCCTGAAGAACACTAAAGCTCACTTTATATTATTTGTCAAAACAAGTTGCTATTTTAACGATATGACACTGTGCTGACTTCTTCATGTAACATTCGAAGAAGTGCTTGTTTTTTTCTGTTTTGTTTTGTTGTCTTGAGCAACAAAAGTTTGTTGTGACACAGACTTCGATTCTTTACATATTTTATATAAGGAAACAATACATACATTTATCTAAGGAACATAGCACTATCATTAAATTTAAACCTCTAAAATTTGTGTTCAGATTAAATCCTTAAAAGTTGGTTTGGAGCCGGGCATGGTGGCACACGCCTTTAATCCCAGCACTTGGGAGGCAGAGGCAGGCGGATTTCTGAGTTCCGAGGCCAGCCTGGTCTACAAAGTGAGTTCCAGGACAGTCAGGGATACACAGAGAAACCCTGTCTCGAAAAAAAAAAGTTGCTTTGGAGAGAGAGATTCTCAAATCATCCAGCATTAACTTTATTTGAGTTTGAAACCCAAATTCCAGAAATCTGGAAGATGCTAGTAAATGACCTAAATTAACGTGAATTGACTCATACCTATGTTTTCAAGCATAAATTTTATTTTTGTGGTTTTTGAGATCAAGATACAGAACTTTGAGTTCTGTTTTCACTGTATTTTGAAAATACAAATGGTCTTAACTTCATATCTTTCTTCATAACTTCCCACAGCTGTCGGACGCCACCTAGAGGCTTGCCTGAGCAGTATGTTTTGCAATTTATTTTTTAATTATTTCTTTTCTTTCCTTCCTCCAAGCTCTCCCTCCCACTCGCCTCTTCTTGCTTTTTCAAATTCGTGGTCTCCTTTTAATTAATTGTTGTTCCATAAGATATATATATTTCTACATTTATAAGTACAACCTGCTCAACCTGTGTAACATTACTTACATGTATATTTTGAGGACTGACCAGTTGGTATTGGATACCAATGGAGGAGGTCTGTTTCCTCCCACTCTCTGTAGGTGTGGAGTCTGTGTGACCCTATGAGAAGGTGCCCATAGAGGCCAAAAGTGTTGAATGTCCCAAGAGCTGGAGTTAACATCTGTTGAGAGCTGTCCAATGTGAGTTCTGGGAACCAAATGTCTATCCTCTGGAAGAATTGTATGAATCCCTGACCTCTGTGTATCTCTCCAGCCACATGAAACATTTTCTAACATGTCTCTGAAAGGAATCTAACTTTAATAGTCTTATATACCTTTAAAGTTTCTCATTTTCTCAAATTCCCCCAAAGAGTTTCTTAAATAGGACAACTATTAAATATTGACAGTTCATGTCAGTTTTCATCTTATTCTAGACAACTGTCAAATTATCAGTTGATATGTGAATATGAGTTAATAGAAGTCAATATTTTTCATGACAATATGACTATCCTATGGTACAATGTACTATATGATGTATTCTCCTTGAGTCTGAATACAATGAGGAGATAGTTGCTGAATGCCTTGGTGAGAACTTACCATTAACATTTCATAGACCACAACATCAGTCCCAAAATCATTGCATTCTGGATCAGTTGGAAATAGGATATCTAATGGCTCAGCAATAATTTATCAAACTAAAAATCACAGAGGAGGCCAGTATCAAACTCTTTCTCTTCAGTATTGTGTTGAAGTGGGTACCAATTCAGTACAGTGTCGATGTGGCTTCCAGGATGCTTTCTCTATGTTGTCATCCCAGGGAGGAACATCTCAGCACAGATGAATGAAGTCACCCACTATTCATGCACAGACCAAAAATCCCAGCAGAGGAAGCAATGCCTGCTATCACTGCAAAGAAGAAGACCAAGTCCCAGCGACAGTCACACGACTGTTACTACACACCAGTATCTGACCCTTAAGATCTGCACTTTGGAAAAGGTTAAGGATAATCCCGCCAGAGTTGTTAGTTTAGACTGAGTGCTTTAAAATTCCATTAAGTATACAATTATTTTACCACATAGGATGAGCTGATTATTTGGAAATACACCTTTAATTGACCCTCAAACCTTGAGAGACGTTTCAGTAAATTGATTAGTAACGCGCTCCACACCCTCTATTCCTTCATTAATTTTCTTGTTATAACATCACGCAAGTAGGTGATTTGCATATCATCATTGGCTGTATATCGGCAAGTCTATTGCAAATAAATAATCTTTGCTTTGGTTTGTTCACAACAAGTACATTACAAAGAGTTCATATGATTTCTGTAGCCACAGGAGACAATAGCACTTGTGCTGCTCTTGTTAGTTATTTAGGAAGAAAATTAAGTTATGTATTGGTTTCTCTGTTTCCTCAGCTTCTTCTCTAACGTAAGATTCTGAGCAGCCTGCTTGCTCGTCTTTTATAATGAATATGATCATTCCCCACGTTGTATTTTAAAATATCACTAAAGTGAAGGGTTTTTTCTTTTTACATTTTACTTCATTCCTTATCTTACACTTGAAAATTCGAAGTTTACTGATGGGACAGAAGCTGACGGACGAAGGAAAGGGTTGCTTCACCTTGTATGTATGCAGGAGTACTTTAGATGGTCGAGTCAAAGTTTGGGGGGACAGAAAACTTGTAGAAAATAAATAAGTGTAGGTTGTCAGAGTCCTTGTGGCAGGAGCGAGACGCTCCTGTGAAGAGCTGGGAAGCTCCAGATTGTTCCGTGCAGCGTGTCGGGCCCTTCTGATTTGCAAGGCTTCTTTTGCATTTGTGTGTCTCCGGGAACAGTCTGCAGTGAAACCATGCACCTCGTCCCTCCGGGTCTCTCCGGCTTAGATGCCAGTGTGGGAAGCGATCCAGTCTCGGAAAGCAGTCACTCTAGTGTAAACGCCAGGCTTGTTGGGTTGGCCGCAATCGTCTCCCCAGCTCACTACTCCAGCGAGGTACCAGACATCCCTAACATCTGAGGTAACGAGTGGGCCTCCAGAGTCACCCTAAGGAAGAAGGGAGAGATGGCTTATTTACAACTCGGCCCACCAAGGAAGAGTTTGATATTTAGACCTCATTAATATTATCTAACCCACCAGAAAGTGGTGAATAACCTATTACTGAGAAGGAACACAGACATAAGCTTTGGAATTCACTGAGACATTAACATTTGTGGCTGGAGAAATGGCTTGACTATGAGGAGGATGTAGTGCTCTTCAGAGGACCGAGCTTGGTTCCTAGTCCTCAGGACAGCCTCCTCACAAATACCTTTAACTCCAGCTCCAGAACAACCCAACGCTTTGGGCTTCCATGGGCATCTGCACTCATGTGCACACACAGACACACATGCACACGTAGTAAAAATAATATTAGCTGGGCAGTGGTGGCACACGCCTTTAATCCCAGCACTTGGGAGGCAGAGGCAGGCAGATTTATGAGTTCGAGGCCAGCCTAGTCTATAGAGTGAGTTCCAGGACAACCAGCGCTACACAGAGGAACTCTGTCTCGAAAAAACCAAACAACAACAATAATAATAATAATAATAATAATAAAACATTTCATGATCCTACTGAGTTTGAGATGGCCATTAAATTTTCATCTCACACTAGTAACCTAAAACGTGAGTGGAGTATACAAAGAACTCAAGAAGTTAGACCCCAGAAAACCAAATAACCCTATCAAAAAATGGGGTACAGAGCTAAAGAAAGACTTTTCATCTGAAGAAATCCGGATGACTGAGAAACACCTTAAAATTGTTTCAACATCATTAGTCATTAGAGAAATGCAAATCAAAACAACCCTGAGATTTCACCTCACACCAGTCAGAATGGCTAAGATTAAAAACTCAGGAAACAGTAGGTGTTGGCAAGGACATGGAGAAAGAGGAACACTCCTCCACTGCTGGTGGGACTGCAAGCTGGTACAACCACTCTGGAAATCAGTCTGGCGGTTCCTCAGAAAACTGGACACGATACTTCTGGAGGACCCAGCCATACCACTCCTGGGCATATACTCAGAAGATTCCCCAGCATGCAATAAGGATACATGCTCCACTATGTTCATAGCAGCCTTATTTGTAATAGCCAGAAGCTGGAAAGAACCCAAATGTCCCTCAACAGGAGGTATGGATACAAAAAATGTGGTATATATACACAATGGAGTACTATTCAGTCATTAGAAACAATGAATTCATGAAATTCTTAGAGAAATGGATGGAGCTGGAGAACATCATACTAAGTGAGGTAACCCAGTCTCAAAAGAATACCCATGGTATGCAGTCACTGATAAGTGGATTATTAGCCTAGAATCTTGGGACACCAAAGACACAATCCACATATCAAATGATATCCGACAAGAAGGAAGGAGTGGACACTGGTGCTGGAAAGGAAAACATCAGTGTAGGGGAATACCAGAACAGGGAAGGGGTGGATGGGGGAACAGGAGGAGGGAAAAGGGCATGTGGAACCTTTGGGGAATGGGGAACCAGAAAAAGGGAAATGAAATGTAAATATAGAATATATCCACTTAAAAGAATTTTTTAAATTTTTAAAAAATTTAGTAAAAAAAATAATTATAATGAAATTTAAAGGAAGGTATTTTTTTCTACTCTATACTCCAATGAATCAAAAGTTAATAGCAGTGGATTGTGGTAAGATCTATATTGCATACATGTATTTACGCAAACAAGTTAGAGGAATTGCTGATTTTTTTTTCTACAAAGAAATAGTAGAGTAGTAGCAGGTACATAAGATGGAATTCCAAAACAAGTAATTGTGTGATTTTATGTAACATTCTGAAATTCACAGGATTACAGAGATAGAGAAAAATAGCAATTGCCTGATATTAGTGACCAAAGGCGAGGCCAAGAGTTCATTACCCAATGTAGATCTTCAGGGTGATGGAACAGGCTCCATATTAACTGTAATGGCAATTCCATAAGTCTATCGGTATATGGCAAAATACGATATACCTACACGCATATGTTTTGAGCAACTGTCAACTCCCCAGAATTTGCACAATTACATTTCCCTATAGTTTTATCATAGGTATGTGAGTGTAACCATGGAAGAATATTGGGTAAAGGTTACGCTTAAGGGCTCAGTACATCACAATTATTTTCCGCCAAGCCTGGCTCCCTGCACTCAGTCCCTGGAACAGGCATCCAGAAGAGAAACCGCTCCAGAAACTTGTCCTCTGTCTTTCACATGTATGTCATGTTACATGCATACCCACGTACACACACACAACAAAATAGCATGTGGCACAGCTCTTTAAAGAACTGAAACAGAGGCTGTCTCTGACTCTGTTGCCCTTCCCCTTAGCTGGACTGACTGGTCAGGCCTCAGTGGGAGAGGATGTCTTTAATCCTGCTGCAACTTGATGTCTTGGGTTGGGAGGGTACAGGAGGGGAGTTTCTCCTTCTCTGAGAAGGAGGGGAGAAGATAAGGAGGGGAGGGATTTGTGAGGGTGGGACTGGAGGAGAGGAGGGAGGGGCTGAGACCAGGATGTAAAGTGAATAAAAAAATAAATTACGGGAACAAATAAAAATAAAAGAAAACATGTGACTCTTCTGTGACATCTATGCAGCTTCCTGTGAGTCTGTAATTATTTAGAAATGAAAGGTGGACAAGTCATTGTACGGCATACTAATAGGCAAGCCCTTACCTGGCATGCATCTTTTTCTCCTTTTAAGAAGCCAGCACACAGCATCCTAGGAGTGATGGCCCCATTGTAAGACTGAGGTTGATTGCAGGTTTGGGTATCTATGTAGTCCACCTGTACTTGCCGAAGGTAATTCTGGGTGAAACCTGAGAAAAAACAGTCATGTTTGTAGATACGTGGTTTTTATAAACCTGAAAAAAAAGATAAGATGGCAGAGTGTGTGTGTGCATGTGGGTGCATGTATGTGTGCATGTGCATGTGTGTGCATGTGTGTGCATGTGTGTATGTGTGTGCATGTGCACCTCTGTGTGTGTGCATGCATGTGTGCATGTGTGCATGTTCGTGTGTTAGCAGGTGTGTATGTGTGTCCATGTGCACCTCTGTGTGCGTGTGCGTGTGTGTGTGTGTGTGTGTGTGTGTGTGTGTGTGCATGTTCTAAGAAAAAGTTGGCGGTGTTTGTTTCTCAAGACAGGGTCTCTCTGTGTGTAGCTCTGGCTGTCCTTGAACTATTCTGTAGACCAGGCTGACCTCAAACCCACAGAGATCTGCCTGCCCATGTCTCCTAAATGCTGAGATTAAAGGCATAAGCCATCACTGCCCAAAGAATAGGAATATCTGAAGAAATACTTTCTAACTAGTTTAAATAAACATTTTTGTACCTAATTAAAAAAAAAACCTCAAGTTGTTTATGCTCCACAAAATTGTGTTTGGGAGAAGAGCTATTTGGTTACTCAGTAGTCTAATTGGGCATATTATCAAACCCTAATTTCTCACATGGTGAGTTGACAAGTAAGAAATTCAGTAACAAAAGCCTAGTGTATCAGCACATGCCTGAAACCCCAATTTTGGGGAGGCAGAGACAGGTGGATTCTGGAGGTTTGTTGGCCACCAATCTAGTTTAAACATCTAGCTCTAGGTTCAGTAAGATGTTCTATCAAAAACAAACATGAGAGCTGATGCTGGTGAGGATGTGGAGAAAGGAACACCCTGCTCCATTCCTGGTGGGAGTACAAACCTCTATAGAAACTTTGGAAATCAATATGGCAGTTTCTGAGAAAACTGAAAATTAATATACCTCAAGACCCAGCTATATCACTCTTGGACATATACCCAAAGGATAATCCATCCTATCACAAGGACACTTGTTCGACTATGTTCAGCAGCTTTATTCATAATATCAAAAAACTCAAAACAATCTAGATGTTCCTTAACCAAAGAATAGATAAAGAAAATCTTCACTTGGGAGGCAGAGCCAGATGGATCTCTATGAGTTTGAGGACACACTGGTCTACAGAGTGAGTTCCAGGACAGCCAAGGTTATTCAAAGAAACTGAAGAAGAGGAAGAAGAGGAGGAGCATGAGGAGGAGGGAGGTGAGAGAAAGAGAAAGAGAAAGAGAGAGAGAAGGGGAGAGAGAGAAGAAAAGGACAAAGAAAAATGTGGTACATTTCAACAACAATGTATTACTGTTATTCAGCTATTAAAACAATGACATCATGAAATTTTCAAGCAAATGGATGGAACAAAAAAAAAATCATCCTTAGTAAGGTAACCTAGACCTAGAAAGACAAGCATAGTATGTACTCAGATATAAGTAGGTGTTAAATATTAAGTAAAGGATAATCATTATATAATCCATAGAGAGGCTAGGAACAAGGAGGAGTTGAGAGGGAAGCATAGGTTTCCCTGGGAAGGCTGAACTGGGGGCAGATTGGGATGGGAACAGGAGGAATCAGGCAGGGAGGAGCAGGAATACTGGGGATAGTACTGGGAGGCATTGGGGTAGTGGTGATAAGGAAGCCTAGTGCAATGAACCTTCCCCAGAATCTATGAGAGTGACTTTAGTGACTACTCCTGGTAATGGGGGATATGGATCTTGAACTTGCCGTTTCTCTAACCAGGCAAGGCTTCCAGCAGTGCAACTGGAACATCAACCCAGCCACAAAACCTTTGGCCAATAGTTACCCTGTCTGCAAGATATGCAGGGAGTGATAGCGGCACAGAACTTGTGGGAGTGGCCAACCAGTGACTGGTCCAACCTAACACACCCATGCCGTGAAAGGAAACCCATGCCAGACACTGAACTCGAGGCTAGACAGCCAGAGACCCAGGATAGAAACAAATCCAAAGGGAGAAAAAAAAGGGTCAGTGAAATACATCCTAATTATATTCTGCTATACTCATAGATCAGTGACGGAGCCTAGTTGTCATCAGAGAGACACCATCCAACAACTGATGAGAACAGATGCAGAGACCACAGCCATACACTAGGTAGAGACAGGGGAACCCTGAGGAAGATGGGGAGGAAGAATTATAGGGTGAAAGGAATCAGATACCGTAAGAACATGGCCCACAGAATCAATGAAGCAGGGCTCATAGGGTCTTACAGAGACTGAAGCAACAATCAGGAACCTGTAAGGGTCTGAGCTAGGTCCTCTACATAGAAGTTGTGGTTGTATAATTTGGTGTTCTTGTGGGACTCCTAAAATTCTAACTCCTTCTTCCCAATTGTGTTTGTTTCTATCCTGGATCTCTGGCTGTCTAGCCTCTGCCTCCTGACCATTCAGACAGTGTCAGGCGTGGGCTCCCTTTCAGGGCATGGGCCTCAAGTTGGACCAGTCATTGGCAGGCCACTCCCACAAGTTCTGTGCTGCCATTACCCCTTGTGGGAGGGAGGCTGTCACTGACTCTTTTGCTTGCTGTGGGGACCCTTCTTCTCCTTTGGGTTGCCTTATCCAGCCTTGACATATGATGGTTTATGCCTAGGTTTACTATAACTTGCTATGCCATGTTTGGTTGATATCTGTGAAGAGAAAGAGAGGAGGAGTGGATCTGGGGCAGAGGAGAGGTGGGGAAGGGGACACTGCAAGAAGTGGAGGGAGGGAAGACTGTGGTTTTGGATGTAATGTATGAGAGGGGAATAAAAGAAATAAAAGACATCCTGTTTCTAAACAAATAAATAAGACAGTGAAAAGAATGAGTAAAACCATCTGCCACCATCCTCTGGCCTATACACACACTCACATCACACCAAGCATATAAAAGTATGCATGCACATATGCGCACACACCCTACAGATGCACACTCTCATTGAGAGAGGGGGGGAAGAGGAAGAGGGAGAGGGGGAGGGAGGGAGGGAGGGACAGAAGGAGAGAGACAGACAGACAGACAGACAGACAGACAGACAGAGATTGAGATTCAGTGGCCAACAGGCATATCTGCTCCTTTGCATACCTTACAATACCATTACAGTAACAGTATTAATGCAATAACTAGAGGCTGCGGCAAGAAAGAATGCATGCATCTTAAGTGACATAAATCTTGACTTAGCCTGAGTCCACAGGGACAGCCAGCATATTTGGTAAGCCACCATGTGGTTACTGGGAATTGAACTCAGGACCTCTGGAAGAGCAGTCAATGCTCTTCACCGCTGAGCCATCTCTCCAGCCCAGCATATTTTGTTATAGCTCTCTCAGTTCTTTAAATGCCTTGGAACTCCAAATTAAGTCAACGAGACATGATTTTTTCTTTTCTCTTCTGATGCTCACCATTGTTTTTCAGTGCTCCAAATCCTGTCACAAACATCCTCTGCCCCGGCTGAAATTCATGGTTTGCATCCGGGAGACAAACCTTATGCACTGCGTTTGTGCAGGGGACCGGCCTGGACAGCTCCGCCAGTGCAATGTCATAGTCATGTGACGGGTATTTGTATTTTTCATGAACTATTATCCTCCGGAGGCCTGTCGTCAGTTTTGGAGGTTGTAATGTTGCCCCAAAGGTAGCGGTCCATTCCGATGGGTCGTTGTGTCTACCAAAAATAAATGAAATAACAGTAATAATAAAATATAGCTTACCTAGATATCAATGTGATAATGTGTAAGGAACGATTTTATCTGTAGTTATCAGTATAAAATTTTTTAAGTTATTCATATCAACAGAAATAAACTCTTTCCAGTCTGAGAGCTGGACTCTGGGTTCAAGCCAGGCACCGCAGGGTGCTTTTCGTAGGTCAAAGGTAGCACCAGGCACCATGATGTCCATTGCAGATCCAGAGTCCTTTGCAGTCAGTGGCTACAAGCAACACATGAAACCCTACAGTGAATGACACTGAATACATCCTAAGTGCCCACATTCTCTTCCTAAAAATATATCTTTTTTTTTTTTTTTGAAGTCCACAGAGGTCAAAGGTAACTTTAAAAAGATGTACCACTGGGTTTATTGTAAATATTTTGGTGCCAGGTTAAAAACTCAACCTTCCTTCTAAAATTCATCAACTATTCGGTTATACAAAATTGTGACTTTGGACTTGTTTCACACTTCTTTCTTCCTGTACTATCCTCACGGGGATCAGACCTACTACCATCCGTGCACCTTTGGAGTCTCATAAGGATGCTCAGTGATTATCAGTTCTCTTTGAAAACAAGCTCCAAATTCCAACGGGACGTAAAGTTCCCATATTCTCTAGCAAAGTATCATCAATTTATCAATGAGTAAATGATATGAATGAAAAAATCATATCAATGATTTTTCAAAAATCAACGAAAAATCAATGACTACAACAGTGTACTTTGGCAACACTTTCATTTCCAGAGACCAGAAAACCTTTTTGGAGATCCCCATTATGTTTTGTGCCAAGCGTCCTCAAAATTCGTCAACTATTTCGTGAACATACAAGGTAAAATTCCGTTCACTCTCCTTCGGCCCCACCCTCAAAGGTCGGGACTTACGTTCGAAAGCAGTGAGCAGCGCTCACAAGCCACGTGTTGTTGATCAAAGTTGCTCCACAGCGATGAGTCCCATCCCACCGCAGGCTGCTTTGCCACGGCCACTCCCCCTCCTCTACCGGGGTCCCGCCGACAATCCTCACACTGGTCTGTGCTGTGGATTTGTTCCGTCGTGTCCCACAGCCTGCCAAGTACACAGGAGACGCGAATTAGCAGCTGTCCAAGCGTCCCAATGTCCTTTTATTTTGTGATCTAATGCATCAAACATTGTCTCATGTTCTTTTTTTTATTTAATTTTTATTTTCTATATTCTATGTTTACATTCCAAAGGCTTTCCCCTTTCCCAGTCCCCCCCCACCATACGTCCCATAATTCCTCTCCCCCGCCCCCGGTATTCCCCAATCATCGCCCCCCTCCCCACGATTTCTCTGTTCTGGGTCTACAATACTGGATCCAATCTTTACAGGCCCAGGGTCCTCTCCTTTCTTCTTCTTGGGAGTCATTTGACTTGCTAATTGTGCCTTGAGTATTTAGGGCTTCTGGGCTCATTAATATCCACTTATCAGTGATTGCCCAGATATCCCTCAAAAGAGGAATGGATACAGAAAATGTGGTATATTTATACAATGGAGTACTACTCAGCAATTAAAAATAATGAACTCATGCAATTTGTAGGTAAATGGTTAGATCTGGAAAATATCATCCTAAGTGAGCTAACCCAATCACAAAAGAATACACATGAAATGCAATCACTCATGTTCTTCTTATTCTGCAAATGATAACATTTTATTTAGTCAACTCCTATTCGTGTTGTGAGATTTTCTTCAGAAAAATTCCCCTCTGTTCCCATGGTCGCTGGCACCTGTACATCCAATCTGAAATTCTCCCAATCTTGCTGTTCCTTAGTGGATCTCAGAGACAAAATAAAGGGCCATGAGCTACGTACAAATCATGCAAACGATTCTGTCTCTGGAGAATCAACGCAAAGCATATGTAAATGTTCTAGAGTGTTACCTTTCTGCAATCAGGTAACGCAATCTTATTGAATACATTCAACTTACAGTGGTTGAGATAGTTGTCTGATTCTGTCTTGTTGATTTCTGAAATACATACAAATGATGAATAAAACAGGGAGAACAAAACAGAATTTCACTGTCTGGGCTTTTCAACACCAGACAGCTGATAAAGCTCTAGGACAGTATCCCTGGGTTATAAGGAAAGACAGCTAGGTTATCACAAGCATGCATTTTTTTTTTTTACCATTTCAAGAGGAAAGGGGACAAGAACAATGAGCCTGGAGTTCTGTGTGGATAAAAAGCACACAGTCAACTTGTTTATAATCTAAATTACTGTTGCATTTCTCAATGACTCTGATTCGGGAGTTTTGTGTTGAAATCTAAGAATATGAGTTTTATACCAGAAAATAAGATTCTGGACATCTGCACAACCCACTTTAATAAATATCTAATTAAACTGTGATACTGATTCCCTAAATACAGTGGTAGTTTTACAAAGCATCACTTCAGAATATTTTACTATGTACATAGCATATCTCCAGACATGCAGCACCAGGCTCAACTTCATGATCACATTTGAAAACAATGCTAATCTTTGCTAATTTTTCTTTCTGCTAGGGATTTAGATACATAGACTGCCCCCATATTCAGAGTCAACTCAGCCGATCTTATCTTGGTGACCCTAAGCAGTCAGGACCTAGCCATATGCAAACACTTGCCCAGATAAGGGGCAAAGAATATACTAAGCATTCACATTTCCTGACTTAATAGTTTTACAGTGGTCAGAATTATTCTCTTTGAACACACATGACAAGACAGGTTTCCAAATGCAAAACCGAAAAGCATATTAAAATATTAATTTCCCTCTGGTGTATAATAATTTTGATATACTGGAAGTTTTATTACAGACACTCTTTTTTTACCTTCTCCATCTGACCATTGTGGGGAAAATGGAAAACATAAGGAGGATTGATTATTGAGTCTTAGTAACTATTCAGGTTAACAGATTGTTTTTAAATAATCTATTCTTTACCTCGACTTCTTTCTACAAATTCTGGGTTTGTCTGTCCCCATACTGAGAATAACTCTGTGCTTGTTTCTGTGCCATTCTGCTACTACCTTGACATTTTAAATAATTTGATCTTGCAGCTTGTGTTTTGAAAGTGAAGTCCCGTGTGATATTTGAACATGGTATGAACAGAGCAGGCATATGGACCTTGCGTGTCTATGATGTCTCATCATGCCACTTGCATGTATTAGTCGTGATGCTCTGTGAAGTCAGAGTCCTGGTGAACACACAACATGGGGGAGCACAGCAAGACACGAAACAAGTACACGACGGATGTGTGAAACTCGGCACCAAGAACAGAGGGGGCACTAGCAGTAAAGGAAGATGTGTCTGTGTTTGAACTAGAATTTTCTAGAACCCAGGAAGAAAGCAATGGTATTCTAGTAAGCGCAAATGGACACGACACCCTTGCATAGATTTTTTTTTTTTTTGCTCAATTTCTGGTGTGTATGAGGTAACTGTTTTAGCTGAAAGTAATAATATTGAAAGTAAGATAGGAAAATATAGACCATTTTCTACCCAGTCTTTCTTCTCATTAATAAGCCAAAGCTTTGAAAGAATGCATCATATAAAAAGGATTAATGTAGGGACATTGCCAAAGATGTCAAAAAGTCAACAATAGTCTAAAATGGTTTAGTATCTCCATGTAACAGGCATGCATCTTCCAATATGCTTTAAATTTCTATAGATTACCTGAAATGCCTGACAATACTAATTCTATGCATACTGTTACTGTTTCCCATTTTTAAAAAATAACAACAAAAAAAATGTGTGTATTCAGAAAGAATGTTTTTCCACGTTTCTCTGACTCCATTCACATGGAACCTGAGGACCAAGAGGGTGATTGTACTTGCATGAACTATAAAATAGCACTGCATAGTCCTTTGTGGTCCCAGAAAAAAATAAACAAACAAAAATATTTCAACCTGACAATTAACGGTAGTTAAAAACACACAAAACTGAACATATGTGAATTACAGTTGCTCACTGGTAAAGGATCCTAAGAAAACAGCTATGACAACATGTATGTTAAAGCTTTTCTATGTCATACTCTCAGAACATGTGTTGGAAGTAACAAGCAGAAGAATATTCAAAGTTACGTTTTCCACATACGATTAGATTCCGGATCCAACATACAAAGTACAATAAAAACACTTCCCAGGAGATAATGAAAGCCTGCTTGAGAGACTTATGCTTAGAATGAATGATCATGAATGAAATGGGTCATCAACACCAATTTAGCGTCAACGCAATAACTTACAGGTGTCAGGACCTCGGCGATTAAAGGGCAAGAGAATTTCCAACTGAATGCCTAGAGCGAGCCTAGAACTATTCTTCGTAAGAGAAACGAACAAGGCAGCTCAACCTACTTTTAATTTTAACTGATTCAGGATCAACACTGGGGGGTCCCGTAGCATATTTCAGCTTTTCGTGCAGAACATATTCAATAATTTTATGCACAATTTCAGGTTCCTCAGTAGAGCGAATTCGAAAAATCAGCAGCATGTGAGCCAACATTCCATCGTCTTCTTTACTATTGTCCAAAAAACATAAAGAAGGAAGGCAAGGAGGGAAAAGCGATAAAATTAAGGGAGGGAGAAAATTTGAGTGGAATTGTTATGCCTGGCTCTTGGTTTTCCTTTTTGTATAATGCTGTGTTTTTTCATCTTAACTAACAAGTTCCAAACTTAACAGACAGTATCGAGCACAAAAATCTCTTTCCTTCCATCCAGTCAGACTCACTCTCTCAGCTCCTATGGTCTGCTAGTGTCTTAACTCGACGGTCCACTAGCCTTTCATACTTCTTCAAGGTACAGCATCAAGGGAAGGAAGAGTGAGCGGTAAAGGCAGGGTTGCAGAGATACAGAAGCAGACGATCTGGAAAGCGACTTGGGAAACACAGCTAGTATAACTAGTTATTTTACATTCTAAAGGGCTCTGGGGAAAGAGATGTGACTGGCAACTTCAGGTTTCCCAGTGGGATGGTTAGAGTCTTGAGTTCGGGAATTCACCATGCGGCCTTCTGACAGGTGTACATGGAAAAGCAAATAGAGAAATTGGAAAAACCATTCAGACTGAATGCAAAAACTTGGATTCCAGCAGCATAAGATGCCACATAGATGATGCACTCCCTGAGAGTCTGAAAACTTATGAAGTAGACAGAGATCCAAAAAGGATGCCATCTCAAGTACAGAATTTTTCAAGAAAAGAAAAAAGCCATCCAAGCAATGTCTCGGAGATGTCAGCTAAGAGACAGCCTGGGAAATAATTTCAGTGTTGTCATCTGAGTAATATAACACACTGTTCTGACCCTGATTTTGAAAAATATAAATCACGTGTGTTAGTATACATTATTTAAGGTTCATATGTAGTGTTTGACTTCAAATGTTGTATTTTGCCAAATAATTACACAGTTGTAAGCTCACCACTCAGAAGAAAAATGGATTGGGGGTTCAAGGTAAGCCTGGACTATGCAACAAGACTTTGACCCCAACACAAAACAACAGTAGAAAACTGTGTTCTGGCCTTGCCTATTTAGTAAAAATTGATAAGGGTTGTGAAATCCTCTGTGGTAGATTTTTGAAGCATTAAAAATGTAGAATAGAAGGAAATGGGTTAAATTAACTGGAGTAGGGGGCAGGGAATACAAGACATGAAGACGTAAAGATCTCTTTGGGCAGGGTACTAGCTGTTATTAAATTAGTCCCCAATTTTGACGGTTAGTTTTCATAAACACACATACACATGCGCGCGCGCGCGCGCGCGCGCACACACACACACACACACACACACACAAATTGTAGCATCAGCAACAGTTACACCTCTATTCTCAGGAGGCATCCTACAAATTGTTCATTTTCAAATAGGAGACTAAAGAAAGTACACTGAGCCCATGGCTTTCATAGAGCAGGTGAATTAAGGCTTGCTGAACTGAATCGGATCACATCATTAGTATTTTAAAATATGTTTATTACTGATCAGGTTAAGAATTTCAGCATTGGAGGGCTGAGAGATGGCTCAGCGGTTAGGAGCACTGGCTGCTCTTCCAGAGGTCCTGAGTTCAAATCCCAGCAACCACATGGTGGCTCACAACCATCTATAATGAGATCTGATGCCCTCTTCTGGTGTGTCTGAAGACAGCTACAGTGTACTTACATATGATGATAAGTAAATAAATAAATCTTTTTAAAAAAGGAATTTCAGCATTAAGTTAAATCCAGAATCAACATTTTAGTTTCTACGTACCTGAACTTGATAATGTGAGCCTTGACAAGTTGTCCTCTTAGTGGAGATTTGTGAAATGCGTTTTTTACCTGTTTAAAGATATTTAAAGCATGTCAACAAGAACAGTTTTCTGAAATTCATCAAGTGATCCAATATTCTAGAGCGGTGGTTCTCAACCTTCTTCATGCTACAACCTTTTAACGCAGTTCCTTATGTTGTGGTGAACCCCCAACTCTAAAATTATTTTCATTACTATTTTGTAACTGTAATTTTTCTACTGCTGTGAATTATAATGTAAATATCTGTGTTTTCTGATGATCATGAGAGACCTTTGTAAAAAGGCCATTCAACCCCAAGGGGTCACGACCCACAGGTTGAGAACTACTGCTCTATAACTAGTTGAAATACAAAAAGCAAAGAAACAAACAAATCACATTAAGCAATATTCACTATGTGCTGAAGCTGAAGAGTCCTTTGTGGAATCTTCTCCAGTGTTGGAAGCTGAACTCTTTATTCAGAATGACAGCCACAGTGAGGCTGGAGTGGACCTAAATGGTCTGTTCTGATGAATATCAAAAACTGAACACTGTTTCCTTAAAAGTTGATTTATCTTCTATATCCCAAGTTAAAAATTTCTACTGCAGAAAAAGAAGACAAAGCATCTATTTTAATTTTTCAGATTTATATCACTGTGATAAATTGTGTCATCAAAGCAGCTTAAAAGGAGAAAAAAATGTTGGGACACATAGTTTTGCAGAAGGAATGAAGCAGTTCTTCTAAGTGACAGCCAGACATAGGAATGAATGCATAGCAGGGTCCGGAGGACCCAGCCGTATCACTCCTGGGCATATACCCAGAAGATTCCCCAGCATGCAATAAGGATACATGCTCCACTGTGTTCATAGCAGCCTTATTTATAATAGCCCTAAGCTGGAAAGATCCCAGATGTCCCTCAACGGAGGAATGGATACAAAAAATGTGGTATATATACACAATGGAGTACTATTTAGCCATTAGAATCAAAGAATTCATGAAATTCTTAGAGAAATGGATGGAACTGGAGAACATCATACTAAGTGAGGTAACCCAGTCTCAAAAGAATACCCATGGTATGCACTCACTGATAAGTGGATATTAGCCTAGAATCTTGGAACACCAAAGACACCAATCCACATACCAAATGATTCCCAACAAGAAGGAAGGAGTGGACCCTGGTTCTGGAAAGGCTCAATGCATCAGTGTAGGGAAATACCAGAACAGGGAAGTGGGAAGGGGTGGATGAGGGAACAGGGGGAGGGAAAAGGGCATGTGGGACCTTTGGGGGGCAGGGAACCAGGAAAGGGGAAATGAAATGTAAATAAAGAATATATCCAATAAAAAAAAGGAATGTAGCCGGGTGTGGTGGCGCACGCCTTTAATCCCAGCACTTGGGAGGCAGAGGCAGGCGGATTTCTGAGTTCGAGGCCAGCCTGGTCTACAGAGTGAGTTCCAGGATAGCCAAGACTACACAGAGAAACCCTGTCTCGAAAAACAAAAACAAAAACAAACAAACAAAAAAAACAAAACAAAAAAAAAACAAAAAAAAGGAATGAATGCATGGCAGGGTTGTATGAGACAGTTACCCTGTGTGCTCACATACTGCATGGCCAGGTCAGCCCTGGGCACACTCTGAGAAAGTCCCATGAATTGGACCTCTGAACAGATATGAAATTTCTCTGGGAAGATGACAGAAGTGTTTGGAGGCAGATACTTCATGCTATAAATATCTCAAATGGAGGGCTGGAGAGATGGCTCAGCAGTTAAGAGTATTGACTGCTCTTCCAGAGGTCCTGAGTTCAATTCCCAGAAACCACATGACAGTTCACAACTATCTGAAACTCCAGTTCCAGGGAATCTGACACCTTCAAACACCAATGCTCATACAATAAAAATAAATAAATCAAAAAATAACTTGGGGCTGGAGAGATGGCTCAGTGGGTAAGAACACCGACTACTCTTCCGAAGGTCCTGAGTTCAAATCCCAGCACCCACATGGTGGCTCATAAAAATTCGTAAAGAGATCTGACATTCTCTTCTGGCATGTCTGAAGACATATACAGTGTACTTACATATAATAAATAAATAAATAAATAAATAAATAAATAAATAAATCTTATTTAAAAATTAACTCAAATGCATTGAAACTTTGAACTTCAGGGCTTGGGCCAGTAAAGGTTTCAGGTCCTTCTAGTTCCAGCAGGTGGATAGTCTCTAGACACAGTGAGTACGCACTAGTGATTAGCAGAAACAGTGACCTTTCCATGTCGGGCTTATGCTTCCCTGGCTACTCATACTGTCCTCCAGCAACGGACACCACACTGACAACACGATAGACATAGATAGATAATGCTGGTGATGCATTTGGAAGTGTTCACCTAAGGATTTGCTTATATCAAGTAATCTCAAAATGACTATTTATTTTGAAGGTACTAACCATCTTTTTTTAAGTAGGTTTATTTTTTTTATTTTTTACTTTTTAAAAAAATTATTATTATTTTTTAATTTTCTATATTCTTTGTTTACATTCCAAATGCTTTCCCCTTTCCCGGTTTCCCCCCTCACCATATGTCCCATAAGTCCTCTTCTCTCCGCCCATTCCCCAATCACCCCCTTCCCTTTCTCAATGGCATCTTTTTTGTTTGTTTGTTTTGTTTTTCGAGACAGGGTTTCTCTGTATAGTCCTGGCTGTCCTGGAACTCACTCTGTTAGACCAGGCTGACCTTGAACACAGAAATCCACCTGCCTCTCCCTTCCCTTTCTCTGTCCTGGTACTCCCCTACAATGCTGGATCAAGCCTTTTCAGGACCAGGGCCCTCTCCTTCCTTCTTCTTGGGAACCATTTGATATGCTAATCGTGTCTTGAATATTCAGAGCTTCTAGGCTGATTAATATCCACTTATCAGTGATTGCATTTCATGTGTATTCTTCTGTGATTGGGTTACCTTACTTAGGATGATATTTTCCAGTTCCAACCATTTGCCTAAAAATTTCATGAATTCATTGTTTTTCATTGCTGAGTAGTATTCCATTGTGTAAATATACCACATTTTCTGTATCCATTCCTCCATTGAGGGACATCTGGGTTCTTTCCAGCTTCTGGCTATTATAAATAAGGCTGCTATGAACATAGTGGAATATGTGTCTTTGTTGCATGCAGGGGAATCCTCTGGGTATATGCCCAGGAGTGGTATGACAGGGTTCTCTGGAAGTGTCATGCCCAGTTTTCTGAGGAACTGCCAGACTGATTTCCAGAGTGGTTGTAACATCTTGCAATCCCACCAGCAGTGGAGGAGTGTTCCTCTTTCTCCACATTCTTACCAACACCTGCTGTCTCCTGAGTTTTTGATCTTAGCCATTCTGACTGGTATGAGGTGAAATCTCAGGGTTGTTTTGATTTGCATTTCCCTAATGACTAATGATATTGAACATTTCTTTAGGTGCTTCTCAGCCATCTGAAAATCTTCAGGTGAAAATTCTTTGTTTAGCTCTGTACCCCATTTTTAATAGGGTTATTTGGTTCTCTGGGGTCTAACTTCTTGAGTTCTTTGTATATATTGGATATTAGCCCTATGTCAGATGTGGGGTTGGTGAAGATCTTTTCCCAATTTGTTGGTTGCCGTTTTGTCCTTCTGACAGTGACCTTTGCCTTACAGAAACTTTGTAATTTTATCAGGTCCCATTTGTCAATTCTTGATCTTAGAGCATAAGCTATTAGTGTTCTGCTGAGGAAAATTTCCCCTGTGCCCATGTCCTCAGTAGTCTTCCCCAGTTTCTTTTCTATTAGTTTCAGTGTATCTTATGTGGAGGTTCTTGATCCACTTGGACTTGAGCTTGGTACTAACTGTCTTTATTCCTTTAGATTTAAATCAGTTTGAACCTCAGAAAACTCATTTTGGAAAATGTCACAAAAATGGGGGAAGGGAATAGTGACATACCAACTTTCTGAGCTCTCTGCCCTTTGCTTTCTTTACATGTGTATGAACATTGGGGACGGGCTTCCAATGCTTCCCTTGCCCAGACATGTGCAGCCCAGGATCTAATCTCCTCCTCAGTGAGCTGCACAGTTTCTGTGAAAGTGTATCATCAGGTCAAGGTTTAGACATGGTTTGAGCCCCTCTCAAGGCATCTTAGTCCTATTGTAATGTAGCCAGAGAGTGAAAAGCCATTGTGTTTAAAGGAGGAGCATTCAGGAGATGAGCAGATTAGATATGGTTATGAGGGCAGAGCCCATGAACGGATCCCTGTGGCTCTCAAGAAGAGTGAGAGAGCAGGCGGGACTATGCAAATGCTCTCTTTCTCTGACTAGTGGTGTGGTAAGCCTTTTTGTGATGCCAAAAAGAAGGCAAGGCCATCATCAGATGCAACCCTTTGACCTAGCACTTCCCAACCCATGAACCAAGACAAACCTTCCTTCATTAGGAAAACAGACTATTGGAGTGTTTCACTACGGCAACAGAAGCAGGCCCATACAAATGATTTCCATCTGTCCCCATTCAGAATATTGAAGCTAGAAGACATTTTACAAATTATATTAATTTAATGCCTCCATTAACATGCAAAAGAAAAAAAGATCCAGAATGAAAAACGTGATCTAGCACACTCTGACACATCGCTGACTGACAGCAGGTGAGTAGAACTGGGCTCTTCAGTTCTGTTCCCATCACTTCACACCATCAATTATCTCACTAGCCAAGAAACTTCTGACTTGTTGTCTAGGTAATACGGTGGTAACAATTCATCACTTGGGCCTTTGTTCTTTTGGTCTGTGGTACTAATTTTCCTTTTTTGAACTATTTCATCCCTCCCTCAGAAGGAATACTGTTGCTTTTCTATAACCTTGTATATCTAAAGTTGATACAGTCAATGTGTCTACAAGTAAGCATAGTGTTTATCTATGGGTCTGAATGGTTTTAATGACTACATTCTCTTACTCAGAGACTCTTCCATAGGTTGGATGTCTATGTGAAATCTCAGTCTATTATTCTGCATCCCCTTCAGCCTCACATGCCCAGAGTTTCTGGACTATTTTGATCAAGAATAAATACAAAGGTACAAGAAGAAAAGTGGGAAGGACATTCATAAATGCCTAGATGTTGCTTCTTTGGCCTTGTGGATATGGTATTCTAAGTCAGATATTGTGAGTTTTGATTTGAATCCCCTTTGTATGACTTTCTGTAAGTTTTCAAAGTTATCCAGGGATGCATGGACTAGCTATTTTATAAAGCAGAGCCCCTCCTCCTCCCAATGTCATAAATATAGAGACAAAGCTACTTACTATAGTTTCGATTCTCCGGCTCATTTCTGTGAAATTTTTAGAAGCCTCTCTTCCAAACTCAGAATATAGCTTGTCGCTTGTGAATGGCAATGTGCTGTAGTAATTGTAGGTTCTCCTGTGATCTACAAGGAAGGAGGCAAAGCCCATCATAACCTTTATCAGATGTGTAAAGCATCATTATTACCGCACTTGGTGATTGCTAGAAACACTAAGACAAGAAGGAACACTCCCTCCCACCCCTGGCCATCTGCTCCATCTTCCCGCTTCAGGCTCCAGAATGATCCCCATATAAAGAGAAATACTCATCATACTGTGTTATAGTCTGTAAAAGCTGTGAGAAATGCCTGGTGCTCTGGAGCGCTGTACAAATACCACCTGAGAGCTGTGGGCAGTTACTCACTTGTTATCCATTCCCTGGGTAGCCTGTCATGCTGTGTGGATGAACACATCACTCAGAAGCTTTCCAGGGCTGAATTATTTTATATTAAAGAAGTAGACACACACACACACACACACACACACACACACACACACACACACACACACATTCAATAATTCTGGACTCTACTGTGAGAAGATCTATTTTTGCCAGAGGTGGAAAGAAATGAGGGTAGGAATTCAGAAAATAGAAATTTAGAGAGCTAGAATTGCCACCTGAAACAGCCTTCCAAAGACAATAAATACATTCACTGAGCTCCTTTGTCACAGAACTTATTTTCTCCCTCTGAGCTTAAGGGATGTCTCGTCTGCTTCTTACCCACTGTGTCCTGTCTCTGCTGCCTATTTGCACAAACTGCTTTGTCAACCTCCTGTAGAGTTAATATAGTATAGTTTTCCTCTTCTTCATAGAAAGAAGAGGAAAGGGTCAGAAAGAGTCAGAGACTTGTGTCTACCTTCAGTGGACATTAATACCTACCACATTTCTGTGATAGATGTTGTGCCAAGCCTTATAAATATAATAATAACCTAAGACCGTTGGAAACTGTTATTATAAGAAAATGGACTATGCCTCACCCAGATTCAGGGTCCTTCTTCTTCCAAGCTGCTGCTGACGTAGCCACTAATCAATTACGTATTAAATAGTAATGTTATACAGAAGAGGATAAGAAGTCCCTCTAGTCATGTAAGCATAGCTTTCTTTTTTTTAAAAAAAATAGATTGCATCATTTGAATTTTGAAGAGGCAAAACATGGTCAGCTGTCAGTATTTCTCATGAATCCACCACAGACACAATTTATGTACTCAAAGTTCTCTGTAGACTTAAATGAGACAGAAGGTTTTCATAATATAAAGCTTCTGACATCATATGCTAGCTCTTGTAATTTAATGAATATTGAATATGTCAAAAATATAGATGAACATGGATTTGTTAATAATTTTCTAATAGGCTTGTAATTCTACAACTTATAGTGCTGTTGTTCACGAACACATTCACAGCACAGAGAAATGTAAAGAAAGTCCCGAAAGCACTTGATAAGAGTCAAATAAACAAATATAAGCTGCCCTGAGCTTTGTAAAGTGGGGCTCAAAATCCTGTTTTTCCAAATCTAGTCACATTCCTGTTTATTCTGTAACATGTCTATTGAGTTTGGCATGTGAGTTCATAACTGCTCATTGTTTCATCTACTGTGTTGTTAGTTTCCACACCCCTACGGTAAGTCATACATACAAAAGAGTAACGAACAAGAATCCTTGTTTATTCAGGTGTGCTGTGTGGGTACTGGGCATTGTGCATTACAGCTTCTGAACCAATCACCCAAGCAGTATGATACTGGAACCAGATACTTGGAAACGTGACCCAGTTTTCAGTGTACACATGAGTGAGACCCATAATCTCACAAAACCTGGCTTAGGAAAATGTAAAGGAGATGAAAGAAGAAGAATTTTTTTTTCTCTCACAAGAAGGGCCAAGCCTCAAACATTCCTAGGGCTTTCCTATGAAACCAGACAGTCCTAAAAGTATGTCATTTGTTTTTTTTTTATCACTTAGTATTGAATAAAAATTTATAATGCACCTGATATATGCCAAGAGTCTTCAAGTTCTTTTGGAAATATAAAACTGAGTAAGTCATAGCCTTTCACATGCATAGAGAAATAACAACACTTACAACATAATGAGGCTTCGTATATTCAGAACTGATCTGTACTTTAATGTTATTTTAGAAACTCTTTTGTATTAAAAGTATTTCAGAGAAATTTCTATTATCAAAATAAAGAATCCTCAATTTTAAAAAACAGTATGTATATTAATACCACCTATAAATATTTGTTTTGAGCATTATTTTTCTTTAAACCATTCAAAAGAGATGCATCTACCTTGTTTTGGAAATTGACATTGTACTTGCTAGATAGTAGAGGAAGATAATCAGGTTACCGATCACTCTTCCTCTGTGCAGAAAAGCACCTTCATCAAATTCCCAATTAAATTAGATCCAAGTGATTAGCTTCTATGGTTTCAGAGCCTTCAATATCAAAACATAATCTAGTCACACAGGGAGATATTAAACTAATATCATAGTGTGATCATAGTTGAGTCAACTAATTAAAACCCAAGGAACAGTATAGGGAAACTTCAGAAGGGTTGCTCTATCTGTAGTCCCCTGGGCACCTGATTAAAAACAGCAACTAGAAGTTCATCTGGCAGTGAGAAACCTCCCAACAACAGAGGCAGCCTCCTCATAATGAGCTTCAGTATATCTTGACCTCTGTCATCACTAACATCCCGAGATGAGATTTTCAATGACATAGGCACTTATTTAGCAATACACCATTGTTAACACGTCTCCAACTTAGTACAGAACAGAGCTTAGCCCTACGAGATATTTATTTTAGTGTGTAGTTCATTTATTGGAATGTCAAGATTTTGATAAAGTTGATTTTTTTTTTAAATCAAGGTTCGTTTTTTTTAATCCTGTGGCCTCAGCACATGACATTGTATTCTAGCGAACCTGTGGTCTTCCCTTATTGAGGATTCCTTTGTCACTTCCCAGTTATTTTGAAAAGTAGCTTTCTACTCCTAGCAGGAAACACTGTTACATCAAAGACCGAAGGAAGGATTCTCCTAGGTTTCTGAGGATTAAAATAAAAACACTAAGCATTCAGCGAGTTCTTAGCTAATGCAAATAAATCACAGTGATGAAGAAATATCCCTGAGGCAAGCCAAAACAGGAAATTCCATAAGGAACAATTGGAAAGGCTCACGTCATGCCAGTGCGTCTCATACTTACTGTATCTGACATAGTGAACAGTGAGCCCAATGCACACTGCCATGACAATCAGAGATAAAAAGGAGATGAGGCCAATAACCCAGGGCTCCACACAAGTTCTCTTCCTGGTCCTCACCACACATGACCTGAGGAAGAAAGGAAAGGGACGGGTTATAAGGAAGTACACGCCTCATCTGCACCTTAGGCAAGTTAGAAGCATTCGGACAGCTGTGCTGCCTTGTTTTCCAGCTGGGAGCAGGAATCTTGCTTCTGACTGCCCAAGCTTGGACGAGTAATTTGATTCCTCTGTGCCTCTGTTTTCATAAAACCAAGATGACAGTAATGGTCCTTATATCCTTATTGGTTCATATTTGTTAGGACTAAACAGAAATCCTATAAGTAAAATGATGACAACAGTACGTGAGCCTTCTGTAGGAGTTAGCTGTCATGTGTCTGAAAATCTGTGACCAAGCTCCAGATTAGGACACCATAACTATACATTGTAAGTTTATTTCCTGACAATAGGCTTTTAAATGGCTTATGAAGTGTAGTAAAGTTTCAACTATCTACCATGCTGCAGGTCCAATCCTACTTGCCTTCTAATTTTATAATAAAATTCCAAACCAGACCTTGAAAATGCAGATGGGATGATGGAAGACCTCCAAAGGACCCAGGTGTTTGCACTAATATTTACCTGTAAGCTACAGTGACGTCAGGGGAGCCCTTTCTGTGTGACTTCATCTTCCCCTCAAAGCACAGACCTAAGCCCTGACTGTAGACCAGACTCTGGCTTGGTTGGTAACGTTGCCAACCATTCAGATTCTGTATTCTAGTTGGTAAGCAAATTCAAACGCTGGAAAAAATAAAGTCAGTGCTTGGTGAGATTTTGGGTTATGATGCTGGGTGTTTTGTTTTGCTTAGCTTTTTTAACTAGCTATTTCTTGTGTCTATTGACATGAAATGGGCTTCTTTCTTTCTTTCTTTCTTTCTTTCTTTCTTTCTTTCATTCCGTCTTTCTTTCTTGATTTCTTGACTTCTTTCTTTCTTTCTTTCTAGAATGCTACTCGTCCAACACATGAACGAGGGAGAGAATGCAGTGTCCTTGTGAGGGAGTGCTGGGTACTGAATCCCATATAAGATGAGTGTATGATTGTACATTTTGCCTTTTCATTACCAGCTCTGACTCAGGCTCAAACCATTCAAAATGAGCTGAGCTCAGTTTCTCCACCTATTAATAAGGCACACGACACCCAGACTGTGCACAGCACCAAAGTGAGCTCAGGAAGCTTCTCGACGACCGAATAGGGAAAATCAGTGTCACCGTCTCCGCAGGATCCTGCCTGTCCCTGCTGCAGGTTATAGGACATAGTAGCTAGGCCCAAGGGATCCTGCTTGTTACCCTCCCTTCTTCTGTGATCTTCCCATGGGATGGTAGCCATGGAAACTTCAGTGACCTCTCTATAACCTCCTTGATCTCCCTTGAGTAGGGTTCCCAACACCTGTTCCTCGAACAGCAATTACTACAGCATAAAAATACTTTTCCAGGAGGTGCTTATTTTTCTGTGCACACTTGTGCCCAAGAAGCTCCCCAGCCTGATACCTGTCCCTTTGGTATCTGAATGCTTGTTATTCATCTGCTGCAGACGACGGGAGATGCACATAGTAGAAGTAAGCAATCTTTGTGGTTGATATGGGAAGGGAAAGTTTTTCAACAAAAGTCCGTGCATGCCAGATTAAAAAATATCAATTTATGCTTACAGAGGGTAGGATAGAATTGTCAGAAGTATATGATCACTGTGCTGAGCTATGAAGTATGACAAGTCGTATTTGTTTGACAGTGACTTGTAATCCGTGTAGAAATCCTTGCTAAGCACTCACTAAGTGATGGGGGCAAATCTGCTTGTAATAACCTGAAAATGGTCAGTTATCCATTGAATCAGAAACGTAATGGTGAATATGAATGAGATGTAGTTTGCATTCTAAGGTTTTAAATTATTATATACGGTGAGCATAATAAAAAGTATAGGAGGCACTGAATTATTGACAGTAAGTATGGAATCAGAAGTGAAAGGCACTTTCATGTGAATCCATGCATGGTTTTGTTTTATGGCAAAATGGCAAACAATAGTCTTGAATTAAATGGAGAAGAGAAAGATAAAAAAGAGAAATGATAGCTTATAAAGAATTAAAAAAATTACCAAGGCATATCAAATCTGGTATGTATGCATGTCTGGGCATGCATGTGCATGTGTCTGCATTGTGTGCATGTGTATGTGTGTGTATGTGTGTAATCCATTTCACTACTGTGCCAAGACACCACAGTGGCTTCCTTCCTGATCCTCACAATATATAAGTGACTTGCTTTCCTTGGTGTTGAGAGGCAAGAGGGACATTATGGGACCAAGACAGAGAGAATCTAGTCGAAACAACTTGGATAAACATCTGTGAGAGTGTGTTTCAGAGTGTTGCCTTCAGCTTCTTCATTATATAGTAATATCCCAATAGATGCAGTACTCTTTCATATTTTCTCTGTAGGAAAAAACAAGGATTATTTTCCCCAGTTCTAACCTGATGAGCTCTGTGAAGGTAAAAATG